>BQMF02000305.1:0-664823 GCA_027922465.2 Turritopsis dohrnii
AAGATGAAGATTGGCTAATAAAAAAAATGTATCATGCGGCACAAAAGAAACTGGGTAAGGGCAGTACCATATTTTCTCTGAAGCCCTTAAATTAATTAAATTTTTTGAGATTTTGGGATGGGCCTTAATTGGAAAAGAGCGTTAAAAAGAGAGGAGCCTTCATTTGAAAAAAATGATTACTTCAATAGTTTCGTTTTTCTTTTTAATAGCAAATCATTATGAAAAAAAAAGTTTTAACAAAATCAAAGAAAGGGCCGTTTATTGAATTTTCGAGATTTTAGAATGGGTGTTTATTACAAAGGGCGTTAAAAAAGAGTGGGCGTTAATTAGGCGCTAATTATTATTCAATGTGACCCTCGAAAAATACAAAATTCAGTCTGTTTTGAAGAAGAGCATATGAAATTAACTTACATCTCATAATTGTCAAAAGTGAAATGAGTCTAGCCTAGCAAATTATTGTTTTCGTTTTAAATTTGGGGTAGGCACCCTGCACTCTTTAATACTGATTGTCATAGGATAAGACTTTTTTTATAGACATCCAAACGGCTCGTGACTATGAAAGTGCTACTGGTATTTCCAGTGGTTCGCAAAATACTTACAAGGACAACATGTCAAGTACGGAATTATTTTCAGGTAAGGTCAATTTTTTTCATCTTTATAGGTATTGAGAAGTTTCGAGTTGCTTCAATGATTCTTCAAAAAACAATATTGGATTTTTAGAAGGGGTAAAACTTTTAAAACTTGGGCTTGTTTCTTTCAAAGTATTTTTCCAAACAGCCTTTATATTGAAAATCAAGTAATCAAGCAGATAAATGATAATAATAACAACCATTAAGGCTGTATATGTCCAAAAAATTGCGGTTTCGTGTATTGGCAAATCAGTATAGGTTCCGGGGTATGGAAGAATTTTGGAACAAAAAAATGTAAATCCCGGGCAATTTAAATTATATATTTTTTATCGTTCTGGATTTTTTTAGACTTTCTTTCTAAAATCCTTTCTTAGATACCGAAGCAGATGGACAAAGTAGACAAACTGTTAATCCGCAAGCGCAACTATTACAAGGTACTTTTATAATCTTTATAGCAAAAAATTTTCTCATTTCTAGATGGAAATACAAAGTAAGAAGTTGGAAACTACCTTCTTAAGTCAAGAAATTTTAGCGCAGACTTAATTTGGCGCAACCAACAAAAAAGTAAATTTGGCGCGGACTTATTGTGGCGCATTTTAGCATTTTGCGCCAATTGCGCCAAATTTTTTCCGCGCAAAAATTTCTCCACTTAAGGTATCAAATTTCGGTATAGATGTCTCCTTGTACCACAGGCTATTTACTCAATACAGCTTTGAGGAATACTATGAACGGAGTAGTTGATTGATTTCTCTGCCATAGGCTACACAGTCCTCTGTTTCAAATTAGCAGAAACCATCGGAGAGTCGAGAAAGTGTCTAGTAATAAGAATGTCTGCCTTTCAGAAAGTTTCTTAATATGAGCTCTGATTTCGATAGTAGGCCCGTCAAAGGTTTCGAAAATCTTTGCTTTACAACATATCTTTGCTCCTTTTTTATCTCAGAATCCCTTTTAACGGTTCCTTCTACATGTTCCCCTTTTCAGATGAAATGTTTATTGGAGATCTGGCTGGTGAAGAGGATTTGGGCAGCGAAGAAAATGTGGACTTTGTTGGAGATACGGAGCTCGATGAAGTTGAAGGGGATACGAAACACAATGAAGCTGAAGGAGATTTGGAACGCAATGAAGCCGCAGGGGATATGGATGCCTATAAAAATGTAATTTCTGAGGGAGATCTTGATGAAGATGTAGACGAAGAAGATGAAGACATCCAACTCACAATGTTACCTTGGAAGGAATCAGTGTTTGATGACTTTACCACATGGCTGATAAGCCCAGATGGTAAGAGTAAATCCAAGCGCCAAGCCGTACAACATTCTCGGCAAGTCATTGTTATCCTGAGGGATAGCAGCAAAAAGACTTTCGACTTCAACAACCTTTTTGATCGAAAATGTCTACGTGATTATTGGTTGATTAACTTCGAATCAATACGTGCTGCCGGTACAGTGAAGAGTTACCTTCACTCATTGAGATTTTTCTACCGGTTCATTCAAGCGGAACAGCCGACTGAACTGCTTAATTTCGAAGCTAAACTTGCTGGTCTCATCGTTGTAATAGATGACTGGATATCTATTTATCACCAGAAACAATCAAAAATGAAATGGAAAAACGAAATGCGCCAGTTAAAACAAATGTTATCGAGTGAAGACATAAACAAATTTGACGAATCTGACACCGTTTTGGAAGTGAAGAAAATATTAAAACACCATGTAACTGTGCGTTTTCTTTCGATGAAGCAGTTTGTATCAGTGAGAGATTATTTAATGATCCACCTATGTCTGGACAATGCTTCAAGGAGTGGAGCCATTGCGAACATGACAATCGAAGAATTCAACAATGGTGCATTTGAAAATGGTAAATACAGGGTGATGGTTTTTGACCATAAAACCATAGGACCTTCCGGGCCAGCAGTTCTATCTTTTACCCCTGATTTACACCAGGAAGCTTTAATTTTCGTCAACAAGTTCCGCAACAAACTGGAGGGGATTGATACATCACCATCAGCACCATTCTTCACTAGTTGGAGTGGCAAAAAGATGGGATCCAACATGGTGACATCGCAGCTCAACTCATTCTGGGGTAAAGCCGTTGGCCACACTGAAACTAGGCCAAGGTTCAATGCGGGTATGGTGAGAAAGTATGCGGTCACGTCTGTGCACAACCGACACTGCAAAATTTTCTAAATTTTTACCCAGTTTCCTGTTAGGGAAACTTGCTGGAAACGGAATGTTTATATGTAGTTTCCAAATTTGAAATTGAGAATTTCCCTGCTGATTTCCGATCAGGAAAACTATTTCGAAACGGAAGTTTCCATTTCCCCAAATAAATTTGTGGGAAATTTTGACGTATCTTTTTGGGAAACTATGACGATATGTGATATTTCGATAACGTTTCCAACTATTTTATTCTGGAAAACAGGGTAAAACTAATGGGAAACGCAACCCATTGAATCGACTGTTACGGAGAAATGCATTCTAAACTTTACGTTTCCGAGCCGTTTCAAATGTATGTATTATAGGGAAAACTTGAAGAGGGATAGCTTCTTTAGATTACTAATGATCAATTGTAAAGCCTCATTTCAGGTACGTGGTGCAGATGGAATAATGACTAATGTAACTGATTTTTGTAAATGTATTTATTTTTCCGCTTAATATATAAGTACATTAAAATTTGCTAATAAACAAACGGAAAGAATGCTAAAGGTATGAAAATAGGTGTTGATCGAAGAAATGATACACATCCCGAACATGACTATTTTTGGAGCTTAATAATAAAGCCGATATCAGGAAAAGATCCACTCTTTATCAATCAACAAAATTTAGATATAATGCCTAATTGAGCGTGTAAATCCAAATATATCTTACACACTTTCCGGTAAGAAGTTTTCGTAGTTTATTTAATACGTGACTAATTTCAAAGTATATAGAGTATAAGTATTACATGGGAAAAGATACGAAGCTTGTTTTAGTGTTTTAGATAAATGCACTTGCAACCAACCAGCTAGCAATTTGTAAAAATTAAAAGATGATGGTTTTTATTGACTACTAGCTGTTAAAAGGAAAATCATTATAATAGAAATTAGCCTCGAATCCTTTCGCATAAACATCTTCCGTGTGAAAATGCTATAATGTGTCTTCAGCATTCAAGTGTTCGACACGAACTTTTTTTGAAGGTTGCCGCTTCATCGGTGATTCACTGGCAACTCGTTTTTTTCGTAACACTTGTTTTGCGTCAGAAATCATTTTTTTCGAATGCCGTTGATCCAATTTCATAATAAGGTTGGTTAATAAAGGCGACCGCCAGCCAGGTGATTTGATTTTCAGCTGAGGTCCATCATCTTCTTCATCTGACATCAGCTCTTGCGTCACACCATCCCAGAGACGTTTTTCGTTATCTTCGATATATTTCGATCGTTGTTCATACAGCTAGAAAATATAAAACATACATAAAAATTTAGATATGATTATTATACGTCACATAAAATGTACTCAAAATATAAAATCTTACCCTTTTTCTTCTTGAGCGTAGTTTTTTTTGAATACCCGTGCTGGTATACTTCTCCACATCACTCTTTAAGTCATATTCTTTTTTGAGAGAGTGAAAATAAATCTTACACGCTCCTAAAGAAAATTGAGGTTTTCAGTTTTGAAGTCGGTTGGATACGACTGTAAAAAACATTGAAAGAACGCTTCCTACCATGTATCTGACTATTGGAATACTCCTCATTAAAATGCTTCTGAGCATCTTTCGCAAACTGATTGGTCAAACTTACATTAACTGCAGTAGTATATCTAACAATAACAAAAGTAAGTACACTATGTCATCACTCCTATTATTCGATTATCTCCATTATATATACCGTATTTCTCCGTGCACTCAAATCGTTACTTACGTTTCGTCCAGATCCCATTTTTCATCTTCGGGCAAAAGCCGGTACAATGTTTTTAAACGTCTCTGAAGATGGAGTAATAAAATTGGGGTGAAAAATTTCAAATTTATAAACGGAGGTGGCAGCTAACAATAAAAAATTGAAGGTCTGAAGAATTAGCTGCCATTCTTAAACGACAATTTAATCGATATACCTTTAAATCCATTGGGATATTTAAACCACTTTCCGTTTCTGCTCTTTTAGCCAAAATCTCTTCCAAGTTGTTCAATCTTTTATCGTTATCTTTCACAATAACATACATTTGATCGAGCTTTTTCTCGAAGGAATCAAATTTTCGTTCCATCGATTCCTTCATAACTGTGAGAGTCCTAAATAAATCACAACAAATATGAAGTTTCATTTTAAAGTATTTTAACCAGTTAATTCCTTGCCTGTCAATATTCAAGTAAAAAGAGTAATTAATCATGAACAAGTTGTTGCAATGCGATGTTAAAAGAACAGTTCACTGATCAAACGATGAACAGAATGAAAACATAACATTTCATAACATATGAAAGCATTCCAAAATGAAAATAAACATTTCCAAATAAAACAATAGTTCAGCATAAAGCACTTATTTCTTTCACTCCTGACAAAATCAAGAAAACCAGGTTGGTTAAGCGGAGTTCACACTGCACGTTTAAAATATACACCGCGTTTAAAAAAGCGTTTATCAAATGCGTATATTTTGTCCGAAAGTGGCTGTACCGAAAGCGATGCAGTTCATATTCCACGTTTAAATAAACGAGATATACACCAAAGGTAAATTTAAATGAAAACTGAAAAGAAGAGTAGTGTAACGAAAAAATGACGAACTGTAATGGCGAAGCTGACGAAATTTTAGCAATATCATCCTACTTATTATTTGAAGATGTGGTGAACCTGTGATGAAAAAAAGAACGTACTTGGTTCGTGATATATTCAAAGGAAGAAAGGAATACGGTCAATATCATACCCTTTGCCAAGAAATGAGAACAGGTCAAACTATGAGAATTTTGAAAACAAAATTCAAAATTTGATAGCGTACGTGTTCCAGTATAAAAACAAGAGATTTCCATTTAAAATTTAAAAGGAATACGCGGCTAGTCTTTGAAGTTCATAAACGCGGTGTATATCGATGGTGTATATATCAAACTGATTTGATATATACACCGTCTATATACACCGCGTTTATGGAAAAATGTTCGCAAAATGAGTGCTCTAATTTTGTTCACACTGCGCGTTTATATTAAACACCGCGTTTAAAGATGCGTTTATCGTCGGTGTATAGTTTAAATGCACATTGTGAACTACACTTTACAGTAAAGCCTTGAGACGAAATTAAAATAAACGCTGCAATTTATCTTTAGCGTTTGTTAAAGAAATTCGTTTCTCAGGTTCTTGAGCCTTCATTAATCGTCCTATTTCGACGATGGACGCCAGTTCCGACTGTGCTGCTAAATGTTTAAACATATGACCGATTGAGAACACGTCTGTTTTGAATGTTTGCTTACTGCCAGGGATATTCCGAAGCTCGTACGCTAAATGTCTATGATGTTTGTTGTACTCAGCGTGTAATTCCGATCCAGGAAGTATGTTGTAAACGACAGGGTGAGTTGCCAATGTTGCTTTGCCAAAATCAATTATTTTAGCCGTATCGCTAATAAGTACATTGTCAGCTTTTATGTCATTATGCAACAGCTTAAAAGAATGCATAAACATAAATGCCGACACAATGTCTATGCAAATTGCCTTAAATCTCTGTATTTCCACCTTGCCTTCCCAAACATATGAATGTAACGTTGGAGCGGCGTTAATACCATCATTTGTTACTAACTGCATCAGAATGGTGGAATTGTTATATAAACCAAAACAATATGGAAAATAGATATTTCCACTTAAAGTAAGAGCTGTTATTACTTCAGCATAAACTAAATTTTTAGATGTTTTAGGATCTAAAACTTTACAGGCTGCCAAAATGCCAAGCTTGTTAAGTTTTGCTAGCTTGATGACTCCAAATCTTCCACTCGCTACTTTATCGTTGGCATCTGTCATCCAAGTAATGTCATTTGATGAAAATCTTGGAACACCCGATAGCGAAGAAACAACAGCGTCACGACTTGCGTTTATATTTAAGGCACCACGTCCTGACGTTCCACCTAGCCTCGTTGACTTTACTCGAAATGAGGATGTGCACATCAACCTAGGTCTTTGCTTTGTATGTTGTTTCATTAGTTTATCTGCTTTTGCCAAGTCTTTTTCCAGAGACTCGATCACATGATCCTTTTCAGCAAGAGTTATCAAATTTTGGTAGAATCGTTTTCTGTTACGTCGGCGTATTTTATTTTTCTTATTTTTCTTAGCTTTACTGATGCAAATACGCGAATGTTTTCTAAATAAGTTGTTGATAGAGAAAGTATCTCTGTTAAAATCATGTTATATGTATTTTGATTATGATAAATAGACATTTCCCGAGTTTATTTTTTATCAAGCTCCGCCTCGTTTTCGCAATGGTTAATATGGTAACGAAATGTCACGGGACTCATTTCATAATTGTGATAGTGTTAATGATTGAGCACAAGAGATTCGATTGTCATAGTAACGCAATTGAAAACGAGTCGGAGTGTGATAAAAAATAAACTCGGGAAAGGTCTATTGCAAAGTTCGAAAGTGACATGCTTTATCAATGGGCAGTCTATCCACTTGTTTTAGGTAATGAAGACAGTAAAATCGGCAAAATGAAATAGGCAAATCTTATCCCTACTAACCCAGACATAATTTACAAGGTTTACGCTGTAAAAGTCTGATGGTAATCATTTGTCATACGAACATATTGTTGAAGTACTTGATTTCGTATTGATTGGGATTAGTTACGACGTATGTTATATTCCTACCGATTCAAAAGTGTTTAATTTTTTTTCTTAAATTTTTTTCGCAACTACACCTAACAACATGTCACTAAAGAATATAAAATATATTTTCCAGACCGTTAATACTTCTTGACATAAACCTTGTGAACTTTTTGTGAGAGTAACGCTCAGGTTTTTCATTGTTCCTTCAAAGTTTAGAAACGTTTTCAACAAGAAGTTTCATTGGCCTGGAAATGATAAAAAAAGCCACCTACGTATACCCTTCAATTAAAAAAAAAATTTCTTTTACAGCTTGAAAAAGCTGCAAATTATGTAAAACATTCATTCATGATTTTTTTAAGATTTTTGATAGAAGTTGATCTTTGTGCGGCCTGAATAAGCGCACATCCTTCAACCTCAGAAACGGGATTTTTTTTTACATAAGTGGAAGATAATTTAGCAAAGGTTGAATTAAAATTTAAATTTCATTTGTTTTTCTTTTCAATGTAGTGAAACATGAAACGTTTTAAAAAAATTATTACTTTTTTTATTACTTTTTTTTTATTACTCACAAATCCATCTTTTTATATAAGTGCCCACCCTGGAAACTCAAAAATTAAATATGCGCCTGGGCGCTTGGTTGAGGCGTTACGATGGGTCCAAAATAGAATCAAATTACCTGCTCAATCCACTAACAGCTTGACTTATCTGGCTATTTGCAGCACGATTTTGTGGCGATGATAAGGTACTGTATTAAAAACAATAGAAACGTTAGATTTGCATTTTCAAATATATAAAAAAATGTGAAATTTAACTGACCTAAGTTCGTTTTCACTTTCATCTGAAAGGTTACTAATGTTGCTGAAGTCAAGTCTAAACAAAGAGCAGATAAATTATTGAAGAAAAATGGCGAAGAGAGAAGAACCATACATTATTGTATTGATCCCAATTTGATGATTAAAAAAAAGGGGCTGTAATTCTCTGGCGCTTATAAGTTTTTTTTGGAAATAAGGAGTTGCGCTCATTAGAGAGAGGCGCTAATTGGAGAGAAAAAAATTTGAAATGGTCATGCTAGCTGTGAACGAGGCATTGGGTTTTATCATGAAAGAATAAAAACAACAGTATTTTTCATGGCAACGAAATAAGATTTTCAACACTGCCTACCTATATATAAAGTGAAAATAAAAGATATGATTCTATGATAACAAATGGAAAGAAAAATGCTTTTCCTCCGTTTCTATTACGGAATTTCTTTGCTTTTCGTTCAAAGTTCTAATTACCGCCCTGGCGCTTTTTAATTTCTGAGTTAATGTTAAGTCACCCTAATAAGAGGAGATAATAATATTGGAGAGGGACGGTTAGAAAGAATACAGTAACTGATTCTAAATGTAGATTATTACAACGCAAGAGTATGATTATGAATTACCTATTACTTGAAGATTTCAACACTGGTGACAAAGAGGTTGCGCCGAATCGTGGTAAACTAAATCTTAAAAAAACATATAAATGAATATTATTGCAACGATGGACTAGACTCGGTTGGCTAACTTATTTAAAATAAATAAATTACCTAGGTGCATCTTTTGTTGACTTTTTCACGCGTGATGTTAGTTGTTGTTTTTCTTGAGCATTGCTTTGTGAACATATAAAAACAAAAACAAATTTATGGATGGAATATCTAAGTCTCCTTATATTGTTAATGGGACATTAACCTGGTCTTTCACTATCTTTTACACCTGGTCCACTTGCACAGCTTTTGCATTCTCACGCAAAGCTGCAACACACATCACAAGTAACATGCTGGACTCTAAGTTAAAAAGACGTGACGGAAAAAAGGACAGCATCCTATTCACACCTGGTCCACTTGCACAGCTTTTGCATTTTCACGCAAAGCTATGACACACATCATTTTAAAACAATATGCTGGACTCTAAGCTAGAGGATATCGTTTCCTTTGTTAAAAGAGGAGGGATTATAATAAAATTAAAAAAAGCATTATTTACCTGCTATTTCCGTAAAATTTGCTGGAACCTGACATCGTATAACTTTTCGAGCGAAACAAAAACTCAAAATATAATCAAACACGTAAACACGTCCAAACCCTTCAGACCAAAGATCAAAGAGGAGCAGTTTGGCGCGAAACACAGATGTGTAATTGGGAATGGTCAAACTCGTAATGGCATTTTCCATCAATAATTGCAGCCTTATTCAAGGGGAGTGAAATCAATAACTCGAACCCAGTTTTCCCAAAATCCTTGCTAAGCGCTACCCTTAGATAATGTTTATTGACCAGATTAAAATGGCTACCCGATCAAGTAAATATTTTTTTTATCTTCAACTTTTATCTCCACATTGAAGTAAAGCTACTGTTTTTTCTAATCTTCCCAAATAGGTAATGAAAAGTTTTGTCCGCATTGTCAAGAATGGGTTTCAAAGACTTGTTTTTATGACCATAAAAGTAAATACTTCAAAAATGGTGCTTGGAATAATGAAGAAGGTATGACAAATTATAAACAAATATCCCTGCCTAGCTAACTTCCTAGCTAGTACTTACTGCTCTGGATAATATACTATTTGTCTGCCCAGACTTGCCAAGAACAAGAACATCGAGTATGGAGATAATATTTGAAAAATCCATTGATCGTTCTTGTGACATCAAAGAATGCTTTCACGATTCTATTTATTTCTCAAACGAATTTTGTAACGAATTCTACGAAAGGATTCGAATAAAAATATATCTGTTCCAAATTCCATTGATTTATTTATTCATTTTTCGAGTGAATGTTTTTGAGGTATACACCAATGATAGAGTCGTAATAGAGTCACACAAAGGAGGATTTTAAGGAGTTTTTTAAAATCCATAACATTTTTAGCAATGTTCCTATCTTTCATAAACATCTTTTGCACAGAAAATATATGTAAAAAGTTGTTCAATCTACCTTAAATAAAGAAGTTCACAAAATCGGGGAGTAAATGTCTAAGAAAATTCCTGTTTTACCCCCTGACCAGAACTACAAAAAGTTAGATTTGACTATTTATTATAGTATTCTGTTGCTATTCACTGTTTTGCGAGCTTTGAAATTTTTTTTAACAATTTTAATTTTGATAAACGTTATATATGTGCAACAAAAAATCTCTTTCTTACCCCCTGGATTTGTGAAAATTTAAACCCCCATAACGTTTGATTATTGAATTTTAACCTCATAGTATTTACATATTTTTTGTTTCTCTATTCAAGATCTATAAGATGAACTAAAGAAAAGTGAAAAATTCCAACATTAATTTTTTTCCTACCAGAAATCTGTGACAACCTCAGGGCCTCACCTATTTTCGAAAAAAAATGGCACCTAGTTTTTTTCCATCTCTGTCACCCAAAGAACGATTTGAGACATTAGAATTGTTTCTATCCCTTTTCTAACGAATTACACAACCACCCCCACTAGATGTGAATTCCAACGCACATCTTTTGGAAAAATATTTGGAAACTTATTTTTGCATCATCTAACGCACAACTCTAATATGTTGTTTAAAGTCAGTCAACGAATGCATTTAAAGATCTCAAAAACAACGCTGACTCGACAATTAGTTGTCCAAGTAAGAGTTAAGCATCTATGTTGCAGTTACAGTCTTAGACCTGAGTATAACTTTTATCGGGAAAATAACAAACTTTTCAGGGGTGATTCGAAACGAAAACAAATTCTTGTGGTGAAAGCACTTTTCTACAACTCTATTTTCATTCTACGAAAGCTCCATACATAAACAAATGTCCTGATCCGCAATGGTTATAGATATTACAGTTTCATGTTTAGCAGACAATAAAACGATGGAAGTCGATACAGTTGATTGTTTAGCAAACGAAAATAATGCATTAAACCAGGATTGGTCCAGTGAGTAATATATGACAATAATAGTTTCTGCATAATCACGATCAACAAATTTATAATATACAGTTCTTCTTTAGTGTTCAGTCGTGATGATGATGAGGATAATGATGACGGAGATAACGATGACACGAATGCTTCACCTTGCAAAGGTGATAACGACGAGGAAGAATTTCCGGTGAGATTTCTCTGTTGCAACTTGCATAGCGTAATTATCCAATGACACGAGCAGATGTATTTCGAACCTATGGAAGATCACACTAAAGTTGAACTTTAACATAGAAAATAACTAACACAATAATTAATAATTAAGCGATTGATAATTAATTGATAATCTTGAAATTCGTAAATGTAATCACAGATGATGGCTTTTATCCTCGTCAACTTAGAGCCTGATTATATGAGGCGGGTTGACCCGGTTCTGTCCCGCCATGCCGGGTTGGGACTGATAACTTTTTTTATATTATATGACAAAAATTCAACCCGGGTCAACACTGGGTTGAACACTGGGTTGACAAAACGAAAGCGCGAAATTTAAAAAAATGCTTTTGGAATTGATATTTTCAAATATTATGATATTTACTGGACTATTATTTCAAATGCATGATATTCTGTCCTGGTACGTGCTTCATAGGAAGCAATTGATTCAAAATATTTCGACTTATGTGGCTTTGCGTCGCAGCAAACTGATCACTAAATTAAAACATAGCAGAAGAAACATCCGAAATAAAACGATCTGCTTGGTATAAAGAAGGAAGAACTGAACAATGGTGGATAAACATGTACTACATCTATAACGATGATTTCGACTGGAAAAAAATTTTCGCATCACTCCACTTGAATTTTTCATCCGCCATGTTTATCATTCGATAATGTTTTAGTGGTACTGCGCATGCACTGTTACAAAAATTATATTCTCCAACCCGGCCTTCGGGGTTGGAGATATTACATGAGGCGAACCAACCCGCCAAATCAACCCCACCCGGGTTGGAAAAACGAGCCAACCCGCCTTGCCGGGTTGACTCGCCTCATAATATGGAATATAATTTCTGCATGAATTTTCCAAAATGCCGAGCTAGCTGATCTTCTTCTACGGAGCTGCAGCCGGGTTACAAACGGGTCAACCCGCCTCATATAATCAGGCTCTTTCTTACTATTTTACTAACTTGACTTGCAAAGTCGCAATAAATATTGTCACCTGTAACGAGCTGTTACTATGAAAACTCTAAGTAGGTTATTAGTATTCCATTGTTAAACCAATTATTTTTTCTTATTACAGGTGGTTGAAATTCCAGACATCTGGCTTGAAGATGAACTACCAGAGAAGGACTTTGAAACTGACATGTCAAGTAACCAAGACACTGAAAACAAGTCCTGTTTAATCGTGAAACTAATATCAAACTTACTTCTCATTTGGAAAACAAAGTTTCGGGTTTCGGATAACGCAATGAACAGTCTCCTCCACATCGTCCAATATCTTTTAACATGTCTGTCTTGTATTGTTGGCGAGGGATTAATGGATTACTTTATCGAACTTTTCCCATTTTCATTGACTAAATTAAACCAAATGCTTGGTTATCAAAAAGATTCGTTTGAAAAGTTTGTTTCGTGTCCGAAATGTCACAAACTTTATAACTATGATGCCTCATTTTTTGTTGATTCTGAAGGAAAAAGACAGACTAAACATTGCCATTATGTACAGTATCCAGAACACCCACAGCAAAGATTTAGAGCACCATGTAATGAACCACTTATGAAAAAAATCGTAAGTCGCAACGGAAGCAGAACTTTTGTTTATCCGTTTAAAGTGTACGCATACCAAAAATTAAAATCATCCCTTGTTAGGCTTCTGTCCAACGAAAATGTTGTGGAACTTCTACAGCGAAAGATCACTACATCCGATGATTGTTTCTTTGACATACATGATGGACACATTTGGAAAACCTTCATGGATTCCTTGGGAAATCATTATTTTGACAATCCCCGAAACTTGGCTGGAATGTTAAACATAGATTGGTTCCAACCTTTCAAACGTACCGAATATTCTTTGGGTGTGATATACATGGTAATTGTGAATCTACCACGAGATGTTAGATTTAAAAAAGAAAATGTCATCATCGTGGGCATAATTCCTGGACCACATGAACCAAGTCTAAATGTCAATACATATTTAGAGCCACTCGTAAATGAGTTACTTGAGCTATGGGAAGGTTTTTTTGTGATGGAAAAAGATGGCATCCCAAAATTATATCGTTTTTGCTTAATGTGTATCGCAGCAGATCTTCCGGCTATTCGAAAGTGTTGCGGGTTTCTATCATATAATGCTGAGAAAGGTATGTTCCAAAAGGTTTATGTTCCAAGAGGAATATCTAATACATGTAATATACATATACATGTAATACAATAAATTTACCTTATTCCATTTTGCCATCAGATACTCGAAGATGCTTGCATTTGTTACTGAAAAAAAAGCAGTTTATCTAGAAAAAGATTGATAAACATTACCGAATCTGTTGCATCTGAAAAATAAAAATTAACTTTAGACTATCATTTAAAAATGTTTACACTCTCCTTGTGCACTTTCCAAAAAACTTACAAGACCAAACATTCTAATTCAAAAAGATACTATATTGCTTATTGTCAAATTCAATTATTGTCAAGCTTCTGTCAGAATAAAATATTTTTCTATAGGTTGCAGTAAATGTTTGAAACAGTTTCCAAGAAAATTTGGAGAAAAGCCTGACTATTCGGGATTTGATGACAACAACTGGGTGAGAAGAATTGGAAATGACCATAAAGATCTTGCAATTGCTATCAAAGCAGCCCCAAACAAAGGAGTTCAATCACAACTTGAATCTCAACATGGTGTGCGGTATAGTGAACTATATAGATTACCATATTTTGATCCGATTACTTCACATGTGGTAGACCCTATGCATAACTTGCTGTTGGGGACGGCCAAGCATGTTTTTGTAGTTTGGATTAAGTTGGGCATCCTTGATGATTGCAAAATAAATTTGATTGATACAGAGATGAAGAAAGTTAAATTACCATCTGAAATAGGAAGAATAACAAAGTCAATGGCACATTATAAAACAATGGTATCTGATGAATGGAAAAACTGGACCTTCTTTTATTCTTTGTTTTGCTTAAAGGATGTACTTGCAAAAAAGCATTATAATCTGTGGCAAGTTT
Organism: Turritopsis dohrnii; assembly: GCA_027922465.2. NCBI lineage: Eukaryota > Metazoa > Cnidaria > Hydrozoa > Anthoathecata > Oceaniidae > Turritopsis > Turritopsis dohrnii. Next base: position 14,459 of record BQMF02000305.1, read on the forward strand.
TTGTGCATGCTTGTCATTACTTTATTAGCACATCAATTTCTAAAGAAGAAGTTAATGCAGGTCATATCTTTCTGAAATTATTCTGTGAAAGATTTCAAGAAGTGTATGGTCCAGAGCATTGTACACCTAACATGCATATGCACTTACATCTCAAAGAATGTATTTTGAATTTTGGTCCTGTATACAGTTTCTGGTGTTATAGTTTTGAACGGTATAATGGTATTCTTGGCAACTATCACTCAAATAACCATGCTGTTACTATAACTTTAATGCGAAAGTTTCTTGATGGAAATCGTGGAATTTCTTCATATCAACAATTGGAAGGAATTGAAAATATACCATCCTTGTCTGAATTTAATCTGAATGACAGTGATCATGATAGCAATGACATTTCGCAGTTTGATTTTCTAAAAAGAAAAGCAGTAGTTTGTCTTGAAGATTTGGAAATGCAAGGATTTTATAGACTCGCCTGTGTGCCAAAACTTTACCACTTATCTGCTCATCAAGTAGCTGAAATTAAACAGCAGCTATGTTCCATGCTTCAAGATGTGCATGAAATTTTTGATGTGAATGTGTTTGTTCATTGCTTTAATAACATTTGTGTGGGAAGAGAAAACCTAACAACATATTCACAAAGAAATGGTGAAAACAAGGACAGTTGTATATTAGTCAAAACAACAGAATTTGATTACCGACCTGGCTTTGTTGTCAATGTCTTCCAAGTTGGAATAAGTGTTCTAGACATCAACAACTGTTGCAGGAATATCGAAATTGTCTGCGCAGAAGTAGAACTATTGAAAAAACATCATGAGAGACATTGGTATGGTAGGAATTGTCCAATGGAACTCTGGTCAACTGAAAGTGAAAATAAACATTTGTTCATTCCTCTTTGTCGGATTAAAAGAAAATGTGTCATAATCAAAGACATTCAGTATTTCCAGCAACTTCCATTAGCAAACAATCGCAAATCAATTGGCAAATCATTTGACAATATATATTTTGTTTTATAGGTATATATAGGTAATGTTTCTTTCAAATATATACTATAACTTTTCTTAAGGAACTATATTATACATTCTTTTTTTTATAAGCATAGACTTTATAAGCATACTAAGGCTGAAAACTGATGAAAAAATAAGCATATGACAAGCATAATCTGCATAATTTTTTTAGAAATAACTACAAAAATGAACATCTGCCTTGACAACTTTCGGGACAAAATGGTTTTAAAACTATACTCAGCTATTATAATGAAAAGGATTCTCAAAAAGTGCAACTAGAAAGATGCCTGTGACGAAGAGACACTTCATCATGCTTCAAAGTTTTATAAACAACTATCTAATTTGCTATCAATAATTTCTGCAAACAGCTTGGACAACTTCTACGATAAGCGTATCATAAACATTAATCAGACTGAAATCAGAATTTTGCTTAAGCATAATGAGGCTTGACACAAAAATACCCCATGGTTATAAAAAAAGAGTGTACTAAAAAGCAATCTTTATTGTATATAATAGATAACAGTATTTCATAAAATGGAAGCACACTTATAGCCTAATATGAACTGGTATGATATGCTATCATAGCTTCTCGACCAAATTAACATGAATGATAATTCTGTCACTTTCAAAATATATGAGACTATTAGATTTTCATTTTAACTTTTGTTGTTATATCATTTACCTTACATAGTTGGAATTAAGGAAAAAATATCGCTTCGTGAAAAAAACTAGAAAATATGTACGTTTTATGCGAAGGGCATTAGTATGACCGTGATCTATTTGCTAGTGTTAGTGGAATCTCAAAGAAGTGTTTGATGGCACGTTGCATCATAATTTGGTTATTGTTACAATTATTCTCTAACAAAGAAATAAATGAATAATAATTAATATATTTTTTCATCAAACACCTGAGTTATATATATAATCAAAACATTCTATTTTTTCATCATTCAATTTCATTCATAACATGAGTGTATGATCACCATGGTTATTTTAAAGTTAAAAATGGAAACAAGATTGATTCGTGATTCATGAATAACAAAATCCTTAATTCCAACCATGCGTTAGGGCATTATAATTCTTGCATGATTGTTTTTTTTTTGCATATGTATATATATAGTTTCTTTCGTTTTACTTTCACGTTCCAAATTAAAATTTTAACAGCACTTTGATTTCTCTTTGTCAGGTATATATATAGGTAATGTATATTATAATGTATATATAATTATAATTATGATTATATAACTTCTCTTTCATACATGGAGCACACTCTCTTTATAATTGTGTCCAAGTTACTTCATGTTTAGGTAATGTATATAATATACACTGTCAGTGAGAATAAAATTTGTTTCTCCTAATATATATTAATTTTCTGAACTTCTGTAATCTTCCCTACTGAAATACTAGAACATACTATAATTTCTATCTTCTTTTATTGTTTTACTTATCTTATCAGGCAGAAGTAAAGAGGCAAGCTCAGTTAAACAACCTTTTTTCTCTAAATTGTCTGTTACTTTATAAACTTTAATTCTTTTCAAGATATGGTTATGTTTTCTCAAAAAAGTAGCTCATTATTGATTGCTGACTTTTAATCTTTTTAACTTTATGAAAACAAGTGTTTTTCTTTCTTCTCTTCATTAAAAAATCATCAATGAAAAGGTTTTATTTATACACATGAAGGTTCATAATCTTCTTAATAATATATTATGTAGAAGTTTATAATTTTCATGTCATTATCATCAAAGTTTCATTGTATATGAATATGTATACATAAGCTACTTTACTTGTGATAGTGTATGTGTACAACTAACAAGAGGAAAGATTGGATAAAAATATACCTTTTTACCTTATACCTGTCTCATTTAATCACGTAATCCGGCACTGACAGGTCAGCTTGCAATCAAAGCATAGAATTTGAATTCTATTAATCAAGGGTAAAAAATAATGTAAAACTTCTTTCAATTTCATTGGGAAGAAGGAAGTGCTATAAACCCCACACAGCTAATCCATACGGCATGTAAACAAAAACACTCACTCACTCCTTTGCTGTCATCATGTTTCCCCCTAATGTAAAGACGACACGAATTTCGAAATTGGAAATGATTGGAAAATGCGAAGTAGATATTTCCAGACTGGAAACTTCTGGGAAATTCAGAGTGAAAATTTCCGTTTACTAAATTATGTTTAAACTCAAAAATTTCCCTAGTGATAAATGTTCGGGAAATTTTCATATTTTTCCAGTGCGAAAACCCTCAATGAAGAAGGATTTGGCTTTGATGATGTGCCATTCAATACCAACTGCAGAAAGGTCGTATTATCTACAAGATAAAAGCAAAAATGCAACCAAGACATCTACTTCGTTACGCGAGTTGATGCGGGCTCCTGAACCTACAGTCCTGGAAAACGAAAAGATTAACGAAGTTTTTGCTGATTGTATCCATGCAGGAAAAATTACCCTCACCATCGTTAGGGAACGCCGGGAACAATGTGAGAAACTTGACCATCTGGATGATATTCAATTACGCGACAGAATCCGCTACTTGATTTCAAAAGGTATGTTTAATTATGCATAATAATTAATATTTTTATTAATTAATATTAATTAATTATTTGTAAATACTGTATTTATTTACAAAAACTTTTTTATGAGCCACTCGATTTTTGGACTCAGCCCTGAGGTTGCTTAGCATTCTAATTTAAGAGCAAGCAGTTTTACTATGATTTGCAAGTAAAATATTTTATTCTGGCTTTGCGCTTCCATTTAGCATTTTAGCAATTCAAACATGTTTTGTCTATAAAATGGCGTTTTTATTCTTGAATTCACAGTAATAACTTGTGTTTGCATGGAAAGGGCGTGGGTGGGGCGTAGTTTTATGAACTTGATTGAAGCTTTGAATTTGATTAGATTCGAACGGGATCATTGGTGTGTTGTGTAGCTTAAATAACACTTAAATAACTAGCCGTAGCCGAAACTAATCTACCACCGTCTTGAAACAATTACAGAGTACGCAAGAATTAAAAAGCCAAGTTGCCTAATACAGGCTTTATTGAGGTTTTTTTTCAGAGTAAATATTTCCTTATATCACATGATCTAAATCACCCAAGGGGAGTTTCATTTAATATGCAATACTGTTATTGAATATGCATGAACCCTATGGTTCTTTAAGATTTTGAATCAGTAGTCTTTTACGCCCACCAAGCTATAGTAGGGTACCTCCCTCGCGCTCGCTTTGCTGGCAAAAAATGTTTTTTGGTTCGTGTTCTTTATCCTATTGATAAACTTCTAATAAATGCCCCTGGGACGAGTTTAAGGGAGTTTATTAGAATCTCTTGACATATGTATGTTTGAATTCAATTTTCATTCTTTTTTTAATAAATATGGGAAACGTTCTACCCACTTTCTCTCTTTTTATGATGAACTTATAAAGTTTTGTATTTATTCTTCCGCTTCTTTAATTCCTCGTCTAAAACGGACGAGGTTCGTTTGCCACTAGTGAAGAGATGAAAGAAAAGAGAATTCCTTCATTAAAAATAAACACCTCCCTAGCTTTCAAACGCCTCCCTCTAATAAACGCCCCCCAAATATCTCGAAAATTAAATAAACGCCCCGGCGGTTTATTAGAGAAGTAAAGTAAAGTAATCAGATGTTCATTATATGACAACAACCCACCGTCATGGTAACGTATTGGCGAAAAGTACATACCCCCTTTCTGATATAGCTTTTTTCCTTCTATCATTATAGTTCCGACTGATGATAGTGCTATTCAAGCTGGCGATTCTACTCAAGCTAGCCCGCAAGTAACTGATGAAATCCTGCCATCTGCTACCGAGGACGATATTTCTACCGTCACATCTGTCACAACAATGTCAAGTCTATCGAATGCTTCTAGCCGAAGGGTCGAATTCACATCAACGGACAAAAACCTAATTGAAGGAAAGTTCGGAATGTTGATAACTGGAACCGGTACCATTGCACAGAAGACTGTGAAATCGATGGCTTCGAAAGACACTGGAATAAAAGCGCTTGTCGAAAAGTATGGTTCATATAGAATCACTGAAAAAATAAGAACTGAACGTAAAAAATTCAACAAGGAAAGATAAAATTACCTGTCTTTTATGCTTTTTTCTTAAGTATATACGAATATTTTCCTAAGGCCCCCATGTTAAGAACGCCTTTTGAGACCTTCAGTGGGGAGGTTACGTAGCGTTTCTGGACGACGTACCATGGGCACTCGTGAATAAATCGAAAATAATGGCGTGCAGAAGAAGCTACGCAACTTTCAGTCAGTGAAGAAATTCTCACCTGGCATTTTCTGAATTACGGTTTTTTATTCACTTTATATTCATACTTTATCTCTTCTCTTCATCGACTTTTTTTCATTTCTTTGTTGTTTTTTAGAAAGATTATTTTGAGTCTTGTGACGCAAATTTGAGATGCTGTGGATATTATCATTTCGACCATGAAAGTCTGAAATCGGTCTCTTTTCGGAAATGTCCCTTTAATCGAGCAAAACATCAATAAAAATCACTTAGCGTACCGTTCTCCCGCCTTCTCTCTCTTCCAGCGGATTATGTAAACTTTACGTCAAATTTAGTGAACAATGTGTTTTTATTTTATTTATTTTTTGTTGTCCTAAGATCGGCTTGTGTTTAAGATTCAAATGTTTCTGCTTGTAATAAAAAAGGGATACTGCAAGCCTTTGGTTATCCCTAAAGATGTTTCTTGCCGTAACTATTCTAATTTAACGCTGCTTCTAATTAACGCAGATCGGTGAAAATGTCCAAAAAATCATTAACGCGGGTTGCAGATCCTGGAATTTACTTTTTCTTCTAATTTAACGCGGGCTAGAAATTTTCAGAAAAAAGAAAACTTTTAAACGTTTATGGTCTTATAAAAACGTGTTGTCTCCGTCGTAATTTCGTTTCTCCGAATCAACACTATTTATTTTATGTGAAAAATATGATCTCTAAAATTTTTTTTTTGAGAGTCAAATTTGATTCTTATTTTCTGCGGGCTATCAGATTTTCCTCTAATTATTAACGAGGGTCGGTCAAAATAATTATTGTTACTCCCGCGTTTAATTAGAATAATTACGGTACAAGAGATTCTAGGGATCCGAACGAGAAGGAGCACAGCTTAAAAGTCAGCGTTTAAACGGAAATTCGGGAAAGATGTTGCCCGGCATTTTTAATTCGCTGTTTGAAAGTTTGTAGTGCATTTGTAAACTTTCTTTTTTCCTGGTATATAAATTTGTTTTGATTGTGGAACAGAGGTTATATTCGTTATATTTTTTCTAATTTCAAGGCATGCAACCTCCGTGTAAGCTGCCTCTTACAGTCTTAAATATCGTGGTAATATTTAGGAACATTTTCTTTACCCCTATTAGTATTTTTAGGGTATGAATATTGTTAATATTGGTTATTATTACATAGGAAAACAAGAGAGAATACCAAAAATGAACTGACTGCTTCATGTTTTTATTTGATACCAAATATTTTTACCAGCAAGATAATATCATTTATAGATATTTGTTTTTTTTTTGTTTGTTTTTGGATTTTTTGGCAATTTCTAGTATTTTAAACATTTTGAGCCGAGTTTAAAATGCAAAAAATACAAGTTATCAAACTGGGCATAAATCATGGGTCCAATTGATCATAGCAACCATACTAGACTTTTGGCGGGTAAGTACCGAAGATCTTGAGCGGATAAAGCCAACTTAGGCTGACGTGGTCGAAAGCAGGCCTTTGAAGGAGAGGAACAGGCAAGGACGGACCTTAGGAGGGTAAGGGCGAACCCTGGGCTGTTGAGAGCGGACCCTAGATGGTAAAGGTTGGTTGCTGAAACTTTAAATCGACACCTTTGGGACGAAAAGTTAAGTTCAAACTGTGGGAACTTGTTTTGGAACATAGAAACTTTTACTCAAGAAAATTCCGTGTCAACACTGTCAGTACACGTTTTGGAACATACACAACTTTAATTCGATACCGTTTGCACTTGTTTTAAAACATATGAAATTCTAAGTCGATACCGTTCGTACCTGTTTTTGAACATACCAAATTTTTAGAGGACACCGTAGATACTTGTTTTGGAACATACAAAGTTTTAAGTCGACACCGTTAGTACTTTTTTGGAAAGTACAAGAATTTCAGCTTGGAGGAAAGACAAGACGTGTAAACTAGCACACAACGAAATTACAAAATTATTAATCACTAAATAAATAGCCCACAATGGACAGTTTAAATCTTTTATTGGTTCGTACCAGACCCCTAAAATGTTGCAAATTTACCCGTATGAATCAATTTTTCGCTATTTTAAGCCAATTTTGATGTTAAAAATATCCGAGATAGACTGTTTGATGGCCTTTTTGTTATGCTCGTGTAATCTCTATAATGTCTACAAAGCATTCAAGCCAAAGAAAGACAGTATGCATCATTAATGCGTTTGTACCTTATGTCTAATTTCAAGACAAAAGCTTCGCCTAACTATTAAAAAGTGTCCGTAGATAGCTCCTGAAATCAAAATTTTGAGAAAAAAAATTCTATTTTTTGCAAAACCAGAAGGTTTTCTGAATAAAATTAATTGAGACATTGAAAAGCATTGCTTTGACTTTGAAAATAACAAAAAATTAGTTCGTTGCTAATGTTATTTCAATTATCACATCAGTTTAATTCTTTTTTCGAGTTGCTCCCAATTTTGAACTTTTTTCACCTAGGGATTTTTGGGGTCGGCTAGGAGGGGAAAAAATTTTTAGAACTTTTTTTTTCCTGAAATCTATTTTTTAGCACCCATTTAATGCCCCTAGCAAAAAAACATTTCGATCGGGGCTGATTTTTTTTACTAAAATTGAAAAAACACAAAAGCAAAAAGTGACATCGAAATCGAATTTCGCAAAATGTACCCGGTAGTAACGCTATATAACTGATTGACCTTCAGAACCCCAATTTTTACCCAAAATATGGATAGATAACTCAAGGAGCAGGTGGAATAAGGTGGAATTGGGATATTTTAGACATCATACCAAGTTCCTTCTCAAGACAAAAGGACAAAAGTGGGGGACAAGTGTGTCTTGAGATATCGGGGTTGCTCCCAAAATCAACATTTAACATACTTAAGGCGAAATAAAAAAAAAGGGAAAGCTATTTGGTTTTTTCTTAGTTCTAGGCTAAAATGTATGTGATAACGAAGATTTTTCTCCATAATTATGGACAAAAAAAAATAAACTGTGATGAGCATTTAAAAGAATTAAAAATTTCTTAAAATCAGGAGCCTATCCAGCAATTGATGAACCTAAAGATAGATAGATAGATAGATAGATAGATAGATAGATAGTTAGATAGATAGATAGATAGATAGATAGATAGATAGATAGATAGATAGATAGATAGATAGATAGATAGATAGATAGATAGATAGATAGATAGATAGATAGATAGATAGATAGATAGATAGCCAGATTCATGTTCCCTTTTCTCAATTATTGCGTTCCCTAAGTTCACTTTATGTTCCTAGGTTTCACCTTTCATGGTGAATTTAGGGAACATTGTTCCCTATTTTCAACTTTTGTTCCCGATCAGATTTGAGGAAGTGAAAATCGGGAACATTGTAACAAATTTGTTCCCTAGTTCAGATTTGAGGAAGTGAAAATCGGGAACATTGTTCCCGAATTTCGTTTATTTTATTTGTTGTTGTAGCATAATGTTTCGTGCATTGCTCGCATAAACTCATAAGCCGCATGGACCCTGTTCAGTGTAAATCTTGACTTGAGTAGATCATTATGTTAGAGTAAGACTATTTTGTATCATGATGTTGTGTTGTGTAGAAGATCAGATATTCTTCTTTAAGTCGATTTTATAGTATGGAGACATACAACTTATTTCAATGGCTAGAGGTTGATATTGTCGACCGAACGAATTATTCTTTACTGGCTTGTTTTATAGAAAACTTTCATTATCTCAAATCAATGACCTGTGTAAAGAGTTGTTGCCGAGTATGATTGACATATTTACTGGAAAGGTGTGCATGTATATATAAAACATGACATTTTTATCGCAGTATGCATTCCATTTCCTACTGTCTCTACCCCTCTAATTACGAATGGCCTTCCTAAATTGCAAACGCTAAATCTAAACCGTTCAGAAAACAAAAACATCAAACATCTCTTACTGTCAATTAAACTATAACTCAAATTTTGCTTTGACTGCCCCTGTGAAAGTTACGCCTGCATTTGGTGAGTCTTTCGGTTTCGTTTACAAAATACTTTTCAAGTGAGTTGTCAGTGCTCACCTAATCGCAGACTTTACAACTTTTTCATTGGGAAATAATCTCTAGATCAATGTTTATGCCTCCTTAATCATTAAAGTCAAGAATGTCAAAACCTAGAATGCTTCTCGAAAATTTTCATAAACAAGGAATTTTTAAATTTTTCTAAAATATTTTCCACGCGTTTCCTTATGACTGCTCTTTTTATGCATAATTACAAATCACATATGCGTTCACTTCATTTCTTTTGTGTTTAAACAATAAGTTTCTTAGGTGGTTTTATTAAGCCTGATCTACACTGATAGTTGCTGTAACGGTGTTCACTAAAACATTTGAAGACCCTTTTTTATTCAGTGGAAAACTTGAAACTTAAATAAAACTTTTTATGAACATTTACATTTTGCATGGTTAAACTAAGCAGCACATATTATCATATGTAAGTAGCGTCGGATATACGTCTGCTGCCACCATTTTGCGCCATCCGGCTCTTGTTGCTTTTTGAAATAGGTAGGCCATTCGTAATTAGAAACAGAGACGGTGTTATAATTGTATTAACTTGATCTCTTCTTTTAGAAAAAAGGCTGTAAAAGACATAATACTTACAAAAAAGGTGGGAAGGCAAAAGGTAAAATGTGTGTTTTTCAGGGTTTTTTTCAGCCTCAAGGGAGATTTATTAAAGTTTTGTAAATTTATTAGCTCATCTAACATTAATGGTTTATTTTGGATCATTGACTGACCAACAGGTCAATGCTGTAACCGACGTTTTACTTAACTATTTTTGCGATAAAGATCAAAAGGTAGTTACTTTATTTTTTTTATTTTTCTCGTTGTATTATCATCACATCACATTATTCATCACATCTCTAGATAAAATATAGAAATAAAGAAAATATTGAGTACACTTATTTTTATTTTTACGTACAGTATTTCGATTATGTTATGAAAGTTTTGACTCCTGAAATGTGCAAAGGAATTATTGCTACTGTATTCAAAGTTAATGATGACCAAGTAAGTAACACGTTAAACTGGGCGTGCATCATTTTAGTCTGATATAAAAATTTATTTAATGTGTATGTATGTATTCATTTGCTGGCTACATTATTATTGCGTTGTTTAGGCAGAAAAATCACTGATGTCTTCTGAAGAACCATTTAAGCTCGTTGATGAAGTATTATGCCTTTCTATAACACTATATTTTGTGTGTTTTTACCAAATAAAGTTTTCATTAATTTTTCTTTAGTTAACATTTGTTCAAGATGATGATGTTATAATAATTAAAGCAATTAATTCTAACTCAACTCAATCATTAGCAATGATCAAAGAGACGGTGTTTGAAGACAAAAAGTAAATATTCAACTTAAAATCAGTGTGTTGTAGTAATTTGTTCTCAATTCACGCCAACACCAGAATCATCAATGAAAAGCTTCATACAAAAAGTAATTAGTTATGGCTAGTAACAGTTCTTGTGCGCCAAAGCGATATGGTTTTATTTTATAAAAAGATCAACCAATGCAATAATAAACAAAAATATCAACCATATCCTTGTCCTCTTTTTCTTGGCTGTTTTTGTTGTGACTTAAATTGAAAACCTTCAATAACAAATATGATGATGAAAAATGTCTATAGCTGTATTCATAACAACAAAATATTTGTAGTTATTAGAATTGTTGTAAATTGAGGTCCGTCTTTAAGTTCATCAAATTTAACAACAAATCTATTAATTTGATTTAGGTCAGCAGTGATTGAAATTCCTGTCATTGGTATGTATCATAGAATAATTGTAGTTACCAGATAGATAGGTCACATTCTAGAAATTCCATTTCACCAAAACTGTTAAATAGACTTAAATGTCAAACTGTATTTCAGCTGATTTTCGAATATCAGAAGTAGCTTATCACCACAAAAATTGTGAATATGTTGAGCTGCTATCTGAGGATGTAAGTAATAATTTTCAGCGATTGTGTTTCTTTTAATTGATTCCATGTTAGGAAATTATTCATAACCATAAAGCACGTATCTATATAGTGTATCAGTCAAGCTTTTATTCATGAGAATTTTGCATTTCATGAATTTGAATTTCAGGAACAAATTCAAACAATACCAATACTTAAAGAGGTTTCACTGCAGGACTCAAAAGCTTTAACAGTAAATACCATAACAGTAATGTTTTTGTTCAACTATTTATATACTTGTTTGCTTGTTTATATTTGTAACCAATAAAACCCTTCCAGTTCCTTTAAGGTACTACAGAATTATGTACTCTTTTTCTAATTATTGGGTTCCCTAACTGCACTTTACGTTTGTTAGTTTTCACCTTGTTGAACATTGTTTGCTATTTTGAAGTTTTGTTCCTGGTAGAACAAAACAAACAAACTCTAATCATTACTGTGCTCAACTAGACATTCACCTTAGACATTGTGTTACTTTCTTGTTGAGTGCTAAGTAGAGAGGAATGATACACCCTATTATAGCTGGCATGACTGTATTAAAGATTAAACCGATATTTCCAAGAAGTCTTACAACCACAAAACTACCGATGAATAGCAAGTTGTTTTTTGTTTAATTTTTAGGGAAAACCAGCTACATCTGTTGACAAAACCTTTATTGAGGAAGATAACAAAAATGTATGCAGAAAATTTATTTTAGTTTCATTTGCATAATAATAATTATTAGATTATCCTGAATACCTCTATTTTAATTGTTTCACATGTAGGTAATTAACATCAAAAAAAATGTGGCAGATACAAAAATTAGAGTTGATGAGCCAGTAAGTGTCTCTCAGTTTATTTATGTTTAAAGCATATATTTTACTGAAGGGACTAGTAACCTCTCCAAAGATGAATAAATGTAATTCATAGCAAACTTATTTTCACGAGAAGATTCTTCGTGATTTTGTTTTAGATACTTTTGTGCTAAAATTTTAGGGAAAATTGGAATCAAGCACGAACCATGAAAGTGTTCCATTGGAACCGTTAAATGATGTTGCCATGCCAGTAAGTGTTAGCTATTACTACTCGTTAAAATTTATCCTCACCATTTTACTGAGGTAAGCATTTTTAACCTTTACACTTATAGGCAAACTCAGAGATCATTTCTGATGATGTAAAACTGGTGAAGGAAGATGACCGGGTATGATAGAAACTTTGTCTATTTATTCATTTAATTGTATTGTTATAATAGAATGTCAACTTCGCAATTATCAACTTCAACTTATCAACTTCGCAATTTTCTTGGGTTTTTTTTTCAATAAAAACAATCACTTTTGAGTACCTTCAGGGAATGAAATTTCGGGAGAATTAAATTTTGTGAGAATTAAATTTTGCGATTTCGTGAATGGAAACATAACGTTTTAATGAATTCGCAAGAATAGTAATGACACAATTGTTTACAAAAAGACAAGATAAATTAAGAAAGAATTTTTCATGATGTTATTTTCTCTTAGTTTGTTACTAAATGATTATTCATCTTGAAAATGAGGAAGCGAATGTTATGAGGTAATTTATGAAAACTTTTATTATTGTTTCTAATGATAGGAAGAAGCTATCCGCATCAATAAACTAATGGCAGCGATGGAAAACGGGAATGTTTCTGAGGCGTCAAAGGTAATTATCTGAACGTTTATTTTTCATAATAAAAATGTAAAACTAAATCATTGTGTTTATATGGACGATTGATTACTTTTAGTGCTTTCATAAGTGGAAACAGCAAAAATGTGTTGAGCAAAAAGAAGCCAAGAAGCGAAAAAGGAACACAACATTCTGTCCGAAGTGTTCAAAAGAAATCGTGGACTTAAAAAAACATTTAGTGAATGTCCATAAAATGGATAATTTCAATGCTCGGTGCATCATAAGTCAACTTGGTATTCGTAAAAAAAGAGAACCGCTGCCTCAAGAATTAAGGAAATCAAAGCTTCGAATACATCCTAAAAAAATTTGCCCTCTTTGCGAAAAAGTCGTTGTTCGAATTCACAATCACTTAAGAGCAACTCATCATATTATTGACAAAGTAAAGTACAGAAAACTTCTTGCCAAAGCTAAACTGGAGATGCCGTTTTTGGAGGAGGAAAGTGAGGCTTCTGAATCAGCAGACTGTGATGATGATTTTGAGCAAGATTTAAAGATGGTGAAACGTATGGTATCTAACGAAAGAAGGTATATCAGTTCGCTTGGCGATGACCCAATTAGTGAATCTTCTGATGACGACTGGTTAAGGGAAACGTTGATCAATTTTGCTGAAGAAAAAGAAAGCCGGAAAAGAACTTGCACCACAACTGAAAGCCATTCCGGTATAGTGTTTAAGAATTTAGGTATACATTACTTATAGATTTTCTTAATAGCCAAGTGCTTATTTGTTTTGTTTTTTTTCTCTAGACGATGCTTCTATAGTGTTAGATGAACGTGTAGATAACGAAACAGAAGCAGCCGATTTTGTTCAGGAAACAGAAAGGAGTGACCTAGGTACATGCGTTTATAATTTGGCTATTTGTGGATGACATGTTTTGACTTTATTAAGGAAAATTATGGTGGCTTTAGATTTAGATACGGGCAGTGAATATTCTGAAGTTTTGTTAGAAAACAATCCTGTGGCTGATGAAGTTTCCTTAGATGAAAACGAAGATTACGAGGATGACGAGGATGTGCGAGTGAATTTATTAATGGAATTGAAACCGCAGAAATTTATAATGTCAGATTTTACGAGATGGCTTTGTACCGTTGATGGGAAAGCTAAACCGCTCCGCTCAGCGAAACAGCATACAGCAGAAGTTGAAAGTATTTTGAATAGCGTCGGGGATGAATTCAAATACTTATTCGATCGCAAGATTATTAGAGACAAGTGGTTAACACCATTCGAAAGCATTAGAACCGTGGGTACCGTAAAAAGTTACCTTTCCTCGTTAAGGTTCTTTTACAAGTTTATACAGTGTGAGTCCCCTGAAGATATAACAGATGACTTACGGAAGCAATGTGAAGTCATGATAACGCTGATGAATAATTGGTTGCCTGTGTACCAGAAGAAAACAAACATGCGTAAATGGGAGAAGCAGATGACGTCTTTGACACAGCTTATTACTGCAGATGAAGTTAAACAATTGGATACGTCTCCTATTGTCACTGCATGTAAAAAGATTCTCCTGTGCCCGGAAAATGAAACTGGACAATTAAAGCATTTTTGTAATATCCGGGACTACATAGTCACCTATCTGTGCTTAGAGAATGGTTCGAGAACTGGCGCCATAGCAAACATGACGCTTAAAGAATTCAACAACGGGAAAGGTTATGGGCATAACTATATGGTTAGTGTTTTTCGCCATAAAACAATTGCAACAGCCGGCCCAGCTAATATTTGCTTTTCACAAGAATTATACCAGGGATGTAAAGCATATATTCAAAACTTTAGAAACCGATTAGATGGAATTGATTTGAGCCCTGACTCGTCAGTCTTTGTTAGTTGGTCGGGAAATAAACTTTCTTCGTCTATGGTCACTGGACAGCTTAATTCATTCTGGAATAAGGCTGTTGGTAAGAGGCCGTACAGACTTAGAATGAACGCCACTCTGATTAGGAAATCATGTGTTTCTCGGACACATGATAGTTGTCCTGGAAAGGAGAAGGATTTAGCCAATCTCATGAGCCACTCAACGGAGACGGCAAAAAAGGTTTACTACTTGAGCGACAAATCAAAGAAAGCAGTAGAAACCAGTAACTTACTAAGATCCGTTCTTCGAAAAGATGCTATCGAGGAAAACGAAGACAACCAAACAGAAGAAATTCTTCAAGAAATCTTTAAGGAAGAGTTAAGTCGCAAGAAAGTGACGTTAACGGACATCAACGCAAAGAAAAAGGCCCATCCAGTTCTTTCTACGTTTAATGTGCTCAAACTACGAGACAAGTTGCGGTACCTTATCAACAAGAATGTAAAGCTAGATGTAAAAGATGAAGATGAAAACCAAGGAATGGAAGGTAACATTTTCCAGTGGACATTTTGCAAAGAAACTTCCTGTTTTAGAAGTATTTGCTAATGACTTCCGAAAATGCATTTAGGGTGGTTCTGGATTATACTTCTTTGTTTTATTATTATGATTTTTCGATCACATTACGCTTGTTTCATTTTTTCATTTCGATATCAACGCCATCTAATATAGAGGAAATGAAAGCCTGTGTTTTAAAGGCCAGTTTCCAGTTCATCGCGCGAATGAGCAAACTGGCTTTTAATTGGTGGCTGACGCATCTCAATTGCCTGGAAAATTTGAACTACTGAGCAAATTGCAGTTCGCTCATTCGCGCGACCACACAGCCAACGGACTGGAAACCGACCTTAAGATAAAGAAATATCGTTAGCTGTCTTAGTCTCATTTTCAGAACATTTTTTATAGATGGTGAGGCTGACTACCTTGAGGAAGATGAGGATTCCCACTCTATAGCCACTTCATCCACCTCAACCAGTTTGAGGAAAGAAAGGATCAAGTTTTCGGAGAGTGACAAATCGATCATTTGGAGTCATTTTGGACCTTTGATTACTGGAAATGACTTGATTAAAGAAAGTTCCGTCAAAGAGACATTGGATGGGCAAATACAGCTGCTACCGTTGGTCAAAAAATTTGGAGTGCATAGTGTCGTAGAAAAAATACGGACAGAAAGAAAGGGATATAGAAAAGGGCGATTGTAAACTGTCATTGTTATCTGAATAAAACGTTTTCTTTGGCAATGGTTTTTCAATCTAATGAACCTCCCTAGGCATTTTCGGTAGAGTTCACAATGAACCAATTCATTGCCTCTTTTGCAAGTGCAAGGACAACAACAATTAATTGCTCGCCCCTCTAAGTGTCTTGATTCAGTAAACGCAACCTGTAAAAGACGAGTTGATAAGTATTTTGGTAAAGGCAAAGTATTTTTACCTTTACTTTAGACACTGACATGGATTTATGACGCGGTTCATTCCAAAAGAACGCTCACCGAATTTGTAGTTGTTCCCTTTTTTCACCTAAAATTGAGTACGTTTTTGTTCGATGAAAGCGGATGGAAGGCATATTGACTGTTGAATATTATTTGACGTTAATGGCATCATGTTGATCTTTAGAATCACCGGAAATTAAGTCACGTAGAGGTCATAGTAAACAAGTACGGGAAAGAATACAAACACTAACTTGTTCCCTAACTTCACCAACATCGTCAAAGTTTGTTTAGCTAGAATGGGTGTGGTCTCGGTGTTTCATTCGGAAAAAAGGGCTTTTGAGACGCTCTTACATTATGCTAAATGAGAAGAACATTGAAATATGACTTAGATTGCTAACAGTAGCTCATTTACTTGTCTTTAAAAACGAAGGGCTTGTCATCGTTCTTTTATTAAGTGTACAGACGTATGTATATAATTATTATTATTATTATTAACACTTTATTTTACTTCGGTTTACAATATGAATATAGATTATATACATATATATACAGACACAACATAAATTGGTCTATTTACACCGAAAAATAACATCAAATAAATCATTAAATCATCAAATAAATCCTACATTAGCAATATAATCCCTGCAAAGTCTGCAAGGACAGTTTATTGGTTTCCAGAATTTTATTTCATGTTTGAAGTTTTCTAGGGTGCTTGCATTTTTGATGTGCTCCGGAATTAAGTTCCAAATTTTAGGGCCGAGATACCTAATTGAATGTTTGCCTTTAAGTTCTGTGTGTACATTAGGTAATTTGAAGTAGTTTTTAAAACGGAAACTATACCTGTTTTGTTTATTGACTTCAAATAAATTGGCAAATGTTTTATGAGCAAGCCCTCGTACTACTTTAAACATTTCTACCGCAAGTTTTTGAATGTTCCTGTGGTGGATTGTAACAGAGTTGTCCTTTATTAATAAATCGTCAAAAGTTGAATGGTAATCATTATACAGGAGTCTTAGTGCTCTTTCATGAAGTTGGTTTATTTTATTGTTAGATTCTCTGCTATGGAACATCCAGGCAAGAGGACTATATGCAAATTGTGACTCAAAGAAAGACTTTAGGATTACCTTTTTTTTATGGAAGTTTAGTTCCTTCATCATTCGGCTTAAGGCACTTAATTTTTGACCTGCTTTTGTGCAAATGTTTTTCACATGTTTATCAAATTCAAGCTGATTATCTAGGGTAACGCCCAGAAGCATCGCTTTGTTTTCTTCCCATATAATATTATTATTTAGTGATACAAACGTATGTTCTACTTTTTTGCCAAAGATTAGAAGATGACATTTGTTTGTATTTATTTTCATATAGTTATACTCAAACCAATCAACGAGAAGGGCACTATCATGTTCAAGTTGGAAGCACATATTTTCCAAATTGGGGTCACTTATGTAGGGAGTTGTGTCATCTGCAAAATTGCAAACATCACACGTTGGCAAGCTAAAGAATAAGTCATTCAAATAAATATTGAATAGGATTGGTCCTAGTACAGAGCCTTGAGGAACTCCTTGTAGAAGCTCTGACCAGGAACTGAAAGCTGTATTGATCTTAGTTCTTTGCCAACGGTTTTTTAGATAACTAGAGATTATTTTTAAAGAATCAAAACTGAAACCGTACGCATATAATTTAGCCAAAAGAAGCTCATAGTTAATTGTGTCAAATGCTTTTGAGAGATCAGTTAATATTGCTCCTGAAAAACCTCTAGAATCTAAGGATTTCTTGATTGTTTCAATCATATTTACCAAAGCGGTTTGTGCGCTATAGCCTTTCCTATATCCACAAAGATGCGGAGATAAAAGTTTATCCATAAAAGGAAGAAGTTGTGATTGCATGATTCGTTCAAAGATTTTTGATATTGTAGGAATAACACTTATGGGTCTATAATTTTTTTTACTTGTTGCGTCTTCCTTTTTGAAGACAGGTGTGATGTCGGCTAACTTTAATTCGTTGGGGAAGTTACTATTGTGTATAACTTGGTTATTCCAGATATCTTTCAAAGCTTCACTGGAAATTTCAGCAGTTAATTTTAAGATTTTTGGAGGTATGTTTCCCTGAGTGCCTATTTTGTTGGAGTTTAATTGGGTTATTTCATTGACGATGTCAATAGGACTTACTTTCTTAAAGTCGAAGCATGATTCAGTTCTCACTTTTTTTTTAATTTCAAGTATACTTGGATGGTTTTCAAACTTTTTAATTGCTGTCTGGATAGGATCAACTATACCATTTGTGTTTGTCAGCAAAAATTTATTTTCTTGTATGTTTAAAGATTTTGTGGCATTTTGGAAAAAGTTGTTAAAGACACTAGCAACGTCATCGTCTTCAGCGATGATTTCATTATTTTCTACTAGAGTGATTTTTGCTGTAGAAGTACCTTTATCGGAAAGGAAAGGTTTTACAGTTTTCCAAAAGCGTTTGTTTTCAGTGATATCCTTTAAATTCAAGTTGCTGTAATATTTCTTTTTTTCTTTTCGATACAGTCTACTACAATAGTTTTTTTGCTTTTTGTATCGATAATGTCCTGGTACTATGCCACTCTTAATTTTTCCATTTTTTTCCTAGATAGGCGCCAAAGTTTTGGTGGAATAAGATGGAATGCTCACATAATATTCTACTCATCAGAAGGATTTATCACACCAACGGCCTCGTTCCAGTGTTTTCATTTTCCGTTTAAACGGACACCGTTCCCTATATTCACTTTTACATGGTTATTGTCCCCTATATTCACTTTTACATAAGTGTTTGTGCGTTTCAAAATGGATATTGGAAATGGTGAAATTCAGGAACATTAAAGTGGATACATGAATCTTGAGATAGATAGATAGATAGATAGATAAATAGATAGATAGATAGATAGATAGATAGATAGATAGATAGATAGATAGATAGATAGAACGCCGCCGAAACCAATATCTTTCGCTTAGCGAAATCTAATAAACTATTGTATTCGGTTTATTGTATTCCACTGCACCTATGGTTAAAATGTTTAATGCAGGCTAATTTTGGTGTTCTGGCCTCACCATAATTAGCTGGAACAGAACGCTTCCTCCCTCCTCCACTCAACCATACCCCATTTTCGAAAATCATTTGTCCGCAAATCGGGTTATTCAAATAAAACTCGGGGAATCGGATTTCTTGTTAAGGTTTAGTTGTACCTATATAAAATAATGATGTTACCAGCCATGATACATGTGTTTTCAATTAAGCTACATTATCAGGATGTAAAATAAAAATGAGTCTTTACCCTGGCTGTTAACATGGACATATAAAGAGATATACCCTATCGGGGAATAAAAAGTAGGGGAAAAGTGACCAACTGTTTTGGTTGGTGACTAAAATTTTCCCTGACCAAATTTTCCCCCGACTTTTCTGCACCCGAACAAAAATTTTCCACTACTTTTTTCCCCGATAAGGTATACAATAACTCAGACGTTATTGTAATATCTTGATTATTTTCTTCTTATATTGAAAATAATTAATCAGGGAAAAGTGACTAATTTCAAAAATTGGTCGGGGAAAAGTGACTAAAATTTCCTTAGGTGACTAAAATTTTCCCCGATTAAATTTTTTACCGGCTTTTATCTGCCCTGATAAGGTACGTCCATATGCTGTTAATAATGATGAACTTTCGTCTTTGCTCTGAAATCACACCGTTTCAATGCTTTACTGTTCCAAGAATTTAATTACCAATTTAAATTTAATACACCTTTCCCGTAATTGATTCCGCAATACTTTTTACCATACTCCGCCTCGTTTTCGAGGTTGATATGGTAACAGAATGGCACGGGACTCATTTCAGTAATGAGCAATTAGTGTAATGATTGTGATAGTGTTAATGATTGAGCACGGGAGATTCGGTTGTCATGGTATAGCATATTGAAAACGAGGTAGAGCATGATAAAAATATTGCGCAATCAATTACGGGAAAGGTGTATTATAAACAAGCAAAACATCCGTGACATTCATATAATTTTTTTCTGTTTTTCACATGTTCACGAAGTATGTAGTACAAAACGTTTTAGGACAACACTCAACTCTAAAACTATTATTTCCATCATTAAGGTTTTATCTCTTAGATCATCTTAGAAGCTAGCAGAAAACAAAAATCTTCCACTGCCCATCTGCACCGACTAAAAATAATCGCGTGCTACTTCACTGAAGACTAGCCTCCTGCTCTTATCTACCTTGGCTAAGCGAAGGTTCAATACTGAACTGCGGCTATAAAAGTGAACGGAGAAGAAAAAGGAGGGGAAGGAAAATGCCCGTTATGACTCACACATATTTCGCCCCATGGGGAAATGTATAAAAATCTACGGTAAAAAAGCGCCCAAACTATTTGCGCTGAGTGGAAACCCAGCTTTATGTTTATACTGTGTTGCATATATACAAGTGCTTTGTCATCAGTAATTCTTGCCTTCAAGCTTGTCTTCAGATTTTCAAACATGTTAGTTTTCAAGAAGCTACACTTCCAGAAATATTAACAGATAAAAAATAGTTTATAAGTAAACCTAAACATGAAATTCATGAGAGTCACTCAAACCTTACTTCAGATTACTCAAAACTCATTAATCAA
The DNA here is from genome assembly GCA_027922465.2 of Turritopsis dohrnii. Lineage (NCBI taxonomy): Eukaryota > Metazoa > Cnidaria > Hydrozoa > Anthoathecata > Oceaniidae > Turritopsis > Turritopsis dohrnii. Next base: position 35,237 of record BQMF02000305.1, read on the forward strand.
TTTCATGCAATAATAATTAATCACCCCCTGTGATCGAATATCTTATACCCCCCGTGAATATGCAAACAAAAGAATTTTTATTGAAAGATAATAACACGGCCGTATAAAAGTCAACTTTATAGTAACTTTATACGAAAATGTTTTGTTTTGATGTTGCTATGATCACGACAAGAGAATAAACTAAATATTAGAATTCTCTATTTTTGTTTTAATAATTCTACGCAAGTTACAACATTATAGTTTACGAAAGAAAAATAAGCAAGAAGAAAGTATTAAATGGAAAATATTTTCACATCGAAACAAAAGGTAAGAATACTTTCTATAAATCAGTCTTTTCGATTTCGGAATTGAAACGAGAAAGCTTCTGGTTTCTATTTAAACTTTGACTGGATTCAAAAACTTTTTAAGAAAGCATCTTGGAAAACTCAGAGCAAGTTTCTTATTTTACAAACGCAGTGGAGGTTTTATTCAACGGGCCTTCTAGAAAAAAACAACGTTACGTGTACGCAGGTGAGCAATGCTCGCATTGCTGGAAAAACGAAAAATAACAAACACATACATTTTTGTTTAAATGGCGTAAATATATAAAATGATTTTGGTTAATGTACATATATCAAGTGATTTTTATATGTATTTCAACTGCACTGCTGCAGAATGAATTATGGTACTTGTTGGTAATCCCCGAAAACAACCCGTTAATGTTAAGATTGATGTTAAGTATTTAGCTATTATAGACGATAGAATACTTTCGCCACAAGGTGGAAGGACAAACCCTCAAATAGATACATAATTACAAGGACAACCCTAAAGAAAATGAAAATACATTAAGGAAAGAAAAAGAAATTAGAATAGTATAGATTGAATACTATTGTGCAAGGTATAGCTCCAAATATTTGCTTAGGTGAAAATTAGAAGACACTGACTTTAGCTTTAAAAATTTGAATTCAGAAAGATTCAGATTAGGAAAACACTTTTGTTACTCATTCCATTGATGAGAGAGAGAAGGGGGAAACCGACAAGTACCCATCTCCAAGCAATCCTAATCTTAACCCTTACCCTAGCAGGTTGTTCTGGGGGGGGGGGGGGGGGGGGGGGGATAACCGAAAAGTACCGAATACAAAACAAACCAAAAACCTATTGGAACTTTACGCCAGCAATTTTGTTAGAAGACTAACGCACTAAAAATTTAATGAAACTTTGGAAAATTTTGCTTAACATGAATTATCAAGGACTAGCCGCCAAGGCGGCGTCGCTTGCCGCCCATGTGCACCTGCTCTGTGTCACTATATCAATAAACGTCAAATTTCCTTATAAACGGCTCGTACAACTTGTGCTCAACCAGAAGCAGATTCGAAGTCACAACCTCTGGTAAAACCAATCTTTTATCAGTGTAACAATACACTCAAAACGTAGAGAGTGAAAACTTCAACTTTTTATTAGCTTTTGTTTTAAAAAAGTTACGCGCTCTAACATGGGTGCTATCAAACGTAAGGGGGAAATGGTTTCTCTTCTTAAAAAGATCACACGGGAGGAGAGAAAAAAGGCACGTGCTAAATGAATAAATAGAATAAAAAACGTTCAATCAGAACGCTTAACAATTAAAAGAAGAAATTAATTTATTAAAAGAAAAGCAAAAAAAAAAAAAAAAACATTTTGTTTTTATATGATACTCTTTTTTTACCTATCGTTTTTTAAACATTTTGATTGATCAAAAAAAAAGTTCACCCGTCTCACTCAGACAGTCAGGCCAGTCAGGCAAAAGTTAGTGGCAAACCGAACATATGCTGCCACGTTCTGCCACTGCTGCTTTTTGTCCAAAATGTTTAATCAGTTAGTTTCTTTGTATTTAGTTGATGTACTGTTTTCAAAGCCAAGTCAACGTGAAATATAAAACTAACAATAATAATAAAAACAAAACGTTATTCCTATTAGTTCAGCAGCCAAAAAAAAGTCACGTTCGATTGGGGTTGCAATGTATTTGCTTCGAACTCACGTCGCACACAAAAAAAGAAATAATTTCGCTCAAAACTCATCTACCATTTTGCGTGACTTACAGACAAACAAACAAACAAACAAACGGAGAATCGGCTATTAATATATAGACTAGCCGCCAAGGCGGCGTCGCTCGCCGCCCATGTCCACCTGCTCTTTATCACTGTATCAATAAACGTCAAATTTCCTTATAAACGGCTCGTACAACTTGTGTTCAACCAGAAGCAGATTCGAAGTCACAACCTCTGGTAAAACCAATCTTTTATCAGTGTAACAATACACTCAAAACGTAGAGAGAGAAAACTTCAACTTTTTATTAGCTTTTGTTTTAAAAAAGTTACGCGCTCTAACATGGGTGCTATCAAACGTAAGGGGGAAATGGTTTCTCTTCTTAAAAAGATGACACGGGAGGAGAGAAAAAAAGGCACGTGCTAAATGAATAAAGTGAATAAAAAAAAACGTTCGATCTGATTAAAATAGATTAAAACAAATCGATTAAAACAAATTAAGACAACTATTATGACAAAAGCAAAAAAAAATATTTTGTATCATGATACTCTTTTTTTACCTATCGGTTTTTAAACATTTTGATTGCTCCAAAAAATGTTCACCCGTCTCAGACAGTCAGGCAAGGATACCTTAGGATACACTGGTAAACCGCACATGCTGCCACGTTCTGCCACTGCTGCTTTATGTCCAAAACGTTTAATCAGTTAGTTTCTTTGTATTTAGTTGATGTATTGTTTTCAAAGCCAAGTCAACGTGGAATATAAAACTAACAATAATAATAAAAACAAAACGTTATTCCTATTAGTTCATCAGCCAAAAAAAGTCACGTTCGATTGGGATTGCAATGTATTTGCTCTGAACTCACGTCGCACACAAAAAAAGAAATAATTTCGCTCACAACTCAATCTACCATTTTGCGTGACTTACAAACAAACAAACAAACAAACAAACAGAGAATCGGCTATTAATATATAGACTTGGTTATATAAGAAGAGCAAATTTCTTACCAGCAAATGTTTTCATAATCACGTTTCCTGACACAATTCATTGGGTTTTTTTAGATCTCCCGTTCTTTTTTCATCTAAACAACATGGCTGAAGGCTACATTACGCAATCTATGGCTAAAAACAATGACAGTATCGATCCGTATTTCAATTTGATTATGGATGACGACTTGGCCGAAAATCGATATCCAAAACAGTTGGAAGAGCTCCAAAAGAAGGTTGGCAAGCAACCCATTATGGCACAAGTAATGACAAAAGAATTATTTGAAAAGCTAAAGGATTTGAAAACAGAGAAAGGAGGTTGGACTATTGCAAGAGCCATCAATACTGGCGTTTGCTATCCATCCTCGTTTGTTGGATGTCATGCTGGTGATTTGGAGTCGTGGACTTTATATAAGGAACTGTTTTATCCAGTTATTGAAAGGTATCACAAGGGGTTCGTAGTAGATGGATCAATGAAGCATGTTACAGATATGGACGCTTCCAAAATTACTATCGAATTGTCGGAATCTGCAAAAGCAAAGATCGTTTCCACACGCATTAGATGTGCGCGAAATTTAGCAGCTTTTCCCTTGAACCCTGGTGCATCCAAGGAAAATAGATTGAAAATTGCCGAGCTTATGGAAAAGGTTTTTGAGAAGATATCAAACAGTGAGGATGAAAAAACAAAAGATCTTGGTGGTACATTTTACAGACACACCACTATGACAGAAGAAGAAACTCAGCAATTAATCGATGATCATTTCCTGTTTCGAGGAAAGGATAAAATGCAGGCTGCATCTGGATATCATCAGTATTGGCCAGAAGGAAGAGGAATCTTTTGTTCTAAAGATAAAACCTTCCTTCTATGGATAAACGAAGGTGATCATTTACGTATCATTAGCATGGAGAAAGGTGGAGATGTGAGAAGAGTCTTTGAACGACTCTCACGTGGTGTTCAAGCTATCGAAGATGGACTGAAACAAATTATGGAAACCGAATCTGTCTTCATGTCGGATCCAATACTTGGAATGATTACATGTTGTCCAACAAACCTTGGTACAGGAATGCGTGGTTCTGTCCATATTCTCGTTCCAAAGCTCATCAAGAAAATTGGATTTGACAAAATTGACGAACTAGCGCGAGAGATGAACTGTCAAGCGCGTGGAAGCACAGGTGAGCATTCTGAGGTCATCGATCGAATTGATGTGTCTAATTGGCGTCGATTGGGTTTTCCAGAACACGAACTTGTGCAAGACATGATCAAATTTGCTAACAAGCTATCAGAAATGGAAGATGAATGCACATCATCAGCAAAGACAAGTTTTTGCCATTTGCTATAAAGCGTTTAGAAAATCTACTTTAATCTCTTTTCGCTGATAGTAGTAAACTGTAAGAAACGCTTCATAGAATCATAGATAGCTATAGTAGCCGTGCCTAAATCTACTTGTATATAGAAGAATTGAAAATACATATTATTCACAGAATAACCTATTTCTGCAATGAATCTCCCATTAAAGTAGCGCTCAGTTACAAGTAGCAGTTTCAGACCATCAGAACTTTCCAGGAAATCTTATAAAATAATGTTTGAAAGAAAACAGATTTTATAAACTTTTATGAAGATGGCCTAAAATTGTTAGAAACTGTATTTGAATCACATCGCCTACTAAGCGAAATGTAGAAAATTTATTTATTAGACAAAGTCTTTGAGAGCTCATATAGATCTTTCCGAAATTACGTCACAGCAGATCTTGTCTCTCTTTCAATCTGTAAAATAGTGACATTTGTGTCGCTTTTTGAAAAGAAATTGTATTTTTTTTATCATTATCATTATTAATTTTATTTATACTTTATTTTCTGTTGAATTCTTAAAATACATAGTTACAGATAACTAATTCATTCCAACAAATAAAACGCAACATAAAAACAATACAAAAGATAACAAATTAATAACACTAGGAGCAAAGTTTGCAGCGACAATAGATATCAGCTAGCTGCAAATTTTGCTTAAACTCCTTGATTGACTCTGAGGCTTTGATTGACGCTGGAAGATGTTTCCATGCCAATATTGCACGAAATTCAAAAGTGTTGACTTTCGCTTTGAAAATCGGACCGCAAAGAATAAGATAGGTTTTTAACTTTAAATATATCGTTTAGAATAGGAGGACCATGCACATGAAAAGATTTAAAGACTTCTTCAAGCATAAGCTTGAGATTTCGAACGTGTATGGATGTCGTTTTTCTTCGCAATAGGAGATTTTCATAAGGGCTTGAAAAATTCGGAAAACTAGCTCTTAGCGCTTTATGATGAGATCGTATCAACAAGGAGTTTGCTTGTTTATTACAAAACATCCAAATCAAAAGACAGTAGTTAAATATAGATGCAATGAATGTGTGAAATAAAATGTCACGTTTTGATTGATTTAAAAAGGTACTCAATCTCATGAGCGCTTTGATTTTGTTATTTGCATTCTGCGTCAACCTTTTAATGTGAGGTAAAAAAGAGAGCTTATTGTCCATAAAATACCTAAAAGCTTTACAATACTAGAACTCTTTAATATATGACCATTCAAATTTAATTCCATGTTCAAATTTGGACTACCTGGAAAAATGACTTGAAACTTTGCTGGATTGGCAACCAAAGAATTTTGATTAAACCATTTCAGAATTTTAATTGAACTACCTTGAAGGGAATTGATGACAAAGTCTAAAGAAGGTCCACACACATATAGGCTGTTATCATCAGCAAAGTTGCAAATATCATTTTCATCAAATATGAAAAGTAAATCGTTAAGGAATATATTGAATGAAATAGGTCCTAAGATGGAGCTTTGTGGCACTCCCAGGTTTAATTTAAGCCATTCACTGAGAGTATTCCGAATCCGAACACGGTGTTTGCGATTACGAAGATAGCTAAGAAGAAATTTAAGGCTATTTCTTCTATTTCTTCCGAAGCCATAAGCTTCTAGTTTAGCAATTAAAAGTTCATGTGACAGATAATCAAACGCCTTTGACAAATCCATAAGTATGGCACCTACTTTACCTTTATTGGCAATACAAATTTGCCATTTCCTAAGCATATTGAGGAGAGCATCTTATGTACTATGTCCTTTCCTAAAACCGCATAGTAATTTAGAAAAAATTTTATCAAGAAAAGGTGCCATTTGAGCCACTACGATTTTCTCAAATATCTTTGAGACAGGTGGCAAAAGACTAATGGGTCTGTAGTTTGCTTTATCCTGCATATCACCTTTTTTGGACAAGGAATAATGTCAGCAAATTTAAGCTCTGTTGGAAACTCAGAATCTAAAATGGCTTGATTGAAGCAGGAAGCTAGAATAGGAGCACAGAGATCAACGCTCAGCTGAAGCAGGAATTTTACCTCCAACAGCTTTGCACTTATTCGAAGATGTTATTATTTTGGATACAGTGTCCTGTTCGACAGGTTCAAAGTCAAAATGCAAGTGGAAAAATTTCTGTTTAATTGCTATAATACTTAGATGGTGTATATAGTTTTTAACAATAGTTGCTATAGGATCCATACTTATGGATTCAAAAGGCCATGATGGAATATTTAATTGATTAGTTACAGTATTGAAGTATTTGTTAAAAAGACTTGCAACATCCTCCTCGTTTGTAATAAGGTTATTGTCCTCAAGCAGTTGAATTCCTACATTGCTAGCATGCCCTTTATCTGAGAAAAATGGTTTAAAGGTATCCCAGAACTTGCTGCATTCTTTTGGACCTATTGTGGAGATGTAAGCCTTTTTTGCCTGTTTATTTAGATTCACGACAAAATTTCTTTGGCGCCGATATTTTGCCATGTCTATCGGAGATTTGGTCTTGTTGGCCCTATTTTTGAGTCTTGATCGAGTCATGATGGCTTTTCTGAGTTTTTTGGACAAGTGTGGCTTATTATTGGCTCTTTAACAATTTTTGATCTAAGCATCGTGTAAACTAAAGAATGATGATCACTAATGCCAGTTTCAAAAACCCCAGTATGTTGAAAAGAGTGTTTTCGATTTGAAAGAATAATATCTATGCAAGATCCATCTGCTGACTTCCAGCAGGTCTTTTGATCTATGTGACAGAACAGATCATGTAATTTTAAAAAGTTTTCAACAATTAGGCATGAAAGTCCAGCATTTAAATCAAGCATATCGTATAATTTATCTAAATTTCAAAACGATATAATTGACGTGCTGGGATATGAGAGCTTACATAAGTCAGGAGGCCCCCAGATTTGTTCGTGATATCTAATCTAAATGGCGTTTTGTAACCTTCCATTAGAAATTGCTGAGATGGACAGGAGGAGTCTAACTTAGTTTCAGCTATAGTCAACACATCAATAGCACCGCTTAGAAGCATTTCCAGATCTCTCAACTTATTTCGTACAGAATTTATATTTAGATATGAAAAAATGATATTTTCTGGATAAGAATGTTTCAGATCATGAAAAGACTTTTTGGTACTTGAACAATCTGCAATCATAGAATCATCTCCATTTTGATATTAACAGCCATTTATGTAAAGGGTAAAATGTTACACGAACTTCTTTTATATTTGTTAATTACTTAAGTAACTAAAAAGATTTGAAACGAGGCAAGATCTGTTCTAATGTAATTTCCAAAAAGGTTTATTTTTATATTTGTAAATTTTTTTCTTTCCACTTCTTCTCAACAGTCAGGAAAATAAGAATAAAAACAACAATTATGGAAGAATTGATTCTTTCGTCTTGGTTGGTATCACAAACGTATCATTTACACTTAATCTCCTGTATGGCGACTTATAGAGCCCGCATGAATGCTTGTAATTGTTTATTTCTAACTCAGTTGTGGTGAATGCTGGTTTAAACCACTCAAAAGCGTTTAAAGACTTTTTGAATGTGCTCGCTCTAAATCGCCCCACTCTCAGGATTCTTTGATAACAGAAAAAGACAACGGGGTTACAATCAGGTAGTAAAGCAACGAGAAGTCAACGCTGATGATGAAAACTTTTCAGAGGGAATCATTTATCAGAAATGCCATTTTCGTGAAATGTCATTTTCCGTCTATTAGCAGCTTCAAATTGATTAATACAATTTTCTCAGAATCTCTAGGTATTTCTCGATTAATTAAACATAGTTACACACAAACTGCGCATCCTTTCTCACGGTCATTGTATTTCTCAGCCAGGATTTAACACCACTCAAACCAGAAACCCTGGAATTGTTACAACTATTTCAATACTTTTGTGGCAAGAAATATTAGTTTATATACAAATTAGGCAATTCTGGTAAACTGGTAAGGAAAACACCAGTGTGAGTTTTCTACTTTTGTTTTGAACTTCGTTCGGAACGTCGTTCCAATACTTAGTTATCATCTTTGTAGGTTATCGAACCCATCCTATTTGGAAGAAAAAGAGGTTCGTTTGATACAAGGCTACTCACTGTGTCTTCCTGTATATATTCAAAACAACTTTACCTCCCACAAATCTAGATGTGCATACAATTTAGGATCTGCAGAAATATCAGTTTAACTGTACTTTTCAACGCATTTTTGTAATTCAACTTTCCATAAGGTTGATCATCAACAAAGGCTAGCCTTTCTTTGGAAACATGACTGATGGAACGATGTTGGAACCAGAACAAACCAGATCGATGGTATTAGAATCAGGACAAACCAGATAGAATGGTGTAAGAGCCAGAACAAACCAGATCGAGAGAATGTTTTATTAAGCATGTGGTCAGCGAAAGGAATAGCTAATGTATGTTTTAATTTTCCATAGAACAATCGGCTGCATAAATTCTATTTATTTTATTTTATTCTTATTCATCTGTTTGATAATGTTCTTATCTCGAGTAATACCACTCAAAAAGTAATGTTTGCTGCATTAATTAAGATCTTTCCGCAATATTTTCAGTTCGATTTTGTTTTCATTAAAGAATTTTGGAAAATCTTCAAAAGATCACTGCGATAAAGAGCTTTTTTATGGAAATAGTGTGTATCTTTGTATGGAAATCACTCCTTCGCAGAGACTTTTCAACAAATTTGCCCACTTAGACTACATTATTACGATAATTTTTGTAACTGCCAAGTGCCTGTCGTAGACTGAGCATACACAGTGCAACGAGTAGACAAGTTTTATAACCCAAAGAGTTAATTTGATGTTTGTGTAGAACGGAAACTAACAAACGATCTTTTACTTCACTTCTGACCCTAGAAAATAATGGGAATAGTACCAAGTTGGCAAATTTGGTGAAAAATCAAAGCGAAGGAGTGAATTTTTAAAGATTTATACACACTATTATACTTAAAAAGTTCTTCACCGCACTGACTTTTTGAAGATTTTACCCACAGGGTAACTAGTGTTGGCAGAAAATACAGTTGTAATAACACCGCAAATTATTTTCAGCTCTAACAAAAATTGCTTCAAAAAATGCTTGATTTGATGATTTTCCCATATGTACACTGGTAACCACATAAACATTAGTTCACCAAGCAAATCAGGATAAATGACAAGATACAGTTTAACATTATAAGAAATCCAAATAAACTTGTTGTCCCAATCATATATACGAATGATTTGCTCTGTTTAATTTGCTAACAAAGTAAAAAATACAGAAACTAAAGACACTATAACAAGAAATAACAAGAATATCGCTATATTTACTATAAATCACTATACGACCACTTCAAATGCACATAAGTTCATAAGTTCAGAAAACGACCGAGCGGCTGCAACTTCTAGCTCTCCCCTAAATAACGAGAAAATCACCGTTATTATGAAATCTAAATTGACATAAAATTCAGAAAGAATTTTGTAACAGGGCAATCTACTTCTTTTTTTGACGCTTTTTCTTTGGTAGAAGTTGCTGTTTGAAGTTAAATACTATACATTCCTTTATAAATTAGCTACAGCCAGAGGTGGTCGAACATACGAAACCGAAAATAAACTACGCTTAGTCTGAAAGCCTTAGCATTTTAAAATCGTAGAATCAGATGAAAAGGTTGCACATAAAAAGAGGATCTAGAAGACCATTACGAATCGACGCGGCGAATTTTTTTTCCTTACACCGTCCGCAGCATCATTAATTGTCCGCAGTATCATTTTAAACGTCCGCAGTATCAGCCAAAAGTCGGTCTTGAAGAAACAAATATGGTACCCCAATTGCGGTGGTGCGAGTCTGACTTTAAGAAATGAAAGAAGTTTATAAAGTATGGATGGATGATCATGAAGGAGAGGTCGCGGCATCATTTGCTCTTTTATGTATTTGTTAGTAATTCATTTTTAGTTGTTATTCTGCATGAAAATTGCAAGGAAACCTTTGTTTTGTTTTGATGATGATGAGTAATTTGTATGCTCATGGTGTTTATATTACATGATCTCATTATTATCACACATAAAATCATGATTGTGTTTTTTTAAAGAAAATAATGAGTTAGTGCTTGGCAAATATTTCGCTCAAGGTTCATTGATGTTGAAAACACAGCTGAACTCCTAGCAGTTGTTGAAGACATACTACCAATAATACAAAGAGATCAATATAAGCTTGTGAATGTTGCTGGCTCAGCCAAAGCATTCAAAGCAACTGTTGATTGTCATATTGAGTCAGAAACTGCATTCAGTTTTGGCTACCAGGAAAAAATAATGAAACCGTCAGAAGAGGAACACCAAAATATCTGAATGAAAAAAGTCTTTATGAGAATTATGTTTATTAAAGATGTCACCATATAATACTAGACATCACCCAACACGATGAGTGTTATGGAGAAACTGAAGCTTAATCCTAGTTAAAGATAATAATAAACCTGACAATTCACTTTGCGGCTTTTCTCCTCATCGTTGTTGCTGCTTGCATATCTTATCATCAAATACAACACAATGATAATATGCTCAAAAGGAGGTTTTAACCACGAATCAATAAAACAGTGTTAAGGATACGAAATCCGTTACATACGTCAAAAAATTCAAAAAAACCCGGTTTTTTTCAGCAATAAGCTTTTTGGTGGTAAAGCTAGTTTTCAGATTTTTTTACAAGAAAGTGGCTTATTTCCAAGTAAAATTATCGATTGATCTTTCACGCATTTTGTGTAATTCATTGAGTTACTCAACATGAGTTATTCACAATTGATAAGTCTTCTGTATATACAATTTGAGTTTTTTTGTTAAGTTGTTAATCTTCATTATGATCATGTTGAAGATGTGATCTTTTGCAAAACTTAGTAGTTTTGTAAAAGAAGTCGCTTTTGTGAAAAGCCTTCTAACTTTTTACTAGTACAGAATTTTCTATGTATGAAATAATCTTAGCATTAGCAATAAAATTTCTCAACAGAAAAACTAAATATTAAACTAGTATAGTTTTTAGTGGTTCAAACGATAACAAACAAAAACAAAATTATAAAAGAACCTGGTCAGCCAATATTCGCAAGTACACAAACAACTGCTTTGACAAAAAACGAAACAAGAGTGATAAAATCGTGTTTCAGCCTCAAAATCGATATTTTCTGATGCCATATTTATTTCGATGAAAAAGTTTTAAAATTTTCAACTGAGAGCGTAAAATTTTAAGAAGGAGAACTGAAACGTGTGCTCTAGTGAAAAGGTTGACCGAAAAGTTTTCTTCGCACGTGAATCTGAACGATTTGTTTACATTCGCACTACCGGCAGACGAGAAAACCATCATGATACTGCGGACGTTTAAAATGATACTGTTGACGATTAATGATGCTGCGGACGGTGTAAGGAAAAAAAATTCGCATCGACGCGAAACGACATCGTCATACTACTAAGCGCAAAATATAAGAAAGAATCAATGGAACTCGGTAAACAAATTAACAGGATCATTTACACGAAGCTATTTTTCTATAGATTTCTAGGAAATTATATACAACTGAGTAGAGTTGAATTTTTCACTACGGTCATTTTCACTAAGTGATTTGCAACTTCACATTAACAAATGAAATAAGCTTGCAAAAGTAGTGATGTTTCTTTTGATACAAGAAAAGGCTTTAACTCTCAGAAGTAACTTTTTAGCTGAACAGTTTTCAAAACAATTATCACAAGTGCTTGATTTTTTCGTGTAACAGGCTCGTCGATTTTACGAATCTACTCACAAGTCACCTTGATAGGGCTACTTAACTGGTACCACTAATCGTATGTAATTTGTCATATGACAGTCTTAAATAATAATTCTTGGGTTCATCAAATATGATCGTTTTATAATAAGTGCAATAATAAAAAATGAAACGATTGACAAGGATAAATAATAAGAAAACACTGTGAAATATTTCAAAAAAACTGCTCCATAAAATGATCCCAATAAATATCCCAAAAATAGATAAAATCTCCTTAAGGATTCAAAAAATGCTTGGTAAGACGAACTAACCATCTTTGCACTGAGGATTTGCATAAACACAAGTTCACCAAGCAGAAACAACGAAAAACATGCCACCATAAGTAGTACCAGGAACAGCATCAGATATTTGTTTAAGTTTGGAAAAAGGACTAACACAAGATATGAGTTGAACAAAACAATGAGTGCAGATAGGGTCATTAAACCCAACATGAAGACCATTTTTCCTTGAAATTTCAATTTACTGATGAAGAGAAGAAACAGGAAGCTAAAAACGCTGTTAAACAATAATAACAAATTTAATTCCCTATATGTCCAGTTTAAATGTTCAACCAATAAAAGTGGCAGTGATCGAGTAATTGCAATTTCAAATGTTCCTGTGCATAATGCAAATCCAAACCCAATTAATGCATTTGAATTTGTATATAGCTTAACAAGGGCCTTGTACCATGGCAACACTTCCGTCTTCTTTTCTTTTTCCTTCAGTCTGATTTGTTCTTTTAAGTCAAACTCCTTGGAAAGATCATACGAAGATATGTAAACAAAAACTTGCAAAAACACAAGAAGGGTAAATAATTGTACCCCTATTATATTGGAGTAAGTGACACGAATCCAGCCAATCCAAAAGTCGGTATTAATGAAACCGATGCCAAGTACTGGTCCCATTGCATATCCAAATGTGTAAAATGCATTTAATAATGGGATCTGCTTTGGAACCTTATTAGGCTCGTATGACCGCGCAACTTCAGCTAAAGCTAAAGATACTGTCACATAGTTAAAGCCTATGAAAAACCTTCCAAGGACTGGAGCCATAGGAGGATTTGGAATCATGTAGAGAACAGTGCCAACCATAGTAAGAAAATTTAAAAAACCCATGGTCATTGTCATTCTTCTATTTTTATCTGTCACCCATCCAAATATTGGAAGAATTATCAAAACTGGAACGAAGCAAGCTGCCGTTAAAAGACCATAATAAAAATCATCGTTACCGGTATTCATAATTTCAACGTATAGCCATGATGTTGCTAGCGTTCCGTTAACTTCTACGCCTGTCATAAAATATTGCATTGCGTAAACCCAGAAAGTGAGTGTTCGTTTTCTTTTCCATGTTTGAAGTTTAGGTGGAGACAACATAAGTTCAAATCTCTTTTACTGTCCACTTTCAGATAATTTCAAATGAACATGTATTGCTGATAATTAAATATGGAGATCATTGTTTTTAAACAATAGTGTACTTGCCACTGTAATTGCTCGATACTCTAATATAAACCCATAAATCATTCATTTTAATTAGAAAGTTCGAATTCGAATTTTCACCAGTACAAGCGGTTTTTAAGATTCAAGGGTTTTAAAAACATATATTTTAAATAATTTGTTTCAAAACCTTTGTAGTAAATAGCATTTATTTAAACTGTCACAATCATTAGCTCCTTAAAGCTTGGTTTCCACCACGGAGGTGAGTTAACTTGAGTTAACTTGAAGCTGGTTTAATTTTCTAAGTTTTTTGTTTACATAAGCCTAATTTAGTATGCATAGTTCCCACTACGAACACGTGACTTATTTTAACCTGTTCAATTTAACGCAAGATGTTCAATGACAACAGTAGCTCTGATGATGAATTAGAAAGAACTTCAGTAAATAAAACGCGAAAGGTACACGCCATCTTCAGAGTCAAGACCTTCTGAAAGTTCTTTCCATGAGTTCTGTACAACGTCTTTCTCTTTGCATGCCTTAGTCGTTTTGTCATTATAAATTAGGATACATCTTCACCTTTTAACCGTTCTTCCACAATCAAAGTTAAAATAATCGCCATATTTATCTTCCACTGCGCTCACTACGCTCGTAGAATTAACTTCTTCATTGAAAACATTTTCTTCAACACTTGAGAAACATGCTTCAAATAGTCGAAATCCTTTGATGTTTTTCTATGGTTAACTTAATCTTGGAAATGAAAAGTTTTGTTTCCAAGATCAAGTTAACTCATGGTTGAATTTGAGAAAAAACATGAGTTAAAATTTTTGAGCTGGTTCTGAAGATGTTTCAACTTGAATTAATTTTCTAAACCGCGAATTTTAGCTCAAGTTAACTCAAGTTAACTCATAGTGGAAACCAAGCTTAATGGTTAATAAAAGTAAGTTTTCACGTGTGATTATTCTTTTGTTTATTAAGAACTTACTGCGGTGTTATTGAACACACTAAAATTAATATCACATCATAAAATTAAAAATTGTGAGACGTGGACTTCTACAAAATTTTGTACATTCTGTGAGCAATGTTTAGTTTCTACTTAAAACAAAAAGTTTTCTCTGCTGAGATCCAGAGTCTATCAGAGTTGAGAACAAAAAATTTCTAACGTTCGACAGCCGTGCCAAAAGTATAGCCGGAAAGCCGTCTTGTGACCAATTTATTCCTGTAAACTCGTTTAAATGCCGTCGTGCCTGTATATTCGTTAGACAGTCACTGGACCAGAACACCTGTGAGAACTTCCTTGAGTATTATACGTCGGTAAAACATAATATCGGGACTAGAAACGTGGATTTTTCACTGAAACTTCCTAAAGTAAGGACTGAATTTGCCAGGAAGTCAGCTTTCTTTATGGGATCAAAAATATATAATGATCTCCCGGCTAATGTTCGCAAAGCTGAATCTTTTAAAGATTTTTGCAGGAGGTTGAATAACCATTTTGTGTGGACTGTGACGAAAGTCCTTGATACCAAGTTTTTCTTTTGTGTGTGTATGTGTATTTTCTTATTCTTATCTTTGCCAGTGCGTGTGTCCACAATTTTTATCACAATTATCATTCTAGCATACCGGTATTCGTTTCGTATACTTTTTTTTTTTTTTTTTTTGATTTTTTTTCTTTTTTAATGCAGGACTCATATTGATAACAGCATTTATTTGTTGAAGTGACAATCCTGTAAACAAATATTCGTTTAAAAAAAACAAAAAAAAAAGTAAAATTGTTGACGCAGCAAATAATCTTAGACAAAATGAAAGTTTTATTCGTCGCTCTTTATTAAATGACAGCAAGAGCAAATTGCAGTGTTCAGAGAAACGGGGGATATGTTGAGACAGCTTAAAATTTTGTTTTTAATAACTCTTGTGTATTACAGCCACAAAATCGCAAAATCGCTAAAATCTGATGTATGTGTAAAAAGTTATAAGTTGTTAAAATCTCAGATCGAAGTTCTCTGGGACAGACTGTACAGTGTGTCTCAAAACTTTTGGCGTCAAAAGTTTTCATCGCATTTTTGAAGAAAATATCCAATTAATCTTTATATATTTTATAACAAGGGAATCCCTAATTTTTGGTTTTTCTCGTGATGTAATTTTTGTATGAAATGGAAAAGTTGAAGAATAGAAAATTAAAAAATATAACCGCGTCGCGCGCCGCCCATGTCCACCTGCTCTGTATCACCCCACGGACCCCATTAAACAACATATTTCCTTATCAACGGCTACAACTTGTGTTCAGCCACAGGCACATTCGAAATCGCAATGTCGAAATCGAAATGCAGTCAGTTTTGTATCTTAACTTTTCTTCAGAGTGTCCCAGTGTTCCAAGTATTTTGTAATTTTGGTAGCCGGAAAAAAATACCTGCCTGAAATATTTGCACTTAAAACCAGCAATAAGCGAGAGACGTATAATGGGAGGACTGAGATTTCTAATGGCTCCTGGACTGTTCTAACTTCCTAAAGCTTGTTTGCACATGAAGACAAATACGTTCCTTGTGTTTCAAATCTTGCATGTTCCAAACTCAGCCGTTCATTGTCGTGATTGCATTTAAAATGTCAGCAAACTTTTTGCTTTACACAATGCATTCTGAACGTGAACTTCACGTGGTTTTTATTTACGATTTCAAACCAATCAAATGTCAATTTAAACAATGCATCCAAAAAACTACATTCTATGATGTGCTATTTATATATTTTTTAGAACCAATCGATTATCAGTTTAACAATACACATAGAGAGAAAAAACTTCAACTCATTATTGGCTTCTGTTTTATAAAACTTACGCGCTCTAACATGGGTGCTATCAAAAGTAGGGGGCAAATGGTTTCTCTTAAAAAATCACACAGGAGGAGAAAAAAGACACGTGCTAAATGAATGAAGTGAATAAAAAAACATGTTCGATCAGAAACGCAGTATAACCCTTAATATGCTTTTTAAAAGAAAAGCAAAAAAATATTTTGTTTCATGACACACCTTTTTCACCTATCGGGCAAGGAAAGCTTCGGTTTTTAAACATTTTGATTGCTCGAAAAGAAAGTTTAGCCGTCTCACACAGTCAGGCAAGCGTTAGGATAAAACACTGGCAAACCGAACACACTACCGTGTTATGCCACTGCTGCTGGTTGTCTAAAATGTTTAATCAGTTGGTTTCTTTATATCTAGTCCCTGTATTGTTTTCAAAGCCAAGTCAACGGGGGCCCTTGGAATATAACAATATCCAGCCAAAAAAGTCACGTTCGATTGGGGATGCAATGTATTAATTTCGCACTGACCTCGCACACAAAACAAGAAACAATTCTCTCACAACTCAATCTACCATTTTGCGTGACAGACAAACAAAGAGGCAGACAGACAGACAGAAAATCGGCTATTAATATAGTGTGTTTTGGAATGTTGGAAATGGAAATTTTAAAGCTTTTTAAATGAATATACCGAATTTCAAAATAATTTTACACCATTGGAAAGCCATTTTCAAGTTCTTTAGGATAGTATGTTTTTGTGAAAAATGAAAAAGTGGTTTTTGAAAAAATAAGGAAAATATCTTGGAAAAATGTAATTAAATTTTTAATGGTCGATTAACACTATCCGAAAGAACTTAAAAATGGCTTTCCATCGATGTAAAAAGTATTTTGAAATTCGGTATATTCATTTAAAAAAACAGCTTTAAAATTTCCATTTCCAACATTATGAAACACACTGTAAAAAGAAGTATGGAAAAACTCATAATATTTTAACGATCAATTAAGACATAAAGTTAACAACCGTTTCTTTATTGTGTAAAGGTGCAAAATCTTTTATGCCGTTATGTGACAACTGAGACTATCAATTAAAGTGATTGCTCACGTAAAATGTTTTCAAACGTGCGTGACATTGGCTTTGTAAAAGTTAAAGCGATAAAAAATTGTTACATAAATGTTTATGTATTCGGAAATTGATCTTATTGTCAAACATCTAAATTGATCGTTAAGAAATCAATGAGATTTTCCAAACTTATTTTTCGATTTTCTTTTTTTCTACTTTTCCATTTCCTACAAAAATTACATCACGAGAAAGACCAAAAGAGGGTATGCATCTACCGGTTTCAAACCATCAAACTTCTCAGTGAAAACTCTGTTAAAAGCGTTTGGAAGAACGAGACATCACTTGGCCAAAACCTCACCCTCCCAAACAAATTTAACAAGGTTTTGACCGTAAAGATTAGCTGGTTTGAAACCGGTAGATGCATATACAGAAAACATAAGAATTCCATCGATATAAAATTTATAAAAAAAAATAGAACTGACGTAAAATTCAATAGATTTTTACATACAATAGAGCGACTACGACGATAAAATATCAAAAATTTTTTATATTTTGTTGTCGTAAACGACAGGCGTTTATGACGATTACGACGATTACAAAAGTGTTCGCATTAGTGTTCGATTACACTAAATTTTAATCGCCGTAATCGTCAAGTTTGAACCAGGCTTAAATACGTATTGAGTTCTATTTTCATAGAGTGCCTTTGATTTTTAATTTAATTCAGGAGCGTAGAGATCATTCATAAATTGTGGAGGAGAGTTCAGTCATTCCCAGTAAGCACAAAGACGTTGTTTCGACGTTGTTTCGACGCCGCATTCCATCGTCGCTTGACGGTCGTTTAATGGTCGAAATGGAAACACCAATGTCGGATTTTGACGTCAAAGCGACGATTAAAAATAACCAAAAATGACGTTGTACGGATGTTGTGCAACGGTCAAATGACCGAAAACGACGTTGCATTGACGTTGTAGCATGGTAAAATTACTGACGAAGGGTAATGACAGCAAATGAAAAGTCACCAGCGGGAATCGAACCCCGACCTCTCGCATGAAATCTGAGAGTGATAACCACTACACTACGGCACTACATGCTTTTAAAACATCGCTTTAAACTGTTTGCAAAGTACAGTTCACAAATCATATTTTTACATTTCTTTCTTAATCTTGGATTATATTAATTAAATCAGGCATTCTTCTACCCTTTGATACAAATGAATAAAGGAAGACACATTTGTCATGGTTTTCAAGATAATTACCTCACGAACTAAATTACATAAAGAATACCGGAATATAAAATACAACATTCTTTTGGCGTCGAAAGGACGTCAGAATTGACTGTAGATAAATAAATGATTTAAATAGCATAAAATTACAGTTTATGCCACTCTAGTCACGACATAAGCTTTCAACAATTGTAGGATTTTGAAATGTTTTTTCAGGTCGCAATTATTTGTGACCAACCCCGACGTTTTCTAGACGTCGCTTAATGGTCGTTTTTGGTTGCGACCAATCTCGACGTTATTTTTTGACGTTGTATTGACGTCGTGTGTTAACTGTGTTGAAAACTCATCCGGAATCAAGCAAAAGATTGATTGTTTCCCTACTGTAACATCCTAGCATGATCACTGAAAATTTCCATGTAAAATGCTGTGAAAAATATGTTGTAGTTGCCATATTTATGTCCTTTCAAAATCGCTTTCATAAAGGATTAGGACTATATTCGATGATAACAAGTTATAGTATCATGGAAGTATTTAGAGGTATTGTGTGTAATTATACGACATATTTTTCAGCAATCTCTATGGAGTATCCATTCACCGTGCGTGACTGAATGTACCACAGCGCCGAGTCCACCAATGTGATGTGAAGCAAATTGGGTGGATGATACATCAGATGTTGCAGACCATTATATAAGCCTGCGTCACTCATCGGAATGTCAAATATTTCGCAAACTCTAACCTATGCCTTGCCCCCTCCTAGGAGCAGATGCAGTAGCAACTGAGTGTCGCCAGCATGTAAAACCAAATAAATAAATAAATAAATAAATAAATCAGCCTTCTAAAGTAGCAAGATACTAAAAACTCAATATGCCTGAGTAGAAGGATTAATGACATTTAGTAAAATAAAGACATTAAAATTCAGAAAGAAAGTAAACAATGAGGTGCATATTTTACTGCTGACATGGGGCTACTCCTCATTTGGGTAACTGTTTATGAATTGAAAACATGATTGCGATAAATGCAAGCCGTGTAGTTAATTGTTTTTCGATTAATATTTGATTCGCGGAAGGTCAAGTACCGCCTGACGCGACGTCATAGTTTTAGGGAAGGTTTGAAATGAAATAGTTCAAAAATTTGTGTACCATTCAAAAGGGAATGAAAATTCGATACGAAAGGTATTGAAAACAAAATCTGAAATTCCCTTCTTTTCGACCATCCTTCACAAAAGATTTCAGGTAGTCTCTTTTCTTCCCACGAAATTAACATTGTTAACGTGCCTGCCTGGCTTGAGTGGATGACATATACAACATTGGATTTCGGTGGCTTACATATGACTTTCAGAGTTATCATTTCCAATAGTGGTACCTCAATACTTTTTGTAAAGGACTGTACAAAAGAAGGGAATCTCAGATTTTCAGAATTTCAGATTTGGTTTAAGCCTTCCCTTAAACTTAGTATTTTGCATAACGATTTCTAATCTAACTTTACAATTTCCATTGCATATATACAGTGCAACATCTACTACTCTACGAAATGGTCGATGATTGGAGGCGGTTGCAAAGCAGAAGTTTTTTCTAAAAGTATGGACAATCGTCAAAGGTTATGCTAATACCCTCCTCTTGACGCTTGATGCTATTCTTAGCCAATTGAGATTTATCGGGTAGTTCACACTAAAAAAGACCGATGATACGGTGTTCAAAATATACTTTAACTTGTATCTTATCAAACTTTCAGGTCATCTCTCAACCCAAGAGTTAACTGTTTCGACATTGACATTGCCGCATTTTCCAGCTATGCAAAAATGTTTGATGGTATGTCTTGCTTTTTACTTTTAAAGCCAGTTGTTTCACGTGGAAAATCTCTGCAAGTGTTCGAGAAAAAAGAGTTATTCGTGGTGCTGGTTTTGGGTTAGAGATACAAGCAGTAAAATTATTAAAAGAACTTGTCGAAAAATACAAGGAGAGAAATAACAAGATTGCTGGTAAGTGGTAATGAAATCTTTTTATGTTATAATACAATATTTTCATATGATAATTTTCTCTTTTATTTGCCCCATTGGTCGTTATAGGAGGTAGATAAGGCGCTCGGGAAGAATGAAAGCGGCCACAAGGTCGTTGATTGAAGGTGGTCGTTGTGGGGAATTTTCTTATGAGAGCTTGACTATAGTTTTGCCGTGACCAAAGGTTAGGGTCGTTGATGGGAGATGATTTTTGTGCTAAGGTGGTCGCTATTAGTGGCTGCACTGTTATTGCATCAAAGAAACATAAACACTTATCCATTTGTTTGACGTTCAAACAATGATGCCCTTTCTCCAGAGACCTGGATGGCTACACGTGATTCAAATGAATTTTGAGTTACCTTGGCATCAGAAACGTGATTTTATTGTTGGTGTTTTATGAGACAAAGATGTCTTTGTTTCCTTTAACTGTGTATGCGTACCCTTTTTTTACCTTTTCATGCTTAAAGAGAATCCAGTGTGCACGCATTATGTCCGCCGTTGGTTCGATGATTGCATGCTCTCACTCCTACAACCCTTAACATATTGATATTGGAAAGTTCACTTCTTTCTTTGCCTTTCCTTATATGTTTCGTTCATGATTTGGAAAGGTCCTTCAAGGTCAAGACAGTAAACACAATTAACACAAATCCCAGGTTTTTTAGTTCACGTGTTGATTGTGATAAGTTCAGTTCTTTCTTTGTCTTTCCTTACTTTTCGTATTCATGATTTAGGAAGGCCATTCCTAATTAATACAATTAACATTAAATATTGATACATATAACAGATACACAAACAGAATGTCCGAATGCCTCTTTGTGTCTATTTACTAAGTAAAAAGGTTAGTTCAAATTAAAAGTAACTTCACTATTGTTATAATTTTCTAATGCTGCAGAGATAATATTTCTTTCGTAAATGCTGATTACGCCGGTAAAACACTGCTTTTCTTACAACACAACTTTCTTCGCATTTCTTTTCTCAACTCGTATTGTGTTGTTATAAACATAATGGGATTCACTGAGAGATAAAGTCCTGCTGCACCTCCAATAATGATTATGATTTCATCTTTTCGAGTCATACCATGTAGAAACCCACAGAAACCAATCACACACACAAAGAACATAGTCAAGTAACTTAACTGAAGCATTCCTATAACAGTTTTTTTGGCTTTTGCTTGTAAATTCAACTTTTCTTTTTCAATTCCAAATGTTGATTGGCGCAAAGAAAGAGCTCTAGTGCGTGTCTTAATAATGTCTTTGATGCGTCTTCCAGCATAAATTATTAAGATGGCATAAAAGAAAGCAAATATGCTCCATACCGAACCAACTGATGCCATATATGCTTCATTTTCCATATTTCTATCTTGTGAAAGATGTAGAGTCAGCATTACTATACCGGGGCACAATGAAAGAAATAGGCTTAATTTAAATCTTTGTGGTGTGACCAATTGCCAATATTTCAGTGGGAAGGATATATTTATGTACCTTTCTACAACAAGAACCATGGTTAAGGAGAAAGAAACTGTTGTCAATACTTGATTACCAATCAACAAATCTGATTTTAGTTGTAAATTGTTAACGATTACCATTGGTATGCCAGTAAAACTGTTTATGATGTCTACTACACACAAAGCAGCTATGACATACATGCGTTTCGTATGAAGATTGCTCTTTGAAATGATCAAAATCAGGATCCAAGCATCTAGAAGGACTGATATGAATAAACATAATGACATAACAACTTTAATATTGAATTCACTTGCAAGTTCTTTATCTGTGAACATATTTCTTCGCAATATTTTGTTAATTTCAACTTATTTAAACGCTTTCCATCAATCTGTTTTACCAAAAATGTTTCATGCTACATTTCTCCTTTTCATGAACTTGTATGAATCAATATGGCTAGCATTTGATGCAATATCATTTATTAGTAATCACAATTAAAAAATGTTTTTTAATTAGAATGTAATAGCTATATCTTCTTTCAATAAATTTGCTGTTAACACTTTTGTGTTTTCATTTTCATTGCAATGTCCAGAGAAGAACTTCCTGATTTATATTGGTTATATAGTTTCCATTGATGGTCCTTTTACAGAGTTAACCGGCAAATATTTTTTCACATTATTAAGTGTGCCATTTGGCGTTTTCAAATTATGAATTCTGATCTCTAAGTCTTCTTTCCGCTCGATTACTTTAAACGTACAAACCTTCGAGGGTAAAAACTTTTTTTCAGTTTTATAGGGGCCAATTTTTATTACATTCGTCTTAACCCCCAACAGACCCAATTATGACGTCATTGGGCCCAATATAAATCGAAATTATTTTTCGGAATTTTATAAAACAAAGTACACCATTCGATAGAGCTCGAAAAAATAAACGATTTTGGTATGTAAAACATTGGCGTTTAAATATTTTGTGATGTCATCAATTTTGCCTTGAATGTAAGGTAACATAGAATAAGTTTGTGCAAAATAATCGACTGTACCTCTTCAAATCGTAAGGGAAGAAAAATTGAAACAATTCCACCCACACCATTTCTTCTCTTAAAGGGGGTCCACGTGGTCATGAATAATTAATGAGTTGAGACGCTAAAACTTGACTTTTTGATGTACAATTAAATTTTAAAGCAATTAAAACACCTGCTTGAAAGAAAAGTTTTTCAAAAATCTTTACGTGTAAACCCCCCTTTAATTGTCCCCATTACAAGGGACCTTGAAATTTGCAATTTGTTGCTGATTTGCGAAAGTACATTCACGTGAAATATTTCGAAAGTTGCTCCACGCGAAAGTTTATGCACGCGAACGTCTGTGCGTTTAAAGTAGCCACGGTTCTTTCTGATTGAAATCACAGAATTCACGTCAAGATTTTCAATAAGCGAGGCAATGCAAGATGTGTGTTTTTAATAATGTTTACATGTGCCTCGATAAGTGATTTGTTTTCCAATACAAATCATAACGATTATACGAAGAAATGGAATAAAAGATAAAATTACCCAATTTAGCATTTGCGTTGATTTCATTTAGCAATGAGGTTGAATAAGATAATTATATATTTTTTTGAAGAGCCGGCTCAAGCAAAGCAATACAAACATGAATCATGCTAATATATTTCAAAGACCTAAAACTATTGTTTTAAAGCCAACTGGAAATAGAGTGGAATTTTATTATAGTCATCAGTTGCAAAAAACAGAGGGAAGAGAAAGACAAGTAAGACAACTATTTGAAAGTTATTTACATTACTGTTCCTTGGTAAGTTTCAATTCTTGTTGACCCTTTGTAGGCAATCGTACTAAATTTGTCGGAAGCGCTATTGCAATTAGAATTAACGTAGCGTCCCTCTCCTTAAGTGTCTTCATCTCCTATTTAGTATACATGTGGATTGGATATACTGTATACACATCCTTACTTACTTCGAATGAGTCATCAATATAATCTTTTGGTTTGATAACTTTGTAAAAATGATGAGGGTTATTCTCTAGATCCGGTTCAGTCACCATATGTAATTTATCTACAGTATTCTTCCTTTTTCGATATACCAGGTAAGTCAGTATTTTAGTTTATTACATCACTATCAGGTAGATCATAAATGCCTTCAGTTGATAGACAACCGTTGACATCAGTTGACATAAACATTTTTATTAATTGAACCTCCCGTAGTGAATTAGCAATAATCTACATACAGGTCGTCGTTCCAGCTAATTTTATCACGATACAGAATTTGTCACCATAATTTTTCGTGATCTTTACTAGCTTTCCTTGAATATCTGTCTTGGATCCCTAAAAATGCACCATATTAACTTTATGTTAAAAGCTATCACACAAAAGAACATTAAAACATGAATTAGAAAATGCTAAGCACCTCGCAGAAAAGAGAAAATAACAATAACACTAAACCAAGAATTGATTATTACAGATAAGTTTTTTCACAGCTTTCGACTATGCGTTTTCATCCACAAGAGTTTCTCAAGATTTTGTTTAAGAGCAAAAGTGTCCGTTGTTGCAGTGTAACGCAGCAGTTAGTAGAAATCAGCATTAAGAATGGATAATGGAAATATTGAGCAAACAATTGTCTTGCATCGCGTTTTTGCTGGCCACTTCATTACAAGCATCAACGAAAAGGAAAGTTGGTAAGGAAAAAAGCAGACAATATTTAATTAACTAAAATGGATTACTGAAAATTCCAATTTCTGTTCTTGACATTTTGTTATCCATTTGGGTCCTATTTTCAATAACAATTTTTCTATTAGTGACAAAATTTTAATAGACCTTTCCCGAAATTCTGTTTAAACATTGTGTTATGGCTAAGCTTTTGTGAGTGAAAATTTATCAAATCATTTATCATTTAGGCTACGGTTTTCACAACTACATTATGAAGATATAAATCATTTGGGTGTATTTGCAAATGACAACCATTTGGGTGAACACCCACCAATGTACAGTAAATCAAAATGACCTGGTTTTGATAGAACCTATTAACTTTTTGAACATTTGTGACAACCAGCACAACTGCTAACAACGACCATAATTCATGATCAATAATGACAAAAGCTCGTAATAAAATCAGCTAATTGCGGTGTGTATCACCCCTAATCGTCCGACTCACAAAAATGAAAAATACCCATAAATCTAAATCATTTACATCTGCGTTCTGTATCTTAGGTTTACCAACCGTGCTGATGCAATTACAGAGAAGTTCATTTTGTAGTGAAGAAAAAATCTTATGATCACGATTCAACTGGCAGTTTTCTTTTTAATTTTATACTTTCACTAAAACCTCTTCTTCCAATCATAATAGGGAAATAGGCTTCTTCTTTATAGTTCCTCTTTATCATTATTTAGCAGAACGTTTTTCCAAGGTGACTGGTAGTGAAAGATATAGTTTTAGTTTGAATCAGAATATTCACAAATGTATCTGAATTCTCTGAATTTTAGTGATTGTTTTAAAACCTGAATGTTGCAGAATAAAATGTAAAAGTTTGTTTCAAAGCAGACCTTATTTATAATTTCTGTATTCAAAACGATAACCAAATATTAAAATTAAAAGTAATTAATTGCTACATAAAGGTGATCTCAAAAAATACTTTAGTTCATAAATTTTGGAATCTCTATTTTGAAAAATTGGAGTATAAGTATTCCAAGTCAATGGAAGTTTGGATGGATTGCTCTTTGCAAACTTATTTATTGATCAGATAATTTAATTTAATTCTTTAAAGAAAAGTGCAAAAATGGCATGGGTTGACCCGGCGCTATGGTTTCACTCGCCCATGGTGCAAAGCCGCCAAGGTGAATTGAACCCCGATCTCTCCGAGAATTACGAGAGTGATAACCACTATACTACTAAAACTAACAAATACCAGAAACCGCAGCCAACTTAATTAAAAAAAACATTTTTATGCAAAAATGAAGTGTGATAGTAATCCAATGATTATTGTCCAAAAAAAAATTTTAAAAAAATCTGAAGCGAACACCTACCCTTAACATATGACTTCTTAATTTTAAGCTTTGAAAATGAATAAAAACACAGGAAAAACACAGTGAAATTCAATTTCTAAATCTGAGAGCAAGAAATAATTTAGGATCAAGATCCAGGAAATCATATCGATTGTTTCCAAACAAACGTTGGTCTATAAGATACTGAAATTAGGCTTGTATTTCGTCGTCATTTATATTAGGCAGAAGAAGTGCTTATGATGGCATCACAAATAAACACCCTACTCCAAAGCAAAAGAATTAATCACATGAAAATTTAAAATCATGGGGTCCGTCAATCAAATCGTCAAGGTATATAAATACCCACATATATAGTGTGCATACACCTATCCTCGCAATTCGCACCTTCAATTTTAAGATGTGTAGCAATGTATGTTTAGTAAAAAATATAGACCTGTTTCAAGTAATATTGAAGATCGAAATATTGGTAAATGTATTTTGAATGTCTGTTC
This sequence comes from Turritopsis dohrnii, assembly GCA_027922465.2. Classification (NCBI taxonomy): domain Eukaryota; kingdom Metazoa; phylum Cnidaria; class Hydrozoa; order Anthoathecata; family Oceaniidae; genus Turritopsis; species Turritopsis dohrnii. The sequence goes on from BQMF02000305.1 coordinate 61,747, forward strand.
ACACAGGTGTAGCTAATGAATTAAATCACAGTTGTTAAAGTGTAAAACAGAATGATAAAATTTTTCTTTCTAATTAGAATACCTACATAATTTTGGGTTATAAAAACGGAAATCATATATCAAATAGTGTTATAAAAGGTGCATTTGTTTAAATTGCTTAAATAACCTTAAAAAGTGCGAAATGCTTGGATGTCGGAATTCCATGTTTAAGGAGGGAAGGCTGGCTTATTTTTTTTGCAATTACATTTACTAATCACATAATTTTCAAGGAAGCTAGCCTTAAAAGAAATTTCTGTAATCGGAAAAATTCTTTTACCACTGTTAGACGACATGTCCGCCAGAAGTGTTCCATTTCAACTTTTCCTTGTACAGTTTTCCAGGAATCCTGATGCCAATACGCAACAGTAATATTTCCATTTGATACTTAGCTACAATAATCCCTATCAAACTTCTTATGCCATTTATATTGTCCGTATTGAAGCCGCGCTGGGTCCTGGAAATCGTAGGTGCAGCCTGGAGAAGACAATACATGCCGATTACATTGAAGTACACCAGAAGTCATAAAGAAAAAGAAAAAGTTTTACTTTTCTCCTTTCCAGTCATCAAATGATTGTTGCTACAACAACCACACACTTCGTTATTTAAACAATGAAAAGTAGATTCAGTGTAACTGCACTGCCATTTACTATTTTGAAACAACTTCAATGTGGGATTAATTCGGTTCGTGCTCATGGTATCACCCCACATGTCGCGCGTAACGTATACAAATTCTGCGGTCAAGGGAACAACAACATAAAAAAGCAAAAATACCATCGTCCTTTTGGTCTCCTTTTATTTTTATTACGATCTTTTGAGCCTTTTTCACGGTGCTGTATTTGAAGTCAAAAGGACGGTCTCTTTTAAAGATATTACATTTAAATGCTCTTGCTTATTGTTTTGGGAAATAAAATAATATCTAAATATTTAAGCAATAAAAATGTGAAAGTAGTGAAAAGAATAGAAAAGATTGAAACAAGGCAAAACTCGATAACACGTTGCTCATACGGAAGCATGCATTTCAGCCTAATGATGTCCTGCTTAGTTAGGCCACTCTTTCATCGATAGTTGCATTTGTTCAGTATCATTTTCTACGTTCTGTCATTGTTCATACACGGATGACTTGAAATTAGCTTGAATCAGCATGTTTTTCTCGTTTTCAAATATCTTCTATCATTGGTTGCTTGAAGATTGTTTCAGTTTTGGTTTCGCAGAGTATTATTTAAGGGAATAATGGGCTTTTGAAGCAAACATTTGAAGTTTTACAAGTCGTTTGTTATTGCATACAGTTCGAAAGCCATCAAAATCTGTGTTAATGCAAATGAGAACGCTGATGTTTTTTAGTTAAGATGACATTGCATTACAACAACAGCTTTAAAACGTTTTAAATTTCATGTAGAAACATAGAGTTCATGTGGCTGAGAAATTTTGTAAATTTATAAATTTATGTAATTAGTAAAACCAGAGTATATTCGAAAGGAGGCGAAATTAGGTCTCCAGTTAATTTGATGAGGTCTTTCAGTTTGCTAATTGACAAGCAACTATCCAGGCTTTCTTCAAACGGAAAACTGAAAATAATTACTCAGCCGATCTTAGATCGAGATGAGTATTGGAATCGGCGTTTTTCTTCATTAAATTTTGCCGTTTTCGGAAAGTCCGTTCGGATTTCGGATTGTTTGTTTATTCAGAATAGTTAATGACAGACCCAAAACTTTATGCTAAATGCAATATAAAAACTTTCAATAATAACTCATAAAAGAATTATCTTTTCTGTACTTCTGAAATACTTTTAGAAGTTATTTTAGACCTTTTTTGTTGATAACTTCTCAATTCAATCTTTAAAATTTTTATTATCAAGTCTGTAAAATATGCACACAGAGCTCGTAAAACATTTTCGCTTATGTTTTGAGGAAATTGTAGAAGTAGCTTTGTAGAATCTTTGAAGAAGAATTTTAAGACTTCTTTCCTGTCTTTATCAACTATTGCCATGGAAATATTATCATGAGAACATTCCTTGTAGGCAATATTTATGTTTAGTCGACTCTGGGAAAAGTTCTCGAAAAAGAAGATGAAGGATTGATAATAAACAAAACTGTACCCTGTGGAAAAACTTTCAATGTCACAACAGAAATGTATGTAGTATCAACATTACTGGTGAATACGTCTTATCAATAAATCCATGAAACATGCTCATTTCATTTGATAAATATTACACTGAAAGTTGAAGATATTGAAAAAAAGTAAACAAGTGAAATTTTCATTGAAAGCACAAATATACTTCACTGGTGACTGAACTGATCCATCTGTCTACACACTGATACAGACCGAAAGTATATACATCATGCGCAAGATATTGGTGAACGATTATGTTTAATAAAACTGTTTTTCCGGCTCCGAAATGTCACAGTGAATTGAAAAGTGGTTGAGATTAACATTAAGTTTAATAAATTAAAGAAGGGAGTAATTTGGTGAATTCCGGTCTGTATCAAATTTTTAGTCACTGTACAATGCTCGATCAAGTTACCACTGTGTGGGACTGATTAGTGTTAAATTCACATTGAAAAAGATGACATTATTCATTATTCATTAATCATGATTTTTTCTACTGCAAACCACTTGACCCAGGCACAGATTAAGTTTGGGATATATACAATGTCAGGAAAAAAATCTTTGGATGATAATTAGAATCAAACCAATATACATACATATATATAATTTAAAAATTTGGCATGTAATATGTGCTAGGACACAATATAACATGTTTGAAAAGAACATTACAATACGGATCCTTAAAAAGTTTTATTGTGTCATTTGTCTTTTCGTGCACAATTGCTTTATTTGTAAACTCCATGAAAAGATTCAAGTGGTAATATGCAGTCAGTGGTGGATCTAGAGGGCAGGCGCAATTTATGGAGAAACGCATTAACATAATTTGTCAAATTGGTTTATATTACCAATGGGATTGTTTGAATGTTTTTCTTTTATGTTTGAATTGTTAACACTCTCTTACACAAGTTGCGACTTACCTTAAGGGGATTTTTTTTGCGTGGATTAATTTTTGCGACTTTTGCGACTTTTGGCCAAATTCGCAAAAATAAATACACGCAAAACGTCAAGATATGAACGATTCGCAAAAAAAAAAATCCAAGCAAAATTTTATGATTTTATTTGCTCATTTTTTGGCTCTGTGTACCTTTCGTATATTAACTATTTCCTTTTACTTATCAAGCACCCATTGGTTTTGCAATGTGGTAGGCATGGAAATGGTGATTTTCGCATTGCACTTTGTTCACATTCGCAAAAATAAATCCTTACATTTTCTGGAGAATATCTGACTCGCAAAAATCAATCCACGCAAAACGTTCACAAACCGTGGCTCGCAAAAATAAGTCCACGCAAAAGTAAATCCCCTTAAGGTACTTCTTGTTCCGCCACTGGCAGGTTTAGTAGAAATAGATTTTCATATTGTATGTTATGTTAATTTAAATTATATCCAATACATATAATTTTTACATTGTCATGGATCTTTGAAATGCTCAAGTTTCTCCTGCTCCTACTAATCCAAGTTGTGAACAATTTCATGTAACGTTTACTTAAATATGTTTCCCATTTCTGGCAAAATTTGGAAGGTTTGCACAAAGAACAATTGGAAGGTCCTGATGTTAAATTTGACAGTCACTTTTGCAGATTTGACAAGGTCTTCAGTTTTTGAGCAAGTTTGACCTATTTTTACTCATTTGATTGTAATAGATTTAATAGTGTTGAAGTCAATACAATTGTGAAAGTCTTCGATCCATATAATTTTACATAATTTATGTTAGATATACTTCTGCAATTTATTTAGTCTTCCTCACTTCATACTAGCCTCTTACTATAAGCGTCATCTCAAAGGGCTTGCCTGTAATGTAACATTGAGCACAATTTAATCGCAATTAAAATCATAAGCATAGACGGTAAAAAATCAAAAGATTAAAATTTTGAAAGAAGCTTTTCGTAAAAATTATTTACATTTTCAGTCTCCTATGTACAACTAAATTCATAACAATAAAATCAAACTACTTATAACTTTGAACATCATACATATTCGACTTGGGAATACTTTTAAGTACACGATTAATTACGTAACTTAAGTAATCCCATTGCGAAAAAGTGACAATGATTGGTGATCAACTTGCTCATTTAATTCCGGTTTGCGTAAAGTAATAAAGAATGCCTCGAAAATTTTTCTTTTGCGGAAGTGAGAAGGCGCAGAAGACAAAATTTTCCAAGTAAACTTATGACTACTAAATTCCTGTAAATGTTTTGAAGGTTCGGACTTTCCCTTCTTGTCTTCGTGTTCAGACCATCGAATAGCACAGTTTCGTTCAGTTTCGCCAATATAGGTTTTTCCGCAGGAGCACGTTCCTTCATAAATTACACATGATTTATGGGCAATTTTGTCCTTGAGTGGAAATAATGATCTAATATTGCGTGTTGACCAAATAACAACAAAACGACATTTCCCTTTCGTAAAGATTTCAAGTCTTTCGATAAACTTTTTGACATCAGATTCGTTACTAGGAAAGTAAGGTAGTTTAAAAACAATTTTAGAACGATCCTCGAACAGCCAACCAGGAATCAAAGGGTCATTATCCGATTTGTTTTTGTAATCTCGAACAACAGAATTTATGAACCCTAACGGAAAAGCAACTTCTCGAAACCGTTTAGTGATAGCATGAATTTCGGCATCAAAATCTGATGAAATTTTCTCAGCGCGGTGTAATTCGCCATTAATTGCATTCCGCTTGTATCGTTTAGGTACTTGGGAACACCAGAACGTAGGTAGCTTACCAGGTTTTCGATATACTACCGTGCTCACTGATCCGTCATGGTTAACTTTTAATGCTGTATCTAAGAATTTTGTTGGATTTACTTCAGTGGTTAACTTGATGTTAGGATGGTGCGAATTCATTTTCTCGAATAAAGAATCAATTTCTTCATTCTTCTTGCGCTTAGCTATGATGTCATCGACATAACGTTTGTAAAGTTGAGGATTCGCTGGCACTACTACTTCTTTCTCCATTCTAGCCATGTGAATACCAGACATAATCACAGAGATTGCACCGCCCATTGGACAGCCATCAATTTGTCTTACCAGTTCTCCGTTAACACTAAAAACACACCCTTTGGTTAACCTTTCCAATAAACGCTTGAAAGTCAACTTTTTGCACATAGGTTTAAGCAACTTTTTATCGTATATCTGCTCTAGGACGTACTCAATCGTCTCAGGAACTGGTATACTTGTAAACAAACTGTCAACGTCGTATGATACATACTCTTCGTCAGGCTGTAATATGTCGTTCTTAATTATATCTGAAAACTTTAACGTGTCTTTGATGATGTAATCGTTATGTGCTAATGGCTGGAGGAATTCTGAAATCACCTTCGAAGCTCTGTGTGTATAAGTGTTCGTCTGATCGATTATTGGTCGTAGTTTTAAATCATTCAAATTAATTTCTGAGTGGTTTTCAAACTTGTGTGTCTTAGCAGTCGCGAAAAATCTAGCTGGCTGGTTAGCTGTTGGTCTCATGTCTTTATATCGAGGGTGATCTTTAAAATTACGATAAAGAAACCTTTGAAATTTGGCAAGGTCGTCATGCGTGGTGTCGGTGGTTTTTTCATATTTTCCAGCTTGAATTCCGTCTGTAATCATATCATTTACTTTTTGAATATAATCTTTCTTGTTTAAAACTACCACGGAGGAGTCCTTATCACCTGACAAAATAACAATGTCCTTGTTGTTACGCAAATGTTTGAGGGCACTAAACGTGTTGTCCTTGGTATGATATACATTCTGAGCGAATTTGTTTGTCATTTTTCTCAAATATTCGTGAAACTGTTCTAACTCTACGGGTGGAACGTGTTTATTTACTGAAGACGCAAGGTTTTCTAACTCTGTTGAAACGTCTCTTTTAACAAACTTATTTTTTTATCCACAAAACAATGTTTTAAACCATATCTCAAACCTTCTAAGTTAACATCAAAATCAGATAAATTAACAATTGGAACTCTAGCAGTGGGTAAGTTTTCCTTTGGGGTAAATTTTGATTTCTTCTTCAATGTGTTTATTTTCTTGTTCTTCGTAATTAGTCGGTCGGTATTAGATTTACGCAGCAAGTTGTTCAATTTTTGAAAAATAATCTTGACAAAGACTTTACCAATGCTGTTGTTCAAATTATTGGTTAACTTTGAGTACTCATCACACAAATTACGTATTGTGTTTTTATGATCTCTTAAATGATCAATTAATAACGATCTTTCAGCTGATATCTTATGTTCATGTTTTAAAAATTGTCCCTGTATGGAAGCAAACTTTGGTGTTACACGATGGTGAAGTGCATGTTGTATAAAACCAATACTAGCTGATGTTTTTTGTAGCTTGATTCTTGTAGACTTTAGTTGTTTGTATATATCGGCGATCCGTCTTGGAAAACGATTGATAAAAGAATAAAACGCCATTTTTTAAAGTAAAATCATAAGCATAGACGGTAAAAAATCAAAAGATTAAAATTTTGAGAGAAGCTTTTCGTAAAAATTATTTACATCTTCAGTCTCCTATGTACAACTAAATTCATAACAATAAAATCAAACTACTTATAACTTTGAACATCATACATATTCGACTTGGGAATACTTTTAAGTACACGATTAATTACGTAACTTAAGTAATCCCATTGCGAAAAAGTGACAATGATTGGTGATCAACTTGCTCATTTAATTAATTAATAAGTTTCATTTAATCGCAATTATAATTGTTATATCGGCTGAGTTACCGCCCTTTAGGGCTATTTTATTATTTATTTAAAAGGAACATTAATTGAAAGTAGTTAACAGGCGTGCACGTACAGTTTCTCTTCACTTCGTAAACTGAAATCTCAAACCACAGTGAAATACAATAATTCTGACATAAACTTCAACTTCGTGCGAAATTAACTATTTGTCCCCAAATATTTAAACATGCGCAGTTGCATTCCTTTCAACTTTTGGTTCGTTCTGCTTAGTTTATATATGGTTTCTCTGCCTTTACCAAAATTTTACTTTCTGTCAAAATACCTAATCGAAACAGAATGTACAATGTGCTTCAAAAATGGAAAAATTGAGTATGTATCAAATTAAGTGTAATAAGTCTTTAGACGATATCTTATTGTCACTGTGCTGTGAAGCTACATTTACCGTATTTTTATACGGTACAAAGTCCTTAAAAATAAGTCTGTGAACGACATTAAATTTTTAATGTGTAGTTTTCAGGCTTCAATTTTTAGTTTTCTGAATTATACATATTTAGTAGTATGATACTTATGTACAGGGTTAATGAACCCGTTATGAATAAAAACACTTCAGGGGCGGATCCAGGGTATGTCAGGGTATGTTATTGCATACAGTTCGAAAGCCATCAGGGTAAGCCAACAGGGTAAGTCAGTCCGGTCGACATTTTTGCTGAAATACGCTTTTTAAACGATCACTATCGTAGATTTCATTTTTCAGTTCGGTCTTCTACGCGGTGTTATTATCGATACAAGCGTTCAAATAAAATATTATTTTCTCGGGGCTCTCGACTTACTTCCGACTGACTGGCACTAAAATGAGATCAGGGGGTTCTGAATTGAAAATAACCTGCGGTTTATATTGTCAAATGTCCATTACACAACCCCTTATGTATTTATTACCGTTTGCCAAAGTATATCGAGCGTTATATGTCAAGGGCAGAAATACGGAATGATATTATCCGGTGATCGTCAAAACTGAAACAAGTCAGTCAAGTAGGTCAAAACAAAATGGCGGTAATGACATTTAGGGAACAGGCTATGAAGAAGATCATTGACAAAAAAATCTTGTAATCAAACATTAATTAAAATTTGGAAGCTTTCATTTCAAAGTTGGGATTTCTCTACTAAAATGGAAGCTGTAGTCTAGCTCCCTCCTAGGTGATAATGAAATTTTTACCCATGTGACACATTCATCAGACCAGTCAGCCGGCAATAAACCGGGTGTAATGACAACTATGTCAAGTAAAGCTGTGCATGGTTTGCTGATCTTCTAGGTTGTTCTTCTATGTTCTTGTTATTTTCAAAAACGTTAAGCTCTGAAACGTTAAGCTCTGAACTCCTAAATATAAAGTCAAAATAATTTATTTGTTTTTATCCACCTACTTTGAAAGACCCCGCAAAAAGTGCAACCCTTTCGCTCGTGAAAATATGTTTTTTGGACCACGTTGGCACTTTTCAGCCATGGAACTGTTCGGAACAGTTAGGAATTTGTGCGAACGAAACTATGGCAGTCCTTTTCAGATAAAAAATTGCGGGAATATTCGTCCTTATCTAATGCTGATTTGAAACAAAAACTTGTTTCTGATCAACTGCATAGAAATGTTTCTGCTGAATTCTACCTCCGAAGTAATTTAAAGGAAGAAGATATGGAAGCCCATTAGTGCCATATTTTGCCGTTTGAGTTTTCAATTCTTGAGAACGTATTTTTTCTCACTTTTCACTTTACTTACTCTTCGTAACTCTAGAGAACACACTTATTCTCACTTTTCACTTTACTTACTTACGGTAAGTCTAGAGAATGCAGTTATTCTCACTTTTCACTTTACTTACGGTAAGTCTGGAGAATGCAGTTATTTCCACTTTTCACTGCCTGTAAGTAAAGTGAAAAGTGAGAAAAAATACGTTCTCAAGAATTACTCAGATAATTAATAATTAATCAGAATTTCCAGCTATGACACAAAATAACAGCAGAAATAAGATTTCTAAACATACAACACGTCCATCCGCCATTTTTCTTCGCGTTATGTTTATTTTATGAAACAACAAAACTGTCCGAAAGTTGTAAAAATTGGGATTATAAGAAATAAAATTTTATTAAGAGCCGTCTGGAATTCCGTGAGAAGTTAAGAAACTAAAAATTCAAGGTAAAAAAGTAAAATTCGAAAAATTGGTTAAAAATGCTAGTCGATAAAAAAAATTTTGTGAAAATATTTGATCAGCAAAAAAAAAGTCGGTAAAAAATTTTGATCGGTAAAAAATTTAGTCACTTTCCCAAGTCACTTTTTTGCTCACTTTTATTCTCAGAAAGGATTGGTGTGATGGATGTTCTTTTGGCTTCGGAAGATCCGTCCGAATTAGTCACGCCATGAAAAATCATTAGATTTCGTGCACCAGCACAAACATGCTCAGGAACGCATTAAAGACTTTTTATACTTTTTTCTCCATGACGCTCCTCTTTTGTATCCACCAAATCGGACTTCGGTTGCAGCACAATATTCATCAGCCTAAATGTATTACTTGATATAAAATCAGAGCAGGTTTGTACAGACTATTATTCCTGGTCACATTTATCATAGCAAATAATTGATCGCTTTTTTTTCCATACGTAAAAGTTGTTACTTCTCATAAAGAATTAGATTATTCATTGGCTCTTTCTATGCAGTAAGAGCTTTAAGTCAATAAAATCAGTCAATCAGTCATTTCTATCAAGTCGGCGTAGCCGTTTATTTAAACTCCATGGAAGTAGTGACTCTCCAGTCATTATAAACCAGAGAAAATTTACTCCAAATAACGTAGGAAATAGAGACTCCCATGGTGACTCCCCTGTTTAAATATAACTTAAATGAAACAAGGTTTTGCAGAATTCCCTAGCAGAGCAAATATTTCCTTATAATGAAAAACATTCTTGACTACTTTATATTTTCTTCAGTTTTAGCCTTCTATATATTAATAGCCGATTCTCTGTCTGTCTGTCTGTTTGTTTGTTTGTAAGTCACGCAAAATGGTAGATTGAGTTGTGAGCGAAATTATTTCTTTTTTTGTGTGCGACGTGAGTTCGAAGCAAATACATTGCAACCCCAATCGAACGTGACTTGTTTTGGCTGATGAACTAATAGGAATAACGTTTTGTTTTTATTATTATTGTTAGTTTTATATTTCAAGGACTACGTTGACTACGTTGGCTTTGAAAACAGTACATCAACTAAATACAAAGAAACTAACTGATTAAACAGTTTGGTCAAAAAGCAGCAGTGGCAGAACGTGGTAGCATGTTTTCCAGTGTATCCTAACGTATCCTTGCCTGACTGTCTCAGACGGGTAAACATTTTTTTCGAGCAATCAAAATGTTTAAAAACCGATAGGTAAAAAAAGAGTATCATTTTTTGCTTTTCTTTTAATAATTTAATTTCTTTTTATAAAGCGCTTCTGATCGAACGTTTTTTTATTCTCTTTATTCATTTAGCACGTGCCTTTTTTTCTCTCCTCCCGTGTGATCTTTTTAAGAAGAGAAACCATTTTCCCCCTCTTTGATAGCACCCATGTTAGAGCGCGTAACTTTTTTAAAACAAAAGCTAATAAAAAGTTTTTATCTCTCTACGTTTTGAGTGTATTGTTGTACTGATCAACGATTGTTTTAAAAAAATAAATAACACATCATGAAATTTGGGTTTTTTTGGAACCATTGTTTAAACTGATATTTGAGATTTGCTTTCGAATCTGCTTCTAGGGATAACTGACGTTTTTTGGGTTCCGCTATACAGGCGATGGGGTGACGAAAAATTTGGGTCTAATTTTTTTGGGAGGGGTCTGTGACGTCATCAAAATCTTTGAAGAATGATATTTCTGTAACGGTTGATCGTAGCGGAACGATCCCATACATTTTTTTGATCAGTTTTTCGAGCTCTACAACATGGTAACACTTTCGGTTGCCAATTCCTTATTTTTCGTGAAGTCAACGCATGCTGAACATGGGCGGCGAGCGACGCCGCCTTGGCGGCTAGTCTTATTATAATAATCCGCGATTGTGCATACCACTTTTATTTTAGAGAGTGATATATTTACTTTTAATTTACGGTCATCGCCCACTTATGTGCGCGTAAAACCACGTAGAGGCTAGAGACACTTTTTTCACGATCATTCCAAAAGCACGTGGCATTTGACGTCAGTTTTTTTTATGATCACGGGGAATCATTGCATTGCATCCCCAATCGAACGTGACGATTTTGGGGAAATATCTCGAGAACCAAAAGGGAAAACTGACGTTTTTTAGGGTCCGCAACACGGGTGATGGGGTGACGCAAACGTCCTTAAAATCTTTGATCAACGATATCTCTGCAACGGTTGATCGTAGCGAAACGATCCCATACACTTTTTTGATCAGTTTTTCGAGCTCTACAACAAAGGTACACTTTTAAGTTGCGATTCTGTGATTTATTTTTTCGTCACGGGGTACGTACACGGGAATAGGGGATTTGACCTAATGTTTTCGAAGTTAAGTTCGGTAAAACGTTTTTACCCGGGATACTAAAGTCTGTTCAAAAAATATGTGGACTGATTTCAGCTTTTATATAAAAACCAGGCTCAAGGGAATTGATGTAATTTGCTAAATCTGGTTTCCACATGGTAACTGAAATTAGTCCACATATTTTTTGAACAGACTTTAATAATTAAGATTTTCATCACGGGGTACACACACATGGGAACGCCGGATTTATTTCGCAGTTAAAACCCGTAAAAAACTTTTACGCGGGATATTAGTTGCAGTTAAACAGTTTCCTAGGTTTTCAAGATCCTATAAGAACCTTCATATGTCAAATTGGCGTATTTTGAAATTTAAGGAAATTGATCATTAGCAGCAACCGTTTTTTCTTGGTGCCATTTAGAGTGAGGAATTGAACACGGTGTGATGGGTGATTGTCTGAAAAACTCTTCTGCATTTGGAGTATCTATAACATTAATCATTTAAAGTTGATAACCGTGAGTTTGCATGGTTTTTACATATTTTATTTCATAACTCTACAAGAAAATAGCATCTAAAGATGTGAACTATTAAACTATTTATGTTTTATATTTAACTGCTTCATTCATGAACTTACCTACTTTATTTATTTACTTAAACCAAATAACAACATACGGTTAGTACTAGTCCCCCACCACTCAGATCATCTGTTGACTTTCTGTTTTGCAATAATGTCTTGATATAATGTCTTAATGTACTCTCAATACTTACAAACACGAAAATGTATCATATATAGGAGAAAAAACAATACCAACAAAAAAAATATTTATCTTTCATTGTTAAAGTTGAAAAAGGATCAACTGTGTTGTAACAAATTTTGAATTGGTCTTTGGCCTCCTGTGAGCTACAACTAGATCGGAAATTCTTTGCTCATTGGAGCCAACTTAGATGTAATATTGAAATGAAATGACTCACAATGATGTTTCCTTAGCATCTAAAACAGAATATTTCAAGGAATTACTTGGGGAAAATAAATGGTTTTCTTTATCAGTGCTCATGACATCACTACTATAGTCATTATCATCAACATCATCTTCAATAGTTGTTATGCGGTTTTCTCTAAACTGGTCTTTGTTAAATAAGCTTTGAACGTTTCCATTAGATCTCATAAGACATTCTTATTAGAAATAGCTTATAAGAAATAACAAGATGCCCTTATGGGCAGAAGGATTTCTGCAAAATCAGCTGAAGTATGAAAATGACTAACAATAACATTCTTGAAACTTGAAAGATTTTGAATGATTGAACAATACAATACAACATTGACTGCTGCTCAGTGTAGACAGCAGGTGGGGATTGTGACACACAAATTAAAATGAGCTTTGTTATTGAAATTTTGAAGTTAAATATGTTCAAACAGCTGGCCAAAGGTGTGCTACCAGTGAAAATTTTCATGAATAATGATTTGAAATTATATGTTGACTCTTTTGAATGTATGAATGAGAGTGAGAAATGTAAAAAGTACTCTTATATATAATTACATAAACAATACACAAATTATATATAAACGAAACACATGACATAACAATCAACCCAAAATGACCTAATTTAATCTAACAAAATAGAAGAAAAGTTTATAAAAATTCTTTTAGAAATTTGAAAAGGTTGAATGATCTTTACAAGGCATGCCAAAAGTGTAATTGATACTATGTAAAACTTTATTGCATATATATATACATCTGAATGACATGAAACATTGTTTATTTTGGGTATACAAAATACGATTAAGTTTATATTGATCTTTTCTGATATCACAGTGATTACGTATGAAAATCATGTAATATGCTTTAAACATTTGATATGTACTTCCAATCTTCTTAATTATATACAAACAGAATTCCCAATGTTGCAAATACAAAGAGTAATCAAAGATCTTGATCATTAAAAGTATATGCTCTATAAATTTATACCAAAATTTATCAACAAACAAATCAACAAACATAAAATAATAATAAATACATCATAGTTTATATGACGCTCGACCCACACACAAGCCACATACAAGCAGGAATAAATTCACAACAGATAACACAAGCAAACACGGGTCCACACAGCACGTAAAAATTGAACACAACGTAATTGTTCATTAACAATCGTGATTAGGAAGAACATTCATAAATAGGGGCATTGTCAGTATAACTTAGCTAGAAAATCATCAATCAAAAGTGGTGCAGAGCAGACAACCACTACTTAATGTTAGAGCTGAGGAGGAAACAGTATTAAAGTATTACAACCCAAACAAGAAATAAAAAAAATCTTTTGTATCTAGAAAGGCTTAAACATTGAAACATTTTTCCCTAATACGAACACATAGCTCTTTGACTCAAAACTTCTTACTTTACAACTTCTTAGTTAGAAAAGAATTATCACACTAAAGTAGAATATTATACGTACTCCTCAGAGCTTCATAAAAGCATAATTGACACTACAAAAACTTTATTGACACTACGAACACTTTAAACTATATATACCATCAGACTATATATTTATTTACATCTGAATGAAAAATACTTACTTTATTTTGGAATAAAGTATACAGAATAATGAGTGTACATTGATCAGTTCTGATTTCAAAGTAATTACGTAAGTAAATCATACACATACTTCAAACATTAAAGATTGCTATCAATCTTCCTAATTACGAATGGACTAATTGCAAACAAAAAAGTAAACAAAAATTTTGATCATGAAAAATACAAAACTGAAAGTTGAATGTTCTTTACAGGATGTGAAGTGTTTCGAATTGTATATCAAAATTAGGAAGGCTGTCCATAATTAGAGACATTGATAACCTAAAAACTACTGATCACCGACAAAAAACAATACAGCACTTCAAAGTATTATACAAGCACAAAAGCTTAAAATATATAGCTAGAGTGAAACATTAAAGATATAAAAAGTGATGCATAGTTGGCAGACAGTTGGAGCTGAGATGGAACTTAAGCTGAGCTGTACGCATCCAGAGCTTAAAAAGCATTACAGCCCACATTTGAAACAAACAATGATCTTTTTTTAGAAAAAATCTCAGACATTAATCTCAAAAACAAAACATAGGTACCTTTTCATTCTGTTTATAAAATGAAACGAAAAATCACCATTGAATCATAATAATATAATATAAGATAATAATAAATTACTGCTACAGATTTTATTCTTCATCTTCAGTTTTGGAAATGTGCATCTTCTTTAATTATAATGACTAAAGCTGCTTTGGGATCCTTTTGGTTGGTTCTTTGTTGTGAGTTTCTTCGACTGAAATGCGTGACTTTGGCTTCGTGTAAACATTCGCACGAGATTTCAAAAAACCGCTAGGTTTGGACAGTAAGAAGAAGAAAAAGAACAGAGCCGGTTTTAAGGTATTTCTTGCTTTCGCAGAAATCCAATTACGTTTGTGTAGCTACAATTCTTTCCAATGAAAAAAAGGCAAATATAAAGTTGCCTGTATAAAAAATATATTTATTTATAATAACAATTTTAAAAAACTAACTAAGCTTTTCGGACGAATCCATCATCAGGTTATATACAAGTGAATGATGTGAAAAAATTTATCTTAAAATTGTAAAAATGCGTAAATGGCTAAAAACATTTGTAACAAAAGGAAGGTGCTAAAAAGTGACGCAGAAGGACAATAAACAGTATGACGCTGTATGGCAATAAACCATATGACGTAAGGACGTGCATGGCACGTGCAAAGGCTAAAAACATGATAGAGAAAAATAGTGAATATAAACCTGGCGAAAAGACTACTAAATAAGGACACTATGTATTGGGATATCTAAGTGACTCCGTTTCTAAATAATGTAAGTGTTTTAGAATCAATTTGGTTGTTCAGTGACGGTTTCAAAATAGCTATAAAGATTGCCTCTAAATTCTTCCTTGATTTGTTACGTTTAGGTGCCATGCTCAATATTTTCCAAGTGAATTCATGACTTGGGAATTCTATTAAATGTTTTGCAGGTTCCGAATCACCTTTGCCAGTTTCATGTTCCTTCCATCTGATTATGGTATTTCTAACAGTTTCTCCTACATAGTTTTCACCGCAGTTACAGTCCGCTTTATAAATTACACAGGCTGGGTAGGGATTTTTATTTTTCAGCTGAAATAAAGTTTTAACTTTTCTTGTGATCCATCTTATCTGAAAATTGAATTTATTTTTGGTATATTCATGTAATTTCTTTAAGAAATTCTTGGAGACTTTTTCATTCAGGAAGCAGAATGGTAACTCGACTATCAATGTTGCTTTGATTTCGTCAAATAAACTAGGAGGTATCAACATTTCTTCTTCTTCTAATTTGGATTTTTCTTTTTCATGGAAACTATCTATCACATGTTTTACAAAATTGAATGGGTATCCAGCACTTAAGTATTTACTTTTGATTTTTGATATCTCACTTTCAAAGTCAGAGGCAATTTGTTTAGCTCTATACAAATTACCATTAATTGCATTTCTCTTATATCGTTTTGGGGTTTTTGATGTCCAATGTGGTGGAATCTTTGTTTCTTTATGGACCACTTCTGTTTTGTATGAATTGTTGGCAGTTTTAGTCAGCTTGGTATCCAGGAACTTGGTTGGATTTTGTTCAATGGTGTACTTGATCTTTGGATGGTAATTATTTATCGCTTCGAATAGTTGATCTGGTGCATTTTTCTTCCTTATGTTGAAGGAATCATCTACAAATCGTTTGTAGAAAAGTGGATTTAAAGGTACAACTACATCTTCTTCTAGCTTAGTCATGAAAATGTCCGAGAAAATAACAGACAAGGGACCACCCATGGTACAACCATCAACTTGTTTGTAATATTGATTTTGAAACAAGAAAGTACTTTTGGTAGTAAGTGTTAGTAGTAATCGCTTGAAGATAAGTTTTGAGCAGATCTGGGGTAATTTTTCCTCTTCATAAATCTTTGTCAAAATATAGTTGATTGTTTCCTGGATAGGGATATTAGTAAACAGTGATACAACATCATATGAGACATATTCCAGATCTTCTGTTAATGGTGGTTGTTCTTTTAACATGGCTGGAAAATCTTGGGTGTTTCTGATAATAAAATTATTTTGTTTGGTTAATGGCTTTAAATATTTACCTATGATTTGAGCAGCATTGTATGTATAGGTCCCATTTTGTGCTATGATTGGCCTGAGTTTAAGTTCATCTAGGGTGATGTTGTTAGGATTGTCGAACTTGTGGGTTTTAGCTGTGCCGTAAATTCGCGCAGGTTGGTTTGATGTTGGTCTCATTTGGTCATAATTTTTATACTTTCGGAAATTTCTGTATAAAAAGTTTTGGAATTTTTGTAGATCTTCAAGTGTGTTGTCAGTTGTTTTCTCATAAATATGGTCTTCAATTCCTTGGTCGATCATATTTTGGATCTTCTCTATATAGTCACTTTTATTCATTATGACTACGCATGAATCTTTGTCCCCTGTTAATACCACTGTGTCTGAATCTTTAGATAAACGTTTGAGATTGTAATATGTGTAATCACGTGCCTTATAAATGTTATTTGAGAATATATCTGTATATTTCCGGAGAAACTGGTGAAAATTTTCTTTTTCTGGATCATCTATGATTGGTGTAATGGTATCAGCAATCGATTCCAAGTTAGTTGCTAGGTTGCGTTTTACATTTTTGTTTTTGTCTACGAAACAGTGATCAAGTCCATATTGGAGTTGGTTTAGCTCACGATCTTTAAGAACTGTATTTGAAAGATTAACGACGGGCACCTTGTAGAAGGATGGATTTCTTGGTATAAGGCTTTCGAGTTTACTATTTTTGGTTCGGAATGACTGGATACGGTTTTTACGTTGTTGTGATAGAATTCTTCTAACCACATAGTTAGCATAATGTCTGTTGGTTTTGTTATTTAACAAAGTTCGATTTTCTTCTAAATTTCTACACTGACTTTGGCGTTTTCCGTAATGTGACGAAAGTTGCCTATTCCTGGTTTTTAATGGAACGCTTGACATTCATGTGGTTGGGCCAATAAACGACCTTATTCACGACCCAAACAGATGTCATTTGATACCCTTCTGTATCTCCATCTTGTGTCGGTTCAAACCAAACTGCTCTACTCCAAGACATTGTGTCACCCTTTACTATTAAGCAGTTATTCGCTTAAAAAAATATAAAAAGCTTGAAATACAAAGATTGTTTAGGAATTAATTTCATGGACTGAGAAATTAACAAACTGAATCCAAGCTAAATTTAACAACATTAACAACACAAAACCATACATAAACATAACATTTTACTATATAGAGACTACAGCCCTCCACGAATTGTACTCTCGGGAAAACTTTAAAAATTAGTTGTAATAGGGCAAAGTTGATGAGACATGCCCAGGGGTAACATGCCCCCAAATTCAATGTTGCTCGTGTTGAAAGATAACAGAATGTTCTGTGGGTGAAGAAAAGCAGCTGCGGGCCAAGCAGCACTTCATACAACATTGAGATCAGAGGTGAGGGGGTTTTCCCAAATATTTTGTGGGGGCTTGTACATCAAGAAAAGAAATATAAAGAAAAACCAAACTGACCTTGTGACGTTCCTGACGTACCTTATCGTAAAAGACAATGTAGAAACACAGACGCAGGAAACTGCTTGCAAATATTCAGTATAGAAAAAGAAAATAATAATAATTGTTTCCAAACAGTAACTCAAAGCATTTACACCTTCAGTATTCGAAAAGGAAGCATTTTGGATAGAATCGTTTAATATTATTGTTGAAGTTTTCTGCATATCTATCAACTATAAAAGTCAACAAGATTCGCAAAAATGCGACTGTATATTTTCCCAAAGTTACGAAACTTTTATCAACTAGCAAGTAGCTTTCGCTATGAGGGCGCCCGTGATTGCATTGCCGCCAATACGTTGACATTTAAGAAAGGATCAGCGTGAATGAATATAATCTTTAAAGGAGAACGGAGGTCAAAAATGTTTTTTATGCATAAACCTTTACCAAGTCACATAATAAACCATGTAATACTATTAAAACTCCCAAAATGTATGAAAAATGCGTAAAAAGAACTAATTTCTTTCCTGAAATGCTACAACGGTCGCTGCCATTCGCATTTTGCAATGACGTCACGAGGTGAATGGAGAAAGTTAAGTGTATTAGTGAGCTCTTTGTTTAAATAAGATTCTTTTGAGCACAGCCTTCATTCAGGATCGGAGGTACCAAAACCTATCTATGCGTTTTTTTCATTAAATATTTCGAATCATTCACATACACGTGGTCGCTTAATATTCATAACAAGATGTTTTTATTCAAAATAAGGAGTTTCAAAAAAAGTGTTATCCTTCATTGTAAAGATGGATCATTTTCTATTAAAATATAAATACTAGCATGTAGCTTTAGCTAAAAATGAGGTTCGGAATTCCCGAGTTACAAAACCGAGTTACGCATTATGACGTCATAACAGGACTTACTAACTTGGAGATTCTTAAATTTTAATTTTTCTCGAGCTACCTACTCGGAAATTTTGTTTTGTTTTATTTTTCTCGAGTTAGAGAATATTTTTCAAATATTGTAAGGGATATTTTCGAAAGTTCACTGGGAATAGTGTGAGTTTTTAAAAAAGGCCAAGTAGGCCAAATTTGTGACAAATTTTGAAAATTTTTCAATTCTAATGAAGATTTATTAAAGGAATAACTATACTGCTGTTTTCGAAATTGAAGTTCAACTTGTGCATAAGGCCAAATTTGGACCAAATTGTTCAACTATAATGAAAAATTGCAAACCACATCTGATGATAGTGGAACTTTCAGGTCGGTCATCTTGATTTCATGCAATAATTGCAATTGAATAATAAACGTTGAAGTTGTTGCATAGTGGCTTTGTATCGTGTTGGAATTCAGTAACTTATCCCTGATTCCAAATAATTGATGGCTGACTCAAAGACGTTATATATATACAGAGGAATTGTTGCATGGGGTCCACCACAGATGAAAATGTGCATGTGTTTTGGAATATAGATTCAAAACTAAATAAAATACAAAGACAGAAAAAACTAACTTGAACAAAAACAAATCAAATAAACATTTGATGATAATATTTAAATCTAACTTGAAAAGGAAATATAAAAATAAATATGAAGTCTATGTACCAGCATGCCAGGAATAAATCACTGTGGGTAAATGAATGATTCCAAGTAAAAAAGGTTTGAATGATCGAATTTGAATTGAATGAGACTTGACTTTATGTTATGAACTTAGCTAAAGCAAACATAGTAGCCATCTTGAATTGAAAGCTGATAGTTGAGGTTGAGTTGATGTTCACTTTTCAAAAGCTAGTTGACAACTGAATACCTGAGTGTGGATGCTGGATATTAATAGGAAAAAGCAAAGTGGATATAAATTAAAAAAACAAAGTTGACAATAATACTAAAATTTGAAATAATAAACTAAATATATTGTAACTATGAAAGAAAAATTGAATTGGCAATCAAACTAAAAAAAAGCAAACAAAAAACCAAAGTGGACATTAAAAAATTTTTGCATCTAACAGTCTAATTAGCTCCAGTTACACTGCCCCACCAGCATATGCAAAATTTTAATTGTTCATATAAAGCATTTCTTCGAATACACTTAATTCATCTACAAGATGAAGCATGACCAGACCACGTGTTGCACGATATGTCGTTCGATTTACGTTCTCATTATGGTTACGATATTCGACCAAGACTCTTCGGATGCGACCATCTTTGCTTGTTTCGACATTTTTTATTTTGCCATACTGCTATGTGTTGCACAAAGCATTTTCTTGTTTGGTGAAAAGAACGATATCACCGCCATTCAGATTGTACGTATTATCAAACCATTTTGGACGATGCATCAATTTTGGGACATGAACTGTCAAGCAGACTTCAAACCAAGCGTTAAAGAGATCTTCGTTTTGCTTTATAAATTTGTCTGGTTTGGTACTGATTTGAACTGGAAAAGTTGGGCTTCTATCATTGTTTCTACCCAACAATAAGCGATTTGGTGTTAGGACATCAGCCACTTCAAAATTAGTGTGTCCATTGAAAGCCAATGGCATATCATTGATAGTGTTAGATATTTGAGAAGCAACGGTTTCCCATTGGAGTGGCGAAAAGCGATATTTATCAAAGTTGATGTTGAGTGACTTTTTGATTTCCTGAATCTTTCTTTCGACTTTCCCGCCCATGCATGTGGTGTCCAGATACAGGGCATGTTTGAAAATCGACCAGTACGTCTTGAAATAGTTGATTTTGGATGTCTTTGAAAAATAGCTTGAGAGTACTACATCCCTTTACGAGTTGACTACCCTCGTCTGGAAGAAGAAATTTTGGATAGCCGACTTCACTAGCAAATCGTGTGAATGCTAATATGAATGCGGGTGTACTGTAATCATCCATCACCTTGATTTTTGTTGCCGATGTGGTGGTGCAACAAAATATCACCATCCATATCTTAACTATTGTTCTTTTGTGAAAATTTGAGAAGGCGTTGAATAGGCCACATAAATCTAGTTCAAATTATGATCAGAGATTGGGCCCATTTCTACATCAATGGTCTGTTTTGCAAGATAACGACATCTTTCGCAGCGTTTTCTGATGAGCTTGATTAACTCACGACCGTCAGTAATGTATACAGTTTGAAGGACATACCGATAAACAGTTTCCACACCAGCATGTTTGGCTACTGGATGGTTCCAATGAACATGATCGATGATACTGAGGGCGATAGGTGAGTTCCTGTCAACCAGCGGTACAAAGAATGATGATGCTTTGAGATCAAGCATTGAGTTGGTGAATTTTCCTGATGACGTTAAATTGTTTGTGGGTAGAATTCTGCCAGTGTAGTACAAAATTCCATTCTTCATCGTGGAGATCTTCTCGTATTTCTTCTTTGCTGAAAATGCTTGAACTTCCTCGGTAGCTTTTGTAAAGAAGTATTGCAATGCTTTATCGTTGGATTCTTCAAATTTGGTTGACACTGACTTTAGACATTTAAATTTGGACATGAATTGATATAATGTACTGATAATTTGGAGTGCTCTTGACCATCCATATTTGATTGGGTTGACTAGGTACTGCGTGAATTCAAAGTGTTGCTTGGTTGATGACAAGTACATTGACGAGGATTCTGCAAGAAATAGATTGACTGGTTCAACGATTGATATGATTTTCTCTTTCTTTGCAGCTCTGACCTCCTCGTCACTTAGCTTGACTTCATCAACTGACTTCATTGGAAAGGTGTTCTCAGCATCACACATCCATTTGAAACCGTTAAACCAAGATGAATCACCAGATACATCCGTAATGGTTGCTCCACGTCTTGTACCTAGGTCTGAGATCATATCTTCTGAAGCGACAAACTTCCAAGACCAAAATTCCGTAAAGCGATGAATTTCAGATACTCGACTTCGGACCCATGGTTTTAACTGCTTTTGATTTCCGTTGATCCAGAACAGTGCGATTTGACTATCAGTCAACTTGAGGCTGGTTTTGAGACGTGTTCCGAATGCTCTTCTGACGACTTCTCCAGTGTGTGCATTGAGTGTTGCTGCCAATAGTTCACCTCGAGGTTGAGTAGTTCCATCAGGGATGAGTCTGGATCGGGCAAATACCAATTGACACGAGAACTTCCCAGATCTTCTTTGGAAACGTGCGTAAATGGCAACACATGCAATGTTCTTTGAGGCATCTCCGGTATCGATTGTGGTGATCTCAAGGTTGATTGCATCATCAGGCACGATTGCACGCTTGTGCTTGATGGTTGGAATTTCCTGCATCATTCGAAAGTGAGATCCCCAGATTGGGCGGAGATTATCTGGAAGTTGTTCGTCCCATCCAATACCTTTGTCGACAAGGTGATGGAGATCCAGTTTCATTGCAGCTGTTAAAGGTGTTATCTTCCCAGTTATGTCATAAAGCTCAGCCACTTTTGACACACACTGTCTTCTTGTCAGGTTGATTGGTACTTCTTTGATTTCAACAGGTTTCTTTCCTCTGACTTTCTTTGCAAAGTTAAGCTCGCTTACATCCAATTATACAAGATCCTCTTCAGGGTACCATTTCATTCCTGCGATACTTATGCTTTCTCCATCAGCAGTGAGATCTGGTTTTGGTTTTTGATGTGAGAAAGTGACTCCTTTGAGTGAAAAACCACCATGGTTCACAACAATTTCGAGTTCATCTGCACGTTGGGTTGCTAGATTATTTGACTGTTCTCCTGAAAGGCAATCATCGACATAAATGTCCTTCATAATTATGTTTGATACTTCAGGGTAATCATCTGAGGACAGTCGTCCAGTTTCCCTCAGCGCTCGCTCTGATTGATTCCCTGATGACTTAACGCTATAGATCAACGTCTTGATAACTTTTTCCTTGGGAATGTTGTTCTTGTCTAAATCATTCTCCCAGATGTAACGTTGTAAGCACCAGTGATGTTCTTGAAGACGAACCGAATTGTACATCTTCCTGATGTCAGTATGGAATGCTGTCTTATGTGATGTCCAACGAATTAGGATTTCGATCAAGCAATTCATATTATTTGTTCCCTTTGCCAGGCTGTATCCAGAATCAGTGGGTTGTGATGCATTGAACACTATCCTGCAAGGTGTGGAAAGTGAGTTTGGTTTCCACACCGCTCTCCATGAGATGAAATTGACGATTTTAGTTTCTGAGAGCATTTGCTTTTGTTGAGGAGTGAGGTTTTCAACGAAATCGACGTAACCCATTGATTGAAGCTTTCTTTCTGATGCGATTACATCGGCTTTATCAGATGGTTCCTTATCAAGCTTCTTAAGTTGTTAAAAGTATACTTTTAGCGCTTTATGTTTGTTGTTGACCAGCTGGACCTCGGGATTGTGAAGAAGTGGAAGATTGGCATATGAGATTCTCTTGTTGATGTCGACTGTGACGGATTTGTTGATAAGATGCTGCTCAACTTCTTCTTTTAGACTGATTGATTCTATGGACTCGCTGATTTTGCATTCTTTACAATCACGACAATGAACACAACGATATGTTATTTGACTGCCGGCATTTTCGACATCCTCGAAGATTTTTTGATTTCTTGTCACAAGTGCTGTTGATTGGTTTGGGATGTCCATCATCAGGTTCTTTTGATAATCTTTGTCGATCTTCATATGTAGTAGATTAGCATCAGGTGAAACAAATGACTGTGATATGGATAATTGACGATGGGTTGACAAGAAGGTTTGCATCTGTTGGATTGCATTATGATGTTGATTGATGATGTTGAAGGCTTGGTGTGGACCACCTACAACACCGCGGCTACCATCAGCATTTTTGAATAACGAGCGGAATATTGTTAATCCAGTCTTGAGCTGAAATACCTCTTTCGGGTGGTATCTCATATACTTAATCCCGATCATGATGTCAACGCCACCCACGGATATTGGAAGCGAGGGTAGATCTGTGGGGTTCTGTCCTTTCAGTTGATAGGCTTTGATGATGTCCTCTTCAACCTGCTTCATCTTGTAGGTAGGGAACGTTGAAGTGATTTGTGGTAGACATACACCAGAAAGCTGTGCATCACGACCATCATGGAGTGGAATACGAATTGTGTAAACACCAGAGCTGATTGTTTGAACTTTGCCTACACCACCGACAGCAATATCGCCACTGAACTCAAGCAAAGCTCTTTTACCCCAATCGTTTCACTGCTTTTTCTGAGATTACCATATCACTGCAGCCAAGATCGAAGAAGATTGTGTAGTGTTGGTTGTCTATATTGATGGTCTGGAGGATGTAAATGGGATTGTTATCAATGTGGGTTCTTTAATCGCCTTACTTTTGGATGAAACGTAAGATTGTACATCAGTATGAAATGATAATCTTATGTCTTTGGAGAATTGCTTTAGTTTTGGTTGTCGTAGAATACATCTGTCTTTGAAGTTTTGAAGAATTTGATGAGATTCAGGTGTCGATGCATGATCTCGACAAATGAGAACGTGTTTCTTGACAGTATAATCATCGTGAGCTGGGTGAGGGCAAGCAAAGTCACGCTGACAACGCCCATCTTGATGCTTCCCTTGTGATTGTAGAGCACCTGGAAATAGGCACTGTGTGCACAAACCCTTTTGACGCAGTGCACTGAATCGTTGAGATGGCTTCATTTGAACAAATTGCGGACATGAAAGATACTGGATCAACTTCGAGCCATTTGGACCATTTGTTTGAATATGTCCCCTTTCTCCACAAACGAAACATTTGTCTTGAGTGATTGGACCATTGTTGTTGAAGTGAGACAATGTTTTCTTGTGAGGTGCTGGTTTACCAGAATCAATTGACGTTGATGGAGAACAATGAAGTAGTTTGAGCTGTTGAATAGAAAGTTCTTTTTCAAAATGAACTCTTTCCAAACATCTGGTTCCTCCATAGTTTTCCCTTCAAGTAGGGCAAACCATTTTGATTGGCAAACATCATCCATTAGCTGATAGATCTCTTCAAGTGTCTTGCCATAGAACAGATGATTCTCAATGTTGTGTTGACGGGCCAACTTCATCACATCTCTCATAAAATTGAGCATCTTACTGAGAGTTTCAATTTGCTTTTCAGGATCTCCACGCACACGCCATAGTGGATTGGTTTGACTAAGCTGTGACAATTTCTTGGTCAGGAGGAGCTTAGGATCACCATATGATGCTTTTAGTCTGCGCCAGATCTCGTCAATTTCGTCAACTCCTTTAACAAGGGTGAGAGCTGAGCCATCAAGGTAGTTATTCTTTAGTAAGTCAGGTAGAAGCGCAGAAGGTGTTGATCGTGCATGCAACTTCTCAAAGTCACTTCTGAATGTGTAAACGTCGACTGCTGAGTCGTAGCCCTTGAATTTCGTTAGCTTGATCTTGAGTTTGGATGATTAGAACTTCTGTTCTTTGGCTATCTCTTGGTTCTTGATCTCGGATTGAAGTTTTTCGACATAACTGGCTCTGAGTTCTTTAAGTTCATGATAGGTAATTGTAACTTCATTGATTTGTTCACTATCAAAATGTTCACTTGAGAAGATCTTCTCCACTTGTTTTGATAAGTTGTTCATTGTTTGTTGGTTTGTTGGTAGATTTCGTTCAGCTAACACCAGTTCGTCATAGTTGAAATCTTTAGGTTGTTGAGTAAAGATCGCATGAAGCAGTTTCATGGTACTATCCACTTCCTTAATCAAAAAGCGTTGTGTGGTAATTGATTTCTCGTGTTGCGTGTTTTGTTTCAACTCATTTTGATGGCGCAAATCTTTACGACAAGAATTCAAGCGTTTTACAATATTCTCGGCTAATATGATGGTTTTATCAAAAAATTTTGAAAATGTCTCTTCATACATTTCATTTATCAGCAACTGAAGCTCAGAATGTATAGTTTTGAATCGGGTTCGCAAAGCATTGACTTTGTCTGCAAGGGTGTTGATTTCATCCATTGACATTTCCTCGATTTCATTTTCTGAACCAAGGTCTTCAAGGTCACTGGAAATGACATTTTGAAAGATGCTGAGCTGCTTTGTACGTCCATTATCCATTGCTGTTTCTTGGAGCGAAAGGCTTTGTACTAGTGTTGACAGATTGGTTATGTCAGTCGACTCGGTTAATGTGTTGGGATGATCCTCGTAGAGACTTTGATACAATGAGAAGGTTTTTTCAAGAGTGAATCGGTCAACTTCTTGATCTGATTCGCTGTCACTCTGAATTGAAGTGGGCGTGGCAACAATCGAAGGTTGAAGTTGTCGTCGTTCACCAGTTGAGTGCAATTTTCCGTAATCGATACGAGCAGTACGTCTACTCATCAATATCAGTTGATGTATGCTGTTTTGAATGTTGCATGGGGTTCACCACAGATGAAAATGTGCATGTGTTTTGGAATATAGATTCAAAACTAAATAAAATACAAAGACAGAAAAAACTAACTTGAACAAAAACAAATCAAATAAACATTTGATGATAATATTTAAATCTAACTTGAAAAGGAAATATAAAAATAAATATGAAGTCTATGTACCAGCATGCCAGGAATAAATCACTGTGGGTAAATGAATGATTCCAAGTAAAAAAGGTTTGAATGATCGAATTTGAATTGAATGAGACTTGACTTTATGTTATGAACTTAGCTAAAGCAAACATAGTAGCCATCTTGAATTGAAAGCTGATAGTTGAGGTTGAGTTGATGTTCACTTTTCAAAAGCTAGTTGACAACTGAATACCTGAGTGTGGATGCTGGATATTAATAGGAAAAAGCAAAGTGGATATAAATTAAAAAAACAAAGTTGACAATAATACTAAAATTTGAAATAATAAACTAAATATATTGTAACTATGAAAGAAAAATTGAATTGGCAATCAAACTAAAAAAAAGCAAACAAAAAACCAAAGTGGACATTAAAAAAAAATTGCATCTAACAGTCTAATTAGCTCCAGTTACAGGAATCCCGATAACTCGAACCCCCGATAACTCGAACCAATTTCGAATTCCCCTTCACCAATACTTTCTCATAACATACCCCCGATAACTCGAACATTCGATAAGTCGAACTATTTTCTCGATCCCTTGGGGGTACAAGTTATCGGGATTCTACTGTATAATGAAAATTTGCAAACGGAGAAATTTTATAGCGCAAGTTTTGATTTACATTAATGCAGAATTGGCATCAAAATTAATCAGTTGAGCAAATCGATGAATCTGTTAATCCTAATGATATGCCGTCCTGGATATTATTTTTAACTACAGCTGTACCATGGCACCGCTGACATATTTTTCTATTGCTCTTGCCCTTGATGAATTGTGGTAGCTGAAAACTCCAAGATAAAAAGTTCCCGAAGTGAGAAAATAGATTTTATATTTCTATATGAATTTAATTTAGATATTGAGACTGGTGTTTCGCACGTGCAATCATAATGTTGAGGTGGTATCATGTTACAAAAAGATTTCAAGTAAATTAGTGTCGACATTACTGTTTGATGTGACTTTTCAAAGCCGATTATGATTCAACACCAAAGGCGTAAATACCTTTTGTTTATTATCTTTTGTATTGTTTTAGATTGTATTCGATTGGCAACTTTAATTCAAATTAAATTTTGTGAGTGCTAATATTAGGTTTATTCGTCACAGGACGGGATGATTCTTCTCACACCCTTGCCAATTCTTGAATGAATGAACCAAGTAAATTGGCGGTAAGCTGCAAATCGGTAGGACCCAAGAAAATTAAAATCGTTTTTTCATTATAATGGTTTTATTGTCGCGTCATCCTAAAATCCATAATACACATTTCTTTACCTGTTGGGAACTTGGTCCCTTTTTGGTATTCCTCTACTCTGCCGATCTTGAAGATCCACAAGAGCAGTCCACAAAGTATTCTTCAGTAATACCACAGCTCTAAAATCTTCATGATTCGTAATGCAAGTCGAATCTACGATAAAATTTTATTTTATTGGTACGGTATTATTAAGATTTCCATGGAATGGATAATCTTATTCATTTCGGCGGCGTATCTATTTCTCTATCTATCTATCTGGGTAATGCTCTAGCCTGTGATTTTCATATCTCCGCTGTTGTGATATGTAAAATGTTGACAGGCTAAAGCTGAACCGAAAGCATGTAAAAACAATATGGTGGCGCGTGGAAGGTCGTGCTTGTGGGTGTTTTGTGCTTGGTACTTTTATCTGGAAATGTTGGAAAAGTTTACGTACAGATCGTTTCATAATTAAAGAACTGCATGTGACTTGTAAAGAGACAGGACTATCGTTTATATAACAAAATATACGTGATTTACAGTCGAATTTTGAGAATTTTATATACAGTTGTTGATAATAACAAGAAGGAATATCATAACATTGATATAACACTGTATGAAGACTCATTTATCTGATGCCGAATCTCAAGATTTGTATTTAATCGATGGTTATGAAATGTATACATTGACATATGAAACAAATAAATTGAGAAGACAAGATATTGAATGAAGATATCATGGATTAAGATATTTTCACAAGAGAATTTCCAGTCTTCTTACATGCTGCATGTATTGCTTGGCTGACAACAAAATATCTGTCAAAAGCCTCCAATACTGATTTTAATTATGTTGTGCAGTCTTTGAAAAAAGAAGCGATGTAATCTTGAAGAGAGTATGTGTCAGTATGATCCAGACATTATTTAAACAGTAAATTGATATATACACTTTGAAGCAGTTACGAGATGTCGATTGGTTTACAGTCTACAAAACAATAAACATTAACGAGACCATACCAAATTCATGAGATCATTTTTAATAACTGGTAATAGAAAATAAAATTATAAAATTATATAAGTGACGTCTTTGCCCATGGCTGAATAAGTCATTTAAAAGCAAAATGAACAATGACGATGCAGTATATTAAGGAAAGTCAACAAGAGTAAAGGTCACACCTATCCTGCCTTATTCTGTTTCTAAACAAAGCAAACCTCTGTGGCTGTGTGAAAACTTCCACGGAAGAACATAATGATCAAAAAGTTATTACGTAATTGCCCAGTGAATTTGAAATTTTACTTCTGTTGACTATAATTGAATAGTTCTTGACGATTTTTTTTTTTTTTTATTTTTATGTAAATTAATCTATTTTACATTGTATATATTTACTCTGCACATTTGTTATTGTACTTAACAGGACTTTACATATATATATATAGAGAGAGAGAGAGAGAGAGAGAAAGCAGCATGCATACATAATGAAGTGTATAATCCCTTAGAAAAAAGTTTATTTTTGACAATGAAAAGTAATCACAATAACATCTTTTATCAAATTAAAATTACAAGCATGTCATGCTTAAGTTACGGAAATCTTTTAACAACTTAGTTGTTTCTTGTATTTTTTTAATTGTGTTTTATTTTTGTTGCTTAACTTACCTCCAAGTTTGAAATATTTAATTTCGTCAACTTCTTGGCAACAAAGACACTCAGCTTCACTCGCCATAGTAACGCAGTTACCGCAACAACACCAATCAGTGACATTTTCGTCCGTTGTATAATCTTCCCTGCTACTTGAACAGCTATCGTAATCTAACTCGTCTTCATTTTCAGACAAAACTGGTTCATATTGAAAACCCACTACTTTTCTATTATTCGAAGCCATATCGAAATGTTACTCATTCATTTATTAAATGAATATTTTTTTATGGCATGACTTTTTAAGTAGAAGATGATTAAAGTAAAAGTTTACCACACTATTTTTAGACCATACATTCCCTTTAAACAAAATTTAGCTATACTTAAACTAGCATGTAGCTTTAGCTAAAAATGCCCCCGCGCTCAAGCATTCCAATTTGTACAGATAGCAAGCTATACATTAACAACAGAAACGAAAACAAGATTTTGGCCTAACAAAAAATGTTTTGGTTGATTTGAGACCTGATATGAGGCAAACTAAATAATGTTATCTCTTAGGCCTAAGTCACACTGATGCTAATATACCTTTCAAAAAGTGTAAATAAGGCTTAACAAGTAATATCAGAAAGTATTTGCTACAAACAAAAGAAATGTGTGAACTGAAACATGAATACGTATTTTATAATCAAAGTAAGATTTGTTAAAGAAATTATGTAAGAGCCAAAAGAAAAAAAAACTTTTTCAAAAAAAAAAAAATAAAGCGAAAAATCCATTAGAAATTTGCGTTTCAAACTTTAATTCAAAACAAAAAATAGCCATTGTTTACATAAAATAGCAAGAAAAAAAATATAACAAGATGCCCTACCGGGCAGAAGGATTTCTGCAAGCTTTGCTGCTGAAAATGCCACAAAAATGCAACACTAGCACACTAGTCCTGCAAAACTAAGACAGTCACATCTTTCAGCTCGAGAAGCATCAGCATTAAATAAACAAAAATATTGATGCGACTGACAATGTTCGTCAAGAAAGTCAGCCTACCATAACATAAAAAAGGGGCTTTTCTTTATGCTATCGCGGAGATCATTTATGAAGATCTGTTTTTTTCTACGAATAAGCTGAATGATTGTTACTGGATATTTGCCACCCACGTACTCCAAAAAAGTGCATCGACACAATACGAAACTTTAATTTAACCACATTAAATATAACGAATCCTATAAAAAGATTGTGTATACTGGCGGTAACCAACATATCGTTTGGGCAGCACAAACTCATATATAAAGTTTCTATATTGATCTCCTCAGAATGAAAAATATAAATATCACAATAATAATTACTTAGAAATTAAAGCTCATATCTAATCTAAAAGTTAAAAAAAATACAACATACGTAGGGAGAAAAGAGATAAGCTGATATAGCCAGAATACATCCAAAAATTGCTATTAAATATAGTATAAATAGCTGTATAAAGTGCATATGTTGGTGATGTTGGAGAGGAGCTGAAAGGAAGCTAAGCTGAGCTTTAAAAATCCAAAAGCTTCTAAAAATTGACTTCAAACATGCATACACATACAAAATACACGAAGGTCTTTCATATTTAAAAAGGCTTGGAGCAAAAATAAAACAAGAAATACCTTTTCTTCCACACACCATGTATTGGCACTGTTTTCATATTTTAAACTTCAAGAAAACTTCTTTCAAAAAACAGAATAACCACACTGTAATTTAATTTTGTGAACATGATAAGTTCCCAACAGTAATGCAATTCTTTATATAAAATTATAAGCTGTATTAACTTCTTTTAAAGCCATATTTCCATCAAAAAAACTTTTAGCAAACTACACACGTTCTTTCGCTGCCATTTTTAAAACGTTTTGTGGACGATCACATGGCATGGCGAAAATCAGCCAATAAACTATCGCTATTTAAGTGGAGGTGGCTAAATTAGCACCCTTTCGTAGAAATCGGGCATTATGCACCAATCACGATTGAGACGGCTTTTTTATGAACCAATGAAATTTAAGAAACAAAAATGCGTAGGTTTGGACAGTAAGATGAAAAAAAACGAAGAAAAACACGGACAATCGTAAAGTATTTCTTGCTTACGCAGAAATCCAAAAAGGTTTTTTATTGATCATGATCACTAGTTGAGGACAGTTAAAGAAGAAAAACAAGAATTTGTAATATGGCTTTCTTGCATACACAGAAATCCAATTAAAATGGCAAGATCCACTAAAAATCATTGCATTGAATAAATTTTATTAAATGAAAGATTTAGAGCTAAAACATATACAAACATAAAATGTATGGTTGGCAAAATTTCAGATTTCAAGCTGTGCTTCAAAATCCTTGTTGTTCAGAGTAATATAAAAAATGTTTAATTAATTAGCATACGAACTTTTTAAATACCATAATATAATATAATGTAAT
Organism: Turritopsis dohrnii; assembly: GCA_027922465.2. Lineage (NCBI taxonomy): Eukaryota > Metazoa > Cnidaria > Hydrozoa > Anthoathecata > Oceaniidae > Turritopsis > Turritopsis dohrnii. Next base: position 93,369 of record BQMF02000305.1, read on the forward strand.
ATAATAGTAAATTAGAAAAGAGATACGAAAAAACATTCTGTCTCCCTCTTACAGTACCATGCTTTTAAACGGGAAAAAGGCAAAGTCAGCTAATAATTGTATTCCACCGTGTAACGTCAACACGAAAGTTGGAAGATGATGAACAAAATCAGAAACTGACATTCGCCTATCTCGTGAAACTACTATGCCTCCTCGCTCGCTTACGATCGCTGCGGGGGCAATCAAGTATTTCCAAAATTTTTTAATAGCCCCCTGATATTAAGTAAGCGAGTTAAAAAAGCATCGAGAACACAGTTGCAGTTGAGATTTTTTCCAGTACGACACTCTGACTACAAACAGCATTCTAATTATAATGCCCGGGGATCGTTATTAAAAGTGCCCTTACGGGCGCAATTATTGTGTGTATATTGATAACCATAAGAGAAATGTATCATTAAATAATTGCAATGCAACTACCATTCGTGTCATACTCAGACAAAAATGTTGTCTTTACCAATCAGGGTAGAATTAAATTTAATACCACAAAAGAATTTATTTTGAAGTTATTATGAAATGTTCATGGTCAAATGATAATGTTTCTCTAACAATATTTGCTGAGGAGTTAAAAAGTGACTGAGAAGTTACTATGGACATATATATAGCTAAAATTTGCAAGACCTAAATGCAACTAATATTTCTACTTAAACAACTGAATACCAACATTGCAATGTGTAAGGAAAACGTATGATCTTTATTGTTGCAGAAGTTTGACATCCTTTATACCATAAAATCAGGGCAAACAATGTAATTCAACATAACACTTGCTTTTTGTAACTCGGATAAAACTTACAACATTATACAATCAAATTTGTATATACAGATTTACAAAAGAAGAAAAGAAAATTGTGAAAACTAATTTTGATACTATAGTACATGTATTAAGATCACTTTGACATATAAGTAAATAACCATCCAAAGCTATCACAAACTCTACTGTGTAGCATTTCAAACTAGGACAGAAGAGATGGACTTAAAGTAAAAAATTTATGAAATTAAATTCAATTAATCTGAATAAACATCTCTGTTCAAAAAATATGTGCACATTCAATATTTATTATGTGATATAAATGACCATCGTAAATCCCAAATGAAAAAAACAACATATTTTGGTAGTGAATATACACATCCATAAACAAATCACTATAATGCTGAAAGTATACGCGTTCTGGCTTGATTTAATTTACAGATTGTTATGTTGGATTTTTATTTTTATGTTGTGGTTGTACATATGGCAAAGGAAAGGCAGGCCGTTTTGCCAAAAAAATCTCATTTTTTCTTCAAGCAAGCGAGTTAATCTTGGTGATAAAGAAGGACTCCAAATACCATGTAAACTTCATTTTACTGAGAATGCACATTTTATTGAAAAGTTGAAACAAAATTTTACCACCATAAGAAAAATGTCTTCATTTCCACTGCAATTTAAGATTAATAGTGCACAAAAGTTCGAATTATCGAGTGGTTTTTTTAGCATAGGGACCGAAAAAACTGTTTGATCGAATTAACGGAGTTTGAATATAGCGGCACAAGACTTTATTGAGCAAACTCAAGGGACTGAAGAATTTGTTTGAAACAAAGAACGTTCGAATTAAGCGACATTCGAATTAACGGGTGTGTACTGTATGAAAATAAAATACATAAAGCTTTCAAAGCGATTAAAGTTCAGTGCCATCGTAATAATCCTTGTATTTGTCTTATGTGAACACATTTGTAAACGTCTAAGTCGTCGTAAAGGCGATAGGCTTTATCACAAATTACTGATTGATTACTAATTACTAATGAAATACTTGAGAGCGTTCACACCTAACGATTGAAGATTTCCACGATTGACTTTTTTCTCAATCTATGTAATCGTCGTAATCACCAGGTCTGAACGAGAATTTAAGAGCACACTTTCTTAAGTGTCCATGGGAGATATTTAAATTTATCCTTGGAGGGAGTTAACGTCCATATTTAAAGCAGTGGGGAAGTACCTGATGAGGAAGACCTCCTTTTCATCATCAAATACGAGTGAATATACAAAGAAATACACAAACGGTAAAATTTGTAGAAGCTTTCGTATTTCCTACCCATCTAAAAGTATGAAATTTAAAAAGTTAAATTCAGTGGGAACTTGATATCAATATTATATGTTCCAAAACTTATCTTATGACAATTTTTGGATTTTCAAAAGCGTTTCTTCTCCAAAACATCAATATAAACAAGATCATGCAGATTGCTGTTATTATCATGGTCAAGTACTCAGGCACTTTCAACAAATATACTCCAAACAACAAGGCTACGAAGGAGCCACCATACATGAACGTCGCACGGAAACCACTGTAATACGACAACTTGGACGAACAAACGAGTTGTGACAGTATTGGAGAAAGGTAAAAATTTCCATAGGTCAATACAAGTGATCTTACGGATACTCCAAAACCCAATACAAACATCGCAAGTCCATCTTGGAAATGAACGGACGTCAGAATGAAGTAGATGTACAGAGCAACTGGGATACATATGATACAAAATAAGTTCATTTTGAATAGAGTTTTCCAAGAGAGCTTTGCCCAAGTAAAGAATATCATCATCAAAATACTAGTAATGCCACAAATAATAGCTGTAATGTTAATTTCTTTTATTGTGAGATGCTGAACTTCGATAATGATGATTGCTTGCGATGCATCTACCAAGTCTACCAGAAAGAACTGAATGAATGACAGAGCCATAACTATTGACATATCGAGAAATCCTTTGACTGGTTTCCTCGACACCATATTTTCTTTTTCGCTACTTTCTGTCGGATCGCTTTCATCGTACATGATCGCTTTTAAATCATACATCTTTGACAGGTTATGCGTAAAGAAAATACTCGCTGTGAAGGAAAGCACGTAAAGGAAAGCAAAGAACAAAGATGGGGCGTTCAGGTACGTAATGTGCCAACCTTTTATGTAGAAGTCAACATTAAGGAAAACAAAGTTGAATATTGGTCCTACTGCCTGGCCAAGTTCGATTAATTGAGACACCATGACTACTTTCGATACCACTTGCTCATTGTCATAGACACGAGATACTTCGCTGGCAATAAGTGGCTGTAGTGTAGTAACAGAACTGGACAGAAGTCTTCCAAGTAATAAAATCCACAGGGATACACCAGCACTGTATAGTAAATTCCCCAAAATGGCCAAGAAATTGGTGAACAATAGAATTTCTTTTAAACATCTGTATCTGTCCAATATTATACCGAACAAAATAGACAAGGTAGATCCACATATGCTGGAACTTGATAAAATTAGTCCATAAAATAGGTTTTGACTGCTTTGATTATTGGTGATTGTTTTCATGTAGAGCCATAAAGTTGATAGCTCTAATGAATACCCGATTCCGATAAAAACGTGCTGTGCACAAAACACATACAATGTCGTTCTTCGTTTTTGGAACCACTTTTCTGGTATTTTTTTTGTTAACTTAGCCATCAATGTCGTAATACCAGTGATTCCTAATGTCACTAGCTTAGAAATTCACCTGTATGCTTACCAAACAATTGTATACTATTTTAGAAAGTGTTGAATTTGTAATGAATGCTTCACAAAACGTTCTGAGTAGAGTGATTCCGATTTAAAGTCTGTGTTTTCTAACTGCACAAATTTATTTGATTGACTTGTAAACTGTGAATCATTGCTTTTTTTGTTTTTGTCACAGATTGATCTTTATCATTGTTCTGATCTTGTTGGATGTCTAATTAATGATTAACAATAATTGAGTACAGTTACGATGGAAACATGTGTCTATGGAATCCTTTTTTTCTCATTAATAGAGTTGTCTACAGATAACGCTTTGTTGTTATGCGCATATTCAATGATACTTTAACATTAAAAGCGCTATCTTAGGATAACTTAAGTTATTCACAGTTCGGATATATTTCTAGTTTGGATCGGCTGAAAGGACATAATTGCAAAATGCGCATGCGTGATTTTTGACCCGCATGTTTTCTCATGTGTGTTGTGACCATGTGGTCAGCATTGGACGACAACCATCCTTGTTCGACTTGATGAATTTTTCGGTTCCTTCGTATAACGTATAACGGACAAATCAGAGGCGGATACAGCAAAAAAATTAAGTAGGTCGCGAAGCGACAAGAATTTGTTACGGAGCGCAGCGACGCAGCTGTAAACCCCCCACTGGTGTCGGGACCCCGAAGCCCCCGAAAAAATTCAGTTTTCGAGGGATCTGGGGAGCACTGACACTTCAATTTGAAATAGGATTTATCAAACCTTTTAGCGTTTGTTGTTGTGGAGTTTTTAACAAATGGGGGATAGTCTTACAGTGGCATGACGACTTCAACAAAAATAAAAGTGAAGAATACAGTTTATTTTATATTTTTCTTAAACTCTTTACTTTTTGTGAACCGCTTTGATTTCGTGAATGTGAAAGGGAGACAGAAAAGAGAAGGAAAAACAAAACACTTCATGATCAATATTTCTTGTTCCTATATGCATAAGTTCTTTAAAAAATAGGCTCTTCGGAAGCAGAAAGAAGCACTAGGAAGTCAAACCAACAATAAATACATAACAGGCATCTTCCAAACTTTGCCAAATATGTTCAAGTAAATTAACCTAGACATGTTACAACTTTAAACATTTCTTGTATCAGTCTATATCAGTCCTTTCAAATGAATGATCACTGAAGCAATCTTTGAAGCAATGTTTCCTGATATTATTGGTTGATAACATGGCGGGAAATGCCCAATACTTCACATCGACATTGGTTACTCCCATCTTGGTCCAGCAGTTCCATTCTTTCAAGTATACCACATATTCCACGACTATAACTTTTCGTGTCAATTCATATTTTGATATTGATCACTCTTGATAATGCCTTATACACCTGAAATAGTAAAACAAAACAGAGAAATTAATAACTGCATAGACTTCCACCAATAAGACACATCTCATGGTGATCATCAATATTATCCCTGCTGTGCTTTATCTCAGACTTTAAGGCATTATTGAGATTGACAGCTTCAGAAACATTTATGTCTGTGACAAGCAAAAACTTGTTTAAAATGAGCTGTGTAACAAGATCACAAATGAAATTGATGAAGTAATGAGAGCCAAAAAAGCAGTAACCTTAATGAAGAGTCCCTGTTAAATTGTTTATTTTCATTTGCACCCATGTCTTCAAGGCAGGATAAAATAATACAAAATCATTTAAGCCAAATAAAATTAGAAGCAACAGTCCCACGTTTATGTACATTTGCATGCGCACAAAACAGTAGAGGAACATAGTGATTATGCCTATATGTTCGGTTTGCAGAAGTACCCTCATGGCAAAACAAAATATGTATGTATACGACTGAAACAGGAGAACGACACGTAATTTCATTATGAAAAACCAGTTTTAGTTTCAGGTCCAGTGCAGGGGTAGTAACATCTTTACGTTTCGATTTATATGCAACACATTGCTTAAGCCCAAAATACAAAGCCACTCCAAATGATATCACAGCAAATATGTATGGTCTCTTCTTTAACAAGGTCAGCTCCTGTGAGTGAGACCAGTGTCAAGAGAAGAGTGTGACACATTCCCAATACACGTAAAGAAAGGTTAAAAAGGCAGCAGTTTTAAAAAAAGAGGGTGTTCAGCATAGAATGAGGCATGTATCAATAATTTAACGGTTGTTAAAACTCTTAATTAAGTAACTAAAGAGTTATCACCTACCAATACAAATGGATACAGAACTAAACAATTTCCATCATCTGCAGACACCTATAGAATTGAAAAAGAGAAAGGCAACATAACTGGGGCTGCATTCACTGATTCAATGTCATACAAATACACCATTTTTAATGTTTACTTTCTCAAAATAAAGGCAAGGAAGTCATGTAAGTTATCACAGAAAACACAAAATAAACATGATCAGATTTCTGAGAAAACATGTTATTAAAACTTATGTAAGTCACTTAATTTAAATTTCTTTAAAAAATAATCTTTCATTTCAATTTCGATACAAAAACATTCGAGATATAATTAAAAATCAATAAAAACTAACCACAGGCAATGCATGCTTGATCTTTGTCTTCCTTCAAATTACTGGGAAAATAAAGACACTGCCAAAAGGTTTCTTTTTATTTGACCAGAAACAAATTTCTGATACAAACGTGCCGAAGAAAGGATGTCTTTCTCACATTCTCACTAAGGATTCCAAATCACTTTTTCTGCAAACATTTCCAATAAATCCAAACAACTCCATGACTGAAGAAAGAAAGAATGGAGAAGCATGCTCGTTCATACACGAGCTCGAATTCGTGGATTCTCATAGGGGGTAAATTTAAGTTTTTATTATTATTATTTTCCAGTCAATAAGCACTAGTTTTAAAGCTTACAACTGGGTTGGCTTTACCCCCTAACATTTATGACTAAAGTTCAGTAAGGAGGTAAGCTCGTTATGTTTCGAGATGAAATCGAAATGAGATCGAGGAATAAAAATACTTTTTAAAAACATTTTATCAATATTACAACCAACTGATGCAAACCAAGTTAACTTCTACTAAAAAGTCATGGATTAAAGGTATTCATATCGTTAGTGCTTCTTTTTCTGAAAAAGTCAATACCCCCATGTTTTTTCAGACATAGTTGGACCCACTTAATGACTGATTTTACGGTCGCCAAAAAAAATGCACCCATTCTGGTCGCCCAGAAAATAAAATCTTGACATACGCTCGGTATACGTCAACTTTTCCCGTGGGGGGTAAATAACTGCTTTCTTTGTTGGTTTTAACTGGAATATTTTATTTTCTTACCCCCGTGAGATCTAAATCGAAAGTAGGTCTCAAGAACAATACTGAATGTGCAAACTATTGTTAGGGGGTTTGACGGCGCTAGACCGCGGTTTAATGTTACCGTATGAAATTAGATATTGAAGTGAGCACAAAACAAGACAGCCGAGGAGAAAAGTCAAACTCTCCGTTTGCTTGCTTGAATAAAAAAACAACATACTTTTGACAAAAATCAAGTACGTCGGACGACGGACAAGGTTGACCTTCGCTGTATCCACCACTGATTTGCGTATGTTGGTTGTGTAAGGAAAATTGACAGTATATTAATTTTTACAAAATAAAAAATAAAAAATCACATACAGTAAAAAAACAGTATGCGTTATCATGGAATTAATCCATAATAAATTATATTTCTGTTCTCAGATTAAACAAATATCCAGGGAAGCACATTATTCGACCAGATTCTTTCAAGTCATTATGTGTCTCAATCCTGTCTATTAAAATATATTTACGTAATTCGTTTTCTGAACTTCTTATTACATATACGACATCACGTTTTTACTTGCTGTTTTCGCTGTACTCTTTGAATTAACATAAATTGTTGAACAGGTTGTTCACGACATAAAAATGGCTTCCTTTTTGACTGTACCTCATGTGCTTTCAGTTCACACTTTATCAGGATGTGAAATAAAAATACACGTTCATTCAAAACTTTTTGCAAAGCCTTTTGAGACAACACTGAACTAAAACGATTTATTTCCATCATTTAACGTTGAATTCTATTGAATCATTTTAAAAGCTAGCAGGAGAAAGCAAAAATCTTCTACTGTCCATCTGCATCGACTGAAACAAATTGTGCACTACTTCACTGTAGACTAGCCTCTATTCTTATCTACTTTGGCGGCTAGGCGAAAATTCAATACTGAACCGTGGGTATGAAAGTGAATGAACAAGAAGAAAAATGCCGATTTGAACATAATAAAAGTAATACCAATGAAAGAAATATGACAGGCTAAAGCGTAAGCTGTCGAATATAATAAGATTTTTCATATGCATGAAAATCTTAATTGACCCATTAATAAACAAATTGAAAAATACGTGACCTCCTAAATGATAATCAAAACATAGACTCACAAACACTAAATGTTTATTAGCAATGAGCCAAAATGTTAACAGTAAATGCCGGTTTTTCATTCATTCAGGTAACCCAGCGGGCACAAAGACGTCGTAAAGACGTCTTTTCAAGACGTCCCTAAGACGTCGCAAAATGGTCGCGAAGTGGGAATCTCAAAAGACGTCCCAATTACATCTTCATTGAGACGTCTCGATGACATCCCAACGACATCGTAACGACGTCGCAGGATTATGAAATTTACTCTTTCAAAAACTGTAATAGGCCACAGGTGGACCCGAACCTGGAACCTCTGGTGTGCCAGCCGAACTCGTAACCGTTATGCCACCGCTGCTTGTTGTCAAGACGTTTAAAAACATTTACAATAAATCATTCTATACAGACTGATTGCTTTTGAAAGTTTATAATTGTTTCAAAGATCGTTATTGAATCTGCACAGAGACGTCCCAAAAACGTCGTAAAAGGATCCCAATTGCGACGTCCCGTTTCAGACGTCCCTACGACGTCCCAAAATGATCTTAAGTTTATAATTGTTTCGAAGGTCGTTATTCAATCCGTATAAAGACGTCCCAAAAACGTCGTAAAAGGATCCCAATTGCGACGTCCCGTTTCAGACGTCCCTACGACGTCCCAAAATGATCTTAAGTTTATAATTGTTTTGAAGGTCGTTATTCAATCCGTATAAGGACGTCCTAAAAACGTCGTAAAAGGATCCCAATTGTGACGTCCCGTTTCAGACGTCCCAACGACGTCGCAAAATGATCTTAAATTTACAATTGTTTCGAAGGTCGTTATTCAATCCGTATAAAGACGTCCCAAAAACGTCGTAAAAGGATCCCAATTGCGACGTCCCGTTTCAGACGTCCCTACGACGTCCCAAAATGATCTGAAAAGCAAACGACCATTTTACGATTAAAATAAGACGTCTCAAAGACGTCTTGTGCCCGCTGGGAACTGTTTAACATTATAAGAAATGCAAATAAACTTGTTTTGCCAATCATATATACGAATGATTTAATCTGCTTAATTTGTTAACAAAGTAAAAAATACAGAAATTAAAGACACTATTAAATAACAAGAATATCACTATATTTACTATATATCATTATACGACCACTTCAAATGTGCAACCATAAGTTCAGGAAACGACTCTCCAGTTGCAACTTCTAGCTCTCCCCTAAATAACGAGAAAATCACCGTTATTATGACATCTAAAATTGACATAAAATCCAAAACGAATTTTGTAACATGGCAATCTACTTCTTTTTTTTGACGCTTTTTCTTTGGTAGAAGTTTGCTGTTTAAAGTTAAATTCTATACATTCCTAATAAATTAGCTATAGCCGAAGATGATCAAACATGTGAAGCCGAAAATAAAATTAGACTATTTGTAATAATAACTTCTATAATTAACTACTCTCAGTCTGAAAACCTCAGCATTTTAAAAGCCCAGAATGTAAAGGTTGCACATAAAAAAAGGATCTAGAAGACCATTACAAATCAACACGAAACGACATCGTTATACTACTAAATGGAACTTGGTCTACAAATTAGCAAGATTCCGAAAAATCATGTTTTGTTTACACAAAACTATTTTTCTATAGATTTTTAGGGAGCTAGACTTTACTACACGCGCACGTTGTGTGCTTTCTCAGAAATGTTCTCCCATTTCTCACGCCGGAACTGAAAGGAAATTTCCTCTCCGATTAGTCTTGAAGGTACCAGACAGGCCATGAGTATTAATACATAGTCGCATTGGTTATCTTATCTCTGCATGTTTATAAACGTTCTCTTGCTAGACTATATTTATTAATTTGATGTCAACATATTCCAAAGCAATCCAAGATTCCAGGAGTCACTCCAGCGGTCATTATGTTTGACCAATATAATGCCAACATTTAATGCTCAAAATGTGTATACAGTCTGAACAGAATGGAAGGTTTACTGGCATCTCTCTGAGGTTATATCAACCTCCACAAAAAAGCGTTGGTCAAAACTCTTTCAAGTACAAGTTGGATGTTAACTCAATATTTGAACGTTCGTTTCAAGCATCAGGTCCAACACAAATTACAAATTCACATTGTTCAAGATTCATGAAATAACATCATAACTATTGGGTAAATTACGGACATTACGTCACACTACATGCATTTATTAACACAAAAAAATATCTGTCATATGACAGTCTTAAATAATAATTCTTGGGTTCATCAAGTATGATCGTTTTATAATTAGTGCAATTAGAAAAAATAAAACGATTGACAAGGATAAATAATAAGAAAACACTGTGAAATATTTCAGAAAAACTGCTCCATAAAATGATCCCAATAAATATCCCAAAAATAGATAAAATCTTCTTAAGGACTCAAAAAATGCTTGGTAAGACGAACTAACCATCTTTGCACTGAGGATTTGCATAAACACAAGTTCACCAAGCAGAAACAACGAAAAACATGCCACCATAAGTAGTACCAGGAACAGCATCAGATATTTGTTTAGGTTTGGAAAAAGTACTAACACAAGATATGAATTGAACAAAACAATGAGTGCAGATAGAGTCATTAAACCCAGCATGAAGACCATTTTTCCTTGGAATTTCAATTTACTGATGAAGAGAAGAAACAGGAAGCTGAAAATGCTGTTAAACAATAATAATAAGTTCAATCCTCTATATGTCCAGTTTAAATGTCCAACCAATAAAAGAGGTAGTGAACGAGTAATTGCAACTTCAAATGTTCCTGTACATAATGTAAACCCAAATCCTATCAACGCGTCTGAGTTTATATAAAGCTTGACAAGGGCCTTGTACCATGGTAATACTTCAGTTTTCTGGCATTTTTCTTTTATCGTGGTTTGTTCTTTTAAGTCAAATTCCTTGGAGAGATCATACGAAGATATGTAAACAAAAATTTGTAAAATCACAAGAAGGACAAATATTTGTACTCCAATTATATTGGAGTAAGTGACACGAATCCAGCCAATCCAAAAGTCGGTATTAATGAAACCGATACCAAGTACTGGTCCCATTGCATATCCAAATGTGTAAAATGCGTTTAATAGTGGGATCTGCTTTACGACCAAATTAGGCTCGTATGACCGTGCCACTTCAGCTAACGCTAAAGATGTTGTCACATAGTTAAAACCAATCAAAAACCTTCCAAGGACTGGAACCATTGGGGGATCAGGAATCATGTAGAGAACACTGCCAACCAAAGCAAGAAAATTTAACGAACCAATCGTCATTGTCAGTCGTCTATTTTTATCTGTCAACCATCCAAGTATTGGAAGAACTACCAGAACAGGAACGAAAGCAGATGCTGTTAGGAGACCATAATAGAGACTAGCGTTAGCAGTCTTCATAGATTTGATGTATAGCCATGATGTTGCTAATGTTCCGTTAACTTCCACGCCTGTCATAAAATATTGCATTGCATAAACCCAGAAAGTGAGTGTTCGTTTTCTTTTCCATGTTTGAAGTTTAATTGAAGACAACATTAGTTCAAATCTCTTTTACTATCCACTGTTCTTACTATTTCTGGCTAACATAATCTAACAGTCAGTTATAACTTGCCATAAATAAAAAGACAAATTTTTTTAAAAATTGCATTTATTGAAATACAAAGCTTTTCGTATTTCTAATCTAACAGATAAGGTTTGTTCATCACATTCATAGCCAAATCGTTTGTTTCGATCTGATAAGCTTTGTAATTAGCATATAAATTAAAAAATATAAAACATAAAATATACGAACATACAGTGTGTCTCTGAAAGTTTTATCCACAAGCTTTCAATGCGTTTTTTTTCAAAATATATTTGTCAAATGTTTTTACGATTTGTGCACCATACGAAAGCTCTTTTCACGCTCTATCTGAAAATATAAAATTTGAAGCAAAATGATAATTCTTCCGAAAGTTATTGAGAAAAGTATCATGGTTTCTGATCATCAATTTGTAAAAGATCAATTAACGCTTGTAGCAATACAACAAGTTTACAATCACAATAAGACGATCATAAACTCAAAAGCACGTTATGGGTTTTGATTTGACAAAAGTAGCATTAAAAGATTCAATACATTCAACAACCACAACAAAAGGTAATTACCTCATCAAAACATCGTTACTTCTGGTTACAGTATTGCCTGGTTCACATATGCAACACAGAGCATAGACGCAAGCACATGCGCAGACGCAAGAGTAGTGTGCACTAGATCGACGCAGACGCAATTATCTGCGTTTTAATGTATCGAAAACGATGTTTTCATTTTTTTATTAGTTTCTATTAGCCACATTCCTGACATCAACCAACCTGTTACACGAAAAAATATAATTACTGATGAGACTCAATAATTACTTTTGAGGTGTAAAACTTTACTTGTATCAAAAGAAACATCATTACTTTGCACGTTTTTTTCGAATGTTCACGTGAAGTTTCTAATGACTTTGCAGGGACATACAGTGTGTCCTGAAAAAAACGGAATCCTAGATTTAAAAAGCTGTAACTTTTGAAGTTTTTACTCGTTACATGCGATTTTTATATCATTTAAAAGATCTTTTTCTTAACTTTTCAGAAAAGATACATATATTTTGTGAAGTTTAATATTTAGAAAGTTATTCGGGTTTAAATGTTTCGATACGGTCATTAACTTCTTAAAGATCAATAAACTCGACACTTAACGATCAATTATCCTTTTGTTTTCAGTAAAATGTTGTCTTGAGTATTGCTGTGTTAAAGTCTGCACGAAAATTTTTGAAAACTCACAAATATTTTAATGATTGTGTGAAATGTGCTTAAACGTAAAATTAATTCTTCAATGAAAACTTATTCCCCGTGCTCTCTGAAAACCTTTATAACCAGAATAAAATATCGATAACTCACTCATCATGCAGCTTACAGTGGAACAGAGAGTGTTTGTTGTGAAAAAATATCATGAAAGTAGAAGTTTTGTGACTGTACGAGCAGCTTTTCAACAGCAATTTCCTGGCGTTAATCCACCTTCGAATAGCACGATTTTTAGAAATGTAGAAAAATATAACACTGAAGGCACTAGCAAAAATTTGAATAAAGAAAGGAGTGGTAGGAGGAGAACAGCAAGAAGCCAAAATATCAAAAGATATGACTGATAAAAGTTAGGATTCCGTTTTTTTCAGGACACACTGTATTCAAGAACAACTCTACCAAGTTATATAAACGTACCTACAGATACATAGCGAATATAGTTTCGTGTAAACAAAACATGATTTTCCGGAATGTGGCTAATACAGACTGTAGCCATGACAAGGCTTATAAAACACAGGAAAGATTAATCTATGTATTGATAGCCGATTATCTGTCTGTTTCTTTGTTTGTTTGTTTGTTTGTTTGAAAGTCACGCAAAATGGTAGATTGAGTTGTGAGCGAAATTATTTCTTCTTTTGTGTGCGACGTGAGTTCGAAGCAAATACATTGCAACCCCAATCGAACGTGACTTTTTTTGGCTGATGAACTAATAGGAATAACGTTTTGCTTTTATTATTATTGTTAGTTTTATATTCTAAGGACTACGTTGACTACGTTGGCTTTGAAAACAATACATCAACTAAATACAAAGAAACTAACTGATTAAACAGTTTGGACAAAAAGCAGCAGTGGCAGAACTTGGCAGCATGTTTGCCAGTGTATCCTAACGTATCCTTGCCTGACTGTCTGAGACCGGTAAACTTTTTTTTGAGCAATCAAAATGTTTAAAAACCGATATGTAAACAAAGAGTATCATAAAACAAAATGTTTTTTTTTTTTTGCTATTCTTTTAATAATTTAATTTCTTCTTTTAATTGTTAAGCGTTCTGATCGAACGTTTTTTTATTCTACTTATTTATTTAGCACATGCCTTTTTTTCTCTCCTCCCGTGTGAACTTTTTAAGAAGAGAAACCATTTTCCCCCTGTTTGATAGCACCCATGTTAGAGCGCGTAACTTTTTTAAAACAAAAGCTAATAAAAAGTTGAAGTTTTCTCTCCCTACGTTTTGAGTGTATTGTACTGATCAACGATTGTTTTAAAAAATAAATAAGTAACACATCATGAATTTTGGGTTTTTTTGGAACCATTGTTTAAGCTGATATTTGATATTTGATTTCGAATCTGCCTCTGGCTGAACACAGGTTGTACGAGCCGTTTTTCAAGAAATATGAGGTTTACTGGGGTCTGGGGTGACACAGAGCAGGTGCACATGGGCGGCGAGCGACGCCGCCTTGGCGGCTAGTCTATATATTAATAGCCGATTCTCTGTTTGTTTGTTTGTTTGTCTGTAAGTCACGCAAAATGGTAGATTTAGTTGTGAGCGAAATTATTTCTTTTTTTGTGTGCGACGGGAGTTCGAAACAAATACATTGTAACCCCAATCGAACGTGACTTTTTTTGGCTGGTGAACCAATAGGAATAACGATTTGTTTTTATTATTATTGTTATTTTTATATTCCAATGACCACCGTTGACTTGGCTTTGAAAACAACACATCAACTAAATACAAAGAAACTAACTGAATGAACAACTTTGAGACAAAAGCAAAATTCTGAGACACACTGTAGTATGTTTTAAAACGGGGGTCCATAATTGCTACATTGTGTCCTTTAAAAAACCTTGAAATAAGTATTACATTGAATGTATTACTCACATTTCAACGAAAGCCTATTATTCTTATATTTCCATCAAAACAACTTATACGCACGATGTTTTAGTATTCATAAATTATCTATGATGTGTGTATCTAACCTCCTGAAAACTCTAAAAGTTCGGATATAAGAGTTAGCTTTATCTATGATAGCGATCATTAAAATTTGGAAGGTCACCGAAGCATTCAGCCGTGTTTGTACATGAATGTATTGGATAATCTATAGTTCAACTCTTTGGTCTTACTGCTTCTATTTTAAATACTCATTGAATCACATATTTTATCATTAGATGTTACGTAACTTTTGTGAAACATTTTAAAGGTCATACCATGGAATTTCTTTATAACAGATACGTTAAAGTCTGTTTAAGTAAAATATTTTTCTTTTCAATTAAAACAGCAAAAACGGAAAGGATCATTTTTGTGTAGGAGAGTTAAGTCGTTTGCAACAGAAAAAAACAATTAAAAAACTATTAAAGGTTTCCATTTCATTTCTGTGGTAACTATGATTTTAATTGTACTTATTGGTAAACTGACGCAATCTGGAAGTAGACCAAGGTAGTCTACCCCGGAAAAGTTCATTGACGAACAAAGAAATATTGACCACCAAAAAGCATTTTCAATTGGAACTCCGTGCGAGTGGTTGAGTGGACACCGACCTTTAGAAACATCTAAGTGATTACGGAAACTTAAGCCAAAAACAACCTAATTATAACAATTTTAGAACCTATGGATTATATGCAATAGCGGACCAAAACTTGTGGAGGAGAGTGGAGTCATTTTTATCTCAACCATCCGAGTATTCAATCATCCAAGTCTATTGACGGATGACATAAAATAGAATGCACAGCGATTTAACTTTTAACTCGATTAGTATTATGAAACCCATGATCAATTAAAAATCTAAATTGGTAAATCGAGTAAATGTAAACAGATTTTTCAAACAAGAAAGCTTCGGAGTCAAATAAGGATTTTTCTGAAAAACTGTTGATTTATTGCCTTATTTATACACTTCTTGTTGAAATTAGAAGTTACATATTAACTTTCTGGGATTGTGTTTTATCTAAGAAGCTTCAGATATATGATTTTCTCTCACAAATGTTGATTACAAAGATGTTGGTGGATGAACGACTAACTTTTTATACATTTATAATTTATAATTGTGGTTGAAGATGTTTTAACAAACGATTTTTGTTGTTTTCGTTGTTTCTAACGCTCCTATAACATAATAAATATCACAAATATTCAATATCAAAAATATGGTAAGTTTTGAATTAAAAGTATCAGTTCACAAAGAGGACACAAGAAAAAAGAAATACTGATGTCTCTGGACGTCAATGCCAGAAACCTGCGATTCTTACATTATGGAGAATGTATAACTTTTGAAGAAGTAATCGTGTTGTGAAGGAAACTATTGAAGAAGTAACAATCTCTTGTCAATTCGTGACAGCAAATGGAGAAAAATCGCATCTGGATGCCATTGAGCAAGTTTTTACATAGATACCTTGAAATAGTTTTTTATGATGTTATTATTCATAATTTACACAGTTGTGTAGTCCATGAAAACCACATCATGACTAATTTTTCCAACTGCTAAAGCAACACATGATAAGCACAATATATCCCAAATGCCATATTGACACTCAAGCTAATGTTTTCGTTTTTTCCTTGTTACTTAGTAAATCTGTTAGTAGGATTTCTTGCATATATCGAATTCAGAAATTTAGAATGTTTAGAAGGTATGTGAGTTACTTGGTCATTGTGATCTCTAAAAGGACCAGTATGTCCAACATTATTTCGTACCAACAAACTAATGAATATTCTGTATTATAGTTATCAGTTTTCCCAATAGATTGGAAAACGTTTCCATTATATATAGAAATCGTATAAAGAAAATGAAGAGCGAAACAAAATGGAATGGATCATGTGACGATGGCATTACTTGAGTAACGTTACCTGAATGGAACAATATCATTTGACGGAAAATTCATGAAAAGGTGTTTTCACGAGATCATAGTCTCAAGAAAAAGAATAGTCTGGAAACAGGGTCGATTCCGGCTATCCAATGAAAGTCAATCAAGTTCCCCGAAAAAAACCCACGTTTTTTGTAGTGCGTAGAATCATTGAATCAGAGTTAATATTTTTCACTTCTTTCAACCTAGCAGGGGCAAGTTGCTCCATTTTTGGTTGTTTAATATATTCAAGAAGTCATTATGTTTCGTATTCCTCGAGAGCAGACGAAAAGTAAAGCGTGAATTAGCGATCGAAATGGGCGAATTTTGTGACACAGAAACAAATAAACATCGTTCATGACCCTCGATAAATTATGTAAATGATTATGCATGAACTTTGTTTCGAAGGAAAACAATTGATAAGGGGAGTTGTGGTAGAAAATAATGACCCCTTAGAACATTTTCAAGTATTTGTGTAACAATGTTGTGTTTATAAAGTCCTTTGAACAAATTATGTATACAAAATGTTTCAAAAACACTTCACAATATTGTATTCCTTTAACAAGGCTATTTCTTCCTTGTTAACCAGATACAAAGAGATCAACTTCGATTCTTGGATGTCTTCCTACTCTAAGCCTGACAGTCAAAAGTATTACACCATCAATTTCCAAACCAAAACAGCCTGTATGTTATGTTGTGCCAAAAAATTTACATGAAGCTGTTGCATTATTTAAACCTACAGAACCAGCCCACTCTATAAATCATTATGGTCAATTTACAACCCAAACACTGAAATCTTCCAACACCAAAAACTTCATGCTTATGTTTCTAAAATTATCACATTTATTATCATCTTAGTCATTAATGTCAAGGTAGCACCACAGGCTTTTACAGTGAGTTACTTCCTTCGAAGTTATGTTCCAGCAGATGTATTAGGCACAGTTGCGATCTGTTACGATATGTTCTTTGATATCATGGGATTGTGTTTACAGATCAATGTCATTTCTATGTCTATTTCCTTACAAGTTCATATCCAAGCAAGCCTAAAGAGGGATCAGAATCAGCATGATTTCAGTGAATATTTGCTATCTAATACAATATGTACTCTAGTCCTGAATAATAAGAGTAATTGTAATAACAGGACCATTGTAATAACAATTAATAAATATTAAACATTAATAAAGAGGGGAGAAGAATAGGTGACGATTCTTCAGAACTCAAGAGTACTTACGAAAGACAATATTCACTTGAAAGTCAATGCGTATAAGGAAGGACATTGTATCTTCTTGCCTTTCTCATCTTCATCAGTCACAAATTGAAATACCTTTAAGCAGTTAAATACCTCAAATCCATGAGTTACTCTCTTCGCAAGGAACTTTATCAGTAGCAAGGGTGGAATCCAAATTGCTGTCTATGTGGATGCAATTTCTTCATGCAGCTTTTTTCTCTTTTTTTTTTTTTTTTTTTGATGTTTAGGTTTTAAGGCAAGTTTATCATGATAGAGATAATTACATCAAAGAAAAACTGTGGAAGAACTTTTGGCGAAGACGAAGTTTTATCTCAGTAGCTTGTATTATCTCAATTTCTGTTTTTATGATGTTTTTATGATGTGAAGCTACCAGCTTCAGTGTCCTTGACTATCCAAGTTCGACGATTTTTTTTAAGATAAGTTCGTAACAACTTTGATCTAACTTTGTCAGACTTCTACTTGTGAACTTGCTGTGTTACACCGACAAATGTAGTAACTCCGACAAATATAGTAACTCGGTTCTTGTGCAAATGTTCGGCATGAGCAAATCTTCAAGCAAATTCGTTGAAAGTTCTTTTTCCTTAACATGGTCAGCTCTGGTCCTTATTTTAGAAGGAAAGAATTATTTAGAAAGTAGACATCTTTCACCAAGTGCTCAATAATTTCTGTGCGGCCAATTTTGGTAACACACTTTTTGATAGCCATTAGAAAAGTAAATTCAGTACTAACAATATTTATGGGATCAGGAGTTACATTCCAAAGTACATTTCTATCATGAAGTACAACCAGAGTTTGTGCTTTGGAAAAATGTAGTGATAAAATTTTCCAGCAAGACGAACTAAAACCAATGCTGATTGTAAAGCTTTCCTTAATTGGAAAGTTTGAGCAATGTACATTAAACAGTTAATAAAACATTTTATCCGTCCGGCATATAAAAGAAAACTTAAAAGCAATTTCAGCAACTTAAGTTCTAGATCGTTACAACGACACAACAAAAGGAATATTATGTATTTTAGTAATATACCGTCAATGCTCGAACGAAGTTTTTAAGAACTTTTGACGAAGACGAAGTTTTATCTCAGTAGCTTGTATTATCTCAATTTCTGTTTTTATGATGTGAAGCTACCAAACCAGTTTTGAGAGGCTGCTTCAGTTGTCTTGACTATCCAAGTTCGACGATTTTTTTTAAGATAAGTTCGTAACAACTTTGATCTAACTTTGTCAGACTTCTACTTGTGAACCTGCTGTGTTACACCGACAAATGTAGTAACTCCGACAAATATAGTAACTCCGACAAATGTAGTAACTCCGATAAATGTTGTAAAAACCAACGACAAATGTAGATTACATTACTACATTTGTCGGTGTAACATGCTGTTAATCTTTCTTGTGAAAGGTTCTTGTGCGAATGTTCGGCATGAGCAAATCTTCAAGCAAATTCGTTGAAAGTTCTTTTTCCTTAACATGGTCAGCTCTGGTCCTTATTTTAGAAGGAAAGAATTATTTAGAAAGTAGACATCTTTCACCAAGTGCTCAATAATTTCTGTACGGCCAATTTTGGTAACACACTTTTTGATAGCCATTAGAAAAGTAAATTCAGTACTAACAATATTTATAGGATCAGGAGTTACATTCCAAAGTACATTTCTATCATGAAGTACAACCAGAGTTTGTGCTTTGGAAAAATGTAGTGATAAAATTTTCCAGCAAGACGAACTAAAACCAATGCTGATTGTAAAGCTTTCCTTAATTGGAAAGTTTGAGCAATGTACATTAAACAGTTAATAAAACATTTTATCCGTCCGGCATATAAAAGAAAACTTAAAAGCAATTTCAGCAACTTAAGTTCTAGATCGTTACAACGACACAACAAAAGGAATATTATGTATTTTAGTAATATACCGTCAATGCTCGAACGAAGTTTTTATGTTGGACGAGATGACGACATCGAGGATGATTTTATTGACGTAGAGGTATTTAGTCATATAAACATTTACGCCTAAAAACATTATCTTCAGAGGAACATATGCGTCTTCTGTTTGGTTATTTCACAACCATCATAGTTCCTAACAAGAAACCTTTTACTTGACACAAAAACGAGGGTTTTTTTACAAGCGCCCCTCTCGTTTTAGCGCCTCTCTCGAATAAGTGCCCACCTTGAAAGTCAAAATTTTAAATAAGCGCCCGGGGCGGTTAATCTAGCATTTACGGTGTGTTAATCCAATTGATTTGTCTGTCCGACATAAAAATTCTAAAAACTTTGACATCGAAATACAGCGGACTCTCTCTATCTGGAACTCGCAAGGGACCAGGAAATTTGTTCGAGATAGAGAAAGTTCAAGGTAAAGAGGAAGAAATAGCTTAAACCCAGCCGGCACATTTGCTAAAAAATCTCTGCGAAGGAGTGCATTTCTATATAAATATGCACACAATTTCAATTAAAATTCTCTCCGTCACAGTGACTGTTTGGCGATTTTGCCGACTGGGAAGAGTACATAAATGATAAAACTGAAACTGAGCTTTTTGTTCGAGATAGAGAGTAATCGAGTAGAACAGTCAACTAGGAACTAAAACGCCGAATTGTATTCGTAATAATAAGGTTTTGAAGGAAATTTGGGATTAGCTTTCCAAGAACTTCAATTAAATTAAACCAACCGCTTGATTAATACAATAAATTTTAATAGAGAAAACGAAAACACATTGTACATTGTACACACGCTTTGTACATTCAGGCTTTCAAAGATCGAGTTCAAAAAGGCGGGTTTTTGTTCGAATTCAGCGTTAGTTTCTTGAAATTATAAATAAAAAACATAATTTTTTTTCGAAGAAACGCGTTTTTTTTCTACATAAGCTCTTAGGGATTGTTCACAAAATGACGTCAACCATTTTTTCCAGATTTTTTACCACATCACATACAGTCAAAACATTTTTAAATCTTATTCAGATGCATCTTATTCTTACTGCCAAAAGCTACCTGCCCAAATCAAATGCTTACAGGCTTACACACTTTTGCTTCAGTATAGAGTACTCCTACATATTCCTACATTTTTCTCAAGATCTTACAAATAATTTATAATAAGACTGATAATAAATAAGCTGTCAAAATTGATAAGATTGTTCATATATATATCTTATTAGATCTTATCTAAACCATTAATAAGAAAATTTGAAAAATAATTGAACTCCTTAGTGATAACTAAAACTTTAATCAACACTTTGATCAGTCAAACCATAATGTTAACTGTGAATGCAAATACTTCTAACCAGAAATTCACAGTTTATCAATAATAGTATAGTAAGAATAGGTCAGTCAAAATTTGTGGAGGAGACTTTAGTCATTAAGAGTAGAATATGAACGCGTGCAATTAATCTAATCGTAACTTAAGACTGAAAAAAAATATCGTAATGTTGAACTCCTCCACTTTTTTTTGACTGACCCTGAATACACCTCTGGTTTCTCTCACTAAGATTATATCTCGGTGATAATTTTATGAAGTTCTTATTACGATGGATATTGTTACATTTAGAAACATTACAAAAAGGATCGAACAGCGAAACAACTATAACTCTTCTATGAGATATTTAAATGATAACGCTGGGGTTAACCAAGTAAGACCGTTTTATAAATAGCGCTACAAGAAGAAATGAAACGATTGATAAGGACAAATAATAAGAAAACACTGTGAAATATTGCAGAAAAACTGCTCCATAAAATGATCCCAGTAGATACCCCATGAAGAGAAAGAATCTCCTTAAGGATTCAAAAAATGCTTGGTAAGACGAGCTAACCATCTTTGCAGTGATAATTTGTATAAACACAAGTTCACCAAGCAGAAACACTGAAAAGCATGCCACAATAAGTAGTACCAGGAACAGCATCAGATATTTGTTCAAGTTTGGAAAAACCACTGCCACTAGATACATGTTGAACAAAACAATGAGTGAAATCAGAGTTATCAAACCCAGTATGTATACCATTCTTCCATTGAATTTCAATTTACTGATGAAGAGAAGAAACACGAAGCTAAAAACGCTGTTAAACAATAATAATAAGTTCAATTCTCTATATGTCCAGTTTAAATGTCCAACCAATAAAAGTGGTAGTGATCGAGTTACTGTGACTTCAAATGTTCCAGTGCATAGTGCAAATCCAAATCCTAATAATGCGTTTGAGTTTGTACATAACTTTACAAGGGCCTTGTACCATGGCAACGCTTCAGTTTTCTGGTATTTTTCTTTTATCGTGGTTTGTTCTTTTAAGTCAAATTCCTTGGAAAGATCATACGAAGATATGTAAACAAAAACTTGCAGAAACACAAGAAAGACAAATAATTGTAACCCAATGGAATTGTAGTAAGTGACACGAATCCAACCAATCCAAAAGTTGACATTGATGAAAGCAATACCAAGTACTGGTCCCATTGCATATCCAAATGCGTAAAAAGCGCTTAATAGAGGGATTTGTCTTGTAACTAAATTAGGTTCGTATGACCGTACAACTTCAGCTAACGCTAAGGATGTTGCCACATAGTTAAAACCAATCAAAAACCTTCCAACGACTGGTACAATTGGAGGATCAGGAATCATGTAGAGTACAGTTCCAGCCAAAGCAACAAAATTTAAGAATCCCATCGTCATTGTCATTTGTCTGTTTTTATCTGTCAGCCATCCAAATAGTGGAAGAACTACCAGAACTGGGACAAAAGCAGCTGCCGATAAAAGACCATAATACAAATTAGTGTTACCAGTTTTCATAGTTTTAATGTATAACCATGATGTTGCTAGCGTTCCGTTTACTTCTGCGCCTGTTACAAAATGTTGCATTGCGTATACCCAGAAAGTGAGTGTTCGTTTTCTTTTCCATGTTTGAAGTTTAGTTGGAGATAACATTTTAGTCCAGATCTGATTTGTTTTTGTTTTCACAGTTTGGATGCACATGACTTATTTTAATGGACATAATTTCAACATGATTGCATCCCATTACGCGATTATCGACGTCATATGCTCAATACTGGTTACTAAAAACTGTGTGATGATAATATGGTTTGAGTCATATAAAAAAACAGCAGTTTTGACAACATTTCGGGTATTCTTGTACCAGTTTCCAAGTCAATATAATTCTATATACAAATCAGTTCAATATTACAAATTGTTTTTTAACAAATTTTACCTAACAATACATACTAAACACGCTCAATTAAATAAATACAATGATGCAGATCTAACATTATTATTCAATAATGGACTACAGTTGCAAAACTTTAGCTTCAAAAATTATCATCACAATTACGAAGAAAACATTAAATTAGTTTATCAAGGGAGATATCTCAAAAACATGAAAAGATTTTTAAGATTTTAAAGATTTAAAGATTTTTCATATGGTGTTTTGATGCTATCTATGTGTCGATAACATTTTGTCTCGGTTTATTTTGGAGACACCAGTGTAGGTAGTGCCCCGGTGGGCAAAATCTTCAAAAAGTCTCTGCAATGGAGAGCACTTTTATTGAAACTAGCCGCCAAGGCGGCGTCGTTCGCCGCCCATGTTCACATGCTCTGTATCACTGTATCAATAAACGTCAAATTTCCTTATAAACGGCTCGTACAACTTGTGTTCAACCAGAAGCATATTCGAAGTCACAACCTCTCATAAAACCAATCTTTTATCAGTGTAACAATACACTCAAAATGTAGAGAGAGAAAACTTCAACTTTTTATTAGCTTTTGTTTTAAAAAAGTTACCCACTCTAACATGGATGCTATCAAACGTAAGGAAGAAATAGTTTCTCTTCTTAAAAACATCACGACGGAGGAGAGAAAAAAGGCACGTGCTAATTGAATAAATAGAATAAAAAACGTTCGATCAGAAGCACTTTAAAAAAAGAAATTAAATTATTAAAAGAAAAGCAAAAAAATGTTTTGTTTCATGATACTCTTTTTTTACCTATCGGTTTTTAAACATTTTGATTGCTCAAAACAAAGTTCACCCGTCTCAGACAGTCAGGCAAGAGATAGTGGCAAATCGCACATGCTGCCACGTTCTGCCACTGCTGCTTTTTGTCCAAAATGTTTAATCAGTTAGTTTCTTTGTATTTAGTTGATGTACTGTTTTCAAAGCCAAGTCAACGTGGAATATAAAACTAACAATAATGATAAAAACAAAACGTTATTCCTATTAGTTCATCAGCCAAAAAAAGTCACGTTCGATTGGGGTTGCAATGTATTTGCTTCGAACTCACGTCGCACACAAAAAAAGAAATAATTTCGCTCACAACTCAATCTACCATTTTGCGTGACAGACAAACAAACAGACAAACAAACAGAGAATCGGCTATTAATATATAGACTAGCCGCCAAGGCGGCGTCGCCCGCCGCCCATGTTTAGCATGCGTTGACTTCACGAAAAATAACATTAAGGAATTGGCAACGGAAAGTGTAACCATGTTGTAGAGCTCGAAAAACTTATCAAAAAAATATATGGGATCGTTCCGCTACGATCAACCGTTACAGAGATATCATTCTTCAAAGATTTTGATGACGTCACAGACCCTTCCCAAAAAAATTAGACCCAAATTTTTCGTCACCCCATCGCCTGTATCGCGGACCCCCAAAAAACGTCAGTTATCCCTAGAGGCAGATTCTAAATCAAATACCAAATATCAGTTTAAACAATGCTTCCAAAAAAACCAAAATTTCATGATGTGCTATTTATTTTTTAAAACAATCGTTGATCAGTACAACAATACACTCAAAAAGAAGGGAGAAAAAACTTTTTATTAGCTTTTGTTTTAAAAAAGTTACGCGCTCTAACATGGGTGCTATCAAACAGGAGGAAAATGGTTTCTCTTCTTAAAAAGATCACACGGGAGGAGAGAAAAAAGGCACGTGCTAAATGAATAAAGAGAATAAAAAAAAACGTTCGATCAGAAGCACTTTAAAAAAAGAAATTAAATTATTAAAAGAAAAGCAAAAAAATGTTTTGTTTCATGATACTCTTTTTTTACCTATCGGTTTTTAAACATTTTGATTGCTCAAAACAAAGTTCACCCGTCTCAGACAGTCAGGCAAGGATACGTTAGGATACACTGGCAAACCGAACATGCTACCACGTTCTGCCACTGCTGCTTTTTGTCCAAAATATTTAATCAGTTAGTTTCTTTGTATTTAGTTGATGATTTGTTTTCAAAGTCAAGTCAACGTGGAATATAAAACTAACACAATAATAATAAAAACAAAACGTTATTCCTATTAGTTCATCAGCCAAAAAAAGTCACGTTCGATTGGGATTGCAATGTATTTGCTTCGAACTCACGTCGCACAAAAAAAAAAGAAATAATTTTGCTCACAACTCAATCTACCATTTTGCGTGACTTACAAACAAACAAACAAACAGACAGAGAATCGGCTATTAGTATATAGACTAGCCGCTAAGGCGGCGTCGCTCGCCGCCCATGTCCACCTGCTCTGTATCACTGTATCAATAAACGTCAAATTTCCTTATAAACGGCTCGTACAACCAGAAGCAGATTCGAAGTCACAACCTCTGGTAAAACCAATCTTTTATCAGTGTAACAATACACTCAAAACGTATAGAGAGAAAACTTCAACTTTTTACTAACTTTTGTTTAAAAAAAGTTACGCGCTCTAACATGGGTGCTATCAAACGTAAGGGGGAAATGGTTTTTCTTTTTAAAAAGATCACACGGGAGGAGAGAGAAAAAGGCACGTGCTAAATGAATAAAGTGAATAAAAAAAAACGTTCGATCTGATTAAAATAGATTGAAAGAAATCGATTAAAAGAAATTAAGACAACTATTAAGACAAAAGCAAAAAAAATATTTTGTATCATGATACTCTTTTTTACCTATCGGTTTCTAAACATTTTGATTGCTCGAAAAAAAGTTCACCCGTCTCAGACAGTCAGGCAAGGATACGTTAGGATACACTGGTAAAACGCACATGCTGCCACGTTCTGCCACTGCTGCTTTTATGTCCAAAACGTTTAATCAGTTAGTTTCTTTGTATTTAGTTGATGTACTGTTTTCAAAGCCAAGTCAACGTGGAATATAAAACTAACAATAATAATAAAAACAAAACGTTATTCCTATTAAATCATCAGCCAAAAAAAGTCACGTTCGATTGGGGGTTCCAATGTATTTGTTTCGAACTCACGTTGCACACAAAAAAAGAAATAATTTCGCTCACAACTCAATCTACCATTTTGCGTGACTTACAAACAAACAAACAGACAGACAGACAGACAGACAGAGAATCGGCTATTAATATATAGATTGTGTGTATATTTCTATAGAAATGCACTCCTTCGCATAGATTTTTAACAATTGTCCCGGCTGGGTGTAAACAAAAGTAAAAAATGAACAGAAAATTGAGTGTATCAAGGTTCAGTGTTGCACAAAAAAAAAATACGGATAACGAAAAATCGAAAAAATATTGAGCGATTTATGCATCTGATGACGGATGTTATTGCGTGGAAATAATGAAACACAATTTATAAATATACATTATAGCAGTGAAAAAGATTTTCAAGAAATAATATTTGAAATGAAAAACGTGTTCAAATCTGCAAAATGATAGGTTCACTTGCATAAAAACCCGTCAGTTTTTATTTAGCATGCCTATTTCTATAGCTTTAGAGTACTTTTTGGAAGTGTCTAAGTATTGAGTTATTATATATGTGTGTTTGTTATATTATATGAAACACATTTTTGTGCGAAAAAAAATGTCTTGGTTGATTTGGGACCTGGTAAGTGGCATACTACTTTATATGCATAAATATTTCGACAAAGCCAGTTTTTAGGAAGCCTCGAAATCGTTTTAGAACTGTCTCGCATTATGATCAAAGTCACGAGACGAGTAACAGTGAGGCTCCAATCATAACACTTGTAACTTTTAATGCATCGAAACAGGCATGAAATAATCCCTTCATTCACACAGTTGACATGATGGCATCAATTGAACTTCAGGACAAACTAAATAATTGAAAAACTATTTAATCAGCCAACGGTCATTTAAAGAACAAGGACTGTTTTATGACATCATTTCTATTGTTTTGAAGAGAACAAGGATTGAAATGGGAGATCAGATTTGAAAACTCCTTGACGGATGGTCTTCACGGTTTTTCAATTACATTAGAAGTGAGTTAAACTTTCTTTAGACAATTAATTGTTCATATATAAAAAATGGTTAAAAAGTTTTACAATACAACAAATAGTTTAATGAGTAGTGTAACCATGTGGCATTGTGTAGCGATAGCGGCATTAGTATTTCCTACAAATAAAAGAAATGTGTGAACTGCAGCCATGGATACGTATTTTATAATCAAAATAAGATTTGTTAAAGAAATTATGTAAGAACCAAAAGAAGAAAACAAACATTTTCAAAGAAAACATTTAAGCGAAAAATCCATTAGAAATCTGTATTTCAAACTTTCATTCAAAACAAAAAAAATAGCCAAAAACACTACATAAAAAAAACAAGAAAAGAATATAAAAAGGTTTTATTGATCATGACCACACTAGGTTTGGACAGTTAAATAAGAAAAATGCGAAAAACAACAATTTGTAATATGGCTTTCTTGCATACAGAAATTAAATGTCTTCTAAAATCTTTTTAAGGCAAGATCCTCCAAAAACAATGCATTGAATAAAATTAACTTATTGAAAGATTTAAAGCTAAAACATATACAAAAGTAATATGAAAGATGTATAAGCAGTTTTAGCATACAAACTTCCTAAATAACATAATATAATATAATTGCACCCGTAAGGGCGCCTTTAATAACGATCTCCGGGCGTATAATTAGTATGTTGTTTGTAGTCAGAGTATTGTACTGGAAAAAATTTACAAGAACTGTGATCTCTTTTTATAGTAGATTCATTAATTATTCATGCAAAGCAAATACCAGCTATTGTTTCTTTTGTAGTGTTGTTTATTCAACCGATCGCAAAATGAAATTTCTTTGGAAGACGTTTTCTCGATAAGTATTTTTGCGTTAGTTACCGTATTTCCTCTATTAAGCGCCCGGGCGCTTGTAAAATTTTTTCGAAAATTAGGAGGGCGCTTATTGGAGGGGGGCGCTTAAAAGAGGGGGGCGCTTATAAAATTATTTCAAAAAACCCCTACAAAAAATTGTGAGAGGTGTTAAAAATAAACAAGAGGCCCATAGGCCTTAAGGTCAGCGCAAAATATATGCTCAAAAATCAAAAGATTATAATCACTTACTTACAAAACGAAAGAATTGCTTTTTAAAACCTGGTACGCCCGTTTTTGGTTGGTAGGCATACAAATCGAAAATGTAAATCTATTCACCCAAAACAAAAATACATTAAAACCATATGCGGTGGAAAGGACCACGTTACGTTAGCACTATTGAATAGGTAAGTCATCGAATGACAACTGGAGAAGCCTGACCACACATATAAGTTGTTTCCTCTAATTTAATATTTGGATCTATATCCTGTGCAGACCATAAAGACAATTTCCTAAGTGCCGAATAACAAGTGCCATAACATATCACATGCGCATTGTTTTCTAACGGAAGTACCAAAGTCAAATTCATATAAAAACATAGAAGTAAAGAGTAATCATCGGTAAACTACGGAAGCGTATTGGTGCCATGTTATTTTCGTGACATAAAATTGCTATCTAATATCAAATTTAATTTCATAAAAATTTTCACTTCACATAGAAAATTCTATGTGATGTGAAATTTGTTTTTTTCACTTTTTTCACTTTGCATAAATTGCTATGTCAAGTCAAAATAAATTTGTTTTGATTTTGATATGTAAACGCTATGTCATGTCAAATTTATAATTTACATAAATTTGACATGCCATAGTAAGGCTCTTGAAGTGATGTGCTGTTAAGTGGCACGAAGCTGTGTGGAGGTTATGATATCATGTGTATGTCAACAAGCTAAACGATAGAGAAGAATTTAAATCATGGCGGAAAGTAAGTATTCCTAGTTAAATTGAATCCCTTAAACCTTTTTGGTTAGGAGAACAGAAAGTCGTCTCACCTCATCGTTAGAAGACATTTTTGCGGCCATTTTTACAGCGCACGTTTTGTTTTGTTTTGCTTCAGCTTTTAAATCCAGTTAATGGTTAAAAAGCACATACAGTGAACTTTTAATGTACATCAACTTATGTCAAAATTTTTTTAGAAATTTTGAAAAAATTTTGACTTGACTTAGCTATGTGAAGTGAAAAAAAGTCCGCGTTATAATTTCACATCACATAAAAAATTTTATGTAATGTGAAAATTTTTTATAAAGCTTGAATTTGACATTACATAGAAATTCTATGTCAAAAAAATAGATGGCACCAATACGCTTCTGTAGTAAACGTTTTGAAAGAAAACCAGGTCGCCCGCGCGTTTCCATAACGATCAATTAAAACCTTATTAGTCGGGTAGTATTTACAGAAATCAAATGGACAAGAACAACTACAGCAATTACGGATACTTTAATCGATTTTATTTCAGCTTCAATTTTTACTTTCCAGCTTAACGTTCTTACAAGCATACGAGTTTGGCTAATCGCGCAGGTGAACTTTTCTTTCTACCAATTTAAGTGGACATCAACCATTAAGTTAAATGAAGATCCAATACCGAGCAGTTGCTGATTACTAAAAATATAAGTGTTAAAAGTTATGTATAACTGCACAATGCACCACTTAATTCTAGGCCCATTTAACAAAATTCAGACCTAACAGAAACTTGCAAACAGATATACAAATACTATTTTACTAAGGGAATAGCTGAATTTATCTATTTCAGGGTGGGTGGGGTGAATCACTTTTCAATTAACCAACCCTAAAAATGTAAAAGTTATGTAGAGGCAAAAATGTAAAATCCAGGTCATGACAATTCATGGGAAAATTTTTCATTTTCTATGGTTAAAAAAAATCTGAAAAAATTTGTATTAAATTTTGCATTACTGATGGAGTATGCAGACAGACAGACAAAAAGCAAATGTGCTATTAATATAGACTAGAGGCAAAGACGGTGTCGCTGGACTTCATGAATGCAGAATTAGCAAACAAATTGACTGGGATCAAATAAGAGAACAAGTTTAGAAAGGATCCAAAAATAAAAACGCCAGATTTTGCTGCTCTTTATAAAGAAAACCTGTGTAGGCTTCATCAGAGTAGAGTATTGACATGACTAGGAGACTTGTCATGAGTTGCAGCTGCCAGTTTTAAAGTACTAGCCAGAACTGTCAATTTTCCTAATTCAGAACACAAATCAAATTCAACTGTCTGTAAATGAAAAACCTACACCTGTCAATCAAACTATAGTTTCTGCTATAGTTTACTAGCATGTAGCTTTAGCTAAAAAATGCCCCCGCGCTCAAGCATTCCAATGTGTACACACAGCAAGCTATACATTGCAAGCTATACAACGGAAACAAAAACAAATTTTTGTCCGAAAACTCAAAAAAATCCAGATGAATGTTTTTGCAAGTCTTTACACAGAAACAAATATATACATTTAAACTTTTGTTAACATTGTATAAACTAAACACAATAAAAACAATAAGAATTGCGAGCATGATCATTTCGAAATGGGAGATCCGATTTGAAAACTCCTTGACGGATGGTCTTCACGGTTTTTCACTTACGTTGTAATTGAGTTAAACTTTCTTTAGGATAACTTTTTTTTATTGGTGCTAATATACCTTTCAAAAAGTGTAATAAAGGCTTAACAAGTAATATCAGAAAGTATTTGCTACAAACAAAAGAAATGTGTGAACTGAAACCATGGATACGTATTTTATAATCAAAACAAGATTTGTTAAAAAAATTCTGTAAGAGCCAAAAGAAAAAAAACAAACTTTTTTAAAAAAAAATCAAAGCAAAAAATCCATTAGAAATCTGCGTTTTAAACTTTGATTCAAAACAAAAAGTAGCCAATGTTTATAAAAAAAAACAACAAGAAAATGTAAAAAGCTTTTACTGATCATGATCACACACTAGTATGATTAGGTTTGGCGCGAGGTGGACACTTAAAATAGAAAAACACGAAAAAAGACAATTTGTAATATAGCTTTCTTGCATACACAGAAATCCAATTAAAATCTTTGCCAAAAATTAGTGCGTTGAACAAAGTTTATTGAATGAAATATTTAGAGCTAAAACATATATATACAAAAATAAAATGTATGGTTGGCAAAATTTCAGATTTCAAGCTGTGCTTCAAAATCCTTGTCGTTCACTTCACTAAAACAACACAAAAGTAACACGAAAAATGTCTAAGAAATTTTAGCATACGATCTTCCTAAATAACATAGTATAATAAAATAATAAATTAGGAAAGAGATACGAAAAAACATTCTGTCTCTCCCACTTACAGTACCATGCTTTGAAACGGAAAAAAAGCAAAGTCAGCTAATAATTGTATTCCACCGTGTAACGTCAACACGAAAGTTGGAGGATGATGATGATGATGATGATGATGATGATGATGATGATGATGATGAAGAACAAAATCGGAAACTGACATTCGCCTATCTCGTGAAACTACTATGCCTCCTCGCTCGCTTACGCTCGCTGCGGGGGCAATGAGTATGATATATATTATTCATCATCAGAATCTTTTTGCATTCAGCAAAATTAGGAAGATTCACGGTACACCATCACTACACTGCCTGAATGAGTTGTTCAAATTTATTGCCTTTTATTCTGTCAATCGTCCTAACTTTGGACAGCCTTGCTAACTTTAGACACTGTAATAAACAGACCTGTCTGGTAAGCAAAATGTAAATAACCAAGTCACAACAAATACTAAAATAATAGATGAAGCAGATAAAAGATGTTGAAACGTAATAAGTGTGAAGAATTACTGGTTATATTAATAATGCAAAGAACTTTTTTATGATATTATTTTTTTACAAAAAAAACTTTTGTATCAAAGAAACTAAAAATCTTTTTAACTATCTCAAAATGGATAGGTTTCAATGTTGTCAGTCGTGGTTATGAGTGTTAATCAAGCCGCAATTATTGTAGGCTGTGCTAAAAATTAAGCCACATTTAATGAAAACTATTTCTATGCTGTGCAGCTTAATTAAGTATATACTAGCCGCCAAGGCGGCGTCGCTCGCCGCCCATATCCACCTGCTCTGTATCACTGTATCAGTAAACGTCAAATTTCCTTATAAACGGCTCGTACAACTTGTGTTCAACCAGAAGCAGATTCGAAGTCACAACTTCTGGTAAAACCAATTTTTTATCAGTGTAACAATACACTCAAAGCGTATAGAGAGAAAACTTCAACTTTTTATTAACTTTTGTTTTAAAAAAGTTACGCGCTCTAACATGGGTGCTATCAAACTGGGGGAAAATGGTTTCTCTTCTTAAAAAGATCACACGGGAGGAGAGAAAAAAAGGCACGTGCTAAATGAATAAAGTGAATAAAAAAAAACGTTCGATCTGATTAAAATAGATTAAAAGAAATCAATTAAAAGAAATCAAGACAACTATTAAGACAAAAGCAAAAAAAAATATTTTGTATTATGATACTCTTTTTTTACCTATCGGTTTTTAAACATTTTGATTGCTCGAAAAAAGGTTTACCCGTCTCAGACAGTCAGGCAAGGATACGTTAGGATACACTGGCAAACATGCTGCCACGTTCTGCCACTGCTGCTTTTTGTTCAAAATGTTTAGTCAGTTAGTTTCTTTGTATTTAGTTGATGTATTATTTTCAAAGCCAAGTCAACGTGGAATATAAAACTAACAATAATAATAAAAACAAAACGTTATTCCTATTAGTTAATCAGCCAAAAAAAAGTCACGTTCGATTGGAGTCGCAATGTATTTGCTTCGAACTCACGTCGCACTCAAAAAAAGAAATAATTTCGCTCACAACTCAATCTACCATTTTGCGTGACTTACAAACAAACAAACAAACAAACAAACAGAGAATCGGCTATTAATATATAGACTAGCCGCCAAGGCGGCGTCGCTCGCCGCCCATGTCCACCTTCAGCCTGCGTTTGGTTCACGAAAAATAAAATTAGGGATTTGGCAATAATAAGTGTGCCCATGTTGCCGAGCTCGAAAAACTGATCAAAAAAATGTATGGGATCCTTTTCCTATGGTCAACCGTTAGAGAGATATCTTCGTTCAAACATTTTGATGACGTCACAGACCCGTCCCCCAAAAAATTTGGCCTAAATTTGAGTTCACCAAAAATAAAATTAAGGAATTTGCAATGATAAGTGTGCCCATGTTGTAGAGCTCGAAAAACTGATCAAACAAATGTATGGGATCGTTTTCCTACGATCAACCGTTTCGGAGATATCGTCGATCAAAATTTTGATGACGTCATAGACCCGTCCCCCCAAAAAATTAGACCCAAATTTTTCGTCACTCTATCGCCTGTATCGCGGACCCCAAGAAACGTCAGTTATCCCTATTGGTTACCGAGATAATTTTCCCTAAACGTCGCATTCGATTAGGGTCTCAATACAATGGTTTCACACTGACGTCGCACAAAATAAAATAAAATAATCACTCTCACAACTCAATCTACCATTTTGCGTGACTTACAAACAAACAAACAAACAAACAAACAGAGAATCGGCTATTAATATATAGATTATATATACGTGGTATAATTTTGTGTAATAAGGTATATATTTGTTGATCTGCGGAAAATTGAAAAGTGAAAAGGGACCTTCTTAAAAGTCTTCTAAAAATCCAAACAGACACTATAACTTTCAGATAATATACTGGGAAAGACGAAGTAAGAAAATGTGAGCAGAATGTGGAAAGCAATGTCATACACATCACGATAGATATGTGCGAAGTCTGTGTGAATTCCATGGATCTGATGTTTAGATAGAGCCTTAATAAATCACGTACGTAATCACATTGCAAAGCTCAGATAAGTTTTGGATTTAGTTTAATTGACAGTTGCAGCATTGATTATTATTGGTGTGGTTTGTATATTGCGGATATGTTTTTTGTGTCCGAAGTTAGGAAGGATGTCCGAAGTTAGGGCGATCAACGGTATACATATATAGTCAGTACAGGTATCTGCAAGTATAAATATAAAAATTTCAAGCTTTATTATACGAAATTTTTCACAGTATGCATATATCTCTCATGAGCTTCAACAAGGCAGAGAAAAGTAACCCAAAAGTAGACCGGTCTGCTAGATGCGAAGGGAATTTGTCGGTTGTCTGCATAGGGATGGATATTTTGATGGTGAACTGTAGTAGAATATTTTCACCATTATATTCTCTAAGTATATACAGAGCTCCCTGCACAAGAGGATATATTTCCGTCATCTCAAATCCTTTTTTCTTGTTCACCAAAATTTCACTATAAAACTGCAAAATGGAAGTGGAAGTGAAATAATTCAGAATAATTCTCAGCACACCTAGTCTTCCCTAAAGGTATAATGTGAGCTAAGAAAACAATTTCAATCATTGACATATACAAATAATTTATGCAACTTGCCTGACTTTTTCTTCCTCCTCAATAAATTTCTCTCCTATCCAATTGGGGATCATAGTTGTAAACGTCTTGATTCAATATACTTCAATGTAATTGTAATGTAAATAAAACTAATTCGGCTAATTTTACCCTGCAGTAATGTATCGCTCCCAAGATGGCCTACGTTATAATTAAGGGTGGCGAAAGGGCGCATTTAAACGATTAATTCATTTATTCATTTAAGTGAAATGAACCCTCTTTGCATTGCAAAATAATAATAGTTAGTTACACACTGGCGTTATATCTACCAAAAATAAATGTTATGCTTTGAACTTTCTTATTTTGAACCGAAAAACTGAAAATTAGCAATAACGGGCGCTTAATCAGGGCGTGAAGAACTGCGATCTTACTAACTGACTGACGGACTGACAGACACGGGGAAATGAAAGATCAGCTACCTTTGGCGCTGACCAATAATTATTTCCACTTTTATTATTTTCTATAAAAACTATGTACAGAAAACAGAAGAAATATCAGCTATGGTTCATGTAATGTTTTCCAACTCTATATCTATGTCGTCATCTTCTTCTTAATCGGAGTCTATTAGAATGTTTGGATCATCTTCCATGTCTCGTTGAAAAGATCTGCAAGCAGTTGGCTGACTGTTTTGGCTAGTTTCTAATAAGCACCCGGGCGCTTATCTAGGATATTGACTCTAACATTGTAACTCTAATAAGCGCCCGGGCGCTTATTAGAGGGGGGCGCTTATAAAATTATTTTTGGATTAACAGGGGCGCTTATTAGAGGGGGGCGCTTAAAAGAGGGGGGCGCTAAAAAGAGGAAATACGGTATCTGTCTTTAAATACCTCCAAAAACCCTACGATGGAGGTATCGTGAGGCAGTTTTTTGAAATTGAAAGAATAGGTTTATAAGAACAAAACGTTACTACAATTTTTTCTTTAAGCGAATATTCGCTCTGCGATGAAGGGAGAAAGTCAAGGAAAGGCTATTTTAACAAGAGTTTTTCGTAAATCTTTTGTTTCGTCAGCACCACAACTTGTTTAAAAAAAACTATAGCAACGTTTTTTAAATTAGTAAACGTAGGACACAATAACATAAAAATGTAGCAGAAAATATTTTTCAAAGGGAAATTAACCCTTTTCAAAATGCCCTTATCCGCAATAACTTTTAAAAACTAAATATATTGAAAATAAAATTATATACATGAGATAGGGAATTTTATAAGGTTTTCAAAAATATATACTTTGCTAATGAAAAAATAACCATATCAAAAGTTATGAACGCAAAACTGAAAACATGCAGAAAGGGGTGATGACTTCACTCTTTTTACTGTTGTTATCACAAGAAAAAAGAAACATACAACGAAGTACGTTAAAATTTTTTGGTTAAGACAGTTATATCAAGAACGTAAACTGAAGGGAAGGGAGCGTTCAATCTTATGAAATTGTTCGAATGACACCTCTTTTTTAAAACGTTTCAACGCCGACTGTGGTAGGAGGACTGTATATTAAATAGATAAACGTCGATTTAACAGGTAAGCATGTAGATTAGTCGAAGCTAGCCGGTAGCCATCCTTTCTGTAAACATAAGAAGTATTTTACTAGGGCCGAACCGGCCGTATACAAAGAAGAAGCGCTCCGGCTTCGACAGCCGCATAACATAAAATAAAATATAAACATAAATAATCAACACTGCCCCCCTGTTGGGCGGGTAGTCCAACATCACTGTCCAGATAACTCTAATGGACATAACATATTGATTGTTCTGGTTACGTATGACTTCTTTCCATTCACAATTGTTTGTACAACAGCAGCTCTCACAAATCCATCCTTTCCAGTTATTACTTTTTTGACAACGCCCATGTTTCATCTTGAGCGCGGCAATTTATCGTTAGAAATTAGTACGACATCGTCAACATTGACAAAAACTTTTCCTGTCTTTTCTACTACGCTGGCATGTCTTTGTCGCTGTTCTGCGTGGTATTCACGTTTCCAACGTGCCCAAAAATGATCAATGAGAGTTTCGATGTGCTTTTTTCTTTCTTCAATTGGCATGTCTGAGTCATTTGAATTTAGTTCCGCATTGAAATTTAGACGTTTCCATACAGTAAATGATTAGGTGTCATTACTTCCTCTGTAAGTTCGCTTGAAGTGTATGCAAGGGGTCTGTTGTTTAGCACACGTTCTACTTCGGTTAGAACAGTTGTTAGTTCTTCATACGTAAGTCTACAGTGTAGCAATATTTTTCGTAAACATCTTTGAACTTGTTGAACCATTCGTTCATAAAACCCTCCCCACCAGGGCGCAGCAGGAGGGATAAATTGCCACTGTATTCCTTTGTTAGTAATGTAACATTGAACTTCTTCACTTGCAAAGGTTGTTGCATTGTGGGATACCACGTTGAACGGTATACCTCTACGACTTGAAAAACGTTGAAAAGCGCGAATAAAAGATGTACTAAGATTGTCCGTCACTAACTCAAGATGCACAGCACGTGACGTTGCACAAGTAAACAGACACACCCATGCTATATGCATATCATCAGACGAATTGTAAACGTCTTTGATAAAAACGGGACGGAAATAATCAACGCCGGTACAATGAAACGGGTGATTATACGTTACTCGAGTTGATGGTAGTGGAGGTGACTTTGGATACAAGTAAATTTTGTTTCGAAAAAACTTACAATGGAAGCAACTATGTATATAAGAACGAATATGACTTCGTGCGTTTGGAACCCAAAATTGAGTTCTGAGTTTAGCCAATGTTTCATTAGCTCCTTGGTGTAATACAACTTCATGGGCGTCTGCTATAATCAGTTTAGTTAATAAATGTCCCTTTGACGGTATTAGTATGGGGAATTTGGCTGCATACAGAAGATCAGCATTCTCTAATCGACCTTTTCAACGTATAATTCCATCGTCATCCGTGAATGTGTTTAACTGCTTTTGCAACTGTTGGAACATTTTATCACCAACAAACGATTGTTGCAAAGCAACTATCCAAAGTTATTTTGCTTCTCGAATTTCGTGTGTAGTTAAATTAGTTGTTGATTTCGTTTGCATAATTTCGTTTCCCAAGCCATTGATTGATTCTTCTACTTCGGCTGAATGTTCAATTTTGATTATTGTTTCTTGTTGATCTGCTTCTTCTTGTTGTATTTTATTATCTGGTGCTTGTTGGTCCACAAGCCCTTTCTCCGCTCCCAGTACATACTTTCCTACTTGCCGACTTACGTTAAATTTTACGGCTTCAGCAGACTGTGTTTCACTCTGAGTAGTATATTTAACAACAGTAGATGGAATAAATGTGTGCCGGCTTACGGTAGAATCTGCGGCTTCACTAACAACTTTAGATTTGTGCTGGCTTACAGTAGAATCTGCGGCAGAGACATTTAATACTTTCTTCGTGTTTTTAATAAATTTAAGCACATAAGCTCTTACATGTATTAGTTTGTTAAATGAACTAAACTTCTCCACAGGTATTAAACTGGATAATATGTCAAAGAATAAATGTTCAGGGGTTTCATTTACCATTGCATAAGTTTCAAACTCTAGTTGAACATCACAAGCTGGATTACTCACTGAAACATTAGGCCAGAGATTAAATAAAAACTCAGGTCCATAAAACCATAAATTACTTTCTTCTAACTCCTGAGGAGATATTCCTCTGGAGATAATATCAGCAGGATTACTTTTAGTATTTACTAATTTCCATTGATCAGCATGTAATATTTTATTTATTTTGTTAACTCTACTTTGTAACAATGATTTATGTTGTTTTTTGTTTGTAATCCAATAGTAAGCAACAGTACTGTCTATCCATGCTAACGTTTTAGAAATGTTATAATAACCACAAAGTTCATTTTTGACAGTGTCCAGTAATTGTGCAAGTACAAGGGCTCCCATTAATCCCAATCGAGGTATTGTTTGTTGTTTGATGGGTGCAACTCTGGATTTGGATGAAAGGAGCTGACAAGAAACTTTTTCAGACTGTTTTTCGATTCGTATGTTAACACATGCTCCATATGCTTTAGTAGGTGCATGGGAAAAGCCATGTAACTGTACATCACTAATCGGGTCATCGCCACGTACAGCATAACATCGATCACGTCTAATATCACAACATTCTTTGAAAGATTGAATGATGTTTTGCCACTCATGTAATAATTCATCACATAGAGTTTCGTCCCAGGTTGGATTGGCAATACAAACTTTTTGGAAAAAAAATTTCAGCTTGACAACAATAGGATTAATAAGTCCCAGTGGATCATATATCAAAGCTATGCACTGAAGGATACTTCTTTTAGTAGTGGCTCCAAGACATTTATTTGCTATCTCGTCAAATTTGAATACCAATTGATCATCAAATTTGTTCCGTCGAACTCCAAGTACTTTATTATTATTATCAGGATGATCTTTTTCAACAACACTCTTATTTTCACCTGTTCTCTCGTACACAAGTTTCTCAAGAGATTTATCACTGCTTTGAAACTTTTTAAGGTTAAACTATCCTTGACTGAGACGGTCCTTCCACTTCAGAAATCAAGACATTCAATGACATTGTTACCACCAGTAATGAGATCATCAACCAGCAAGCAATCTAATAACTTTCTCTCAAACTCAGGATCTTCCAACAAGAATTTTTCTGCATGCACTGTCAATGTACCATCAAGAAGAAATGGAGATGATATCAACCCAAACACAACACGACCTAAACGATACTCAACCAACTATTGACTGTCAAAGGGTTTATTAGGATCAAAATCTTTGAACCATAAAAATCGAACCAGGTCTCTATGTTCTGGGTGTTACAGGATCTGTAAGAAAGCCTTTTCAATGTCAGCTACCATACCTATGTCATGTACTCTGAACCGAAGTAAAACGCCATAGAGAGTTTTGGTAAGAGATGGCCCAGAATGAAGTAGCTCGTTGAGAGAAACTGAGTTAGGCATCGAGGCACTAGCATCGAAGACAACTCTGAATTTCGTCGTAGCACGATTAGGTTTGATAACAGCACGATGTGTGGTAAGTAATGCACTTTCCCAGGTTCAGGATCTATGTCTTCAGTATGCTCAATAATATTGTCAGCTAATTGAGATTTGATCACATTGTCATATTTTTGAAAGAATTCATCATCCTTTTTGAATTTGTTGTAATAATAATAATAATAATAATAATGATATATTTCACAGTATCTCCAAAATTTTACAATTGGCTCTTCACCTGGAAATTGAGAAAATTATGTATATCCAGCGTCTGAAAAAATATTGTATATTAAAAAAAATAATGGCAGAAATTAGAGAGACAGTCGTAGTATAGGACGATGCTAGGTGTGGATAAGGTGAAGGTAGAGTAGAACCAGATAGTCGTAAACCAAAAAGAATGTCGACTGAAGTTATAAAACTAGGAAATGGGACATGATTAAACCAAAGGACTAACGTAATGTAAACCGATGTGTAGGACCAAATTGAGGTTAGAACCGAATACTAGAAAAAAAAAACTGTTAATATATATAAACTTATAAATTAATTCCTCCATGGCAGTAAAGATAGAACTTGGACCAAACTCAAAAAGTAATCTAAAACCTAAAATAGGACTAGATGAAGGTAAGGAGATATGATAAAGGAATATTGATAGCATTGGTCTTGTTGGAAGTGCGGAATAGGGCTAGGAATAATGCCAAGGATAGGAGGACTTATTAAAATATACTGGTAAACTAGTCTAAAACTTAGCAAGGCTCTTTGCAAGGCCTTGGTCTAAAAAATGTTTTTTCGTTTCACTACAAAATATTTTATAGTTTAATTCATCCCGACACTTTTGCGGGAGTCTGTTGAATACCCGCGAAGAATCGTATTCAAAACTATTCACAACAATGTTTGGACAAGCCAACATCGTACCAGCATGTACAGGATTTCTCAAACCTTCACGGGGCGGCATTCTTTTCATTGGAAGGAAACTCGGCCAGGCTGACGAATTTATGGACAAGCAAGCTTGGCCATACTAAATTCTGATCGCTCATATATCGGTAGCCATTTCAATGAAACCACGTCTGATATGTTTGAGTAGCGGCCTCTTACGAAACTGGCACTTGCATTCTGGACTCTTTGAAGCTGTTGATGAAGGTATGATGATGCGTTCAGGAAAAGTGCGTTACCGTAATCGAGTTGGCTCAGCACCAGTGATTCGGCTAGCTGCTTGCGTAGATGGTATGGTATGAATCGTTTGATACGGGACAGAGTCTTGAGTCTTTGTAAAGACCTTTTAAACGTGTTTTACTAAGTTCATAATTGTCATCAGTTCATAATTGTTCAGTCCACAGTCTTTCAGTGGTAGCTTTACTGTGTATCTTTTTTCATTAAACTCAATGTCATTTTTAAACTTCTCATAAGCTTTTTTGTCTTCACAGATATTGTCACTGTCATTGTCCCAAAAATCATGTAAAATATCAATGTCAGTAGAAATTTTGAAAGCACACACTTTTCCAACAGATAGATGAGAGGAGGAACTACTTTGTGTAAAATTATGTGCTACTTTACTTTCCCCACTCAAAATGTATCCCAGTGTAGATTCTAAAGCAACTGGACCAACACCATTATGTGGTTTGATGACTTTGCCAGTAAAGAAGGACCAATAGTAGTCAGTCCCTATTAAAATGTCAATGGACATTTTTTCACCACTGTTCATATGCTTGTTGGGTAAAATCTACAAATTGACCTGTCAGAGGTGTCGATATATTAGATACAAAGGCTGACACTGTAATATTTTTGTCATCTTTAATGCCAATACGAAATTTAACTTTTTCAAAATTCTTAGACTCAGCTCGGCTTCCAAATGTTTTTAACAGGATCTCAGACTCATCATAGACAGGTAATTTTAATAACTCTTTGGCTTGAGGGGTGATGTAACTAAGTTGATAACCAGAGTCAAACAGGATTTGTAAATTCGCAAAGTGTTTCCCTGATGTATCATGTACTAAGGTACTTGAGCAGTTTGTAATAACCCAATGTGTTCAGATTTAGAAACAAAATGACTTGCAGATTCTTTGACATCATCTTTACATGTTTTAAAATACATAGCAGCATGATGTGGCTCTTTGCAAGTAAAACATTTGATGTTTGATTTGCACTCTCTTGCTGTGTGATTTCCTTTTAAACATTTAAAACATCTGCTTTTGTTTTGCAAGATTGATCTTCTGGTTTTATAATCTCCTATAACATTACAATTTTGTGCTTCATGTTTTCCATCACAAAAGAGACATTTGATTTCCCTTTTATCATCTCTTTTAGGTGGTCTACGTTTTTCCTTATGTATGCCACTGTAGAAATTATTAGTGGTGAAAGGTTTCTCATCAACTTGAGTTGTTTCTCCAGAATTTACGAGTCTTTCTCGTGCTTCTATCTGTTCACTCAAAATTTTCAAAACTTCAAGAATGTCCCATGACCCCCTTCCCATATTTCGTGAAATAACCAAATTCAACTCTGATGAAATTTCTGACGTTAAAATGGGAATAAGAAGTGGGTCATACTGCTTTGAGCTAATTCCAATGTTTTTTAAACTACGTACTTGAGCCTCTATGTTGTCATACACTTTGCGT
Organism: Turritopsis dohrnii; assembly: GCA_027922465.2. NCBI lineage: Eukaryota > Metazoa > Cnidaria > Hydrozoa > Anthoathecata > Oceaniidae > Turritopsis > Turritopsis dohrnii. The sequence goes on from BQMF02000305.1 coordinate 135,215, forward strand.
AGCTCTTTCAAATTTCTAACTGATAATATGGGCTCAATCTTGAAAAAACCTATTCATGAGGGCTGAATTCATGACTTGATCATCGCCAAAACGAGATTTTAAGATATCAATGGCTACTAAATAATTATCATTGGACAAAGTTAAACCAGTGAGTGCATCAGCGGCTGGACCTTCTAGAAAACTTTTCAAATAGGTCATTTTTTCGACATCAGAAATGTTTGTCGAACGGTGAATCGTTGACTCAAACGTATCAAAAAAGGGTTTCCACTTTAAAGGATTCCCATCAAACTTTTCAAGGTCAATTTTTGGTAATGTAACACCACGAGCTGTTGACACAGACTTGGAAGTTGCTCCAGAGATGCTACTATCAACAGACGATTTCGTAGACGTAACTTGTCTTACCCTAGACATGGTGTTAGTATGGGCTCCTCATTAGGTCCAGTCCTGGCTAATATCATAATGACGGAGTTAGAGAAGGATGTTATAAATGATTTAGTTAATGATGGTGTCATTAAATTCTATGGTCGATATGTTGACGACACTCTACTTGTTGTAAAACCTGCAGACGTTCCACGTATTCATGAACTGCTTAATAAATTCGATCCAAGTTTACGCTTCACTGTTGACTATTTTCAAGATGTTGTTCCGCATTTCCTTGATTTAGAATTATGCCCGGATGGTATCACCATTTTTAGGAAAGATACAAACACTGGTTTATATACGAACTTCAATAGCTTCGTACCTTGGCATTTTCGAACAGCCTGGATACGTAGTTTAGTCAATCGGGCGTTACGTATTTGTTCACCTGATAAACTTCCAACGGAAATCACATCAATAAAACGTTTTGCATCATGGAATGGATTTCCTAAACGTATCAGCAATTCAATAATACACCGTTTATTGAACAAACAGCCTTCGACAACTGAGTCTTTGGAAAATAATAATTCATCTATCGTTATTTGGTTCAGGTTTCCTTACCTTGGTGACAAAAGTATAGCATTGGCCAAATCGTGCATAGCAAAGATCAGACGCAATTGCAAAAAGGATGTCTCTATCAGTTTTAAATTGCTGAATGACACAACGAAAGTTGATGTATTCCGTTGCTGTGCCAGTCTTCAGTCGTGTATGAATTCTCTTGCCCTGGTTGCCAACAAAAGTATATCGGTAAAACTGAAAGAACCCTGAATGAACGCATTTTAGAACATGCTTGGTTTGATGGAAATAGTGCTGTCCGCAAACATATTGATAATTGCGTAGGTGTAAATCATATCAATGGAATTTTGAACTTCCATGATGAGTTATTCCATAACGTGAAATCATCTAATGAAGCGAATGATATCCGCTCGTCACATATCAACTTAGTAAAGCAGAACATACGTGTCATTGATAAAAGTGATAATTGGAGCATATTACTGATAAAAGAAGCTTTATACATTAAACAGACTCGTCCAACTTTAAACTCCGGACTCATGGCCTCTAGGGAATTGTGCTTATTTTAAATTCGTTTGATAGCTTTCTGTAACAACACTCTGATGATGATTTCGTTGTAAATCGAAATATTAGTTTTATAAAATTTCTTGTTGTGTTTGTTTGAATCTAATCCAAGATTTTTCATCACAATGAACTTATTCGGACTTAGTTTCGTTTTGTTTCCTAGACATGACTTCTTTGACTGCAACTTTAAACTTTAAATTGCTTACAATTAATTTCTTCGTTTGCTCTTCGTCATCAACTAGTTCGACAATTTCTCCATTTAGCTGTTGTACATTCTCATGTTCACTCTCTATAGTTGTCATTAAGGAAGATATTATATGAAAATTTTCTTCTTTATAGTCTGCCAGTATATCGTCTACGTCTTTTAAAAGTTTATCTAAACTATCTTTTAAACACGATTGCATCATCGTTTTCATCTTAATTAATCCAGCCGACATATTTAATAAGGCTTTTGAATCCGGCTCGGTGAACCAATGTGGTAGGAGGACTGTATATTAAATAGATAAACGTCGATTTAACAGGTAAGCATGCAGATTAGTCGAAGCTAGTCGGTAGCCATCTTTTCTGTAAACATAAAAAGTATTTTACAAGGGCCAAACCGGCCGTATACAAAGAAGAAGCGCTCCGGCTTCGACAGCCGCATAACATAAAATAAAATATAAACATACATAATCAACACCGACCACTGACAATGCCTTTCTGAAAGTTTGTTTACATCACACATTGCAATTTGATTGGTTGATGCTTTTAGAACGCGCGTTGAAGTCGAATTGAAGTCGGCTTTTAGAAACGCGTTGAGTGGCTATTAGTGAATTTCAGACTACTTGCTAGTAATAAATTAGGTAAAAGATACGAAAAAAATTTCCACTTATAGTACCTAGCTTTGAAACGGAAAAAAAGCAAAGTCAGCTAATATTTGTATACCACCTTGTAACAGCAACATGAAAAGTTGGATGATGATCATCATCATGATGAACAAAATCGAAAACTAACATTCGCCTTCTCGTGAAACTACTATGCCTCCTCGCTTGCTTACGCTCGTTGCGGGGGCAACTAATATAAAAATAAAAAAATAATGCTTGCTATTCACTACCCTGCTAAAATGAAAAGAATTTGTAAAATATATACGACATCAATACAATGTTTTTTTCCCTAATATTTGGTTGAATATGAATATTTGGGGAATTAACAAGGTCCTAATTAAGTATTTTCCATGAATATTTGTGCGGTCACGATGTATACAGAATCCAATCTCAATTTTGATACTCGAATGCACAAACAATAATTGATAATGTTTTTTGCAACCTTTGGCAAGTCAAGGAAGAAATTTTTATCAGTATTTATTGACACCACCAGCAGATAGATAGGTACGGTAATTTAATATAAAGGATGAATAAATTCGATTGTACATATAAGTTGCATAACGGAAGTTCATTTACAAAGACATTATCGGTGAAGGGATCATGAAATACGTTCGAATTACAAGGAGTTGGAATTCTGGAGGTTCGAATTATAAAGTTTTGACCGTATTGGTTTCTCCACTAATAGTTCATGAAACTTTGTCCTGTCACCGAGTGCAGTTAGCATTTGATAAGCGGTATTGTTAACGTTACATGAAGGTAGGTAATATATGAAACAAAATTAGGGTTTCAAAGGGAAATGATTTTACAAACATATATACAAGCACAGTTGTGCTTTTTTTCCATTTCCTAACTACAAATAAAATTAAAATAAAAAGATATTTTTCTTTGTTGAAAGCTCATAGGATATTGTTTGTTTGTCAACGTGGCTTACGCAGTTGAAACACTGCTTTTCTTCCAAAAGAATTTTCTCCGCATTTCTTTTCTTAGTTCGTGTTGTGTAGCTATGAACATGATGGGGTTCACTGACAGATAAAGTCCGACTAGACCAGCAATAAAGATTTTGACTTCATCTTTCTGAATCAGGTTATGCACCAATCCACTGAAGCCAATCACACACACAAAGAACATAGTCAAGTAACTTAACTGAAGCATTCCTATAACAGTTTTTTTGGCTTTTGCTTGTAAATTCAACTTTTCTTTTTCAATTCCAAATGTTGATTCCCGCAAAGAAAGAGCTGTAGTGTGCTTCTTAATAATGGTTTTGATGCGTCTTCCAACATTAAGTATTAAGATGGCATAAATGAAAGCAAATATACTCCATACCGAACCAACTGATTTCATATATGCTTGATTTTCCATGTTTCTATCTTGTGAAAGATGAAGGGTCAGCATTATTATACCGGGGCACAATGAAAGTAATAGGCTTAATTTAAATCTTTGTGGTGTGACCAATACCCAATATTTCAGTGGGAAGGATATATTTATGTACCTTTCTACAACAAGAACCATGGTTAAGGAAAAAGAAACTATTGTCAATACTTGATTACCAATCAACAAATCTGATTTTAGTTGTAAATTGTTAACGATTACCATTGGTATGCCAGTAAAACTGTTTATGATGTCTACTACACACAAAGCAGCTATGACATACATGCGTTTTGTATGAAGATTGTTCTTTGAAATGATCATAATCAAGATCCAGGCATCTAGAAGGATTGCTAAGGAATAACATAACGGCAAAACAACTTTAATCTCAAATCCATTAGCAATGCCGTTCTTTGTGAACAACATGTTTCAACTCAATATTCGTTAATTTAAAACTCTTTGAAACCCTTTTACCAATGATCAGCTAGACGAAAAATGTTATCAATAATATTTCATGCTGCATTTTTCTTTCTCATGAACTTGTTTGAAGCAATATAACATTTGAAGCAATATCCGAAATCGATAATCCCGATCACAAAGTATATTTTTAGTTGGAATAAAGCACATCTTTCTTCATTAAATGTGTTTTTCACACCATTCTACGTGTTCAGTTTCATTGTGGGGACCAAAGAACTGCTCTTTCATGGAAAGCTATATAAATATAATATTTCTGGTTTAATTTGAAACGGATATATTATTACTCGAAATATGTTTTAAATTGTTTGGAAGTGTTGGTAATACAATCACATAGGAAAAATATATTGAGCTACAGTACAGAACACAATTAACAGCTTTCGCGAAAATATAAATTTACTTATGAACTCACAATTAACTGTAATTGATCAAAATTCATGAGTTCGTTTGCAAACATAATCAGGTGTAGAGAAAGACAATCGATAGTGACATTTATTTATATTAGGAATCGTTTGCTCAGAAAACTTTGAGAAAAACACGGACACTCGTTCTCAGTGCATTTAACATGTGTTCAAATGAACGTTTGCTTAAAACAGAACTGAAACATCTAACGAAAGTACTGAAAACCATCAACGAGTAGCATCAGTGGCTTGTCAATGTACTTATATCAAAGTAGATATCTCAAAAACATGAAAGACAAAATGAACAAACTCAAGATGAACATGCCTTGCAAATAAGATGAACAGAAGCCTTTATTTTACCACCATAAAGACAAAGAAGGAGAAACTCTAGAAAAATCAATGACCAAATGCCGGAATTACAGTTGCTTTTGAAGGTAAAAACTCGTCATTTTCTTCAAAACGAAGGACAAAACTGAAACAACAATAAAATGACGTCATTAATGAAATTAAGTCTCCTCCTTGAAATGGTGGCAAAACATAAGTATAATGCTAAATATAGAAGATCTTCGTCTGTTGACAAAAACGTAACTTGTAAAAGTACTTTTTAGTTCGAGTAAAGTTTAATTTTCTTCTGAGAATATATTTTTTACACTTTTTTTGTTAATTTTCGTCGCAGTAATGGGAAAGAAGCTCTTTGATAAAAGTCTTAAAATATATATTTATAGTTGATTTGGAACAGTTAGAATCCTGTACGTCATATTGATTTCCAATGTTGCTCCTTTCGAAGAATTAACCAGTCTATTTTTAACGTTGTTGTTTTCACTTCACCGTCGTTTTTTATTCGGGACCCTATTTCTTCTTCGTTTTCCACTGGCATAAAAACAATTTTACTATGATTTTATATTATAAGCAAATATATAAATACATGCTTAATGAAATACATCAATACATCCAACTCACTTACTCCTATGGTCCATTTCATAAGCTGTGCCGTGCCGAGCCGAACTCGGAAATTTCCTCAGCACGGCTCGGCTCAGCTCTCTTCGACACATCGTTTCATAAGAGCCGAGCCGAGCCGAGCCGAATCGCGCCAAATTTTTCAGAATTGTGGCTGTTTATAACAACAAAATGCTTCTGTATTCTCGAATTCGAAGAGAGACAGAGAAAAGAAAGATTAAGTATTTTAGCTGGGTTTCTTACATTAAGTCTGGATCCTCCATCAGCTTCATTATCATTATCTCGTTGCTGAACTATTTGAACTTTTGATGACGGTTTTCGTTTATTTTTATCGTTTTTTACATTATTTACACTCATTTTCTTTCGTTTATTAGTACATAATTTATGAATAATCTCTTCGTCTGTTTGATCTTTATCTGAACTTTCGAGTTTTTCACGTTCCTCTCGTTCTTCATTAACTATACGAGCAGATTGCTCTTCAAGAATCTGTAGCATGGTTTTCTGGGTCGCCATATTGAAATATTATTTAAAAAGGAATCTTTTTTTTGCAAAGTAAGCAAGTTTCTTGAAATATACGCATGCGTCAGCACGGCTCGGCTCACCATTTCGTTTCAAACAGTCGAGCCAAGCCGTGCCGAGGCGTGCGGCACGGCCAGGTCAGCTGTGCGGCACGGCTCGGTTCGGCACGGCTGAATATTGGTTTTATAAGCTGTGCCGAGCCGAACTCAGAGAAAATTTGTCGAGTTCGGCTCGGCACGGCACAGCTTATGAAATAGGCCTATGCTATCTGTTCTTTTATTAATCTAGAATACAATAACTGTAAAGTTATAGCAACAAACGTTTTATAATAACACCCTTCGTATGTCTTTACCTGCTTCTTCATCAAGGTAGCCGCAGCTTATGTATAATCATGCCTTAGCAAACTGTTCTACCTGATGTTAATGGGAATTTAAGCAATCGTAAATTGGCAGGTGGTTTAAACGATAAAACCATCACTTAAATATTAAAATATAAGTTATTGTTTGCAAGTTTACATAATTTTAACGCTCAACTATCACTCGTGACATTTTTATATACAGGGTGAAATGCACGCTAAAACTGGCGATTTTCTTCTTCTTCTTCTTTCACTGTTACAGTTCCGAATTAAAGTTTGCCCGTGTCAAGATAGCTATGAACAGAGACTAGTCTTCAATGAAAAATCACCTCACTTTTGTTTGTCAGTTCATCAAGATTGTTTTTGTTTTCTGCTAGCTTTCAAGATAATTCAAGGAATAAAAAGCTCAACGGTCGAAACAAATGGTTTTTGTTTCGATATTGTTTTAAAACTCATGAAAACTGTTCCATCCATATGTCATGGTTGGAATCATGAAAACGGACGAAGAAGTGATGGAAGTAGAAGGGGAGGATGACGAGTTCGAGACATTGGTATGCGAGCTTACGCCAGATGTTTCAGCTTTGGAATATGCTAATTTCGACGCTAACGTTCAAGCATCTTAACGTCCAAGAGATTAACCGGCCAGAGCGTGTGAGAGAGGATGCAATTAATGCGGTAAGAATCCAACTAATACAAGCGATGAAATTTCAGATGACGAAGACGGGGACAAATGCTGCGACAATGATAACATGGAAAACAACGATGAGAAAGAAAACATCAGTTGATTTCAATGTTAGATAGAATTCAGTTGTGCTCACTAATTGACGGTGAAGGTCAAGCCATGCTAGCTGGAAGTAAAAACCCATCACAAACTTTTTCTCATCTCTGTAGGATTTCTGTTAAGACCTTTTGTTGATATTTGTTCTGGACTGCATAAAATGGTTGTTTTTGTTCCCTATGTCTATTGTAGCCTGAAAATGAAGTTAACATACCCGGGGAAAACGAAATATTACAATGTTTGGAAGATATAACCTTTACAATCATTTTTAAGAAAACTCTCTATAAAGCGGACATCTGTATAAAGCGGACAGATTTTTTCGCACCAAATGCGTCCGCTTTATACCGATTCCACTGTATATACATTGTGCCGGGGAAGAAAGAGGCTGTGACTTTTAAATGAGTATCACTTTTTAAATATTTTTTTGTTCGTTCCAATTTTCATATACCATTAGATAGATATTTTCTTATACAGAGGCTGTCCGGAAAGAAGTAGCCCTGACTTTAAAACTAGTGTAACGTTTTAAACATTTGTTTGTTCATTGCGAATTTTATACCATTAGATGGATAATTTATAGCATTAGATGGATATTTCATAGCATTAGATGGATAATTTATACCATTAGATGGATATTTTATAGCATTAGATGGATATTTTATAGCATTAGATGGATATTTTATACCATTAGATGGATATTTTATACCATTAGATAGATATTTTTCCAAGCTTTCCAAAACTGTACAATTTAGCCTATGAAAATAAACATGTTAAGAATTATTGGAGCAAATAAATGTAAAGGTTGGCACTAATAGAAATGTGACTAACATTCTTAAAAATAAAAAAAACAATGAACCCAGCAAGCATTTCAACGTTGTATCAACGTTGGTTGGAAGTTGCAACGTTGGATAACGTTATAACAACGTTGCGGCAACGTTGGAATTCCAACGTTGGATAAATGACATTAGAATAACGTTGAAGTAACGTTGGAATTCCAACGTTGGATAAGCGACTTTAGAAAAACGTTGAAGTAACGTTGGAATTCCAACGTTGGATAAGCGACATTAGAATAACGTTGAAGTAAAGTTGGAATTTTAACGTTGGATAAATGACATTAGAATAACGTTGAAGTAATGTCGGTTTTCTGATGTTGATCAAACAACGTTAGATCAACGTTCGTTTTAGTCATGGTCGAAGACTTGTGTTTTTTTACTCCCTGAAAGACTTTCGAGAGGGTAGAGATTTCGTGTCTATAAGATGAGTGGAAGAGGGCAAGGCAAGCTGATCTCTTTTTGAAAAAAACATTTCCTGTTTTTATCACATATTTTCATTGTCTATATTTCTATAAGGACATATTTTTTGCTTGTACATCTATCCCTTAACTTTCTATATCTTTACATTTTGTTTTTGGTTGTTGATGTACTTTTTTTCGATGTGCGCGCCGGTTTTTTGGTTGTTTTCCCGCCAAATTATGAAATAATCCAATGAAATTGAATTGCACACGCACTTCAGAAAGATTCACCAAGCGGCAAGGCCATGAATGTGTGGTATGTATCTTTTGTAAATTTTGCTTCAAATTAAAAATTGATGTTGAATATGCTAGGAGAGCTATCGTTGTCGGTGTTTAGCAGGTTGCTGTGTTTCATTATAAAAGAAAACACAAAACAAAAACATAAAGTATTATGTTTTCCATATCGATGAATCCTAGTTAATTATAATTAATTACGTTTTGTTGGTGGTATCTGACTGATTACAAACATTTGACATTTTAGAGAATTTTTGAAATTTGAATTTGCTTCCACTAAGATTCTTATACACTTGAATGTTTTTCAGAACAAGAGATATTGCAATGTTAATGAAAAAGTATCAGAAAAACTGGAAATATACCTTGAAATTGCTGTAATTTTGAGAAGAATAGACCTGAAGTAGAGAAACTTTTACAAAAAGAAAATTCCACCACAGTAATTTTTGTGTTTTAGTTGTAGTCACTGTGTATATTTTAGATCAAATGTTTAACAGAATTCATAAAAATATGCAACTATTTCCCAATAAAGTTGTGAAATTTTATTATTGTGTGTACATTGAGATAACCATAAGAAAAATATATCATTTTAAATAATTACATTGTATAACTATCATCAATCTGATACTCAGGTAGATTTTGTCCTTAAAGCAGGAGAGAATTGAGTTTAACACCACAAAAGAACTTTTTTGTACCTATTATGAATTGAAGATGTTCATGGTTGAAGAATGACTTGTTCAAATATAGGGTGAGTCAAAAAAAAGTACCGTTGTTTCACAAAACGTATCTTTCGATTGGCTAATTATGAAAGCTATTGTTTTTTATTTCTGAATAGAGGAATCCTTTACCTACATTTTGGTGTATCATTTGTCAAATTTAGTTGAGTAGAAAAAAAGTTATAGGCAAAAAACTGGAGGTGGTCCTTGTAAAAATTCTCGAAAAATGACGAAAAAAGCTGAACAAAACTTCTCGAAACTGAAAACTGGATACATACCCAAACTCTTTGTTGTAACGTGAGTTGTGGCATTTTTTACAAAACAGTCTTTATAAAAAACTTCATCAAGTAAAGTTTTAATAAGATTTTGAAAAAAGTTTGAACTTTTTACTTAATTTAGGCATTGGGAATAAAAAAAAAAGTTTTAGCACATTTAGCACATTTAGCACATTTAGCACATTGAAGGGTGAGTTGTGGCATTTTTTACAAAACAGTCTTTATAAAAAACTTCATCAAGTAAAGTTTTAAATTCTCGAAAAATGACGAAAAAAGCTGAACAAAACCTCTCGAAACTGAAAACTGGATACATACCCAAACTCTTTGTTGTAACGTGAGTTGTGGCATTTTTTACAAAACAGTCTTTATAAAAAACTTCATCAAGTAAAGTTTTAATAAGATTTTGAAAAAAGTTTGAACTTTTTACTTAATTTAGGCATTGGGAATAAAAAAAAAAGTTTTAGCACATTGAAGCGTGTATGAGTTTCAATCCCATACGGTTTGCAATAAGAACAGAAAATCTTGTTTGCAGAAGTTTTGTTTAGATTTTTTCGTCATTTTTCGGCGATTTTCACAAGGACCACCTCCAGATTTTTGCCCATAACTTTTTTTCTACTCAACCAAATTTGACAAATGATGCACCAAAATGTAGGTAAAGGATTCCTCAATTCAGAAATAAAAAACACTAGCTTTCATAATTATTCAATCGAAAGATACGTTTTGTGAAACAACGGTACTTTTTTTTGACTCACCCGGTATATTATTAGTTATATATTGTGAATCTTGGCCTATGAAATATAAACGAAATAGTAAAATAATAGTAAAATAATATCTCTACATCCCCCCGTGTTCAAATGATAAAAAAAAAAAAGACTATAAATGTTAGCTATATGGTAAAATCTTTGAACATAAAGTACTCAAACATCTCATCCATTCCCCCTCAGTGAAGCACCGTTATCAGTCCCAAGTACCAGTCTCTGGTGCGTAAATACGTGGGGGACGAGTAACGCGTGTCGAACGACGCAGTTGCTTTTCAACCACGACAGGTTGCAACTGATCAGTAGCAGAGGGTGGTTGCGGTGGCGAGCTGGAAGAAGGGTGTGGAAGCTCAATGTCTGCAGGCAGTCGGGCCACAGGAAGGGCAGTGGCGGGTGTATCGTTCCCAGCGTCCACAGGTTTCCCCTCATCGGTGTTTGAGGGACCAGGTAATCCAGCAACCTGCGTTGAGACGGCCGTAGGTCCGGGTGTTGCGGTTGAACGTGGTGTCGCGGTTGACTGTGGATAAATTGTGTGGGTTGGCGTGGTGGGTTGATGAATCGAGACAGACGGTCGAGTGAACGCCCTCAAAAAGCGTCGGTTGCGGAGTGTCAATCGCCCGGATCCATCCACTTTCACAATGTACTGGTCGTTTGCACGTGCCTCGACGACAGTGCCCGATTTATCCCATTTAGTAGCATGACGGCCATTCTGATTCTGGATCAAGACATTGGTGCCCAATTTGAGCGGGGGCAGTTGACGAGCGTGCTGATTCAACTTTTCGGCTGTGTGTGTGAATCTCGTTCGTAAGGCATCTTCCTTTTTATGCCATGCGTCACGCCAAGTTGGGTGAACATCAGGATTATTGAACTTCGACAGCTTGGGTGTGAAGGACAAGGAATCACGAAGTGGACGTCCGAAAACAATCTCCGCCGGTGAGACGTTGCAATCCGGATCAGGTGTGTTTCGGATCTGGAGGAGAGCGCGTAAGAAGTTATCATTGTTGAGCGAACCATCTGGACCAACATTGTCAATTAGGAGCCGCTTACATTTCTTGACAGCAACTTCAGCCCGTCCGTTCGATTGGGGGAAGTAAGCAGAGGAAATGCGATGATGAACCCCCCACCGCTTGAAGAACGATTCAGTTTCACTGGCATCAAATTCTGGGCCACCATCGCTTGAGAGCTCCATTGGCACACCGAAAGTTGCAAACAATGTACGCAAGGCAGCAATAAGTCCCTTTGCGCCTGCCTGACTCGTTCCGTGTTGCGCTTTGTAGACCTCAACCCAACCTGACAGACGATCACCTGCAACGAGGTAGTTCCAACCACCATACTTGAAGAAATCAGCAAACACACATTCAAACGGAGTAGATGGGGTCGAGGCTGGGGTAGCTGGTGTGGCTGGTTGGGATGGTGCGTTACGGTTGCAGGGTGCACAGGTTTCACGAATGCGGCGGATGTCTTTAGTCATGCCAGGCCAGAAGACGGTAGCACGTGCACGCGATTCCATTGCTGAGACACCTTGATTGGCAGAGTGAAGTATTTGCAGCACCGTTCCTCGAAGCGACGGTGGTACAACAACCCGATCCTGGTACATGATTACGTCATCAAGTATGTACAAAGCATCCCGGTATTGCCAGTAGTCACTCTGTCGAACCAGGGGATCTGATTCGACAAGACCATTCTCGATCAACTCTCGCAAGGCGGATAACGTTGGGTCTGCTGAAGTTGCCTCACTTAGATGTGCCCATGATACGCTGTAGGAATCTCCGATGTCCTTCGTTATTGATGCAGACATCGCTTGTTCAGGCTCGTCGGAGATGAGGGACATGCTGGGCTGGACAGGGTGACGCGAAGTTGCATCTGCCGCCACGTTTGTTTTGCCAGGTAATTGAGCGATATCGAAAGACCAAGGTAGGGTGCGCTGCTTCAGGCGGAAGATCCTTGTATTGGAAATTTCGTCCAGGGTTCTATCGCCAAGTATCTTCGTCAGGGGCTTGTGATCGGTCACAACAACCAGGTTTGAGCTTCCTTGTGTAAAGTACTTGGTCTGCTCAAGACCCCAGACAACAGCGAGGCATTCTCCCTCGATGGGAGCGTAGCGTTGTTCAGTAGCGGATAGGAAGCGGGAACCAGCAAGTACGATCTTCCAGCCATCAACACAACAATCGGGGACTAGCGAATCACAGGGGCAGTGTTTCTGTAAAAGGAAGTACCCAATTCCTTGACGGGACCAATCAGGGCGAAGACATGTGCGTCTGGCAGGATCGAAGATTTCTACACCGTGACGGATCGAATTAACAATAGTCTCTTTGGATGCCTCGAATGCAGCATCGAGTTCGGGTGTCCATTGGAAACTACACTTCGGACTCAAGAAAGGTTTGAACGGAGCCATTGTGTCACGTAATTGAGCGTAGTTGGAGACCTGATTGACTAGACCAAACCAACTACGAATGTCGGTAGTAGACTTCGGAGTCGGGAAGTTGCGAATAGCCTCAGTGTACTTTGGGAGTGGCTCGATAGACGTTTCTGATATTCGGAAACCTGCAAAATCAACTGATCTTTGTGCAAACTGGAATTTATCCGGGTTTAGGATGATACCCTTGAGACCGACATGTCTCACAAACTTCAGTGTCCGCCACCAGTGTTCGGTCAGATCGTAATCGTAATAGCAGGTATCGTCGGTCGCACGTTCTTTGCGTTCGAAGTCGGACAAGATCTCATCGTACCGTTGGTTATAACCGTCTCCTGCACCTGTGAATCCTTGTGGCGTTGTAAGGTATCTCCACCTTCCAAAAGGTGTGATGAACGTCGTCAAGTGACGGTCAGACGGACGGAGTGGGACGCTATGGAAACCGTTCCATGCGTCCATGACCGATTTCCAAGAGTGTGGTGGTATTCGACGTGCCAGGTGGAATGGAGATTCTTGAGCGAACGTCTCACGATCGCAGTGTTTATGAAGCGGTGATAAGTCAACGGTTCTGCGTGGCTGGCCATCGTGTTTTCTTGTCACAACCATGCGATGGCACCACGTCACCGGTTCACCGTAAGGTACCCTCTCGATTACTTTGAGGGCTTCGTCTCTCAACAAATCGTTCTTGACTTGCTCCTGCCAATGTAGAGGTATTGGCGCTGGTGTATGTACTGCACTTGGAGTTGCGCCCGCCTTAAGGTGGATCTCAACAGGGGGCCCTGTCATGTGAGGAAGTGGCTGATGCAGGCACGTATTGAATGTTGAAGACGCGAAGTACTGTAGTATCCATTCCTTCATTTTGTCGTTATTCTCTGGTGTACAGTCAAATGGTAAGGCAGTTGGAAGTTCCAAGAACTACAGTTCGCGAAGGACAGGAACAGCCTTCTTCTATCCCCGATGGCGGTGCTGAGCAGCCAGCGTTCAACGAGCGGAGGGATGATCTTGTTGGCGGTGGTGTGTTTGGTGAATGGACTGATGCTTTACGCGGGATTGTTGATCCAACGTCAGGGAATGTTTCCGGCAGAATTCCTAGATCTATCATGGCCTCCATGGAAAGGAAGAAGCCTTTGGCCTTGCGACTAATATACACCATGGTAGCACACGAATGTTTAATGCTACCAGGTGTTTCCATTGTAAGTCTGATTAGTGCAGCCCCTTCAATGATGATGGGGGTCCTGTTCGCCGCCACGAGATCAAGGTTCACAGGAATCAGGTCCTTAGCGGTGAAGCCTGCAGCAAGGAATTCGTCGAACGACCAAAGGCATGATTGAGCCCCTGAGTCAGCAAGTGCAGAGATCAATGTAGGCTTTAAAGCAGGGCATTTGAGCTTGAAGGAGTTGTAGTCTGCTTTTGAGACTGAGAGTTCCAAATCTATTTTAGGGTGATCCCGAAATCGCGCTTTTCTCCATTGACCTTTTGAGAAGATGCTATGACCGAGACGATTTGGTTGTAGCACTGCTGAGTGAGTTTCACGAGGCGTCCCGGTGATGGAAAAATGGCCAACCTGGCTGAAAGTAGCTCCAAGATCAGCGGAAGTGTCACTTTCCGGCTTCTGCTTCCTAGAACCTCGTCGTTTATTTCGGTTAGAACGATGGCAGTCAATGCAGATCCGAAAGGGTTTACTGTTCCAGCCGGATTTGCTCTCCCTGAACGGTGCAAATGGCTTACTGCATTCAGGGCAGGGGATGCGATGGTCCTCCGAGCGAGGCTCAGCAGGTGGTCTGCTTCTCTGGCGACTATACGAGGATGATGACACTGCAGCTGCGGAAGGCAAGGCATTCCTGGCCATTTCCTTGCTCTCGACAAGCGTGACAATCTCGTTGACAGTTTTCTCAAGGATGTCTGTCGTTCCTAAGATTTCTCTTCTGATATCAGTGTCGTCAATACCAGCGATTAGAACGTCACGAATAATGGAGTCTGTGAAGTCAACAGTTCTTGTACAGACACATGTTGTTGTGTATTTGCAGGTCTCTGCTTTGCCCCTGACGCGGGCAGCGAAGGTACGGAATGGCTCGTCCCGTTCCTGTTTTAGGCTCATCAGCTCGGCACGAGTGACACCAGTGGCAACAGCTATAACAGCAAGGTCTTTCATCGCTTTCAAGAGATCAGCTGTGGGCTTTGACACTATTGTTGGGTCGGATTTCAAGAGGCTATCCCCCAGCGTGATACCGGCACATTGAAAAAGCTGTGTAGAGCAGGAAGCTGGGTCCAACCCAGAGCCAATGACAAAAGCGTCCCACCGGCGCTTAAAGATGTTCCACTCTTCCTCGTTCAAACCCACATCAACTTTCGGACGCTCCAGTTTCGGTCCATGGGAAGTGGGTGCATGTGACCTCATGTGCACTGTGCTGTGCGCTGCTAGAAGTGTGCAGGCGACATTTTCGGACACATTGAGTGGTGTTGAATATGTGCAGCCGTCAACGGGACAATTGATTGGATCATCCATTTTCGTCACAAGAAAAGCAAAAGTATCAGTAAAAGGCCAAGATGAAGAATGACTTGTTCAAATATATTATTAGTTATATATTGTGAATCTTGGCCTATGAAATATAAACGAAATAGTAAAATAATGACATCTCTACAATGGTCAAATTATAAGATTTCCCTTACAATTTTTGAGACCGAAATGCGACTTATATTTCCTATTATACAACTGAGTAGTTTTTTTGCGCAACACAACAACTACAGTCACTTTTAATCGAAATTTTCCGATCGAAAATTTTAGAGGAGAACAATTTCTGCTACAAATATTTCGATTATAGAATTCTACATAAAAACTTAAACTTACTTAGCCTGTTTTCATATTCAATGGGAGATTAACAATACAGCAGTTAGTTCGAAAGCAACCACAAGTAGAAACCGTCCGCTATAATTATTTTTTCTAAATTGTTCGAAATCCTTTCGAACAATTTAGAAAAAAGTGGGCAAAAACGTAAGGCGGTCAAAAAGAATCCTTTGAAGAAACTTATTGATATGATACGATTACAAGTGAGAATCATTAACTTGATTTAAAGTATAAGAGAAGGTTAAAATAATTATCGATCTGAATGACCTGAATTGGACTGCATCACTTAAAAGTACTTTTATTTTAGCTGCTGTAATGGATACTTTCAAGAAAGTTACCAAAGCAAAGGTTCGTCTTGTGATTATGGACCAGCTGAAATATGCACCAGACCGCATGGATGGTGGAGGACGAAAGACACGGGAATCCATCTCAGATAAGGCTGCAAATGATGAAGGAGACAACGCAGGAAATGACATCGACGACGACGACTTACAATATGATTAAATTTTATCTATTTATTTAAGTGGTAGTAGTTATTGTATGATGTGGAAAGATATTGATTAAGTATTATTGTGAATATGTTCTTATAATAAGACAAAAGAATTTCAGCGTGACAATAAGATTGTTTTTTGTGTGTCGGTTAGTTCCTTCGGTTAGCCGCTATCCACTTTGCTTAAGATGAAAATCTGTGTTAAATTACGAATCATGTACTCGGCTACCAGTTCAGACAATAAAGTGAAACGAAGCTATTTTTAGCTGAAATTTAGCATTTTCAACGTTGAAACAACGTTGAAACAACGTTATTCGACGTTGTTTCAACGTTGCTATAACGTTGTAATCTGACGTGGTTTCAATGTTGAAAATCTGACGTCGGATTTTGTTTCATTTTCAACTGTGAATCAACGTTTGTTCAACGTTGGACATCAACTTCAACACAACGTTGATACAACGTTGAAATGCCTGCTGGGAAAAGTGATTTCACTGGAGTATTAAAGGTGCTAATATTAATATATCTGTGCCAGACTTGCGTGCAAATGCCAGCTTCTGATATCTGATATGGATTGGCAGTGCCTCCATTTCTTGTCTCTCAAAGTTCAGCTTACTGAAAGCCAAAGTTATTAATTCTAGTACTAAAGAACCTCCTTCTTATCCTCCGGAAAATATGCCTCATATGTCAACAGTTGAACACAATCCAAGATAGCGTAATATGGTTTTAACATATAGTTAATTGCGAAAAATTGCCAAAGTTTCAGCATTTCAAAAATTCTCAGAACCTCTGCATGTAACATCACAGCTACTTCCACCATATCAATAACGTTATCTTGTTTCCATTTTTACTGTCGAGAAAGCAGTGGGGAAGATCGCACACGGAAGTCCCAGATCTAAAAGAAAAACTAGTACAATTCACCACAGTTTACACTGTAAAACATTCGCTCTGTTTGATTTACGAGGAAGTTATGTGAACCTTCAGATACTGTAAGAATTCTGATGACAGATCTATCGTACTAGATTATACAGGAAAAAACCTTGACTTTATTTCAGATACCATCAGAAAATGCGATTCGTTAAGGGGGGTTTACACGTAAAGATTCTTGAAAAATTTTTGTTTTAACCAGGTGTTTTAAGGCGTTAAATTTAAATTGTACATCAAAAAGTTAAGTTTCAAGGTACCAACTCATTAACTATTAGTGACCGCAAGAGTAAAAAAATTGGTGGCAAAATCATATCGATTTCTATTAAAATTACAACAGGTGAGAATGTGAGTTTGTTCTTTTGAAGAGAAACGTGCGTCAAACAGTTGTAAGAAGAAGATGGCAGAGAGTGCAAGGCAACACGTTAACTTTGTTATTTACTGTATTAAAATATTTTACGTATGTGACTTCTTTTAGCATATACAACATCATCACGTTTTCATTTGCAATTCTCGTTATGTACTCCTTGAATTAACAACTGGTTGTTCTCCACTACATGTAAAAAGGGTTTCCTGGTTGTACATCTATGTGTTTTCAGCAGTTGGGCATATTAAATTTTGATCTGAAGCGAGTGAACCAGCGAAAAAGACAGTTAAATCAAAAAGGATATTGGGAGAAGGAGGGAATATTATTCAAAGTGGCAAAGGTACCGATGCACTTTTCGGTCTTCGATGGAAAATATTTTTCGAGGTCGACATGAACCAACTTGGAAGAAGACCGAGATTGTAAACGAAGAAGGTTTTTCGTATCCTGAAGTTAATACGCCAAAAGGTTGAGCGAGCCATAAAAAGAGGAGCGAGTAATGAAAGACATAATACATCCTAAGCAGAGAAGACCATTCTAAAGCTAAAGAACAGCAAAACACCGCAAGTGTATAACAAAACTAAACGAAAAATTGTATACTGAAAAGAACATTGAAGGCATTAAAGAAAAGTTGAAAGCGAAAAATTTCATTAGAACACCTGATTAAGAGAAGAATTTTCAAGAATCTTTACGTGTAAACCCCCTTTAAGTCATTGTAAATGGTATGATTTAAAAGATAATGCAAGACAAAAGGTAATGAAATCAAGCTCCAATAATTCTATGCGTTCACTAAATTTAGTCCAACTTTCACCCAAATTCCCCAATTTGGGTGTAGAATTTCCATAAACGTGTAACATATACCGCTTTCGTTTTGTTATATTGGTTAAATTGCACTCTGTAACCCTCTATTACCCTGTATTATAGGATCCTCTATTTTCGCCCACATATATTTGTGAAACACTTGTCCTTCTTGTTCAGAGAAAGGGATAGATGTAAACAAACCAAATTGACTTACGATGGGCTAAGAAACGGAGACAATGTTTTATTCTGTTATATATTTCTTATGACTGTACGATAAACCAAACACCCTCCGGATGAAAAACTCGCAGTTACTGCATAAGAGCCAAAACAGCAGCACCACTTTTATCTGGCATTTTTTACTGTCGAGAAAACCGTGAGGGAAAGGCCATATTGTGTATCCATGTTCGCTCTATAAAATAAAGATTTAAGCGCATATTAGGAATTAATGCTTTTTTATTTCAATTAATAACACACGTATTCAACCATACCTTTAGTTTCCGTATCGATGCAAAAGCTTTGAGAAATTACCCACTATTCACACGTTTTCTATAATGAAATACGACAAACATTCGATTATGAAATAAATCCTTTAAGTAACAAGTAACAAACATTTCTATAATGGTGATGCATATTTACCTTCAGTTGCGTGACGGAGTCGAAAATCTGTTCTGACCAAACATGCAGCATAAACAATTGTTAGACCAAATAGCAAACCCATATTCTTCTCCATCTCCAATCGATCACCAACCTAATTTCATTTTATGCAAGAACTCGCATAAAACAACAAGGTTCATGAAAAAAGTCATGATTAATTTAATGCCTAATTGCATTGTAATAAGCGTCTGCTATCTGAAATTTTCTAAAACAGAAATTATTAATTCCTAGAAATGAGGTTTAGCAGTTTACCCTGTAAAAATGGAAAATGAATTATTCTGAAAAAATGGAAATAAACATCATCATTAACATAAACATGATCATTAACATAAACATGTCATTAGCCCTGAAATCAACCTGAAAGTGAAAGCGTTAAATCTCTGAAATGAAGAGCAAGTTATTCTATGCTGAAAAGAAAAAGACAAGAATTAAAATTAATTTTCCCTGCAATACAGAAGCGCTTAGGAGCATTCTATGAGTGTCTACTCCAGAAATGAGAACATGAAGTATTAAAAGCCTGAAATAAAAATGAATTGCGTTGTTGCAGAAGTTGTTCCTGCAAAGAAACAAATGCATTGACAGGATGCATAATCATTTTAAAATGAGAGCATCATATCCCTGAAAGAAATGTTTATTACAACTACTAGTCGTTATGAATCACTTAACGGCATTGAAATCTAAAACAAAGCCAAAAACAAAATGGACCTAAAATTTTCTTCTCACTGAAAAAAAACCTTTATAGTGTTAAAGCTGCACCACTAATTTCCAACAGAAACAAAATCAGAAAAGTTATTTGATAAAATGAAGAATAAATGAAAAATTAAAATAATGAACACCTAGTTCAAAATACAAAACACTACTAAAACCACAATATTCAGTTAAAAAACATTAAAAAATCCTAGATCCAAAATAACAGATTCCAAAGTAGCTACACAACAAGCACGATAAAGTAAGTAAAGTAATAAGAGATGATACAAAATAACAAATAACATGGCAAATAATAATGACTTTCATATTTGTATTTACATAAATATTGACTATGTGTTGATAAAATAAGAGTAAATCCACTAACACCTAACCGTTTTAACTAAACATAGAAATCCGAATTAGCAACCCGATCCATCAAAACACCATTCAAACCGTTGTTAGTCAGAGTTATAGGTTGATATGATTCATCGTCACATGCCATTGACTGTTCAGAAAGAGTAGCGAAGTTTTAGGGAGAGTTGTTACTCGCAAATTTTTTAAATAAAGAAAAACAAAACAAAACAAAAAGACGAGAAAGAAAGACTAACAGTAGGATGTAAAAAGATCTTTCTGTTTCACAGCACACCTCTTGCCTTCTACCTTAATGTGTTTTTGACGGAAATAATATAAACTCCTCATGTTTAGAGCGTCTTGTTGAACAAAGATCCCGAAAGCCTTGGGTCCCCTAACTCACAGACTTGACTTCGGGCAGTGTATAGCGGTACCATATCTGAAGAACAGCAGGTTATAAGACGTCCCGATAGGGGCTATTCCGTCCTCGCTGCTTCAAGAAAGCAAATCGTAGGTCAAGAGCAATCAAAAAATCCAGCCAACGAAGACAATATGAATTGATGCAGCATATTGATTGATGTTTAGGTCTGCGCACCGAAACACTCTTGTGGGCCCTGGATACACGCCGTTCTCCACAAAGCTATCCCTTTCTTTGCCGTGCAGAGTCGTTCCGAAGACACCTCTTTGCACCCAGGAGAGAAGTGCCAGTAAACGCAGTACTGATACAACCAGCTAACACGGCCATGACCGAGTCATACAAAATGCTGCACTTTTGGGAGGAGGAGTGAGATATCCAACAACTGCCTATTGTTGGAAAAGCCTGATTCAAACTCACTGTTACAAAATAAACATTATCACTCAGCGCAATAGCAGTAAATTAGGTTTGATTAATTAGGTTCATCTTTTTACATCTTTTTGTGAGCCTATTCCCAGGAAGAAAACTTCATCTGAAGACCTGAAAGTAAGAAAAAGAACAAGAAAAGGAAGACTTCTCAAATACAAGAAGAAAAAGTGATTTATTTATTCCAGTGAAATTTCAGAAAAAGAGACATTTGATAATCAGAAGGATGAAAAAACCTCTTGGGCTGACATCATCCTCACTCATTGCAAACCTCAAAGTCCATACAAAATCTCCAGTTCAACGCCGATGCAATTCACAAACACTGACAACTCTGTTAAGCTAGTTCAAAAAGCAACATGAAAAAACTATACATCTTAAAAATATTAAAAAACAATAATAGAAACATAATAATGTAACCTCAAAAAATAACAAAAACATGTGCTTACACACTCTCGAATCATTTCTCTGCGATTTTAACAGTATTATATTTTAATCAACGTTTTCCACGTTCTTACATGAATTTATCAATTTGTAATACATGAACGGTTATCCACAAAAGAGTAAAGGACATTTCATACACCAAGAGACCTTCAGACGATCATATGCACGGTTTTCAAATATCTCTTGACAAATCATAAAGAGTACTCTCTATGTTTTGTCAATGAAACCAATGAAACATCGTGCAATTTAAAACCCACTGCACACTAAAGCCTGGTTCAGACCTGACGAATATTTTGTAATAGAGTAATAAAAAAACGTGCGAGGTAAAGGCGCTAGGCGCGAGCAATTAATTTGAATCTCCAGTTGATAAAAAAAACTCGTGGTGTTGAGCGTTTCTTTGCAATGGTTGTATTCAGTATAGTATTTCTTTTAAGTTTAAAGTATCAATCTGCTTCACCGACCTCCACTTGAGCGATTCTGCATGTACGTACGCACGTGGTCAGTTTTGTGTTGTTGGTGTTGTTGTTGTTGTTGTAATGAGTTTCAAAAATATGTATGAATACCTCGGTCTCTTACCAATAGATGACGTCAACTTAGGGGGTGGTGGTAGAGCAAAGTTGACGCAGATTAATGAAATGGGAAAGGGGGCTCAATAATAATAATAATAATAATAATAACGGAATTTATTCTGAGCATTTCCATATTTACAATGGCTCTTCATCTTAAAATGCGAAAGATTTTGTGTTTGTGCGTTATGACGAACGTATAAACATTAACAACTTCTTGCAAGAATTGACGAATTTCTTGTGATCTTGGATTGATCGAAAGTTAGGTGGGAGGTCATTGAATGTCCGGTCGATAGTATACTGGAATGAGTTGGTGATGTTGCATGGTTTGATTTTGTGTCGTGTCTCTGTTGGTGTTCTTAGTGACTTTGGTCGATCCATAAAAGTACATTTTAAATTTTCTGTCCAGGTATCATTGTAAAGGGACTTGTGGGCTGTCTTAGATGTTGCCAAGTCAATTCTTTCACGAATTGGTAGCCATTTTAGGTTAATTGTTTCTGCAAAGCCACCGAATCTGCTATAGGTGTAACCAGCGAGTGAGTTTTGGAGTTTCTGCATTCTGTTTATGAGGTAACGGGGTGCTTTTGCAAAAATTACACTGCAATAGTCCATTTTTGATAATATCAGCATTTCAGTTAATTGTTTACGTAAATGAAATGGAGTAAGTTTTTTAATTTTGATGAGGGATCGAAAAGCGGTATAGGCTGATTTGAGTGTTGTATTGATGTGGTCGTCCCATGTAAGCTTTTGGTTGAAAGTCACTCCTAGTATTTTGGACTTGCTGATGCGTTCGAGTTTAATGTCGTTTAGATTGATCTCATATGTGTTGGCATCATTGAGGTGGTGTTTTGCCAACATATTGGGTGTAGCGAACAACATAGTTTTTGTTTTTGATTGGTTAAACGCCAGATTATTTGATTTGGACCAATTTGATAGTGTTTGTAGGTCTTGCTCTAAGCTTTTTGCGAGTGGTAACAACTGATTAGATTTTGCGTGTCCATATATGTTCGTGTCATCAGCGTATTGAAGACAAGAGTTGGTAAGTTCAGCTGACATATCTGTTACATATAAGTTGAATAAAACAGGTCCAAGGATGCTGCCCTGGGGTACTCCGTAAGAAATATTATTCATTGAAGATGATTGATCATCGATTTGGACATATTGCTTGCGATCAATTAAGTAGTCATGTATAAGGTGTATGGTGCTTGATGAAAAGTTTGTAGTTTTTCAAGGAGAATATTGTGGTTGACGGTGTCAAATGCTTTGCTGTAATCAGCTAAAATAGATAAGGTTACTTCTCCATTTTTCATTGCTTTATTGATGTCGTCTTTCATTTTCAACAGAAGCGACAATGTTGAATGTCCTTGACGAAAGCCACATTGCGTCGACTTATAGATTTTTTTCTTCTCAATGTATTGAACGAGTTGCTGTAAAATTAATCTCTCGTATACCTTTGATAACGCTGGTAGGATTGAGATTGGTCTAAAATCAATGGCGGTTTTCGGATTCTCTATCTTTGGAATAGGGGAGATACGACTAATCTTCCATGCTTCGGGAAAAGTAGATTTTGCGATACAGTTGTTGATGATTGATGTGAGTGGAGAGACAACGAAATCCATGGCAGGTTTAATATATCTTACAGGTATTTGGTCATGTCCTGTCGAACAATCATCGCGCAGTTGTTGAATTGCTTTTTTGACGTCTGTAGTGGATACGGGTTGCAGGTAAAAAGCTTCTGGAGAATCAGGGAGATTTTGAATGAAGTTTCTTGCAGTGCATCTTGAAATAATTGTTGACGTCATTCGTGAACATTACAATCCCTTACAGTCCCAGTGGGCAAAATCGTCAAAAAATCACTGCGTCGAAAAACATTATTATATAAATGTTTTTTCACTTCAATAGTAATGTGCACCAATGACCTTTCCATAAAATTGCCCTATTTTATGCAAAAATGCTTGCTTGTGAACTTTGTCTCCACTGAACGGCACCACTAGAGCTACACGATTTGGTCTCTTCAAGTATATTGATCTTAAAATCACTAATCTCTTCCCATTAGGCAAATAAACTGAAAAGCCACTGCAGAGGAGTACATTTCTATAGAAGTACGAAAATCGTTTCAATGAAAATTCCCTTCTTCGCAGTGACTTTTTGACGATTTCGCCAACTGGGCTAATTCTGGCATAATACCGAGTTGGAATATCTCATCAGTATCACGCTTTATTTAGTTATTTATGTTCTCGTTTTCCCAAGCATTTAAACATACGTTGACATATAGTTTCCTACCAATTTGAGACTATCAATGCGTGAGGTTAGGTTCGGACTATGCCTCAGTTTTACTGATACGTTTGCTGGTGCGCATATTTGTGTGCTTAGAAATGTACTCCGCAGTAAAATCAACTCTAGTTGTTATGTTTCCCTAAGTTTTGCATGGGTTTTATATTAGATACCAACACACCGAATAAAATCCAACAAAATAAGGAAGGAAATTTCTTCCGACATTCTCAACAGGTCACAATCTGTATACTCACCAAGCTAAGGGATGATAACAGCCGTCAATCACAAGAAATACATAACATGGAGGTTATATTATTGATGTAGCATCACAAACTTCCTCTTATCCCACGTGGTTGCAAAAGGACTCAAAGTATTTTCTCTTGCAAATTAAAATATTTTTTCCTGAATTTTATTACGTAAGAATCTCAGTCGATCTAATACTGAGTTCATTCAACCTAACCATTCCATCCAGATGGATATCGGTACGTTTAACAATAACTAAGGTGGATCACGGTTTCTCCTCCTCTTTCAATCTTCGTCGTCGAAACACGAGCAGGAGCTTGTGGAATTTTAATCCAGTTCTATCTGAAGTATCATATTACAAAACATGAGTGAAGACTCTCTCGAACACCAGAATGCTGAAGAGAATGAAGTCACAAAGGATATCGACGTGCACCAGAGTGGGCACGTGGGTGATAATGATTCCAGTATACACCACATGAGTGGGCATACTGAAGATACAAAAGGACGTAAACGAAAGCATAAATGTTCTGTAACCAAGAAACACAAGAAGATTCATCATCGTCGTCAGCATCTTCGAATGAGGGCGACGATTAAAACCAATTGCTTCTCAAACGGGATGATGCTAGATTTCAAGTGAAATCGAGGGAAGAACAAAACGAATATGATCTTCCGGAAGAATTAGCCGAATATCTAAACAGTTACATAAAGAAATTTATTGGAGATTCAGAGCTAAAAGAATCTATTTTAAACATTAACCCGGTTCCAAACAACGTTGAAAAACTTAAAGTTTTGGACGATTTCATGAAAGAAATAATGAAGGACAAGAAAAACTCCAAAGAACTTATAGTAGAAAGTGTTTTGAAGAAAGTACAACATAAGACAAGGATTATTTTTGGACCCTTGACACGGGCAAATTTAGAAAGTGTTGTTATATCAAAGGAAGAAACTGTAGAGATTGATATCCACAAACTATATGCACAACAAACTGAAGTGTTAGTAGCCCAAAGCATCAATACGTTAACATATCATAGAAGATACAATGCATTGTCGGTTATGTTATTTGTGAACATATACTTTTTTTGTACTTTTTTTTCTTTATGTTTCTTTTGTTTGAATCACAAATGAAAATAAAACTAAAACATACTAACACAGTTTTACACGAGATGGTGCTTAAATCGGGCATGTATATACAGCCATTCAACAAAGCCAAAACAACGTAACTGAAATGCGTTCGTAAAAAAGGCGCATTTTTAAGCAAAACTGGGTGCAAAGAAACCCATCAGTCCATAAGGATGAATTTTGTAACGATTCGAATATAAACAAGATGCCCTGACAGGCATAAGGATTTCTACTGAAGCTATTGAAAGACAAGTGACATTCTAGAAAGGTTGAATGACTTCTACAAAACGGCATTACATTTTTGATCACACACTCCCTATGATTTCATGAAAGCATAACTGATACTATCATATGAAATATTCTTTATTCTGTTGGTAAAAAATAATACAAGAGCCATATGGCACAAAGCGGTAGCAGCATTTTATCTCGAAATGCAAAACAAAAAAAATGTAAATAGGGCTAAACTGAAAACGCCATAAACTGTTAGATACAGACAAAAGAAATGAGCATGAGGCGTGAATCGTAACCATGGATACGCATTTTATAAAACAATTTTTTTAAAAAGGAACTATGTAAAGAGAATAAAACAAACTTTTTCGAAAAAAAAATAATAAACAACTAGCGCCAAGGCGGCGTCGCTCGCCGCCCATGTTCAGCCTGCGTTTTATCACCACCTGCTCCAAATTATTGCACTTAAAGCCAGTGATAAGACTTCCTTTGCTGCTGGCTTTATCGCTAAATAAAGCTCGTTTACATGTGAAGAGAAATACGTTTCTGGTGTTTCAAATCTTGCATGTTCTTAACTCAGCCGTTTATTGTCGCGGTCGCATTTAAAATGTCAGCAGACTTTCTTGCTTTACACCATGCATTCCGAACGTGAACTTCACGTGGTTTTTCTTTACGATTTTAAACCAATCAAATATCAGTTTAACAATACACTCAAAACGCAGAGAGAAAAAACTTTTCAATTTATTATTAGCTTTTGTTTTACGAGCTCTAACATGGGTGCTGTCAGAAGTGGGTGAAAAAATGGTTTCTCTTAAAAAGATCACACGGGAGGAGAAAAAAATGCACGTGCTAAATGAATGAAGTGAATAAAAAACGTTCGATCAGATTAAAATAGATTAAAAGAAATCGATTAAAAGAAATTAAGACAACTATTAAGACAAAAGCAAAAAAATATTTTTGTTTCATGATACTCTTTTTTTACCTATCAGTTTTTAAACATTTTGATTGCTCGAAAAAAAGTTCACCCGTCTCAGGCAGTCAGGCAAGCGTTAGGATACACTGCCAAACCGAACATGCTGCCACGTTCTGCCACTGCTGCTTTTTGTCCAAAATGTTTAATCAGTTAGTTTCTTTGTATTTAGTTGATGTATTGTTTCCAAAGCCAAGTCAACGTGGAATATAAAACTAACAATAATAATAAAAACAAAACGTTATCTCTATTGGTTCACCAGCAAAAAAAGTCACGTTCGATTGGGGTTGCAATGTATTTGTTTCGAACTCACTCGCACACAAAAAAAGAAATAATTTCGCTTACAACTCAATCTACCATTTTGCGTGACTTACAGACAAACAAACGGAGAATCGGCTATTAATATATAGAAGCAAAACATTCATCAGAAATATATGTTTTAAACCAACCTTGATACAAATCAAAAAAGTAGACAAAATACTCACATAGCTAGCTACCAAGCATTTAAAAATATAGCCTTTAAAAAGTTTAACTATGAATGACTTCGACGAATTTTGTTAACTGCAAAAGGGCTTCGAAGCACAAGACGATACCATCAACAAATTTTTATAAGTTTATTACAAGCGATGCTTCGAATTGGATGCAAATATAAAGTTCTCCATTGTGTTACCAGTGAGAGTAAAGTACTAAAATACTTATATAAAGAATTTTTTGGTAGTTTGATGTAAAGGCTCGCACGAAATTTCAAAAAACCGCTGGGTTTGGACAGCAGGAAAAAAAAACCAAAGCCGGTTTTAATGTATTTCTTGCTTTCGCAGAAATCCAATAAAATTTGAAATGAAACAAATAATTCTATAAATCATTCTTTTGCTCACTTCTGTAAAGAAAATCATCCAGTTATAACATCGAAACACTTTAATTTTGCTTAAATGTCGATCTTACTTCGAAAATGCAGGACCGTCGGTATGGTTTTTAAAGTGGAGGTGTCACGTTTTTAGTGACGTATGACCATTGGGTCCACCTCACCAGAAAATATTTGAAACTAGCCGCCAAGGCGGCGTCGCTCGCCGCCCATGTCCACCTGTTCTGTATCACTGTATCAATAAACGTCAAATTTCCTTACAACCAGAAGCAGATTCGAAGTCACAACCTCTGGTAAAACCAATCTTTTATCAGAGTAACAATACACTCAAAACATATAGAGAGAAAACTTCAACTTTTTATTAACTTTTGTTTTAAAAAAGTCACGCGCTCTAACATGGGTGCTATCAAACGTAAGGGGGAAATGGTTTCTCTTCTTAAAAAGTTCACACGGGAGGAGAGAAGAAAAGGCACGTGCCAAATGAATCAAGTGTGAATAAAAGAAACGTTCGATCTGATATAAAATAAAATAGATTAAAAGAAATCGATTAAAGACAACTATTATGACAAAAGCAAAAAAAAATATTTTGTTTTATGATACTCTTTTTTTACCTATAGGTTTTTAAACATTTTGATTACTCGAAAAAAAGTTCACCCGTCTCAGACAGTCAGGCAAGGATACGTTAGGATACACTGGCAAACCGAGATGCTACCACCTTCTGCCACGGCTGCTTTTTGTCCAAAATGTTTTATCAGTTAGTTTCTTTGTATTTAGTTGATGTATTGTTTCCAAAGCCAAGTCAACGTGGAATATAAAACTAACAAAATAATAAAAACGAAACGTTATTCCTATTAGTTCATCAGCCAAAAAAAGTCACGTTCGATTGGGGTTGCAATGTATTTGCTTCGAACTCACGTCGCACACAAAAAAAGAAATAATTTCGCTCACAACTCAATCTACCATTTTGCGTGACTTACAAACAAACGAACAAACAAACAGACAGACAGACGGAGAATCGGATATTAATATATAGACTAGCCGCCGAGGCGGCGTCGCTCGCCGCCCATGTCCAACTGCTCTGTATCACTGTATCAATAAACGTCAAATTTCCTTATCAACGGCTCGTACAACCAGAAGCAGATTCGAAGTCACAACCTCTGGTAAAACCAATCTTTTATCAGTGTAACAATACACTCAAAACGTATAGAGAGAAAACTTCAACTTTTTATTAACTTTTGTTTAAAAAAAGTTACGCGCTCTAACATGGGTGCTATCAAACGTAAGGGGAAAATGGATTCTCTTCTTAAAAAGATCACACGGGAGGAGAGAAGAAAAGGCACGTGCTAAATGAATCAAGTGAATAAAAAAAACGTTCGATCTGATATAAAATAAAATAGATTAAAATAAATCGATTAAGGACAACTATTATGACAAAAGCAAAAAAAAATATTTTGTTTTATGATATTTTTTTTTACCTATAGGTTTTTAAACATTTTCATTACTCGAAAAAAAAGTTCACCCGTCTCAGACAGTCAGGCAAGGATACGTTAGGATACACTGGCAAACCGAGATGCTACCACGTTCTCCCACGGCTGCTTTTTGTCCAAAATGTTTTATCAGTTAGTTTCTTTGTATTTAGTTGATGTATTGTTTTCAAAGCCAAGTCAACGTGGAATATAAAACTAACAAAATAATAAAAACGAAACGTTATTCCTATTAGTTCATCAGCCAAAAAAAGTCACGTTCGATTGGGGTTGCAATGTATTTGCTTCGAACTCACGTCGCACACAAAAAAAGAAATAATTTCGCTCACAACTCAATCTACCATTTTGCGTGACTTACAAACAAACAAACAAACAAACAAACAGACAGACAGAGAATCGGCTATTAATATATAGATTCAAGGCCCCTTCAAGGTGGGTAATATAACCCTTTCATTCGCCCTTAAGTTAAAAGTTTGTTTTGAAAGTCTTGATGTGTGGACGTCTTTCTCTCCTTGGCGCGTTAAGTACTGAATACATTCCATTTCGTCTTTAAGATATTTTTGTTGTTCCGTCTGTGACTGCTCTACCTGTTGGTTCATCATAGCTAATGATTCTCCACACGAAGGAACACTGAAGTTGCAGCTGCCTTATGACATTTACTCTTTTGATTTTTCATGCAATATATTAACAGAATATACACGATCTTGACCGATGTCTTAATGCAACCATGGGTATTTGTGAAACCAATCATGTTGGTAGGAAAGAAATCGATCTCCAATCTAAGTTTTACATAACACAAACACAACCTCGAATCCAGGGTCTCTTGCTTTTTCGATATACTGATAGCGGCAAAGAAGACCATGGTTGAACACAAACCCTTTCGACTCATGAAACGGCTTTTCAGGAAGGGAATGACCGGCTGAAGCAGCACAACTAACTTTCGAACTAAAAATTATTTTCATCACTATTTACATTATTTACAACTGTACAAGAACTTTCTTGACTATTGACAACACCACCTCTGTTATTTGCAGAATCAGCAGATTTTTAAAAGGACAACAAAATCGACTTTGCTTTGAAGACGACATGATAGCTTTGAACGATACTTTTGTTTGCTTCTTGTTGTTTCAGAAGCGCATTTTTTATCGCCTATTTTCTGAAATAAGATTTCTCGACCAAATCTTTTATTTCCATTGCCACTCATAATCGTTATGTGATGGGCAGATATTCACGGATGGGTGAATGGGTGTCATTCACGTTTGTGTGGGTATCTTTATGATAGGCTAAATAAAATGATAGGCTAAATAAAACGAAAGAATTTCACTACTTTTTCAACTTTTATGTGAATTTTAAATTGAATGGTTTTTTATATTTTTTTTCTTTGTGGAAAAGTGGTGGGGCCATGGCCCTGTAAATGTGCTCTTGATAGTAGAAATTTGCATCTTACCAAGTAAGCTCCAGCTGCAACGTCATGGTACCCAATTGCTGCTAATCATAAAGATACCCAGTTGTTAAATTTGTTGAAAAATCACTGCGAAGGAGTGCATTTCAATAGAAATTTACACACTATTTCAATAAAAATGCTCTTCAACGCAGTGGCTTTTTGAAGCTTTTGCCCACTGGGTAATAACTCATTTACGATAGTAATAATCCTTATGATCTGATATGCTAAAAAAAACATTTAACTTTAAAACCATAATATAACTTCTCTGTTACTAACCACAATTTGATGAAAAACCAATGTGAAGAAGTGCATTTCTATAGAAAACCAATGCGAAGAAGTGCATTTCTATAGAAAACAGGCTATTTCACTAAAAGTATTGCAGAGAATTTTTGTCGATTTGTCCCACTGAGAAGCTATATGCAACAAAAAGCTGTTCATTCAAGATTTTGAACTTTTTTTTGAAGACGAAGTAAAAGATATATAAGCTCATTCGTTCATATACCGATATTATCTTTCGGTCACGGAAGTTCAATGCCCAGTGTGCAAAATTATCAAAAAATTATCACTGCAATGAAGAGCATTTTTATTGAAATAGTGTGTATCTTTCTAAAGAAACGCACTCCTTCGCATTGACTTTTCAATAAATTTGCCCGCTAGGCAACTTTTTCTCTTGTTCATTCATTTATTTGCACAGGTGCACATGTTCGCAAAAATTCTTTCCCGAAGAAGATGACTGTGTAGGGAGAGCAGGTCGGAGAGCAAAATTATCAAACAAACTAACGGGTTGGTGTTCAACCCAGTCGGCAAAATCGGACGGACGGAGAGAATTTTTATTGAAATTGTGTGCATATTTATATAGAAATGCATTCCTTTCGCAGAGATTCTTTAACAAATGTGCCGGCTGGGCAAAGGACAGTTTGTTATCATTTGACGATTGAATGAATAACCCAGTGGGCAACATCGTCAAATACTCACTGCGATGAAGAGCATTTTCATTGAAATAATATATATTTCTATGGAAATGTACTCCTTCTCAGTGCTTTTTTTAAACAAATATGCTCACTGAGAAGATAATTTCTTTACATAAATCAGATCAGATAAATAAACGTCTAATTATTCGACCTATTGTCTTTATATAAGAACAACTTAGAGCACAAACCTCAGATTGTCTAAAAGAAATTAAAACGAAGTGAGCCTGAATTTTCTTGTAATATAAATACAATAGACCTTTTCATGAATACGTCACAACAAGCAACGTCTCGTTTTCAAACTGAATCTTAATGACGTTTGAGACGTTTGTAAAGAGAAATGACAACTTAGGGAAAAATTTATCACGAAATTCTTTTATTCAGGTTAAGCACGTAATTATTCGTAAACTTGAAAACGAGGCGATGTTTGTAATGACGTAATTCATGAAAAGGTCTATTCAAGGAGGGCTTTTCTTGAGTCCAATTCACGACAAGAGGTGACAAAGAACAACAATTGAAGTTGTTTTGAAACAAATTTCATTTTCCATGCATTTCCAAAAATAAAAACAAACATAACACTGAAATTTGAAACAATGTTTCTTACGCACGAATAAAAAAAAGGACGATCCAGGCTGAGCATAGCTTAAAAAAGCCAGCCTCAGGTCTTCAGATTCTACTGGTGCATAAGAAAACATATGATTAAATCGTGACGTCATAATAGTTGACTCTGAAGCTTTAATCAATGCATACTTATCTCAGTAGGTAACATTTCAATTACCATACAAAGATAGTTAAGTCATTATTCACTTATCACTATATCAACACTACTGATTGTGAGTTAAAATTGAATGTAAGATGTTATCATGTTAAAGTCCCAAAGAAAAAGATATCTCTTCTAACGAAAGGCCTTTTTAATATTTCAAATTACAGTGATGTGAAAGAACTTTTTTTCTTAATAACTTTGTTGTTGTTATTTGTTGTTGTTGTTGTTGTTGTTGTTGTTGTTGTTGTTATTGCTTTCTATTTTAGAGGTTATAACATCGCAGAAAATTACTTTTTATGACATTTTATAATGATGTTAGTGAGAGCAAGAATCATATATATCTTCATGTATCTTTTTATCTCATTAAATACATTGATACTGTTCTATATTCTGCACTTTCGTACCAGCAATGGCTCAAGTCCACTTCATATATCAGCACCTAATGTAAATCGCTTGTCTATTATTGATACCACGCAAAACGAAAACTCAAAGCAAAAACAACAGATACCTGTTAGAAGGGATGGCATTAGCAATGAGACAAACCCACTTCATATATCAGCACCTAGTGTAAACCGCTTGGCTATGATTAATACAGCGCAAAAGGGAAGTCTGATGCAAAAAATGCATAGACCTATTAGAAGGAAAGAAAAAATCATCACTTTTGTTACAAAATACTTTGATTATGAAACTTGGCCGCAAATTAGAATGAAAGGCTGGGAAGATGGATGCAATTATACTAACTGTTTCTTTACAGCAGATTTAACATATCGAAATGAAAGCGATGCTTTGATGTTTCACGCCTCTATGCGCATTGACAATATTCCTTCGCTTCCTGAATTGAAAATACTAAATCAAACGAGACCACACGATCAAATATGGATATTGTTTACACGAGAAAGACCTGATGCAACAGTTGACTTCAACAAGTATTCGAACGAATATTTTAATTGGTACATGTCATATCAACGGAATGCTGACATTAGAATACCTTATGGCAGTTATGCTCATATACATCCCAAGAATGAAACCACTGAAAGAAATTACGCTGTAGGTAAATCTAAAATGGTAGTTTGGTTGGTGAGTCATTGTGATACTTCAAGGGACTATTTCGTTAAAGAATTAGAAAAGTACGTTCAGGTGGATGTTGGTGGGACATGCAACAGACGTTTTAAAAATCAACTCTACTGCAAAGTTCATAATTGTATGGAAGAATTAAAAAGTTACAAATTTTACTTAGCAGCTGAAAACCATTTCTGTGAAGACTACATCACAGAAAAGTACTACAGTCAAGGATTCTT
The DNA here is from genome assembly GCA_027922465.2 of Turritopsis dohrnii. NCBI lineage: Eukaryota > Metazoa > Cnidaria > Hydrozoa > Anthoathecata > Oceaniidae > Turritopsis > Turritopsis dohrnii. The sequence continues at coordinate 168,716 of BQMF02000305.1, forward strand.
GGGAGACACAGTTCCAATTGTGTTAGGTGGTGCAGATTACAGTGAACTTGCTGTTCCTGGATCATACATCAATCCATTTGATTTCAAGAATGTAAAGGAGTTTGCCGATTACTTGAAAATATTAGATAAGGACGACCAAAAGTACAATGAATATTTCAAATGGAAACAGAAGTATGAAATAAAAAATGCAGAAACTCATCCACGTTGCTTGTGTGATTTATGCGTCAAACTACATCAGAAGACCAGCATTCCTTTTAAAGAACCTTGGCCAAACCGAATAAAACCCTGTAATGACACACGCTTGATGACATGGCTAAAAGCTGTTTAGTTCTTTGCTGTTCTCGAGTCATTCACCAAGCCCTTGTCAATATTGTTACTATCATCAATGACTGTTGATGAACACAATGTCGGTCTTCATAAGCGAATATTAAAGTTACCTTCCAATGTAATTACTGTAATTATCCTAATTTCATGCGCACCCAAGTTGAAATAATTTCTGGCTCTAATAATTTAGTGCGCACCCTCCAGGGATGGAAATAAGAAAATTTTATTACTCAAATTACGTTAGAATTTATTTTCTTGCTTAACAAAAGTTTGTAGTATATACAAATAATATTCTAAAACAAAACTATTTTGGTTGTTGATTCGTCTGTACTTCCTCACATGAAGAAGAAGAACTGCTTAAGAAGGATGAGGATATAGAATAGATATATTCTTCATCAACAAGTATCACCAGTATCTTTAATGTCCAAGGTGAAAAACAAAACTTGACTCTTGGGGCCAGTATACTAGAAATGAAAGTATTGGGTTTTCCATAATTTCGTAACTTATAAGGGGATAAGTGGAGTATTGCTCACTCGCTACACAACCGAAAAACAAAGCATTCCATAATCTTTGTACATTCACTTGATCTAACGCTGGCCAAAAAAATGACCATATGGAACATTTTGAGAACTGACACTGAGTTTCTCGTTAAGTAATGTAAGGGAATCTTATATCCCACTTTTTAACAAGCCAATTTGTTAGTTTTTCAAGAGTAGTGTTGCAGCATAAGCAGTGACTGACTTAGAGAGAAAGTGATATGTTCATTAGGTGAACTGTGTATTAATTATAGGGTGTGAAGTGAAAATTAGTCTCTCAGATAGGAAGCGTGGAGATCGTGATGTTGTGTTAGTGCAGGGAGTATGGTGCAATATAAGTGTATAGTGGGGTGCATTGTCCTGTTCTTGTGTTCTTGTCAGTGGTGATATTGTTTCAGTGTGATGCACAAGGTAGATGTGTCGTTTATTAGTGAATTAAAAACTATAATATCTTAGTAAATTAGAAATTATATTGTATAATAAAACGAGAGAAGTCTTTCATAATATGTACAAGGATGTGTAGAAAAAAACGCGTGTATGAGTTTGTCAAGACAAAGACAGAATTGTAGGTCCTTCATCAGGAGCTGACACCTACGCTTGCACAATGTCAGTCACTGCTTATGCTGCAACACTACTCTTGAAAATCTAATACATATGGAACATTTTGAGAACTGACACTGAGTTTCGCGTTAAGTAACCTAAGGGAATCTTATACCCTACTTTTTTAACAAGCCAATTTTTCAGTGAAATCAAATTTTGGAAATCTTTGCAAGTAGTTTGTAAAATTCAATTTTTATTTTTATCTTTTGTTTTTGACTCGTGTTTCTACTAACAAATGTATGTGCAGCATTTCAAAACAGTCAAAAGAGAGATGATCTATTTTCAAAAAAGAAAAGGGCTCCTTTGTTTTGCATGCCACATAAAAATTCCACATAAAAATGTTTCCCTTACATATATCACGATATAAAAATGAAATTAGCTTTTCAGTCTACATTCTAATGTTGATGAACTTTCATCTTTGATTGGTAGTATACAGTTTTAATAATATTGCTCAAAGAAATCATCTACCAACTATTAGGTTACTATTATCAACAAATTAAGCATCTTTGATTAAACTTTGTTTCGATTTTTCACACGTTCATTTAAACTATAGTACAAAACGTTATAGGAGAACACTGAACAAAAGCCATTTAGGTGGCAAGATGGTTGCCCCCAGTATATTGCACATGGAGCATTACTCCCCGAATAATTACCCCATGGAAAATTGCCTCCGCTGTAGGGTTAAGGTAAGGGCAAGGGTTAGCTTTTATTTCCACCACCGAAATCTTTATCTCTTGAGTCATCTTAAAAATTAGCAAAAAAACGAAAGAAATGTGTTCTTTGACGTGGTTATAAACAAGCTGAAAGAAATCGAATTTTCTACTCTCACTGAAGGATAGATAGGATAGCATCTCGGCGTTGTAACTGTCAAAGGAATGCTTTTTGACAGATTCATTACTTTTCCGTCGTAGAATGTACACGGCGGATTGGTATCTGCAACACAGTGCGTTATTTCATGATCTCCTTGAATTTTCCAATCACCTGGTTCACACCGCCGCCGTAGAATCACAGTTGCGTAAGCTCTCTAAGGTAAGGTAAAAAACGAAAGAAATGTGAATAAAGTATTCTTTAACATGGTTATAAACAAGCTGAAAGAAATCGAATTTTCTACTCTCACTGAAGGATAGATGTGGGGAATCAAAGATGAGTATCCTTTCCGAACTGTCCAATAAAGCTGTATTCACTTGTCACTTGTATTAAGTAAAACACTCTACGTTATGCTGAGTGTTTAAAATCAATTGTCATGTAAGCAAAGTCGCTTTTTCAGTTTTAGATTATACTGCTTTTCAGAATGGCTGCTTTCAGCCGGTAACATTTTTGGCTGTGGATTTTTTTTTTTGATAAAAAGAAATAAAGGTAGACACAAGAAAAACGGAAAAAGAAAGAAGATTTTAGGTCAAACAGTTGAACCAAAAACGGAAGGATCTTGGGATCTTTTACTTTGTTGCTGTTCAAGCGATCGATACGATACCTTACGATTGGATGTCACTGTTGCCTATGTTTATCTTTTGCATTTCCCGACAAGTTGGAACATACTCGCTAATCTAAGTAAGCTGCTTTTAACTGTCAACTGGCTTAAGGCTAATCATATCTAATCAAACTACAGAGAGAAAGAGAGAGTAGAATATTTGGCTGATTTGTTTTGCCATAAAAGAAATATTATCAAGAAATTTTTCTTGAAGAACGATTCGTTGTTGTTCTAAGAAGAAACCTTGCAACGACATTTATTCATAGAGACTCTTAAAATGGGTCGTTCTACTATCCATAGAATATTTGGGGAGGTATGTGAGGAAATATGGAACGTTCTGGATGATTACGTCCGACCAACGACTGACGACTGAAACTAAAAGATAGCTGAAAACAAATCGCTAAAGAGTTTTCTGAATATTGAGATGTTCCTTTTATTTTTTTAATTTGTTTACTTATTATTATTTTACCGAGGCAAGAGGGAAATTGCAGTGTAACTCATTGATGTGGGCCTCCACCAGGAATGTATACCTCAGATTTTAAGGCAGAGAACTTGCACCGACTAGACTGATAGGTGATTGTGGTCTTTCTATGCAGACTAAGCACTGGCTCATCACATCGCTTTCTGTTGCATACATTATTAGCATAAGTGTTTATATCACACATTAGAATTCAGTGCCAGGATTTGAACCACTACCAACTATCACTCTTGTATTACAAATCCACCGTCTTACCAAGTGAACTATACACTGCTCACTGTATCAAAGCTTTGTATGGAAGACACGCAGGCTATTGTTTCAGCCTTGATACAAGTGAGTATGGAATCAACAACGATAGTGGTAGAAACCTTAGTATTGACAAAATCATTTTTGCAACAGTTGCTTCACACTATTTCTTATGGCAAACTGATAGTGCGTATTATACGTCAGCAGGATTTATTAATAACGAAACGAGCAATGGTGGTTTATTGCCTGGATTGTGGACTGAATATGTTGAAGTAATACATTCAATCTTCATTCAATACGATCTTCTTGACGCAATACATCTTTCTCGAACTTCTGTTTAAATGCCGAGTTGATGCTCAGTTATCAAGTTTAGCCTCGCTTCTACGTTTTTGTTGTTTTTCTAATTTCATAATATTTTCAGTAAGTAATAATTACTCGTTCTTTCAGTTCCCCAGTGGAATAATTAGAAGTAATTAAGAGTTTGAAAAAGAGGTGAAACTTAGATGCTAGGCTATAACACGGTGTTTGAACAGAAATTTGGTAAAGGTCTATTTGAAAACTTTCTAAATTCAAAATATGTTAGCATCAAAATTCAAGATGATTTGGTACAATGTTTAGCTAAGGCATGTAAACTATATGAGAAAGGTTGGAGCAGAATGTCTTTCAAAATCTATGGCTGTTAGAACTGAAAAAAGAAACTGCACTTTATGATCTTGCATTCATTGACGTGTTACTGATAGCTGGTATAGTCGACCATCTCCAATGCTTCGTTAGAAATAATTTTACTAAGCTTCTGGAGTATGGCTTGTCACAAACTGCCCAAATAAGGTCACACTAGTCATCGAAGGTAACATTTTCTGTCAATATTCGACGTCTTCTTTAACTTCTTTTCAATTCTGTAGGCTTTTTCTCATGACTAGAGAGCTGTTCCACATTACCAGAGGATAAATTTTGAAGCATCAGACCACTCTTCAGAACCACAGATCTTTTTACTGTCTAAGGGAGTGTTTATATGAGAAACATCAGCCCGGTTTCAGACTGCTTAACCGAGGGCCTCGGTTTACTGAGATCTCGGTTGACTCGTGACTTTCACTTAGAAATAAATTGCGTTTATAAGAGAAAAAATAGGCCCCGCAAATCTCGGTTTGCCCGGCTGAGATTTCTCATGTAAACATACTTTTTGATTCAGCACAGAAAAACGGACTGAATTTTACATAGTATGCGCATATTACACTTTTTGTTTTTTTTAATTTTCAAGATGGCGGATAGAAGAAAAGGAAACAAAGTTTAAAGGCAATAACATAAGATATGTTTCTATGTGTGCCATTTTGAATTTCCACCCCCTTAGAAAATCAAAAGGAAATCAAGTGATCACGTCTGGCCCGGTTTACCTGGCTGAATTTTGCTCATATAAACAGAAAGAAAGGCTGTCTCGACAAACCGAGGACCCCGTTTAACAAGGCTGAAACCGGGCTGATGTTTCCCATATAAACACTCCCTAAAAAGACTGTCTTTAGTAGATTCAAAATGCCGGTACCTTTATTTTCCATCTGCGGGAGAGTCTTATCTAACGATTTCTTACTCCAAACTTTATTGTTTTTTCTTAGTAAGTAGACCTTTCCGGAATTTCTGTTTAAACATCATGTTATAGCCTAGCCTCTAAGTTTCGCCTCTTTTTCAAACTCTTAATTACTTTTAGTTATTCCACTGGGGAACTGAAAGAACGAGTAACTATTACTTACTGAAAACATTATGCAATTAGAAAAACAACAAAAAACGTAGAAACGAGGCGGCGAACATGATAACTAAGCACCAGCACGCCATTTGAACAGAACTTCGGAGGTGTATTGCAATACGAAAGAAAAGAAAGAAAACTTTCATACTTTTCAAGTCATTGCAAAATTAATCTTTCTGTTTATAGAAAACAAAATATAGATATCTAGTAATAAAAACAGATTCCAACACACACATAATGCAATCAGTTCTAAATGCCTTCGTCACACGCATATAACTGTCAAAAGGGGACGTAACATCGCTTTTACTCTGTGCATTCATCTTCCATTTCTGATAGCTTGTTAGCAAATTTGATCATGTCTTGCACAAGTTCGTGTTCTGGAAAACCCAATCGACGCCAATTAGACACATCAATTCGATCGATGACCTCAGAATGCTCACCTGTGCTTCCACGCGCTTGACAGTTCATCTCTCGCGCTAGTTCGTCAATTTTGTCAAATCCAATTTTCTTGATGAGCTTTGGAACGAGAATATGGACAGAACCACGCATTCCTGTACCAAGGTTTGTTGGACAACATGTAATCATTCCAAGTATTGGATCCGACATGAAGACAGATTCGGCTTCCATAATTTGTTTCAGTCCATCTTCGATAGCTTGAACACCACGTGAGAGTCGTTCAAAGACTCTTTTCACATCTCCACCTTTCTCCATGCTAATGATACGTAAATGGTCACCTTCGTTTATCCACAGAAGGAAGGTTTTATCTTTAGAGCAAAAGATTCCTCTTCCTTCTGGCCAATACTGATGATATCCAGATGCAGCCTGCATTTTATCCTTTCCTCGAAACAGGAAATGATCATCGATTAATTGCTGAGTTTCTTCTTCTGTCATAGTGGTGTGTCTGTAAAATGTACCTCCAAGATCTTTTGTTTTTTCATCCTCACTGTTTGATATCTTCTCAAAAACCTTTTCCATAAGCTCAGCAATTTTTAATCTATTTTCCTTGGATGCACCAGGGTTCAAGGGAAAAGCTGCTAAATTTCGCGCACATCTAATGCGAGTGGAAACGATCTTTGCTTTTGCAGATTCCGACAATTCGATAGTAATTTTGGAAGCGTCCATATCTGTAACATGCTTCATTGATCCATCTACTACGAACCCCTTGTGATACTTTTCAATAACTGGATAAAACAGTTCCTTATATAAACTCCACGACTCCAAATCACCAGCATGACATCCAACAAACGAGGATGGATAGCAAACACCAGTATTGATGGCTCTTGCAATAGTCCAACCTCCTTTCTCTGTTTTCAAATCCTTTAGTTTTTCAAATAATTCTTTTGTCATGACTTGCGCCATAATGGATTGCTTGCCACCTTTCTTTTGGAGTTCTTCAAACTCCTTTGGATATCGATTTTCGGCCAAGTCATCATTCATGATCAAATCGAAATATGGATCGACACTATCGTTGTCTTTAGCCATTGTTTGCGTTACGAAGTTACTAGCCATGATGTGATTCAATGCTATACACAGACGACGAGATAATGATTGCTTGATGAGATTTACACAGCGTTGGAATTTAATTTGTAGTATTATCTTTTGGCACCTATAAAAATAATTACTATATATACAGCTAAAGTTGTTTTTTAGCTCATTTCTACTAGTAATAAGAATCTACACAGGTCTTCTGAAATTCTGTCCAAACATTGTATTTTGGTGTAGTTATGTTATGGTATCCAAAGAGTAGCCCAAAGGACATTTGCCCGACGTACACGTCTCCGACAGACATTTCCTGTCCCGGACAGCAGCCGGACATTTAGCCGAAAATCAATAATAGGAGGAGGGTTAGGGTTATATTAAGGTGTCCGTCGGAGAAGTGTCGGGTTATTGTCCTCGGATTGTCAAGTCTGCTATACAGATGTCCGTCGTAATGTTGTCCCAGAATCCTTCGCTTTTATGTCAAGATTGCCCAAAATGGTTCTACTGGGAGTTTTAAACATACAGGGTAATTGCTTAAGTAGTGAAGTCATACGAGCTGTAAAACGATACATATAAACGAAGTTAAAGTACTAGCTAGTTTAAAATACAGCGTTTATACCAAGTCCAGGATTGATACAGCATATCTTACAGTATCTGAGTTAAAAATGCGACATACCATGTTCAGATCATGTTGTAAGGTATTACCAATACTCTTATAAATTATTTACTTTACAGCGGCCTTTAAATTAAATAACAATGATCTTAAAATAATTCACAAAAATTGGTGTTAATATTTCTGCTAAAAGTTATTTTATGAACTTCTCTTATTAAGATGAATCAAGTCATTTATGAATCCGAGTATTCAATTAAATAATTAAATATTTTCAATGCAATTAAAATTTCAAATACTCTGTCACAGAGGCAGTTGTACAGTCAGCAATCATAAGTGCATTCCTCTTTAGTGAATACAGTGTGTCTTCAAAAAAACTTTGAAAATGAATAACCTTTTTATTTGTTGTTGAAGAAAAATCAATTTTTGTCAACGATTCGCACTATTAACCTTATAAAAGTAAAAGTCAGGTGAATAAAAAGAAATGATTTATTCAAACAGTGAAAGTAATTTGCGAAATAAATTTTAAGCAAAACAAAGTTTACCGTAAATGACGAAATTAGCGCCCGGGGCGCTTATTTAAAATTTCAGTCTTTAGAGGGGGCGCTTATTCGATAGGGTCGGTTATTCAAGCAGGGGCGCTTATTAAATCTTCATATCATGGCAAGGAAAATGTATTTTTACAATATTTTTCTTTCTTAAAATAATGTCCGAAAATATGTCAACTAAATATCAATATCTGCGTCTTCTTCATGGCGTCAGAATCGACAACAAGGAAATCAGGAAAAGGTTGGCTGCAAAAAAAAAACCAACCATGACAAGCATCCAATTGGAGTTTTTGAAATGATGGAACACTCGTTGCTTATATACCAATCGAACTCTCTTGCCTCTATAAATTATATTTAATGAAAAATATGGATAAAAACTTTGTTTCAGCCTTGGTTGTGGGGCCAAGAAAACGGGAAGTTGGACCCCACCCATGACTGTTTGGTGAAATAACCGCCCTGTTTTTGTTCTAGACGGGGGGAGGGGGGGGGGGGGGGTATTCGGGAAGGGGCGCTTATTGGAAAAAATACTCTTATCCTGGGGCGCTAATTCCGGCAGGGGGCGCTAATTCCGTCATTTACGGTAATCATTTAAGTGTTCACGAAATGGTTTTTTTTAAATATCAATGTGGGATCTCAGTGCAAAGATAAAATTTAATAAAAAGTGAAAAGTGAATACTGTTATACGCATCACTACTCACTACTAAAAGCTTTCTTAACTCTACAAAAGTAAAATTCGCCATATTAAATTCCCATAACCTAAATGCATTCACGCCCTAAATTATTTACAAGAAAATCAAATTTCGTTCTTTATTTCTGAATACAATGATTCAAACTGAAGCTTATGTCGTTCTTAATTCTAGACCAAATCTAAAACTCGTATTTTTATGAAAATATTCAAGGAAGTGAAATGAAATCTTAAAACCTTTCTAGAAAATCTGAAATTTCTAAAAAATTTGATTATAAAATTTAGAAGAAAAAAACTTGGCAATCTTGTTAAATCTAAGAACTCACTAGAATTCAGCTTCTTGTTCAGTTTCCTATTTTGAAAAAAAACGGGTGAATCCGAACAGGAAATAACTGCGTATATCTACATTTCATGATTTCGTTATCCATTTATTCGTGTGAATAATTACTTTAAATTTCCCTGCGTTTGCTAATATACCTCAATACGAAAGCAAGACCCACAAGCGAAAAGAATTTCGGAAATGTTATATTTGAAAAATATTGAGAAAATGTTGTTAAAAATTATTTGCTTATCTGCTATTACGCAGTCACCTTAACGTCAAAGGAATTCTTTTTATAAAAATCACAACGAAGAAAGTCTATCTGCTACAGCATTATATTCCTGACAAGCTCTCGGAGAAATTCCAGCTACCGTGATCACACAATAAAAGCACATAAAATGCGGGCGAGATTCAATCAAGGATAAAGATGGAAAGTCATGCCTTGTAAAAGGAGTATGACATGGTATAAATTTAATACTAAAAAAAATCCACAGAAAATCTAAAATCAGCGTTCGTTCTGCAGAGAATAGCCATTCATCAAACTATTATCATGTCGTGCAAAACAAGAACATCCATCTGGAGCAGTACGTCTGCAAATGAAAGCTGAAACCATCATAAATTTTATATCGTCTGTTAAGAATTTTAATTTAATAATTCACATGAAATCAACATGTACGTCTTTGATAAAAAAAAATGTATATTATTCATACGATGAATTATTAAAACCAATATTTTTGTTGACATTCAGAAAAAAAAGAATTTTTAATTTACAAAATTAACAGATTGCATCTGCTGGGATTAAAACTGCATCCAACTTAAACTATGAATTTATTTGTTATGGAAACGAAGTACTTCTGTGATTTCTGTTAAATCGAGCTCTCTAACTGAATCTGAATCGCAATATAAACACTAGTGAAAAGAAGGAATAATAATAATAACAAGACATCAAAGAAAACCTCAAAGAAGGAGTGCAAACATTCTTGGGTTAAGATTCTGATCAAATACAACATTTATGATGGAAAAATTATCAGCTACTTGTCAGATCATAAGAATCCTACAAACTGATGAGAAAGAAGCGTTTTCTTTGTTGAATACACAAGTGTGAAATCAGATTTACTTCTCGTAACAGGCTAGCTCAGTTGATTTCATGCAATATAAGATACCGTATTCTCTCTAATAAGCGCCCGGGCGTTTATAAATTGTTTTTTTTTTGAAATTAGGGGGCGCTTATTAGAGTGACGGACGGTAATTAGAACTTCGAACAAAACGCGTAACAGAAACGGAAGATTATAATTTTTGTGATGTCTAAATGTAAGTTAAGTACTTAACAATACTTAGAATCTAATAAGCCTTTATTTATAAAAATATTTTTGACTAGAGTGGGCGCTTATTAGAGAGGGCACTTACTGGAGAGGGGCGCTAATTAGAGAGAATACGGTATTTAAACTTTAAAATGTGCATAGTAGGTTAAAATCCAAATCAAACTGACATGAAATCACTAGCTGAATATAAGTTCCATTTATATACATCTTTCTCGAAATTGTGACTTAATGTCCCAACTGTGCAAATTGATACTACCGCTGTCGTTTTCAAATTAAAAGGATTGAATAATAGAGACAAAATTCAATAACAAGGCATGATTCCGGGAAAGATAGACACTTACAATACAAAGTAAAGGCTTACATAAATAAGAGTTAAAGGAAAGTTAAAAGTACAGCCATAAATGATCTAATCCATTCGACGTTCTTTTTAAAAATTAGTCTATCCTTTAAACGATTCCAAAGTGGATATAAGGAAAACCAGATTAACCAAACAGAAAACAGAAGGACCTTCTACTCTTGCTCGTGCAACCTTTTGACAGAAATATATCAGTAAAGATACTTAAAAATCACAACTATGTCAAGGCATCTTGTTTATCGCAGCTAATCTGATCTAATCCTTTGTCGATGTTGTCATCGCAATGCTAAATATTGCTAAATATTTATTGATGAAACTGTTACAGTTTTAAATCTCACTTAAGTGTGTATTTCGAACTAGCTTAACTTCTCGGTTAAAAGCTTCTTAAAATCGTCTGAAAGAACAAGGCATAGCTTACCCTCACTGATCCAAAAAAATTTAACAAGATTTATACCACAACTTTAGCTGGTCGAGAAAATCGAAAGACGAACTGCATAAAGGTCTCTTCGATCGTCCTCAAATAGAAGACACAGTACAAAAAATACAAAAAAAAACATAAATGCATAAATGCGAGAAAACATTGTATCACTGCCGCACAAGAGATTTACAAAACAATACAATGGCAGTTTCTTGGCGCCAACTCACCCTTGGAAACGCAAGTCCACAATATTTTCTGTTGATGGTCCTGTTTTCAAGAATGTTTCTACATTCAGTTTAATTCTTGTACCATGAAAATCCGCAATAAAACTATTGAAGACGCACCTTGAGACCTTGTTACAATTAAAACTGATTTTCTAATTTCCCTTTTTTTTTAATATTTCATGTAAAAGAGGAAAAGTGTGATTGTTTGATATCAGTATGCGGTAAAGCGTTTTATGTAAAAGACCAGAGAAGTCGTTTGAACAGCAGAGACATTAACATCATACACGCAAAGTGAGATGAGATAAGATGGAAAATATTGGATAAGTTTCTACAGGTGTTGATTGCAGTGGTATAATTTTACGTGGATGGAGGTCATCATCTTAAACAACTTTTGACATGTAAACTTTATGTCGGCTCAAGTTGTTAGGGTTAGTTTCAAATATAACTAAAAGTCAACAAAGTTACATTCCCCATAATAGATCCTTTAGTTAAAAACGTTAGTTTGAAATAATTGCGGGCTTCTGGCATGACAAAACACAGAGAACAAACTTCACAATTTTTAATTTAACAAAAGGATTAAGCTCCCTAAATTTATCTGTATCTTCATTATTATAGGCTGTGTTCTTTGCTTCTTAACTAGAGTTTCTTATAGACTGGTTTCCTGTGAAAAAAACAACATTGGCAACCTCGAACCCGGGTTTCCAATGTCCTTTTGGATAACAGAGTCGTTTCGGCTGGTCCTCATTTTATTTGAAATGAAGTTAACCATGGGGTATTATTCAGACATCTTTTTATCAATTTTTATGGAAGGGCAGGAAGGAAAAATTTATTGTGGCCATTTATGTGAACAATCCGTCTTGGATATCCGTCATATAAGTAGGGGGGCGTCCTTACACCCTACTCCAGTCATTTATGTTTTCAGTCATTTTCAACCTTTTACTTATTTCTATATATATAACGTATATCTATAACAGCAAGTTGTAAGTTCAAACCATATTAACATTGTATAAGTGTTCAAAACTTCTTTCATAACGTTGACAATGGCGGAAGAGATTAACAGCAAGCGAAGACGGAGAAAAGCAATCATTAATTATTTGAAGAAAGTTATTGATAAGCAAATTTTACCAATCTACCAAAACTTCGATCAAAATAACCATATCACACTACTGCATACGTACAAGGATGTTTTGGTAAATAAGCTGGCAAAAGTCGTTGAGCTGACGGAAGAAATAAGCTTTCTGATAGTCGATGAACAAGAGTTGATGAAGGACACCGAAGAAATCGGTGACTTCGAAATCGAAATAACAAATCAAATTCGCTGTCTAGAAAAGTTTATTTCTACAAAGGAGGTGGGAGAAGAAACCTTACCATCGACAAGCACCTCAAGATCAGCCAATAAAAGCGTTTTAAAATTACCCAAAATCGAAATAAATAAGTTCGATTTTCAGCAGTGACTTTTAAACAAACTGGAATAATCTTCCAAATCTCGAGATTGCGAAGAAAAATATTCGCCGATATCAATAATTGATTTCCGAAAATCTATTCACACGATAGTGAACATCTGGTAGCTGACAAGCTCATCTTTCCACTTGAAAACCAAAAGATAGAAAATGGATGGAAAACTTTTAAAAAACACACACGAGGATTCGAATCGAACGTTTACTCGTTTTTCGAATTTCATTGTATTTGAAGACAACACAGAGATTGTCAATCAGCATCATCATAATTATCATTATTGTTCTTTGCAAAAAGATGAAGAGACCCGAACTGAATTTTCATCTGTGTAGCTTAGCTAGCGTTTATTATTCAAAGAGTTTGTGGAAAAACCATAGTCACAAGAAAAAGATGGTCTGGAAGCTGTGTGGGCCGTTTTTGTATTTTCTATTGTATTGCCGTTTTTCTGTAGAAATAGAGAGTTTACGCAACTGCGATTCTACGGCGACTAGTAATTATGTTGTTATTGAAATTAGCGAAATGTTTTGTTTACATTTTTTTCGATTTTTTTCTTTGGTACTAATCAATTGCGTATGGTGATTTCACAATACTCTTCTCTACGTAATGAGCATACGCTCTACGGCTACGGTAAATCCATTACTTTTCCGTCGTGGAATGTACACAGCGGATCTGCAACACAGTGCGTTATTTCATGATCTCCTTGAATTTCCCAATCACCTGGTTCTGGTGTCGTTTGATGGTCGTGACTATGGACAAACGTACCGCCACTTTACAAATTTTACAAATAAAAGGAACATAGCTGCGCGTTGACGAATAACACTGCGTTTTAAGTTTTAAATTTTCCAAGGAATCAAATTATTTATGTTTTGGAGATATTTCGTTGGGAATTCACTTCCATTGAAACTTAATAACGATCTAAATAACCACGACTAATGACGTCATAATGCATTCGGTTTTGTCAGCCAGGTATTTTTGTCGTTGTCTCTTGTCATAATGATAATAATAATAACCATAATAACAAGTATATTCTAAGTATTTTTAAATAATTTCAACTCGAACTCTCGATAACTCGGGCTATTTTCCCGAGCTAGTTTTACCCCTGCGCTGGAGAGTTCAAGTTTTTGAGATTCGATGTAGATCATTCCTTACTAGAAATTTACCTTCGCCAGTCAGCAGAATTCATCTCAAGAAGAAAAGAAGAAAAACGATTGATGCTCTTCTTAAAAGTAAAAAGATCATAACCATCAGGAAAATAAGACAATGGAAGAGTATTACAAGCACCCGAGGTGCGAAGGATAAAACTATCTTTGATAGAATTTGCGATTGCTTGAGCAGTGACGATGAAAATACTTAGAAGAGAGAGAGAGAGAACCTACAAGGCAGAGAGCTCAAGTCCAAAGAAATCAACAACACGCTTCTGAATTTTATCACTCGCTTCTGAATATCATGAAACAATTTCACTTCTAGCTACTCCGTAAAGTCACCACAACTACACAGCTTGATACAAACAAAACCAAAAGTCTTCACATACACATCAAAAATGAAAAATAAAAAAATATGGAATTCGGAGTTTTTTTTTTAGGATAAATAATATCCTTATAAATAATGTCATATCGAAACACGAAAAGACTAAAATTAGTGAATATTTATCAGACGCACTTATTCATCATGCACAGAGTTAAAAAGCCCGTTTTCACAGAAATATATCAAGACTGTTTCGGGTTAATACAGAAAAATACTATGCAAAGTTAGTGAATTATACCTTTTACGAACCAACAATATCCAAAGAAATGTTCGAGAAACTACCGAGGGCTTCTATTAAGGAATTCCAAAACTTTTATCTGTAAAATCTACAGTGCACTACTTACAAAACAATGCAAAAAATTTTGTTTACAACAGTCAGAAACCTCGAACCCAGGGTCTCTTGCCTTTTCGATCCGTATATCGAAAAGGCAAAAGACCCTGGGTTCGAGGTTGATGTCAAATCCTTTCCATTGTTGTAAACATTTCTTCGTTAGTACTGTAAACATCTTTGAAGCAGACCAAGATTTGTTTTACTGTGAATATTTGACCTTTTACAATTTTTAATTTCAATTCTTATATAATATTTCTCGAACACCACACTGTAAAGGTTCTCAGGAGCTCAGTTTTTTGATAACGTTGGAGTATCCTTGTTGTTTTTGTTATTCTTCCTAATCTGAATTTCCATAATTTTTTGCATCGGAATGGATCGGATCTTTCAATCAAACTTCGAAGAGCAAACGGCGCTCTGTCTAAGATTCGCCACTTTATGACCCAGTTCCTTTTGGTTTCAGTATACCATGCCATTTTCAATCCTCATATTTGCTATGCTTGCAAGATTTTGGGACAGCGTCAAACTTACAATACTAGACGTATATTTTTACTTCAAAAACGTTCTGTCAGAATCATTTCTAAACTGGGTTGGCAAGCTCATTCTAATCCTATATTTCTTAATCTTAACCTTGTTAAGTTCTTCGATTTCGTAAAGCCTCGAAACCTTCTTTTTTGTATATCGATATTTACATAACAAACTTCCTCCATGCATTCATAATACTTTTCGTTTTAAACATGTGGATTTGAATATCTTAATTCAAAACGGTATCATTCGGTGAATAATCAATTGAATCAATTGAAAACCAATCGATAAATAACTGGAATTCTATTCTGCAAAATCTTCAAATCGATGATTTATCAACTCATTCTTATGCCCAAACTAAATCATTAGTCACAGAGTAGCTATATGTTAACTATTTTATTTCTTAGGTTTATAGTTTAGATACTTTTCTGACATACCAATATTATTTTTATTTTATGGTGGCCACACCTCCTCGAATAGATTCATCTAATAGGGGTGGTCTCCTATTTGTAAATATCATAGGAACAAATTGTCAAAAGTGAATGTGACGGAGAGTATTGACGAGTCGCATAAGTTAAAGATATTGGTCGATTATGACGATGATGGTTATCTCCTGCAAATCTTCTCGAAACCATGTCAAGAACCGCCCTACATTGTTTATGGAAGTCATCCAACGGAAAAATCATACAGTAAGTAACGCCCCGATGCTCTACCTTCATATTCAGCGCCCTAACTTTGTTAGTGTAAACCCCAGATTATGTTACGCTCAAAAAGAAGAAATGACTGACTCATTTACTTACTACTCTTCAGCCAGAAAGTGAAAACACGGGTTTGCAAAACTGAAAGATCATAGACATGAGGTTAAACCATAGAAAGAAACTCTCTAGCGATTATGGGGTTCTCCCTGAACCTAGTTTGTTCGTCATTAAAATATTTATGATCCTGCCTTCATTTTTGCCCATGACTAAACTTAGGGGCCATTCAATAATTACGTCACGCTAGGGGGACAGCAAATTTAGCGTGACGTAATTATTGAATAGCCCCTTATTTATATAAACCTCGCACTTAATCTACTTATTATCTACTACGTGCTTAGAGTATTTCTCTCCTCCGCGCCGGCTGTACCGCTTCTTAGATATTTTTCCGACTGGACATTATCTCTAAAGAACGCTTCGTTGAGGGAGGTCTACCGATAGAATGAAGTCCATGACAAATAGTTTATAGGTAAACAAGTGGGTTGTGTCAATATCTACTTCATCATGCTTAGCAAATTTCCGCGCTATGATTGTTGACAAGATTTGAGTACGTAGAAAATACTCCTAGTTCCAAAGCGAATAAGACCAATCAACTGAATACAAATACCTGTAGCTTGGAAACTCGTGAGAATGTCACCATGATAAATGAAACAGCCAACTGTCAGCAAGAACAATCCTGTTTTATCCTGATAGTCATTACTTTTCTTTATAAGAATACGCTTTATAAGAATGTTCAAGATGAAATTAGCCAAAAAGGTAAACATGTCTCAAGATTATTGCCATCTTAAGATTTTGTGAGCTAAAAACTTATTTTGTCAGAATTTTATTTGTTTTTATGTAGGTGCTATATTTTTGTAATTATCGATGTAAATACTCTCTCTCGTGGCTCTCCATTGCTGTTTTGTTGTCTTTGAGCTTCATTTTTTGTTTCTGGGCACGATAAGTACGGCCTTAAGAATGTCTTAAGAATATATTAGGATGATTTTGACTAAAAAGTTAAGAATATTCATCCTGAAACGAAAAAACACCATTCGTATAAAGAAAAAAGCGTGTATGCCCTGACCAAAGTGGTAACAGCAACAACAGATGATGGATCACGTAAGAACATGATCTTTCAAAATTTTCAATTTGAGGTCGACATTTTTCTTGGCTGGTAAGACGATGAACTTTTCCAGTTGAATTATGGGAGCGATAAAAAATCAAATTTAACAGTTCTTTTCTTTAATATATTCTATATTCAAAAAAAAATCTACAAAAGTCTTCTAAGAGGCCGGAAGGAACAACTAGCTGTCCTCTTCCTTATCTTTCTTTGCTTTGGACATCTGTATAATTTGTCTAAGACGAAAACGAAAGAATGAATGAAACCAACAGAATCCATAACAACCAAAACAAACAGTTCATCAGTTGCCTCATCCATTAAAGGTTTTGTTAAATAAAAAGTGTTCAACAAACAATTTTAAGATTATAACACGTTTCGGTGGAAACTCTTATGATAACGTTTGAAAGAACGGAGAAAATGTTGATTGTACAAGGTTTACCCTTACTTACCCAGACACATTTTACTAGGTTTACGCCATAAAGTTTAGATGGTCGGAGTTTGTTACATGAACCATAAGAGTAGGATTCAAACATTACATTAAGACGGTGAAAACACTTATAAAAGTATTTGAACAAATGAGGCTAAGCCCAAACATTACTCTCACTAACCCAGACACATTTCACAAGGTTTACACCGTAAAGTCTAATGTATGAATCCTGTCCCATGAACTGTATAATATGTTCAGAGTAAAAAAGCCCAGGTCACACCAGGATCTTCTCAAAAAAGAAATTCGTAAACACTGTGCACAGAGACACGAGTACTTAACATGACAAGCAAATGACGTCAACGAAGAGCTGGTCAGCTTTTTGATGCATAACACTCTCCAGTTTAGGTGGGGGAACGATGTATTGCTTTCGTACAAATGCATATAAAATAAAAATACTTACCTCTTCTTATTTTTCTGGTCCAGGTCATACTTGGTGACAGTTTTAATACTATCTCTTTGCACTGGTGCCTTGCTGAGTTTCTTTTGGGTACGTCTACAAGAAACCCATAGTTATGGTGACATGATATCAGTGGTCAAAATCGTCAAAATTACTGCGATGAAGAGCATTTTCATTGTTTGCACGTCTTTCTATAGAAACGCACTCCTTCGCAGTGACATTTCAACAAGTTTTTCTACTGAGTGATTAGTTGAAAGGAAACGCTTGCAGGCTCCTTTCTCCTTGTATAACTCAACTTTAGTACTGTTTCAGTGCTGTTTCCACAGATACGGCTTATACGTGCGGCTTATTCCAATCCCTTTTATAAATCTACGATGTTTAGGATAGTAGACTTTAACAGAAGGGAACATAGATTCAGAATTGGATGTTACAATTGAAGACCATTATTTTATGTTTAGTCGCTTTTGAACAAATTCTGAATTTCCTGCTTTTCTGACAATGACGTTCAAACTGTTGCTCAACATTTCGTTGAACGCAGCCTAGTGTTGATGCATGTAGATTCCGATGTTGTCACAGCCTTCTTTCCTTGGATGAAGTCAGATGCTAGATTCTCCTGATGTTTTGGCCTAACATATCTTAAGCTTTGCACTCCGAAATTTATTTTGAAAACTCGTCTTATATCTCCGATTGTCACCTTTCCCGAATCCACACTAAGTTCGATTCGATGTTAGTTATTACTTGAAATTCTTCCACTGTGATTTTCACTTGAACACTTGCTCATAAGATAATCATCATAGAACAATGTAACGCTTCAAAACGAGGCCCATATGCACAAATGAAATACAGTGAAAAAATAGTGAGAAGGAAACAGAGGGGCGAAAGAGAGGCGGCGATGGCGTCACCTTGTTTCAAATTAACATGTTGATCTAAGGTACTTGTAAATCCATTGAGACAGTAAGTTTCTCTTTACCAAATAACATAAAACGGTTTTCCGATTTTAACCCTGCTTACCTATCGGGTTTCTTGATCTGTAGCATCCAGTCTGGAATCTCACAGCCAGATGATTTCATGACGTTAGCGATGCTAAAGTAAAAGAAACATTATACAAATTTAACACACAAACCAAGGCTAACATTCGTGGATAGGTGTCAGAGAAGTTAAGTGGGACCAAGGTTTTCCATTTAATTCCCTGTAAATTCCGCTGGATTAAACCGACGTTTCATAGTGGCGACAACAACCTAACGGAATGAAATCCAACCAAAACATCAACATAGTGACGAGACCAAACACAGAGTTGAGTTGAAGGCGTTTCATTCGATTTCATTTATTAATTGAGCATCGTTGTTAAGTACCAAAAGACAATTTTCCCAGTGGGCAAAATCGTCAAAAAGTCACTGTGACGGAGAGCATTTTCATTGAACTTGTGTACAAATTTCTATAGAAATGTACTACTTCGCAGAGCTTTTTTAATAAATGTGCCGGCTGGGTTATTCGTTTACCCAGTAAACGAATAATTTTAAACAAAATTAGAGAAACGTGACCTCTTTCAATGCTTGACCAAAGCACTACCATGTGTTCCAATCTCCATAAAAAAAATATTCAACAACCTTCACATACAATGATGGCAGTGTAGTGCCCGGTGACCAAATTTGTTAAAAACCACTGCGAAGGAGTGCATTTCTAATAGCGTTATACACACTATTTCATAAAAAAAATGTTCTTCATCGCAGTGACTTTTTGAAGTTCACTAAGAAGGAACAAGGAAAGAACTCACTACTGATCGTGATCTAAGAACAAAACTATACCTTCTCAGGTTGACCACGTCGTCTTCCGTAAACATTGTAACAGCCTTCCCTTGTCGTCCAGCGCGTCCTGTTCGACCTGGTAAAACAACGTCGGATTATGTGGCAATCGTTATTACATCACTAATCGTATCAATGATCATAGCTCACGAAAAGCGTCAAAATGAACCTCGGGTGATCTTATTATACTAATTCGTGTAGTGTGTAACACTAATTAAAAACTGTAAGGAGTTTCCGAAGTTAGAATATCGCTGCACTTGTATTCTTTAATTTAAATGAATTAAACTTAGAAATCAGTTTCACAGGTCACCGATAATTTTAATTCGTTTTAGTAAAGGAGAGGTTGAAAATCATGAGTAAATATCGGGATTTTCATGCCTGCATTTAAAAGATGCTTAAAGCTACGGCAGTTCGACAATAAAATGTATTTGTAAAATTTTACCAATTCTGTGTATGTAACTGACAGCAGTGGGCGGAAAGTCATAGTTTACCACCATATTAACGCCCTTGAAATCAATCCCACGCCCCATTAGTTCAGTTGATATCAAAATCCATATCTGAAAAGCAAAAACGTCACTAGCAGTAATGTCTTTGATATTCAGTAACTGCAGTTTGCCTTCAAGCGTAACAAACGTAACTGCAGTTTATCTTCAAGCGTAACTGCAGTTTATCTTCAAGCGTAACTCCTACCTTTCCCGTCCTGAAGCACTTGACAACATTTTCTCTCTTAAAAAAAAAGGTTTCAGTTTTAAGATAAAGTTTTTTTTAGAAAAATCATCCAAGCAGTAATTGAACTACAACATGGCTGATCGATTGATGTAGCCACACCAAGGACGCGATAATATGCCGGTTGACGATTAAGTAAACAAAAACCAGACGAATGACAGATTTTTTCACAGTTTAGTAATTTTACTTTTCTTAGTTAAAGGGATGCAGTATGCTGATGTCAGCATCGGGAATCTATCATTAGAACAGCAACAAAAATGAATCTAGAACGAGCAGCTGAACAAGCTATCAAGATGGTGTAAAAACCACACAGTCGGCAAAATCGTCAAAATACAACTGTGACGAAGAACATTTTTATTGAAATAGTGTCTATAGAAAGGCACTCCTTCACAGAGATTTTTCAACAAATTTGCCCACTGGGGATGTTAAGAAATGGTGGGCTCCTTTGTGGAGATTCCCATGGAGGTAACTGCTGACCTTAGTTCAGAACAGTTCATTATCTTTGTCAAGGCAAGTCAAAATAATATTTTGACCATATTACGTAATTGTACAGAATACTACGTCTTCTCATTATGGCTGCAAAAGCCATACTTCAAAACTACCTGCGCTTGAGTTCTATCTGAATGTATGACGTCGATATTGAGACCGTCGTAGATGAGTTCGTTAAATAATTCTCTAGCACGATCTTTACTCTGCACGAATACCAGCATGGGTGGTTGGAAACCTTTCTGTATGATCTGTCGCATAGCAAGAAGCTTCCCAGACTCCTGACCAACAAATAACAATTCCTGTTCGATGGTATCGGTAGCTGAATTTCTAGAATGGAGACAAACTTTAAAAGTAAAAAAAAATTGTGTTGGAAAAATGTTTTGATAAAAAATATCCAGAAATGGCAGTGTATTTTTTTTTTCTTTGCAATATTATAGTATTATTATTATTTTTTTTTTTACTTACTACAGTATACCCATCTAAAACAGTTAAAGATCCATATGGGTTACAGAAGATGCAGGTACACTTAACAAACTAGATAACTCCATTTACAATCGCTGACATGACTCGAGCAGTTGTCGAACCCTGCCCTCTTGCTCTCATGGTGAATGTTCTATCTGCAATCCACTACTTAAAGTCGCTTTCATGTAAAGTGAGTGACATACCCAGAAGAAATCTAACTTGTTCAAAATCAAAAAGAACAGAGCCTTTTCGACGAGATATTTTAAAAGCATTCAAAAATGGCTAGATGTAAACAAGGCTTTATCTCTTGCCAAAAACTGAAACTACAAAAGAAACAAGGCTTTATCTCTTGCTAAAAATTGAAGCTACAAAATGAGATCAAAGCAATTCCATTCAATAAAAAGCAAACTTTCATACTTTGAACCAATCGTTACTCGTATAACATTATCAAGATGAACTTTACACCATTCTTCTACATTATTTGCTAGAGTCGCACTGAACAGAGCATGGCGAATGGAAGGCTTATTGCAAGCTTGGTAGATCTGTGCAACCTACAGGAATAAAGCTAGTAAGTTCATTACAAGGCAAACGCAATGAAATCTACTTTCAATGTTAACTCACAATTTACAATTACAGTTGACTCTCGAACGAAAACCTTGGTCCTGTCAGCATTTACAGCCCGCTATAAATCACGTGACCTCGAAGTCGCGCTATCTCGAACTTTTTATCCGGTCTGTTGAGAGTTTGAGATAGCGGGACTGTATTGTATTCTCTTTTGGTATTAAGTTGAATTCTTTTAAACGATGAACATTTGAGGTCGGAGCAAGTAAACCAGTTCAAACCAATGTCAGCCCATAATTTATTGTTCATAGTGTACAAACCTGCTCTCTGAATCCAGTGTCACCTTCTTCAAAAAGCTTATCACCTTCGTCAAGGATTAACCACTCAACACTGAAACAAAAGCAATATAAGGTAAAATACTTTAAGTCGAATAAGTAGTATCCCGAATAACTTGGCCTGGTTTTCCTGAGAAATTCCTCGCATGACTAGGAATGGAATTGTGAGTGTGTTAACATGAGATCATAAAACCTGTGTTGGAACAAACAAAGAAGACACGTCTTAATCTTTATTAACCCAGATAGAAACAACCAAGTTTTTCAGCACGATCTTACGTTTGAATGTTGTAAGCAGCACCCGAAATTAAAGGCACCTTAATGAACAGAAAGCAAAAACAAATACTATATATATCATCTTAGAACAGTTATCCCTCTTACTTTACCTGCTTAAATCGATTGTTGACTCACTCTGTAACAGATGGACCAATCTATTAGGCGTGGTTATCAATATATCTAAAACAAATAATAATCATCAAAATGCAGCAAACACTACTAATACAAATAGCCAAACCATTATACCTCTTTCTTTCAATATCTCTTGCACACAAAGAAAAGTACAACTTCAATTTTGCCTTACCAAAGTTTTTCGACGATTTCGCACCAAAGTTATTAGCAGATGCTTTAGCTTTTGTCAACACATGTATTCGAAAACCAAGTCCAACACTCAAACGAACAAATTCTCGATGGATCTACAAATTAGAAAAAAAGCAGTAATTACAATGCATAATAATTTTCCACATTCGGTTCAAACATTGACAACTTAATCGCATCTTACTTGCTGAGCCAATTCTCTGGTAGGCGAGATGACAACAGCACGGAAACCAACCTTTTGGGGACCCTAGATGAATTTGAGTAGAAGAACATAGATCCAACAGAAAAAATTGCTGACCAGAAAGGATTCAAATAACGTACCTTTAGATGATGCAGTAATGGTATTATGAAAGCCAATGTTTTGCCACTTCCAGTAGGAGCGCAAGCGAGTAGTTCTCGTTGCTACAAGAGGACGAGAGGAAACAAGTTGAAGCCATGCAGAGAGGTAATACTTCATATAACAGAATGGTGAAAAAAGACATGGTGAAAGATGCAATGTGAAGCACAACTGGAACATTGAGAATCTCTCAGATACAGCTACTTTTTCAGCACAATGATGCTCTCATTACTGGCTGGATTTAGAGGTTAAAAAGAATGACAACATGGCTTCATTCAAAGTAGAATTCATATGGAAAATATCAACTGCCTCCTGTAGAATTCATATGGAAAATATCAACTGCCCCCTGTAGAATTCATATGAAAAATATCAACTGCCTCCCGTAGAATTCATATGGAAAATATCAACTGCCCCCTGTAGAATTCATATGAAAAATATCAACTGCCTCCTGTAGAATTCATATGGAAAATATCAACTGCCCCCTGTAGAATTCATATGAAAAATATCAACTGCCCCCTGTAGAATTCATATGGAAAATATCAACTGCCTCCTGTAGAATTCATATGGAAAATATCAACTGCCCCCTGTAGAATTCATATGAAAAATATCAACTGCCTCCCGTAGAATTCATATGGAAAATATCAACTGCCTCCTGTAGAATTCATATGGAAAATATCAACTGCCCCCTGTAGAATTCATATGAAAAATATCAACTGCCCCCTGTAGAATTCATATGAAAAATATCAACTGCCTCCTGTAGAATTCATATGGAAAATATCAACTGCCTCCTGTAGAATTCATATGAAAAATATCAACTGCCTCCTGTAGAATTCATATGGAAAATATCAACTGCCCCCTGTAGAATTCATATGAAAAATATCAACTGCCCCCTGTAGAATTCATATGAAAAATATCAACTGCCTCCTGTAGAATTCATATGGAAAATATCAACTGCCCCCTGTAGAATTCATATGAAAAATATCAACTGCCTCCTGTAACTAATTTGACAGTAGTTTTGCAGTTGCCCATCAGTGATATAGTGGCAAAAACCTGATTCCCAGGGAACCGGGAACAAAACCTGATTCCCAGGGAACCAGGAACAAAATTTTTGAGATATCAACCATACTTTAAAGGAAAAAACTTTGACGAGGCAAAAAAATCGCGAAAATTTGGGAATTTATTTTCGCGAATGGCCCATTTGACTAAATTTCGCGAGAATTAACTTTCACGAATGACCCATTTGACTATGTCTCGCGAGAACTAACTTAAAATAAAATTTCGAAAAATTTTTTTCCATGATTCAAAAAGAAGACAGGTCAAAGTACAAACACGTTAGTCGAAATAAAGTAAAAGGTGTACTTACTTATTCAAACGATACTCAGAGGAAAACCCCTAATAATTAAAGCATGTTATATTTTTGTAATGTGATCATTTGTTTTGAAAATTTCGGTGAAAAAAATAACATTTTTCGCGGAAATTAACTTTCGCGAATGAAGACATCCAGCATTTTTCGCGGGATTTTACTTTTACTTTTTTAAGGTTCTTCCGCGAAAGTTTCTTCCTGTAAAGTAATGAATATCATTATGCAATTAAACAAAAATGCAGTAAACAGTAAAATCTTATTAATTAGAATTAGAATATGAACTTGGATGAACTTATATTAGTAACATAGTATACTAAAGTCTAAAGTTATGATTCATTTAATTTTATCAACCTCTTAGCGTCAAGACTTTACTTTCACTCACAGCCATGATTTTGACAGACAATTAAAACGAAATCAGAAACAAAGAAAGTCAACAAGTAGTTTAAATCGAAAGACCATAACTTATAGGAACCGTAACAGTAACCCATCATAATCCACTGCCTAGTGTGTGCTATTTATGAAAGATTTTACTGAGACAAAGACACATGATGGAGAGAACACTAGATAATACTTGAAACCATCTAATGATATGTTCCACTTCATATTGAAGAGAGAACTTCAAGACATTATTCATTGTGATTAACGGAGGATCCAATTCAACAAAAAGATTTCAAGAAAAACTTCAAATTTGGTTGAATCAGAAACTAGACATTTTTTGTGTAATGATGACGTTAACCATTTTGTTACTAGTCATAAAGGACTTTTACCAGTATAAAACATGACGGTATTAATCTGAGAAACGTTTGCTTGAAATCTTTACTGTTTTTTCAACATAATTAGAATGGTGTTGTAATGCTTTTACTGAATGTAAAATTTTTGTTTTAATTTGTTTCCCATCTAATACTACTGTTATGTGTGAAAGTATGTCTGCAAAATCAATTGTACCTAATCAATTGCCTAATTTCATTCTATACACGTGTATTATGAGAGCATTTGCAAATTATGTCAAATTTATTTTTTGAACCAATAACACCAGGTGAAAATCACGCTAAAAGTTACTTTTATAGAAAACTGGGAGAAAATCCTCTTGCAATTCTCTTGACCTTTTGATTACCTGTAGCAAAACAGGAATTGCTTGCATCTGTATGGCTGTTGGGGTGTCATAACCATTCTCAGTCATGTTTTTAAGTATACTAGCAGATAACCGAAATCTGAAACAAACAAACAAACAAACAAACAATGTACAAAATGACACTCTCTATGGATTGGTCCTACACAATGGTTGAGAAAACAGTATGGAAGGAAAAGTGATGCAGGCTTCGTCACGACAGCTACGTGATCGCGTTCCTGCGCGCTGTCGCATAGCTAAAGCCATGCAATGGACGTGTTTTTTTGCGTAGTTACGATTTAGCTTAACATGAAAAACTTTTTCTTGTTGTTTATTAGATTTTTGCATAAGCAAGAAATCAATTAAAACCTTCCGTGTTCTTGGTTCAATTTTCTTACTGTCCAAACTATACGCCTGGCGGTGCTTGTTTATGTCTAATATGGCACGTCGTCAAAATGTCAATTCCCGTGAAAGAAAATAGCGTACATCCATCCATCAAATTTCCAGAAACATTTGGAAGTGTTATAATAATGTTTTCACGTTTATCAAGTGGGTATTATTTAAGTACAAAGTATGAACAAAAGTGTAGAAAAGGCTCTTGTACAATATTTGCGATGTTGCTTTTCATAGTACGTGATCCCGTAACTAATGTATTCTAGCTACGGCTTTTATCCCGCGGTTAGACATTTCTTCATGGTGAAGCCTGTGATGGAGCAAACAGTAAGAGGCTGATAACATAAAAAACCCTGCCAATAACTGTTAGCCTTTCACTGACTTAAATTCATAAGAGGGCAAGGTAAATATTTTGAAATCTATTGTTCAGCTCAATACTCTATAAAAGTTCATAAACCAAATCAAAGTAATAATATTGCAGCTCTAGTACGCATAGAGATTTGAGCAAGCGCTCGAAATGAACCAACCTTTTTTTCAAATCTTCAAACTTATGTAGCGGATCTGGAACATCAGCACCATTTACACGGATCTTGTTTTCCTTTCGAAAGATATTTACCTAACAGAAAGACATAGAAGTTGTAGGTTTTCAATTTAGGGCTTTTGATGGTCTGACTATCACATTCAGCTCTCTAAGTAAATTCTGCAGTTTAAGAAAATGATAAAAATAGAATGTACTTTTTCGATATGTTTTTCTTGTGCTTGTGTAGCTGTTTGTTCGCTCTTTCCTTTTAAAGTTTTCTTTTTCTTTCTGCTACCAGCTAAGAGCTCAATTGTATTTTCCTCATTGTCCTCAGTTCCTAAAGATATATATCATGAATACACCATAGTGTTTTCGTCAGTTAAGCCAGAATGCACTTGTTCCAGCTGATGTGAATCTGAGCAAGAAAACAAAATACATAGGCTCCAACAATGAAATACATTGTAAATCACAATCGCAATGCCAAAATATTAAAGAAAAAGCTGTTAGGTGTAACATGATTGGTAGAAAAAGCTGTTAGGTGTAGCATGATTGGTAGAAAAAGCTTCTAGGTGTAACATGATTGGTATTCCAATCTGCACACACAGGCACCAAGGAGTACCTAATGTCCACTTTTAATAGTTAAGATCAATTTTAAAATGTTTTTTGTATTCATTTTTTTTTTTACTTGTATCCATATTCATTTTACTTGCTTTGTCTTTTATCTCCTGTACCATGTCTAATTTCTAAATAAGTCAAAATCTCTGCCATAAGTGCCTTCTTGTGTCCAAACCCATTGAAAATCAACATGAATGATGAACAAAATAATATAAAGTATTATTATAAAGTTTGAAGACTGATGAATTAAGATGTATAGGATCGTTTTCGTTGACCTACCATTTTTGGAAATACTGTTTATCGAAGATTTTGATAAAAATAATACTACTTGTGTCCCCAAAATATATTTACCCAGATTTTTTCCTTACCCAGACACCAACTTTGCACACTCCCCATAATTCTTTTAAATATCTCACATGAAGTTGTCATGTACAATATTGACAAATTGGATGCTTTAAAAATCACAAGAATATAGCTTGCAGAAAAGAAGCTTGATTAGTATCTGGATAGCCCATAACGGCTGGTGGACATGCGAATCGAAAATGCAAATACACTTTACAACAAGTATAAAATCCACTATGATGAAAGAACCACTGTAATACTTTCATAATGGAAAAAATTTAAATTGCCCGTGATGATACCATTTCACTAGGATAACATCAGCAGTGTTGAATAGGTAAGATGTCGAATGAATGATAACCGGACAAGCCTGACATCTCACACAGATTATTTCCTCTAACATTGATAGCTGATTTACCTTATCGGGGATAATTTCGCCAGGGGAAACTTCGTAATTTTACAAAATTTTAGTTATATTCTCTCACAAATTTCACTTTTTCAAAACTTTTTGTCAGGGGAAATTTTTGTCACAAAGCCAAAATTTTGTCACTTTCCCCCGACGAAATTAACCCGATAAGTATCTCATTGAGATCAAAATAGCAAATTCTTAAGAGCCGAATGACAAATCGGCAATAACGTATTACACACGCATTGTTTTTCAATAGATTCATTGAACGGAAGTTGCCTTAGCTAAAAGGTCAAGGATAAATTCATATAAAAACATGGAAGCTGAGAATAAATAATCGGTGAACGTCTTGAAAGAAGATCGCCCTGCATTTCCAAGACAATTAAATCCTTCTCTTTTATTAGCAGAGAGATTTTTGTGGCAGCATGGAAACCATATGGTTATAGGTTACGCATTAACAGAAATCATATGGGCAAGAACAACTGCAGCAGCTTTAATATTTTAATCGATTTTATTTCAACTTCAACTTTCAGTTACTAGTTGGACTTTTCAGCCTTACTTGCTTACAACCTTACGTGCTTGGCTAATCACGCAGGTGAATTTCGTTTCTACCAATTCAGTGAGGATCTAATGCCAAGCAGTTGATGAATACTAAAAATAAAAAAAAACAGTTACATAACTGCACAATACACCAATAAATTCTAGGCACATTTAAAAAAATGCTGACCTTAAAAGAAACTTGAATTACAGAGTCATGCATCATAATTTTAACTCGAAATATTCAAAATAACATTATACCTGAAGGGAAAATAATTAATGAATTTCTCTATTTAGGGTGGGAGGGGTGAGTCAATAATCAGAGGCGTATTCAAGATCAGTCAAAAAAAAGTGGAGGAGTCCAATACTACAGTATTTCTTTTCAGTCTTAAGTGGCGATTAGGTTACTTGCACACTTTCCTTTTTTACTCTAAACGACTAAACTCTCCCCCACAAATTTTGAGTGACCTCTAGCTACGCTTTCGATAATGGTCAATAAATCCCTAAATTTCAATTTAACACTCTTAATAAGGTAAAATTCAGTTCATGGAAATTCTTTGGAAAATGTTTCTTCTTCTCTGGTTAAAAAAAATCTGAAATAATTCTAATATTTTGTAAGTATTAACAACTAATTTTCAAAATGTTTTTTTGGCACAAAAGTTGAAAAAACGACAACAACAAAATTATGTGTTTTTGACATTTATCTATTTGACATGACCTGGTCTACCAATAGCATATTGATAGCATCTTGTCTGACAGAAAAACAAACAACAAATCTGCTATAAAAGGAGACTAGGCAAAGAAGGTGTTCTTGGCCTCCCATTCGTGCTTTCCCTATCGACAAACAAATTGACTTCGATTGAATAGAATTTTATGTTAAAAATAGGCTCACAAAAATAGCCCATGCAAGGTCAGATTTTGCTGTTTCTTAAAAGGATTCCTGCTATTTTCTGATATTTCAAGGCATGATAGAACTCGCAAAGTTTTTTAAGAACTCTTTTTACAGTTTTTGGAAATTCTGTTTCCTTGAGCAGATATTTTGATTTAAAAATCATTAATTTATGCAACCCATAATTATTATGTAATAAGATAGTATTTTGTTAGTGTGTAGAACTTCTGAATTAGTGAATACTATGACTTCATTCTTCTATCAATCAACTCAGAGTAGAAGCCCTTACTTCATTGTAACTTGCAAAGATGTAATATTAATCATATTTAAAGTTATTTTAATGAAAAGTGTTAGCTACTATCTTATTACATCATAAGTATGCATTGCATAAATTAAATATAAGATTTTAAAAACGAAATATCTCAAAAACTAAAAATAATTATGAAATATTGAAAAGAGACTTGTTAAACAACTTTCTGAGCTCTATCATATTTGTAAATATCATTTAAAGTGCAGGAATCTCTTTAAAACAAAAATGTGTATTATAATAAAAGGAAGTAAATTGTATGTTGGCTGTTCTTATTTTTTGAGCCTTTTTCTTATTTGGTTCTTTGCTTTAAGAACAGTTTCAGATTTCAGTCTCCTTTTGTTCTTATTTATAGAACTTCTAGTTAAACAAGAAAGTAACGTTTTTTCGAAACACCTTTACTTGTTTTTTGTTTCAATCTTGACAATTTGAATTAATTTGTAATGGATCATGGTAGTGAAACAAATATATACATATTAAAAATGGTAGCCATTCGGTACTAACATAACGATATGAGCATATCGTCAAGTTATTAAGCAGGCCAACACCATTAATTATATTGTAGGTGAGAAAAGAAACAATCACAAGTGAAAACAATAGACATAGATACTTCTTCTTTTACAAGACATTTCAGGCTTGATTGCTTAATTTGTGAAACAATGACCTGATCCTCAGGTTGTTCAGATTTTGTTCTTATTTTTTGGCTAAATCTGACACTTTTATTTTTATAAAAAGGTTCTTATAAAAATAAAGCATGTATGTAGTAAGACCAACACTTAAGGTATCTTTGGTAAAAGATTCATTACACAGTTGAAAGCTTTTGGGCACAGACATCCTACAAACAATGCCAGTCTATCACACAAAATTTTTCAAATGTCTTTTGTGGTGGGACGAAGACATGTGTTTTCTGGATTGAGAGGGAATTTGTCCCCATAGATGTGTATATTTTGTTGGTAAACACTCCCTCGATAAGGATTGTTTCCATACTTTTGCATGCAAAACATAAATTTTTAAGGACTGGCGGTACCACTTCTCAAATCCTTTTACAGGAACTTTTTGGTCTTTAAAATTTCAGTTTACAGTGAAGTGTTTATGCAGGTCAAGAATAGAAAATAGAATAGAAAGTTTATAAATAGAAGTTTTCCACTTATGTCTTCCATTAGGCATGGAAGCTAATTCCTTATCATTTAATAAACATTATGTATTGGGGAGAAAAAGAAAACATATTTGGATAACATTGAGAAGAATATATGTATAACACTATATAAATAATCTATGCAACTTGCCTGAATTTTTCTTTCTCCTTGATAAATTTGACTCCTATCAAATACGTGGGATACGCGGTTGCAAACGTCTCGATTCAATATGCTTCAATATAAGTAATGTTGCTCTGATTCTTGCTCCTTGTTGACAAAAAGTTTTACTAGCGTTTCGCTCCCAGGATGAACTACGTCCAAATTAAGGGTGGAAGAGGGCGCATTTACATGAATGTTTGATTTTCTTATTGGAATGAAGCAAACCCTGTTTGTATTGTAGTATACTTAGATTGTTACTAACTGGCAATTCTTTTTCCAAAAATAAACGTCGTGCTTTAAGATTTCTGCAAAAGTTCCTAATGACAGGCGTTGGAGCGGGCGTAAAGAACTGTAGCATTACACACTGACTGACAAACACGAGTAAATGAAAGATCAGCTACCTCACGGCACTGACCAACAAGATGCCCTTGCATTCAGAAGTATTCATACAATAACTACTGAAATCCCATATTACAACATAATTAGATCTGTGCCTCGGGGTAAAAATATCAAATAATTTTAAAGTTTAAATCCATTAATTATATTCCCTAAAGCATCAAAGCTTTTTACCATTTCATTTCTCCAATAAAAACACTCCATGTAGGCCATGGAAAACAGACCAGAAAATATATAGAATTGATGAAATACTAGAGATATGGTTGCTCAAAATTTCAGTCACGCCAACACTCATTTCCAAAAAATTGGACACAAATATTTTTGTCATCACCAATATCAAATTCATTGGTTCTCAAAGAATCAACAAAAATTGTTTTATGAGAAATTTATCGAAATGTCCCCCATGATGTAAAAGAACTGATGATACATGCTACTATAAAACCTAACAACAACGTTGGCGAATGGACTAACTACTGCCATATGACCACGATTAAGAAGATTTTGACTGCAAATTTGAAAAAAATCCAACTCTCTCTAAAATAAAAGTGGGATGCACACACGCGGATTAGTATAGAGTGATAATTACTTGTATTGTGTATATGTTTACAGGAATAGAACTCATTCAAGAATATTTACGTTCTAACATAGAGAAAAAATTATTGAACAAAAAATACTTTGCTAACACTTCTACTAACCTTTCTTCCTTTTTTTCCTTGATTTGCCAGCCGTTTGTTCTTCTTTTTCTAAACATCTATCTTTCGTACATTTCATTTGGGCCTTGCTATTCCCAAAAAAATCAAGTGCCTCCTCTACCTCCTCTTTGCTTATACTTGGTTTGGTTTCCTTCACGATCTGAAATGTGTAGAAAGCAATCACTACATCACAATGCAATCAGACTCTCCGTAGTTGTAAACCTGGCAAAAAACTATTTTTGTGATTCTAGTAGCCATACAAAAAAAACTTTGACAAATCATGGGCAAATGTTCGTTTATAAGATAACCTAACACTCGCTGCTTTTAAATTAAAATGCTGCTTAATATTAAAAGCATTTATAATGCCTAAAATGATAAATAATGTGTAGTACCTGACATTTCTTTGCATCATCTTTGAATCTTTTAAAATCAAACTTTGCACCACAGCCAAGTTTCTTGAAAAGATCATATGTATCAACCATCTTGGAAAATTTGGAAAAATGCTCTTACAAAAAGGATGGATCCAACTTGGCAATCCCTATACCACTAAAACTAGCTACACAACACAGCTAACCAGCACATAAATATCTCTCCAGATTATCTAAAACATATTTTTCTTTTTCAACATATCATTCAAAGAGAAGTATATTTTACTTTCCAGGGCTTTTCCTGGAAAAATCCAACAAACCCTGGCCGACATTAGGCTTACAGCTTTAAGGCTATGGTGGTATTTAAATCCTTTCTTGAGAATTAATATGTTTCTTTTATATGATTTTATTAAATCTCAAAGCCTTCATAACCCAAAGAAACATTAGAAAAAATTAGAAGTGCATAATATATTTCCATTATATCAAAGGAGACCATACAACAAGAGACAAATATCATTATAATACAACCTTAAATTATACTCAACGCAATGGACTATACGTGAAAATGACCAGCAATCCAGTCGGCACATTCATTAAAAATCACTGCAAAGGAGTATTTCTATAGAAACATACACACTATTTCGATAAAAATGCTCCTCGTCACAGTGACTTTTTGACGATTTTGCCCACTTTGATGGATCGTTGAGCATGATTCAAATCAGTTGTCAACACCTGCAAACAAAATGTTTGATTTTATATAATAAATAAAATCGCACTATTGATAATTATCAACCTTTGAAAATAATGACTTATGTTTTTTACTTTCATTTTTAATATCTTCGATTTGAATTTTCACCACCCTATTCCAAACAGAAACAACACCAACAACACAAATGCTAAAATATTCAAAAAGGATTAATTCCTTAAAAAAGAATTATAGGTTCATATTATTTTGTTAGCTGTTACCACCAACAGAAGTTAGAAAAAAGAACACAAAGTTCGTTCGAGTCAATAATCACAAAGATGAGAAGATTGACGTTGAAGATTGACAATTGAAGTGAAAAGTAAATGGCTTGATGAGTTAAGCTCGCTGAATCAAATGTTTCAATGCATTTATTTATTTATTTGCACTAATGGCTTGTTAAAACGAACATGAGGTTAAAAAATTTACCCTTTCTTTTCTTTAATATAAGAATACTCAGAGGACAAGAAGAAAAATATAGTATTTCGTTTCGATTCCAATCAAGAATGACTTTAATTTGAGTTCTCCTCTTGTTTGTCACACATTATAATTTAGTAGGAAAAATAGCTACAATTTTTTTGAAAAACTACTTTCGTAAATATTTATTTACAACAATTCTTAACTGTTATTGAAACACTGAAAAAGTTCTTTTCTTAACCTCATGTCCCCTGTAAGAAGAGTTTTTCAAGAAAAATGAAATTTGATTGATGTTTTTGCCTGGGTTGATCTGCTGATTTGAAATTTCTCTCGTAATCTCGTAATCCGGAATTTCCCACGGAGCAAGTAAAACGTCAACCAAATCTCAACCAACTATGTGATAAACCAGGAATAACGTGATTGTTCATGAAATTTGGGAAAATTTCCCTCAAAGCCATGTTAATACTTGTATAAATCAAGTGCTTCTAAAATTCCTTATCTACAGACATGTGAAACACCGCCCAGTGCACATGTCAAAGGCAAAATTAAAATGTATCTATAAATAAATAATTACATAATCCAATACGGTGCACCAAAAATAAAACAAAAATAAAAATAAACAACCACAATAAAAAAAACAACCACAACAAACATTTTCATCTTTAGATGATTTTCAATATTGATACAGTATTCACATTACCTTCACTTAGAGTCATAAATGGTAAACTTAATGACCTCCTTGTGAAAGAATAATCATCTCCCGGAAAAGCAAACAAACAAAAGCCAGGATAGAAAATGGATGGAAAATGTTTTTGTAGAAAGAAATTCCTAACTGTTGAATGTCCTCAGCACAGTCAGTAGAAACTAAGGGAAATGTACTTTGACTTGGTTACCTGCATAAAAGACAGAACAAAGCAACTAACTCAACACGGGTAATAAGACACATAAACACAAATAAATAAATTGCTTGATAACAATATGGGAACGTCAGGTACTAGAAACTCATGGGTCCTCGTTACAAAGGTCGGGATTGATTTTTCCATAACCTTTTTCAGACGATCGCAGTTCCTTGACTTTTCGGTACAAGACAATACCAGCAAGTATGCATACTATCATGCCGATAGTGACAATAACCCCAGCTGCTGCCAAATTGTCAGATCGTTTCTTTGTGTGTTTTCCCTTCTCTTGGGGAACAGGCACAGAGACTCGCTTGACTATTGGATCATCGTATTCAACTTTCACAATTTGAGCAGCCAGATTTTCTTCTTTTTGAACATTTGATACTTCGATATGTTCAACCTTCTTGGGTATCTTTGATTGGAAGGTGATATGACTCTTGTGAACTATGGCATTCATGACTAACGGCTTATCTTTAGTCACGTTGATTACTGTGGAACCTGTTAGATTACCAGCTCGGACGGTCATCTCGTATGTACCAGGAAGAAGAAGGCGGAAGAAGTTGCCATGCTTACAAGATTTGACAGTGTGTTTAATGCCGTTGATAGAAATAACTGCATTGGGGACAGGCTTGTTGTCGCTTGTTCTACAATAGCAAAAGTATTACATCAGTTTGTTTTTAATACATTCTCCAATCGCTATCTGATCTAGATTGACAAGGATTGACTTTTACAACGTCAAAATTAAACATCAGCAATAAGAATCACTAGGAAATTGTAGCAAGATACAATATTTTGATGTGTCACTTAAAAATATTTCCTCAACAATATTCTTGTAACTTTTCTTCTTAAACAGATAAACTTGTACAATACTTAATCAGCCATTTTCCTGATTCTGAGACTAAAATGTCCCTTTTAAAGTGGCTGCAATTCAGTTGACAGTTTTTACCTATATAGTCAGTTTAGTATAAACTACATAGATCTAACACATTTATCAAAACACTTACAGGACTAGTCCCTTGACACCCATATGCACTTGTTGGAGATATGCAAGCAATGCAGGGCGATGGGCATTCCACAAACCAATCAATTTATCGGGCTTTGGGAATTTACAACAAGCAAGTTCAACAGTAATTTCAAACGTGTTACTGTGGACATAGTTGTAGTCTTGCATACCACCGGCAACATCGTACCAATGTGCGCCATTAGTAATCCCTGAATATAAATGTGAAGACTTGATTAATAGCAAATCTAAGGAATATTTTCTTCATCATAGTTAAAGTACATGACTTAATTTTTCCATGCTATACGAAAATCAATTCAATTTCGCATATTCGTACATATAGGGAAAAACCGTGTTAACAAGTGAAATTGGAACAACAATAAACTTTGTGGCAAATGCTGGAAGTGAGAAACAAGCATCAAGCAAATCCAGGAAAGGGTTGTAGAGTAAACTGGACGACTTTATTTCATTCAATGAAATAATATGCACCAGGATCACCTAAGAAATTCAACACAACACTGACCATTTTCAAAAAATTCATTGCAAGCAAATCCTTTATGCATTGTGGGATGCGCTTCTGAATATGCTAATGCAAGTTTTCGAAACAAGTCATCATCCGGTGTTGGCGAGTTCTGCTCTGTCTGTTGTTGGTTATCATCCCACGGATAATTAGCGACGAGACTTCCACCATGGAGATTAGCTGAGAGAACAAAGTTGTACTCCTTTAACCACTGGATAATGTGTTTGGTCTCAGGTTGTTGGTCCTCTTCGGGAACGTCCTTGAAACGATCAGGGAAATTCCTAAAAACAAAATTACATGGTTAATTTGAGTGGAAAGACAAATTTTTGTTTCACCATGATTAATGACTGGTACAAGTTTTTTTAAGGAGCAGTCCAGTCAAAATTAACATAATGCTTCTGTGTGATTAAGCATAATTTTGAAATATTACGATGTCAGGGTTTGGCAATTGCTTAAATTAATTAATTGCATAAATTAACTGATGGTGATATTATGCAATGATAATGGAGAGTGGAATTAGCTGGAGTCTTTCAAAATATTTTTTGGTAAAATATTTAAAATTCAAGAGCACAAAAAGTCGCAAATCCTAAAAAAGAAAAATGTTGCATACACAAAATGTCACAAAAGTCGCAAGAATTTGCTAGCGACAATTTGTGTTCATGACTTTTTGTGTACACGATTTTTTGTGACTTTAAGGTAGTACCTGAAAATCAAAAAGTAAAACTCAAGATGAAGTCCAATTCATAACAGGATTCATTTTAAACACTTATATAGTCACTTCAAAATTGTTATGAACAATAAAGAATAATAATAATAAAAATAATAATAATTTCAGACATTACAACCTTAAAAGAAACACCATTTTACAAACAACAATACGCTATCTTTTTTATTTCATAACACCACGTCCACATACCTCTTCACGTTTAAATTCATCTTTACATTGTTCTTTGTTTATCCATTTATTTTAGTTTTAGTTTTTATTTAACATGTTTATCACACAATAAAAGACCAATGTGTAATATATGTAAATAACTCCAGTGCCGCATCCAGAGCTTTTTTGGGGATACCGTTTTCTTACGTCGAGTTTTACTAGGTTTAGTGACACCTGAAGCCCCCCCATGGTGGGGGCTGAAGGGCGGAAAATTTTTTAAATTGAGGGGTCTAGAATGCTGGAAAATGCACTTCCACGAAGAATTTCACTTGATGCAAAGAAGTTTTGGAGCAGACTTAAGGGGGACGTTTTAACTCGTGAACCCCAAAACACGAGAACTGAGCGTCAATGCAAAGCTCGACTCTCTCAGTCTTAACTTTATTAGTCTGCAATGGTCGAAAAAACGTTTACAGTATAATAAATAAAGGCGTTTACAGTATAAGTTTTGTGTCGTCCCATTTTTGACGTTTCTGCTGTTTTTTAAAAAAATCAATCATCAACAAAAATTTATTTTCGAAGATTTATTTTCGAATTTGTAAAAAATATATGGTTTCTATCAATTATGTAGAAGTGATTACAGGTGTTTGTTTTGTTTTGTATTTAATAGAACTTTGGAATCGCATGTTTATTTGATTTACGTCATTCTCCAAGTTTATTCTATTTATTCTGCAGGTGTGGCGCCGTTGAAGATTAAAGGCAACATTCGAATGACTTTGAGATTATACTGTAGGGGCGATCTGATATTTCACGTTGTTTTGATATAGAAACCACGCTATTGCAGTACATGTCTTCTTCAAAATAATGAATCTAGTGAAGCGATAAACATTAAATATGGCGGATTCTCAGTTTGGCTCGCATGTTCTGCGAGGCTAAATATCTATCGTTTTGATTGTTAGTTAGTTTAGGTAAGTTTTAGAGATTAAGTTAAGTACTAAATTTTTTCTCTTGTTTGTTTTACAACATTACAGCGTTAACTAAACAATTTGGGAAAAAAATTTTTGGGCGGATTTTTTTGGGCGCCCATACCGGTCAAACGGTAGCAAAATACGTCTGGATGCGGCACTGAACTCCTATACAGTTTGCGCAATTAGTAAACTCCATCATTTAATTAATATCAAGTTTGAATAACAAAGAAAATAAGAAATTATGTAAGTATTTCATAGGTACTGCCGGAGTTTATTATTTTACCTGTTCCTACTTTCGTGCTTTCAGAAAACCAACAAGTCGTCAAATAAACTATTAAGTCCTTAAGTCCCCCACAGAAGAAAATACAAGTGGAAATCGGCAACATTTTAATAACACTTTTGGTCTACACAAAGTATCTCAACATCAGAGAATAGAAGTCATCATTACAGAAACTATTGTTAGTGTAGTCGAATACAGATCTTCTAAAGAAAGTTTTCCTTCTTTTAAACGTAAAATTAGCATTATATATACAAACCTATTCAAATCAACACCATTCGCATTTGCTCGTCCACGTGTACTCACACAATCTCCAACTATTCCGTTCTCATAGCCATCAGGGTTCATACTGGGCATGATGTGCAAAACCGTGTCTTTCAGCAGTGACAAGACCATCGCATTTCCCAGTTTGTATTCGTCACACAAGTAATCCAGCAAATACAGAAGCACTTCTCTCCCAACAACCTCGTTACCATGCATGTTGCCGATATACTTAAAATTTGGTTTAAGTGGAATGTACTTTCCAGGTTCTACTGTCATCTCCATAACATACAATTTTCTGCCTAGTACCGAGCTGCCAATGTCATACAGCCTCGTAATGGAAGAGCATTTGCTATTGATTTTGTGCAAGTAATCCACCATCTCATTATAGTTGTGATGTTTTATATCAATGGCAAAAGTGAAAGATTGCAGGGATATCCATGCCAACACAGAAAGTTTGAATAGAGATATCAACATTGTCTGCGCCAACAACGATTCACCAACCAGCAGTGAAATTCCTTCCTTTCTTTTCTTGCTAATATCCAATAATCCACGAAAATTTCTTTGTTCTCTAACATTCAATAAAAGAAACAGCAAAATTAGTAAACATTATGATTTATGAATTGACTCTATCTTTCATCCAGATCATCAAATCGAAAACAAACCCATACTATAATCTTCATAAAAGACAAAATCTCAGCAGATTGGATAAAATGTTTGGCCATAACTTAACAAAGCCCAATCGACATTATCCTTGTCTGATAAGTACAGGAACAGAAGATAGTCCAGAATTTATCTTAGGCAAGTATATCACTATAGGTTGAAGTAAATGAAGTTTATTAATTCAATTACTTTGTTGCAATTTTATCATGGAAGACAATGTATGATTGTATCCAAAATGGAATGGCATTTCGGGGAAAAATATTGAGAGAATTTATAACACTTAATGTTTTCGTGGGATCAACAATATTGGTGATGAGATGCAGAGATTTTTCCAAGCACTTTTGGTTACTACTGTTTTTCGTAGAAAAGATTGAGTTTTACAGTCCAGGAAGCTCTGCAATTTTAATCTCCACAAAACAGGCCTTGCCAGGAGAGGCATATGAAGGGAGTTGGAAACTAAGATGTTTTTTAATTTTACAGAACAACACGAAAACGAGTCCTACTGGTACCATTTTCGTTTTCATATTCTTTTGTAAGGTGAAGAAATGAATGCATACAACAAAGGAAATCTCAAAATTACCTTAGCAACGGTGGTCGTTCTCCCTCCCTATTCACATTTGGTGAACAATGGCCTAATTACTCTCTCAAAACATGTTTTTGAATACTACACATTAAAGAGCTACAAAATGTTTGACAATGAATGATTGAGTTTCAACTACCAGTAAACGGTAGTTGGACAGTGGTTGGAAAAATCCCTGAGATGAGATAGAGGAGTGCAGTGTCCAGGGGCTATTCCAGTTTTCAATCCTGAAACAATCAATCTGATAAATATTGTATCTGTATGCTTTCGTATAAATTTTCTAGTTAGTCTTCAGTTATGCATGAAATAATGAGAAATTAAAAGATTTCAAATTCATTGCTCAATTCATAGCGTTATAGGATTTGGAGGCATTTTTAGCCTATTTAGACAGTTTAAACAGCTCAAAATTTTCATACACCTCCCTGTTGAATTTTGCTGCCGATGCCCATAAAATTTATTCCGTAGATATTGATCAAAGATCTCAATGACATCACGGCGGTCCCAAAACTTTTAGCCTATTATCAGAATCATCTCCAAGCTTAATGATCCAGTTCTTCCGAAAACAATGAAAAACATCAAAATTTCCCAGCTCACATCGATCATCATTCTACATCGCATTCAAGAGTCTAGCCTAGAGACTGAACGCAAAGAAAAATTATAATATGTCTCAAAAAATTCCTTCAGAGAAGAAATTCTAAATAAGTACGTTTTTTATATGACCACAACTCTCAAAAGAATTGTCAATTACACGCAAGAAAAAGCAGAAGTTTAGAAACATGCAATGCAATAATAAAATGCTTTTGTGTATAATTTGAACCTTATACTTTTGTTATCATTATAAAAATCTCTTTTAATAATGGGTTTTATAGTTGAGTTTTAAAGGGAAATTAAGCCTTAAAATTTCTTTTCTGATTGTGAGCATGAAATACTTCATTTATACTAGAGGAACACCTTTTTATGTATAAAAGGTATTCCAAATGAAAAAAAACTGCTAAAAGCTGCTAAAAAAAAAAAAGTTAAATCCCCATTACAGCTTTCGTTATAAATATCATGACGTCACAGAGCGAATTTCATCTGCAGAAATATCAGACGTAGGCAGCACATGATGACATGTTTTTTTACGCCTATGTTCTAAAGATACAAGAAATGGTAGAAAAACAACAAAGACAACACGAAGATATTTATCGTTCACCAACATAACAATCTTAAACATCAAGAAACAGCAAAATGTAAAATAAGTTTATCAGCGATTCAAGAAAAATAAAAACAGTCATACTGAAGATTTCATTTTTTATACATCTAAAATGTACACATTTGCTCAGAAACTCACTAACGCACGTATACCTGCTATAAATCTAAAACAAAATACTTTTTAATAAAGGTTTGACATCGTGAAGAACTGAAGAACTTTCATGAACAAGAACAAAATATTCTAGTTTATGCAATCCATACAAAAAGAGCGATCACGCTGTGACGTCAAAATTTCCATCGCAGAGCACTGCAATGGTGTCTGTTGTTAGATACTAAATAACGAAAAACTGAGTATAATTATCATTTAAGATAATTTTTAATGATCACAGAAGATCAATGAGACCTTTCTGCGGCTAATATAAAAAGTTTTTGATAAAGGCTTAATTTCCCTTTAAATTTGTTTGAAATTTCAATTAACGTCATTTTGTATTTACAAGGGTCACAGATCAGGCTTCTCATTGACATACACGATCGCATTCACGTCTGTTGGGATACTTGTGTTTTCTGTTAAAACTCGGTTTTCAAGCGGGAGAGTGTGTTCCCATATATGCTCCACTGAAGCAGTCTAATAACGTATAATGTCCAAAAATCATCGCTGACGAGTTGACATAAGGTCGACGAAAATATTAATGATGAAAATAATATATTACATACTTATAAGCAAATAAAATAAATGACAAAATGAAACTAGGAAGAATAAAAATCAGTCGTTTTGCTTGGGATGAAATCAACAAAATAATTCATAACGTATAATGCGTTATTCCCAATTGCCAGAAAATTCCCAAATTTGTATACAATACGTTTTCCCACTCGATAAAATTTTGATATTTTTGTGTTATTATAGGAAAAAGTATTTAATGTGTTAATAAAATACTTTTCAGCCCGAATTTACGTGGGAAACAACTATGCAAAAGAAAATACATCCGTAACTAATGGATGAAAAATTCAACTTAACTTAAAAAACAATGCAGAAAGTCAGCTGGCTGAGATTTATTTTCTATTTTGATTCTTTTTCTTCCAATTCAACTTCTTCTTTTGTTTGCATCAGTTCATTTTCAATGAGTTCCATCAATGATTTTTTAGTTATTATTTTGAGTGTAAGTTTCATAAATTTCTGTCTGTGTGGAAACCTTGGTTAAGCCTTCATTTCACTGATTGTAAAGAGAGTGGAAACTAAGATGCTTTTTAATTTCATTGAATAACGCAAAAAACAAGTCCTGCTGGTAGCACTTATGCTTTCATATTCTTTCGTTATGTGAACAAAGGAATTTGTATAATGAAGGAAATTTCAAAATTATCTTAGCAATGGTGACCGTTCTCCCAGGCAACAACAAATTAGTGAATAATCACTTATACCTAAATTATCCTTCATTTGTCAATTGAGCACTCAAACTAATAATGAGTTGAGCATGTTTTTAAAGAGTATCTACCTGCATGATCAAAAGAGTGTCTTAACTGACTCCAGAAGCGCACCTCATAATGACAAGAATGACAAGATTTACCACGTCAGCATACTTTTCTAAAATGAGAAGCCTGCAGATGTGTGACCCTCATAAATATGTTTTGTTCCACTAATATTCGCTGATCTCATGGATATGGTGATCTGTTAACAGGGGGTAATGCAGGTCAAAAACCATAATGGAATGCGTTATTGGGCGCCAAAACTCGGCTTCTTCACGTTTGAATTTTTGTTTATTCAATGAATATACTCATGGATATAAAAGTTTCTGTTATTCTATGCATGGATGAAACAATCATTTCTTTCTTAACACACATGATCAGAACGCAGAGATAGAGTGTGCTGCAACAAAAGGAGGCTCTCCGGACAAGCTCTATTTAAGAATACACAATAAGAGCTAAAAATACATAACAAACAGTCTCCATGCATTACATCATTATTAGAATATTGAATTCTGATGATACAAACATAACACGATTCCCCTCCCCATATGTAATTTGTGGGTTTTTTTCTTCAATTTTACTTTCGCGAATTGGCTTCCTAGGTCATTTCATGTCAGTCCTTCTCACTGGGACTTACTTTTTCGCGAAAATGACTTTCTCCCCCATGAAACTTTCTCCCCGTAAAGTAGAAGCGCTTTGAAAATATTGCCAAATATAATTATACTAGTAACCCGAGTAAAAATTTTTTACAGGTTTTAATCGATGTGAGCTGAACAGAGAGAAAGGCTTAGTATAATGAATTTTAGTATGATAAAGTTCTTCAATTGTTTGGAATGTAGAATGTTTAGAATGTAGTTTTGAACAG
Organism: Turritopsis dohrnii; assembly: GCA_027922465.2. NCBI lineage: Eukaryota > Metazoa > Cnidaria > Hydrozoa > Anthoathecata > Oceaniidae > Turritopsis > Turritopsis dohrnii. The sequence goes on from BQMF02000305.1 coordinate 211,879, forward strand.
CATGTAGAACACAGGTTTAAAAAAAAAAATGCTGTGCGTCCACTTTTTCCACTTTTTACATTATGTATAAATTGAAGATGCAATGCAATGGTTCCCCATGATTAAAAATATCTAACGTCAAAACAGAAAAAAACACTCTTCACTCCTTTAATTTTAAAAATCTCTAGGTATTCCGGCTAAAGTATATTTAGTTCAACACTGGAGTTATGAACAGAAAAACTTTTTAATCAGAAGATCTGAAACACATCAAAATATTCATAATAAATCTTTCACAATACGATATATGCAGTAGTAAAAATAAATTGTGTGTACAGGTAAACAACAAAAAGATTAAAATCACTGTAACTGTTCATGGAATCCACACCCCAATGTAAATAAAAGCCAAACGCAAAAGTCGTAAAAGTGTCGAGATGTGATTTTCTTTATGAACCCAGACCGTCATGATTAAAAACCATGATATTCATTTCTTCAATCGCGTATTATTTGAAAAGTAATGGCGCAGAAACCCTATTAATACTATAAGAAAGAAAAAAAACAAACAAAAAAGTTCTAAAGCGTACTTTCCCTAAAAACATTAATAATGCAATGCAATGTTTTCCCCTATACTAATCGTAGAAAAATATTAATCGCCGTGGTCTGACACTCCATCATTATGAATAAGTGACCGCAAAAACGACCCAAAATTTTAGAGAGTGAAAGCGTGGAAAAAGCGGATGCACACTCGTGATTAGTATATAGATATAACTAATTTGGTCTTAAATGGAACTAAATCAAACCTTGCAAAGGTAGAATTTGGAGTACCACAAGGTTCACTGATTGGTCCACCAAGCTTCTCCTTAAATGTAAACGATATGGAGGAGAATGTGGACTGTGACTTAGACCAACTTGCCGACGACTCGACAGCGCACATCACCGGCCCCTCAATTGATAGTGTCATGATGAATTTAAAGAAATGCGCTGGTCAACTTGAGTCATATTCCAAACGAAACTCTTTGACAATCCATCCCGATAAATGCAAAGTCGTAATTTTATCGAAAAATCGTTTTATTGGCCCTCTTATGAACATTGAAATATCTGGTAAAAGTGTTGACACCGTGAAATCGACCAAATGCCTGGGCATAACAATTGATGATGAACTGAAATGGGACACTCATGTCCAAAAAGTCTCAAAAAGATTCAGTGTCAAAGTAAAAAAACTTTATCAAATGAGGGGAATTCCGAAATCCACATTATCAACAATCTATTTCCAAGGAATCTTACCATCAATTCTATATGGTATTCTCATGGGGAAATTGCACACCCTCACTCATGTCTAACATCGACAAAGTCCATATCAGAGCTGCTCGTTTTATCAATCGTGTGAAAAAATCTGTCCCAGATTCTGCTGTCCTTAGTACAGTAAAGTGGCAACCCATTATTAACTACTATAAAAGAAGCATCGCTTGCAAAGCATACAAAATTTATAATGGTCTTTCTTCACCACTGCTAACAGATCTTATCAAAAAATCAACCTCACGTGCTAACAGAAATGCCCTCAAAATCGATCTTCCATCATTCAAGTATATGGATCATAAACGATCATTTCAATATAGAGCACCAATTGTCTGGAATAATATTCCAAATTCGATCAGGGAGAAAAACTCGTACAATGCCTATAAACAAGCGTTGAAAAACTCTGATGCCATCAACAAGATAAACTTTCAAATTACTGGAAGAGCCATACATTATAAAGATTACGTTTATTATTAAAAAATATTTAATTTATACACTTTTCTATAGCATTTTCCTTTTGTTCCATTTCAAGTTTTAATTGCTCAATTTTTATTCTCAGCCAAATTAATCCAGTCTTACTTTGTGCATGGGTTCCTATTTTCAGGCCAAGTGTATTTCTCCTAGCCCTCTTTGGCTCGCCTTGTGTTTTCCCATGTGCCCGATTTTGCCTCTTATTCTCAATTCTAGTTTTGTCTACACCATTTTCCCAATTTAATTTAAAGTCATTTTAACTAGTATTTTATATTTTTATGATATTTTATCACATACATTTTTTTTACTTTTAAATTTTAGATTCCAAATTCTTTTTCTCTTTGCTAGCTCTCAAGTCTAATTTTTCCACATTGCCCAAATTTAATCTAAGTCTTCTGTGATCTTGTGGGCTTTTTACTTTTTTGTTTATTTATCTAGTAGGTCCACATCAGTGATTCACTGCCTTATATATATTAGTTGTATATATGTATATCTTATATATGATTTGTATATAGCTCTCGACCTTCTTTACCAAATAAATTAATAATAATAATAATAATAATAAACTGATCAAAGTCACTTTCTTGGAAAGGTCAGATTATTTCTCTGGAACTATAGCTAGTAGGCTTATTATATGAAATTTTTTCTTTGTAATAAACAGTCAGGATTACTTGTAAAAAGAAATCAACAATAAAACATCTGCGCTGAGATACACAAAACTAGAAAATGGTGGTATGATCTGAACCTGTCGGTTCTGAGAAGGTAGTACGATTGGTGACAAAACTCACACGAAATAATATGAAAAAAAATTCAAATTCAAAAAAACTTCCCCTACTCTGCTCTATCTCTGCTTCAGCTATGCGCCATTTTATAAAAACGAACTCACAAAATAGCACCAACTATTCCTAAGTCTAAATTATCAACAATTGAACGATAAAAAATAAAAAGAGTTCTATATCAGAGGGATTGTAATTTTATCCCATCGTTTAGATTCACCTGCTTGAAAGCTGAATTTTAATTCCGGTGCGTTGACATGGAAGATGGTGTATTTGGATGCACGTACTAAGTTTAAATAAGATTCTTTTCAAAAAAGATTCATTTGTTTTGAGTCTTCTTCGTTTGACCATATCATAATAATCGTGTTTTCATCACGGTAACCGATTCATAAAATTCTCACCTTCAAACTTTTTAAAAACAAAGTTGACGTAAAACGTGTTCTTTGAAAATTTCCATTATTGAAAAAAATAATTTAAGAATGCGTTATCAAAACTGAAATGAACTTCTTCAAAAACAGTATAGATCATTTGCAATACCATTTGCACACCTCCCTCATAAAAATTCTAAAGACCATATTTCCAATCCCGTCACTATTATCAATGCAGTATTGCAATAGGCCAGTCTGTATTTTAGGTGAGTGGCATGATATCGTGTTTATGAGTCCTTAAATTATACACACGCATACCAACCCAACAGAGTTGCTCAATTCGCATTTATAAATAACAGGGCCTGGAAGTGGTGCCTTCACGGTCTGTACATCTACATCTAAAATAAATAAAACAGTTTCTGCACTGAGTTGGTGTTCCACAAACTATCTTCAAGTACTTTCTATCTTGTTGTTCTTTATTAAGTTCTGAGAATTAAAGAGTTAAACTATATTATAATCACAGTTTTTTATTTTATAAATAGAGAGCAGCCTATCTCTTATAAACCAGCTTACAAGAACATTTCAATAAATACTGACAACATGGGAAGTCTGGATGAAGAAGCCACTCTTAAGAAAAAGGTAGGTTTTAAATGATAAGTTTTTACTTATTTATTCATAAATGAAAATATGAAAAATACTGGTATGGAGAAATATTGTTTTGAACTGTTTGTGTAATTTTTTTCTTCTACCACATATATAAGCAGATGTTTCACATCCAAACAGACCGTTTTTTGGCAGTCAAGAGAATAGAATTTGTTAATTTTCAATGACAATTCGGCTGATATTTCATAGCAAAAATGTAAACAATAATTACCCCTGTATTCCTTTCTGTTTTGATTTTCTTTACAGATGGATGTTATATGTGTTCATTCCCCTTTTTTTAAGTTTTCACATCCTGCACACATTTCAATAACTTTTCAGATTACATCTAGGATAATAATTTTGTTAGCACGGGCAAGCTTAAGCCTATTAAGACTATAGTTATACTTTACCCTGCTACTTTTACATATGTCTAAATTCAAAAAATTCAAGAAAGAAGGCTACTCAAACCCCAAAATATATAGAAAGAATTTCTACATACAAAGTTAACCTTAGTTAACATTGTGTCACCAATATAAGATTAGGTTATGTGAAAGTCTAGAAATTTTGTTGTTTCGTTCAAAAGTTATATAATACATAATACAGTGTTTAATTAAATTGCCTGTAGAGAAACACTTTAATAGGAAAAATTGCAATTTGTTAGGTGAGGATTTGGGTTGGGTAAATGTTTAAATAATCACCAGTTAAAATTCCTGAATTCAATGCTATTTATATATATATATATATAATTTTGTTGTTTGCTTCAAGTATGAAATGTTGACATCACAAATAGCAGTTTCATTTTTTTGTTAACCTTATTTCTGTAACAGTCTTTCTAGAGAAATTTTGTTTTGAAATATTGCTATTAAATGTTTTTCTCAAATGTTGTTGTCAAGTTATATGTTATCATCCCATTGCTTGATTGTTAATATCAATGATTGTGACAGACAGTGTTTATCTTGTCATGAAGTCTCCAAATCAATAGTTTTCCTTTTTTTAATTATTTCTGTAGAATGTAAAAATTATTACTACTCGTAAATAAAAGTGATGTAATAGCATAGTTGAGTTTGATAAACTTTTTTGTATGTATAAAATTAATAGCAGCAGTTCATTGTGTTGAAATTAAAGCCAGAGTTTCTCATATGTTTTCTGAATATCATCATTGTTTAACAGAGATATCCACTTCAGTACATACATAAGGATAATAAAACTTTTGTCCTTTTTAATTAGTATTTCTAATTTACATCTTATCAAGTCCAATATCAAATTACCAAAAATCCTGATATCCTTATATGAGAACAAACATTTTGACATCAAGACAAATGTTGATTCTTTTGTTTGTGTTGAAAATATTAGTTTTGTATCTCGGAAAGATCGGAAAAATAAATTTCAACAGTTAGAAGCTAAGAGTTTTGTTTTTGTTTGAACTTCTTTTGAGAGGCGTTGATGTATTTTTTTCGACAATTTCAAAAATAGTTGTTTGAAACATCGGCCAGCAAACACGTTTAAGAAATGGATCAAGATGAGGAACGCCGTCAACTTTTATACAAAAAAATGGGGCAGGTATGATGAAAAATGAAATCCATTAGAATTTATCGTGAGCAACATTATTAATTTGTGACATGTTCTTCCAATGCTTTAGAAATTTATTCACATATGCGATGCTTTAGAAATCAGGAAATACTTTCAATTAGTGTTTCCTCAATTTAATATGGTCATTTCGAATGTTTAACATTAGAGTTTAATAGAATCCAACATCGTAAACATTCTTTATACTGTTAGAGACAATGTTATCTAATTAACTAGTTATCTGTCCTGCTTTAATAAAATAGCTTAATCTTTGTCCATCAAAAGACCACAAATATTTTTTTGGTTTCCCTATGTATTCACCACAAAATTTCTTTTCATAATTATGGTAGGTCTTTGTGGAAAGAATATCATATTTTTTTGTTTATCTATAAATAAAGCCTAGCCAAGATTTACGTTTGCTTTTATGGGTGCTTAGTTTATTTGAAATGAATAATATTTGAGAGAAATAAAGGATTGGATGCTGAACTATTGTGTAAGTTAAATGTTTTGAGATGTAAGGCATTCATAAGATCAATTTCAATTTTAGACTTCAGTTGTAATTGGGGCCTTGAATACAAGAACAGTGAAGCAATTCAACTTTTCTTCAAGAGACTAAAAAACCTTTATCATTTTTGAGGTCTAACCTTGTTTGTATTGTTCTGATAGCAATATGTTACTTAAGATTTGTCGAAAACTTAGTAAATGGAGGCCTGTCAAAGTTTAATGTCTTTGTTCTGTTTCTTAATGATAGGCATCAATCTACAGTCTCGATTTATGAAAGATAATAATCTCTTTGATGATCACAAATGATATCAACACAGTCTAGATCTGGTCTGTCATCACTTCTCAAATCTTTCTTGTTTGTTTGTTTTGTCTAAGTTCTTGTTATTTCACTGATTGTTCCAAGAATAGTTATTGATACTCCTACAAACCAGCTGCTTTTCAATAATGAGCACAATATAACTGTTTTATAATGCTACATTATATTTGCTAAGTATGATAAGGAATGATCTCAGAGCAACACTATTCATTATTAGAATTAAATGTTGACGTTGTTTTTTGGGTTTTTTGAGAAAAAATCTTGATATTTTGTATGTGGAATTGACAGATGGATAACTCTATCGTTTTTCTGAATAAGTTGAATGTTCTTCTTCAATATGTCTCTGATGTTGAAGAGTCAGTACAACAACTTGATGGCGAATTCGTGAAAATTGAATCCAAAGTTGATTTTCTTGAATCTTTAATCAGTTATCGTAAGCATGAGGTAAACAGAAACATTGCTTTTTTACTGCTTACTATATATATCACTAAATCTTCATTTCATTCCTGAAAAGATCTTTCAATGAGTGACTTTAAAAGCTCATGGTTTTTATTCTGTTATTTTGTTCAGTTGTGGTACAGTGAAAGGAAATACAAATTCACTAGTATACTTTGTATGAATGATTCACACAAATGAATTGATTCATAATTATAGTTGATGACTTACAATGTTTGAGAATTATTTTTCAGCCACCATCATACTTACTAAACCATTCCTCCTTTTCTTTGACCTTCTGTATGGCACCATCACAGCACACATGTTTTCTGAGCATATATATGAATTTCTTAATGGTACCACCTAGTATCACCTTGGTGTTAAGATCTGTTCTATTTTTATAGGAATTCTCATGTTCTCACCATCTATAGATTTTCTTAACTTCTTTTTTTTGACTCAATAAAGATAAATTTTTGTTGTGGTAATAATGGAAGGGCTAGATCAAATACGGACTGAGTCAACTATTTTCTATGACTTCTACTGGTATCTTTGAAGAGATTTATTTGACCTTATTGGTTGATTAATTTTGATCATATTGTTTATGAACATGCCATCATTTCTTGCTGACGTATCTTTAAGTATACCACAACTTTGTTGTTTGGCAGTTATGAATTATAGGCTAGTGTAACTGAAGCTTCTTTGGAAACAGATGTTTTTTAGATTTCATAGGTATGATTCTGTTTCTTAATGTGTAAATAACAAACAATAAGATTATTTTATTATGCAACACCCATGTGTTGTCAAGACCTGGAACAAATATCATTTTGATTGAGCAAGTGCTTCATATTTTACTTCAGTTGGAATGCAGTGTTTCTTTACAGTATGCATTCTTCAGCTGTTTGACATTCCTCTCAGTCTTAGCATTAGTGGGGAACGTCTTCTGTTCACTGAAGTTTTTTTTGATGTTTTTCTTTGTGGTTACGAAAGTGTTAATTGTTCTATTTTAAAAGTAGTGTTTAAATTGGCCATTTTAAATATCAATTGAAGCCAAGTCATGCTATCGATAAAAAGTCTTTGCTTTATGCGTTTATTTGTGGATTTCACAGTAGTGCTAAAGCCAATTTATTCCATATTATTTTTATGTTCTTCATCTCATCCTCTTTTCTAAATCCAACTGATTATGTCTGAAAGAATCACCACTTATCTAGAGAATGAGCAAGTTTGGGTTAGTGGGAAAGTGCTGTTGTGGGCTCGAATTCCTGAACTGAAAAATAATTCACTGTGGTTTTCGAGGCTTTTAGTTTTGTTTCCTTTTTTGTGTTATATATATATGTTTCTTATGCTAAAACAAATTTTAAGTATGAGCCATATCAGGATTTCTGTGGCTGTGATCTTGAAATATATATATATATTTTTTATGTTTTAATTCACATTTATTATACTATGTGGGATTATTTTTCAATCCAGATTCAATGTGCAGATATATCCAAAAATAACATACTCCACCTAGGCGAAGAGACGTGACATAAGTAATCAAATAATTCAAAAGAAAAACTCCTTTCAGATTCTCAAATAACGTGTCAATTAAAGTATTTGCAAACAGAAATCCATTTATGGTAAAACCTATAATTTTCATTTTTGCAAGATTGTAAACAAAACATCCGTCCAATGACCTGGTATTTACATTTGATAATCTTCATCCTCAGGACTTAGCAAACCAGACTTAAGCTTTTCATTCAACTGTCAGCAACCTAAGATATTTCAGTTAATTATGACACTTTTCGTGTGCCTTTATTGTCTCAATTTTATATAATAGTTTACATGTTCAAAGAAAGAATGCTAACACATTAATAAAGAGCAATAACTTTAAATTTGTTTGTATTTCGCAACAGAAGACTATATAGAAACCATTCCTTCCCCAGAGTCATGTCATTGATATGTCTGGTTTTCCTATAGTATCGACATTATAATTTGTGAATTTCAAATGCAAGGAAGTTCTGTGTACCCCCTGCTTTGTTTACTTTTTGCAGTTATTAACATGAACAAAATGACTGATGATGAAATTTCATTTCAGGAGGGAGAAAATTCCTCCAGGATGTGCATTATTCAGTGTACCAGAAGTCTTAAAAATATGTTATTTTGTCTATTACCTTAATTCCATTTTTAAACATTGGAAAAGGAGTTGCCATTTATGTTTCTTGAAATAATTTGAAAGTTTTCAACATGGGCAAAAAGGTATAAAAAGGTCTTCTATTGTATTTTAAGTATTTTAGTGAAATGTATTGTTCAACTTGGCAATGTAAAAGTTTTTTGCTTGTCTAGTTGGAAGAAACAGATGACATTGATGAAAGGAGGGAAATCCGCAGACAAATTCGTGAACTACGAAACAGAAAGTTTGATGAGGAGATGAAAAAGATTTCTTCCGGGGAAATCACTACGTCCTCACTAACTAATGGCGTTTCATCTCGAAAGACTGTAAAGAAAGCTGAGAGTATCGAAGAATCAGGGGATCCTTATGGGCTACTGGAGTACACGTCAGAGAACGCCTTGCAAGACTTGGTATGTAAATATTTTTTTGATTATTTTATGCACAATCTACTGTTTTCAGGTTTTGATTGAAATATTGTAAATTTGGGATTTTTATGGAGTAATAGCCTATTCTCTGCATGTCTTTGTCTGTTACACAAAATGGTAGACAATATTTAACATCAAATCAAACCTGAATGAAACTGGAGGATATGTATTGACGCAGATTTCATCAAAAACCAATGATGTTTTTTTCGGGGTCCATAACTTTTGTAATGGGGTGACTTAAAAAATTAGGATCATCAGGGAACGAGAATAAAACTTTTAATTTTTGACAGACATGACTCTTTGTAGTCAGTTTTATTGAACTCTTTAAGATGACTACTTCATAGTTTTATTTTCAGCCTGTAGTGGAGAGGTGGAAAAAACTGAAACTTGACAGGTGCACATGGGTGGCGAATGATGCCTACAAATATTAAATCACATCCAACCAAAATGGAGTAAAAAACATAAGAGAAGATATTCATATTCATAGATATTCAACAAAATATCTTCAGTCAGTTCATTAATATTTTTGTGGAATAATTCGAGTCATTTTTGTAATGTTCTAGGATTTTGTTTTTGCTTGAAACTAAAGCCCCGTTTCTCCTATTTTCTGTTCTATCACAGTTAATAAGTGCAATTGTAATTGCCAATTGAGAAACTAATTAAGAATAATTTAAGTCAGTTTGGATATGTAGTTGATCAAAAGGATCATCCATTTACGTTTGTTCACGCCGGATGATTCATTCAACTTTTAATTTGAAATTGGATACCATTAAAAGTCAACATAACCTTCCTGTCAGTTCGGATCTTTTCATTATTTTATTAATTAGTTAACTGTCTTCGGTATGTTTTTATAATGGTACCAAGAATGAGTTGAAATCCTTTTTCATGTACCAAGTCAGTACTCTAAGAACAGTGTGTGTTCACCTTAAGCATAATATGTAATGGTCTTGAATAATGATCAGTTAAAGCATTTCGATCAGTTAAAGCATCTCTTGACCATTGTAAGGCCTAGATTCCATCTCTTTTAGGTATTTGGATTGGATTTTCTATGAAAGATTGACTTTGTTTTCTTTGTTACTCCTGCGATTTCCATGTTATTTGTTTCTTATTAGTTACTACGATTTATCCTCTGTGAAAACTCCAACAACAACAAAAAAGTGTTTTTCCATCTCGTATAATTAAATCTTCCTTTGCTTCCTCCATGTTGACAGTTAAACGATACGCCCTTCACAGAAACTGATAAACGAAGAAAAATACGCGCCCGTATGAGAGAAATCAGGAACGCCCAGTTTGGTAAGTTCTCAAGTACGACGACGGCAATGTGGACGACGACGTCCAAGATATTCATCCTAAATGAATCCCAAAAGAGCAGAAACTATACAGTTGGGTTAAGAAGTTTATTTATAATGCCTTTGAAGTTTGTTTTTTGAACTTTGAGAGACAGAGTCACGAAGTAAACAAGGAAAATTTATCGGAAGTACTGCTATCCTCAAGTCTTCGTTTTCAGTACGGCTTTAAAACACAACTTTTCACGTTGTGTGTAGAACGTGTAAATCTGATAATGATATTAGTAAAATTGAGACATTTCCCAATAGTATACTGTGAAATTGACTTTCATTCTAAAGCAAATCTATGGAGTAAAGTGAATCTTTTGTTTGCCTCACGTCGTCGTCCACGTTGCCGTCGTAGTTTCGTAAGGTCCCTGTTGCTTTTTCATTAACTTTAAAGGGAGGACGAGGCCGTGGAAAGTAGGTTAAAGTTGAGTTTTAATAGATGTATTGTCATTCATTCGATACTAAGTGTCTTGTTATTTAAACTGTAGATAATCCCACGCCTGTTGTCGAAACCAAGCGAACTCGTAGAGTAAAAGAACCTGACCCAGAACCAATTCGTCAACCTTCGCCAGAACCTGTTCGTGAACCCTCCCCCGAGCCCGTTCGTGAACCGTCGCCAGAACCCGTTCGTGAACCGTCGCCAGAACCCGTTCGTGAACCGTCGCCAGAACCCGTTCGTGAACCGTCGCCAGAACCCGTTCGTGAACCGTCACCCGAACCCGTTCGTGAACCGTCACCCGAACCCGTTCGTGAATCGTCGCCAGAACCCGTTCGTGAACCGTCGCCAGAACCCGTTCGTGAACCGTCGCCCGAACCAGTACAAGAATCTGATCCGGAAGAAGAATTTGAACCAGAGAAACCAGATAGCCCGGAACCTATACGGGAACCTACGCCTGAACCAGCAGCAGCCGAGTCTGAAGAAGAAGAGGACGACGAAGAACAAGAGCAAGATGAAGAAGAAGCTCTGAGTGAAAATGAGAGTGAGGAAGAGTTATCTGAAGATGGAGACGACGTTGAAGATGAAGATCTGTCTGACGACGAAGACAGAAAGTCATCTGTCGGCAGCACGACTAAAAAACCACCAGCTCATGTTGTGGAAGATGTGCTGGCAACACCAGAACCTGGAATAAAAAGTGGACGAGACTTCAAGGAAAAACTACGCAAGTCCGATAAAGTACCTATGAATCTGGAACGAACACCCAAAGGAGGAGAGCAAGTCGATTTCAGATCATCTCTGAAAAATAAATCCAAAACACCGGCAGTGAACCTGGAAAGGAAGGTGCAAGGACCGGAACAGGTCGATTTCCGCACAGCCTTGGCGCGGAAAGTAGAAACACCTGTAAAGAAAGACGTTGTCGGTGGTGAGCAGGTGGATTTCCGCACTGCTTTGAAGAAAAAAGTTGACAAGCCTGTATTTGAAAAGCCGATTTCTGCGGCTGCGCAAGTCGATTTTCGCCACCAATTGCAACGAAAAGTTCAGACGAAAACGCTTGCTGATAAAAGTCTCAGTGCTGAGCAAAAGGACTTTCGTGTTGTTTTGGGCAAGTCACCGGCCGGTAAACCATCCCCTGCCAAGAAAACAGTAGCGAAAGGTGGAGAACAGGTCGACTTCCGAACGGCCTTGAAAAAGAAGGATACTAAAACACCGGCTAAGACGCGGCAAAAGAAGGTGTCCAGTGATTCCAGCGGAAGTGCAGCTAGGTCTCCTGATGAGGAGCCGGCTAATGACGAGGTTGCAGCTGGTGACAGCGAACCGGAAGAATCGGAAGCTGCCTCCGACACTGAGCGGGAACTGGAACAAGAACCCGAACCGGAACCAGAAGCCGAACCAGAGCCCGAGCCAGAACCAGAGCCCGAACCTGAGCCCGAACCAGAACCGGAACCCAAGAAGACGACTGTTCGATCTTCCAGAAGGCGTAGAGAAGAACAAACAGACGCTACTACAGAAAGTAAACCCAGATCTTCCCGAAGGAGAGTCGTCGAAGAATCATCCGATGATCGCAAGGTTAAATCTGAATCCACAAGAAGTCCTCGTAGAAAAGTAGTTGTCGAGGAAGGCGATGCTACGGATGATGCACCAGCGCCCGAAGTTGTATCAAAACCTGAAGCCAAGTCTAAGAAACCGCCTCCACCCGCTCCTAAAAAGAAAGCTGTCGTTCCTCCGCCCAAGAAGGAAGAACCCAAAGAGAAGGCGGAAAAGTCAGCTAGCGAAGAAGAAGAGGAGGCCGAAAAAGAAGTAGAAGCAAAACAGCCTACAAAGAAAGAAACGAGTGAAGATGATGAAGACGTTGAGGGAACTGTTCGAAACCGCCATAACGCTAAAAGCGTTAAACCACCCCCGCCCAAACCTAAAACAAAAACTGTACGCTTGAATAAATCGGCCGACACACCTGTAGATAAAGTTAAGGAAGTGACAACAAAGAAAGAGGAATCGCCATCGAGGAGGAGAGTGGTAAGAGCCGGTGACGACGAGAAAACTCAAAGCGCAACAAGCAGCAGGACTGAAGTCACGAAAAAAGACGAAAGTGCCGTGACCGAGAAAAAAGAAAGTAGAGCATCATCGGTGAAGACGACGACGACGACGACGAGGACGTCGCGATTGAGTAAAAAACAAGAGGAACCGTAAGTCCTTCATCGTGTATTCGGAGCTTTATTTATTCGTTGTTTTTTAATAAAGCTTTTTAATAAAGGTATCGTTCACACGCTGTTTGAAAATTCTTGTTGAGGGCTTTCTTCGATAATTTCTTTATCAAATCGATTTTTTTTATTAGTTATACTTATGAAAATAGATGAGTGGATGAAATTTTGAATAGCTTTCCAATTAACGACCTGCTTGGCTTTTCATCGCTCAAGTTGCAACGTGTATATCAGGCTTTATTTACGTATTTGCAAGGATAAGCTATTAACAACAGTGCAATTGATAAGAAAGCTCAATTATCTTGTTTGTCTAAAAATGGGATGGTTTAGAAAATGTTTGTAATTTGTGATTCGATCGTTTCGTGTGAGAGAATTTGTTGCACTTAAACGTTTTTGTTTTTTTTTACCTTTTACTTTTTTATCTTGACAGGACATGTCTTTACGGTAGGTTCTGCATTTTTAGCAACTACTTTGTCGCTTTCTTTACCTGTGTGATTGAGTTACTTCTTTTTTTTTCTTACTCGTGTTTTCAACACACCTGTTCTTCATTCTAGGGAAGCCAAACCATCTACCACTCGTGTTTCCCGGGTAACGGGGGCTCCACTCAAAAAGCCCGTACAATCGAAAATGATGGGCCGGATTAAGTTCGGCAGTGACGACGAAGCCGATAAAGAAGAGCCTGCAACAGATCGTCCAGACGGAGCGACTTCACCAACGGCAGTTAACGGCGATCAGAACGGACACGCCGATCAAGCGGAACAAAACGCCACAGATGATGATAAAATTAACAGGAGAGCCAGCAGAAGATGTAAGTGGTTCAATATCATCTTTGGCTGAAGGTTAAATGACAACAGCCACTTAAGAAACGAGTTTAAACTAGACGAGTTTAATTTTCAAATTTAATTTCGAGTTGGGGATTAGTACAGAAGCTTAAAAGACATGGCGACCGAAAAGTGTGTAACGCCAGCATCGGTTTTCTTAGTAAAAGTTTTCAACGTGTTATTTTAGCAAGGAAAGCTAAAGACGAGGAGCCAGTGGAAGTGTCGTCTGAGTTGTTAGCGGAAATCAACCGACCCAAAGAAGAACCGAAAAAAGTTGTAATACCTGTTAAGAAGACCCCGGAAAGGCCGAAAGTTCAGCTGACAGGAAAAGCTGCCGAACGGGCCGCCGAACGGGAAAAAGACCGCTTAAAACGCGAGAAAGAAAGGGAGGAGAGAGCTGCCGCAAGAGCGAAGGAGAGAGAGGAAGCGGCCAAGAAAAGAAAAGGTAACAACACTATGCTTTCACTGAATTCATTAGCCAGACGTGCACGACTTTCAGTGCAAAAAAAAGGATGTGAAAGCTGCTTCATTTCGTATAAGTTTATGAAAAAAATTGCTTTCTGAAAAAGTGTTCATATGTTCGGCATTTTTTAACTTGCAGAACAAAAAGAGGCACACGAAAAGAAAATGGCCGAAGCTAAAATGAAGAGGGCAATGGCGGAACGTCAAAAAACTGCCGCGTCTAGAGCTAACAGAAACGCATTCAAAGAAAAGCTGGAAGCAAACACCGAAGTGTAAGATAATTCTTTTGAAGGATTAAGTACTGGGCAAAAATCGTCAAAAAGTCACTGGGAAGAAGAGCAATGTCATTGAAATAGTGTGTATATTTCTATAGAAATACACTTCTTCGTAGTGGTTTTTTAACAAGTGTGCCCATTTGGGAGAAAAAAGGGACATAAGAATTGTTTTCAAGTTCTTTACGATGTTACAGTTATGGCCATAAAACATGTTTTGTAAAGTTCACTTGTACACTAAGTGGGCAAAATTTTCAAAAGTCTCTGTGATGAAGAGCATTTTTATTGTAATAGTGTGTTTATTTTTCTATAGAAATGCACTCCTTTACAGTGGTTTTTCAACAAATTTGTCCACTAGTCATGTTTTAAAGGATTTTTGCTTGGCCTAGCCTGTTTGTATTCCAAATGTGTTTTTTTTTTTTTTTTTACTTTACGTTTTGAGGTTTGGATCTGTTAACATATTTCGTCCCCTCACCAACCTCTTCACCAGCCTTTCATCTACCTATGTTTCAGAGATCCAGATGCAAAGAAAACAAATTTAACACAGAACACTAACGTAGCCAAACTGTTGGCATGGTGTCAACAAAGGACGATTGGATACAAGGCAAGTCTCACTAATAACATGTATATGCCTGCTGTAAATATCGGAGGTTGTAATAATATTGGGGCGTATGATCTTGCCTGTACTGATTAATGATTGGTAGGATTTTTTCTTGTAGGGCGTCAATATCGAAAATTTTAGTGAAAGCTGGTCAGATGGTCTGGCTTTCGCTGCGCTCATGCATAGCTTTTGTCCAGAGGATATACCATACAAAGAACTCAGCAAAGATACTAGACGAAGAAATTTTGAACTTGCCTTTGATCTTGCTAGGTATGTCAGTGTCTCGGTGCCGTCATTTTCTCTCTCTAGTTTCCCAATCAAGTCGATAGAAAATCCTTTTCACAATGGAAAGTTTCGTAAGGCTATGTTTATACACAGTGGGCAAAACGTTCAAAAAAGCCACTGCGATGAATGTCATTTTTATTGAAATACTGTGTATGTACCTATAGAAAGGCACTCCTTCGCAGAGGTTTTTCAACAAATTTTGCCCATTTGGGTTACTTCTTCTGTAGAGTTAGAATTATAGAGGTTCAGTGCAAACAAATGACAGACTGAGGTATTTGTTTTCTTTCTTCATTCAGGGAAGAAGGTGTACTTGATCTTCTGGACGTCGAAGATATGGTGCGTATGAGATCGCCCGATCCCAAATCCGTCATCACGTACCTACACAGCGTCTATAGTGTTTTTGTCTTAGACGAGTAGTTGTCGTCGTATCTTAGCAACCACACATCGATGACGTGTATAAAAATTTTTTTATAATAGATATTTTATAGAGAAAGAGAGAAATGAACTTTTGTAAAATTTGTAAGGATGAATTTTCAAGTTCGGTTACAACAGCCTTGATAAATATATTATAAATACGTTACATGTTCTTGCGCTGGTGTAGAAAGGCATGAAGGCGTTGGATGTTATGGGCGTTGAACTGCCCAGACTTAACGCCCCACCAGTAATTTGTGGCTATACCTAGTTGATAGGAACTCGGGCTATATTTTACTGGTCGTCACCTGAATTTTTAGGCTAGCCTCGGAACCTCAGTTACAAACGGCTATGAAATTTTTTGGGTTTTTTTCTTACTTTTCGTTCTTTAAATAGTGACATCTCTTTGCACCATATTTATTGTTGAATTTGTTTTGTTTTTGTTTTTTTGTGGCTTTAGTTACAAAGTCGTTATTCTTCAGTAGATGTAATCTCCTCGACTACATTATATATGTTTTGGCGCACTGTTAATAAGGCATTCGCTCCGCCATTTTACATGAAAATTACCACGAAACAAATTCCCCCCTTTTTTTTATTTAGAGGTATTTTTTTAAAAATTTATATCATTAAAGCAAAGGAGATTTTATTTAGTTTCGTTTCTACTAACATGTATCTTCTTTGCTTTTTCTGCTTTTTTTACTTGTATAATATTCGTCGAAATAAAATGGTTAGTTTTAGTATACGTTTCATATGCAGTTAAAAAAAAAAACTTTTTGGAAGTTTTCTACAGAACTTTGTTTTGTTGCCTACTGACGCGTACGAATTTGTAATGTGACGAAATTAGTTCCAGTTGTCTGAAAAAGTAACGCTACATGTCATTGATTTCAGCCTGTGGTGAAATGTATCCTTGTTATTTTCTTTTAAAATATTTGGGTGTGTTCAACCAAGGGGTCTTCATTCATTATGGGGATTTTTTTTTTATATCGGGGTGACAAAATCTTTAAACGCACTTGTAATATATTTTTGCCAACAGTTGTTTGTCTTTGTTTCGATTTTTTATATATAGTTTTTTTCGTTTCGTATCGTTTGTGTTTCGTTTTGTGTTTCGTTTCGTATCGTTTGTGATTCGTTTGTGTTGTTAGTGTTTCTTTTGCACGAAGATAAAATTTTCGCCTTGGCAACGCCTCCCATTTCTTCTTCGTATTTATTTCTGTTGATGCTCCGTTTCCATTAGTAACCAACTATTTCAGCATGATTTATATATCTCAATCGATAAATTTGTTGAAAAATCACTGCGGTGGAGTGCTTTTCTATAGAAATATCCACACAATTTCAATAATAATTTT
Source organism: Turritopsis dohrnii (assembly GCA_027922465.2). NCBI lineage: Eukaryota > Metazoa > Cnidaria > Hydrozoa > Anthoathecata > Oceaniidae > Turritopsis > Turritopsis dohrnii. Next base: position 228,972 of record BQMF02000305.1, read on the forward strand.
CTTCATCGCGGTGGCTTTATGCCCACTAGGTGTAGCTTTCTCTACACTGTATTGGCGAAAGTGACGTAAGACTCGGGTATCTTTTGGAATAACATTTTTCTCGATTAGAAACGGTTGCGAAAATGTTTGCATCTGCAACTAGAGTCATGACATGTCAGGTCGTGCTAACAAATCTAGACACCAAAGAACTGTTTATACGGAGAAATGTTTATTTTTCAATTTCTGCGCGCGTCGTAAGAGAAGAAAATCGTTTGTTTCGCACGTTGTATCTATCTGCTACGACCACACTGTTCGTTTGCCGGTTTTTTACTGTTGTTAAGTACAGCCTTAAAATCTATAATGATATGAGCTTTCTCTTACATCCGATCATTTGTTCCTTTCCGCATCTTTGATTGACGGAGAGGTTGTTTTATCAAAAACCAGATGGATATTTTGACCTTTGTGTCTACAGGCCATCTGGAGAACATGTCGTGCAACACCGCCGAATGTTGCTGGTGGATCATACAGCAAATGTAACATGAACATTCCATCAATTATCGTCACATCAACTTCACATCAACTTCTCTTAATTTACATCAATGATTTACATTATGCTCTTGCCTACTCCGACATCTACCATTTTGCTGATGATACTAACCTCCTTCAATTTAACAGGTCCCTGAAGTCACTGAACAAAAGAATTAACATTGACTTAAAACTTCTTTCTAGTTGGCTTAATGCAAATAAAATCTCCCTCAATGCCAGTAAAACTGAGTTTATCCTGTTTAGACATAAATCCAAATTACTGAATTTTAACCTCAAGATCAAAATTGGTGGGAGGAAACTACAACCTAGTCAGTTCATTAAATATCTTGGTGTATATCTTGATGAGGATCTCACCTGGAAAAAACACATTCATGAACTTTCAATCAAACTTCGACGAGCCAACAGTGCGCTGAGTAAAATCCGTCACTTCCTGCCTGAATCTGTCTCTCTTTCTGTTTACCATGCAATCTTTTCCTCTCACATGCGCTATGGCTGCCAGACCTGGGCCTTGCATGAATCTACTAATAATAAACGCATTCTTCTTCTCCAAAAAACTGCAATCCGTCTCACTACTTTTTCTTCTTTTAGATCTCATTCTTCTCCACTCTTTTCTAAACTTGGTTTACTTTCGATTTTTGATTTGACAAGAACCCTAAATATCCTTTTCATTCATCAAATTCTCAATCACATAATTCCTGATCACATTCATAGTGCTTTCACTTTTTCCAAATTACCCCATTCCATCAACACCAGAGGTAAGTCAGCAGGATTTCTCTGTAAACCTAATATAAACACTAGCTTATACGGTATGAATTCTTTTACATTTCAATCAATATCTTGGTGGAATCATCTCCAGTCTACCTATAAACACATCGACCTAGCTTCCCTTTCATATAACCATCTTAAACAGCTTGTCACTGATTATTTTCTAAGAAACTACCCAACATGCAATTAGTTCTCTCTCTCTCTCTTGAAATAAGTATCTCTGTAATCATGCAACACTTTATTTTCTATTTTCTACTGTACTTATTTATTCGTATTTTTTTATTTTTATTCTCTATTTGGTGGCCACCTCCTTTGTTTAGATATATCTACTGGGGTGGTCTCCAGTCTCTATTTCATTTAACTACTTTGTAGCTAACTTATTTATTTTATATGACGAATAAATATTATTCTATTCTATTCTATTCTATTCTTTCTCCAGCACTTTCAGAAGTTTAGAATTTTTCTTCGGAGTTTTTTGCATTTTTCCATCAACGTAGCTCAACAATAAAGGGAAAGGTGTGACAGGGTATTCCAATACATGCTATATATCAACCTTCGCTTGCAAAGTATAAAGGAGTATGCTACCAAACATATCCCTTGTCAGTGATACAAAAACAATCTTTTGATCACCTGATGATATTCTATACTTTCCACTTTCTGTCGCAAAGGTTTTCAATTTGTTTTTCTTTATGGGTTCCGTGTAACTTAGTGGATCAGCATTGCAGTCTGTAATGAAAGCACCACGGGCAGTAGAACCAGTACAATTGATATTGAGAAGAAAAGTTGCAATTTCATCAGAAGCAGCCTTCTTGCCGGTGGAAATGTTAAAAAGGCGTTCTTTATTTATATCAGCATTGAACGGATTCACTGTTTGACTGATCGACTCACGAATAGTTGCCAAGTGTTCATTATTTTTCTTTACACGATGTGGTTTCAGTTCTTCAGAGATGTCATCTTTTGTAGATAAATCCAGATCTTCAAAAACTTTGGAAATGATTGACACTCTAATGAAATCATCGGTCTCAGCCATCACCAGCTTTTGTTTCCAACCATTGTGCTTTTGTCTTTTTTGCCTCAAAATATACAAATGACAGGAAAAATTCCAGAGGCTGTTGAAGGAGTCATCTCTGAGTGTGATCAGGTGTTTGGAAGCTTGGTTTGAGGGTTCGAAATAGGTTCAAAGTTTTTAGCGTTCTTTCCAAGTGCTGTAAACTTTCTATGACATGTAATATGATACCCCTGTACATCATTTATCTTGTCTGACAATTTTACGTTGCTGTACTTCAGTTGTTTCGAAACTCTAATTTTGTGGATGTTTTTACATTTCCCCAAGGAGCTTGCATTGAATGTAACGATAGGCCCGAGCTTAAAACCATCACCATCATGCCATCAAGTGAGTAGGATCTAGGAAGCTCGAGATAAATTGTTAGGATAAAGAAATTATCATACCTTCCTTTGAATTTACTTCACATTCGTTTATGTTCATGTTACAGCTTTATCACAACAATTCAAACGACTGAAGAAGTTAGAATTCACGAATGTATCGACTTTTTCTTCTTGCAAAATCTTCTGATAAGTGCGAGAAATTCGAACGTTCTAATGTTTTTCTGATCGAATTACTTTATATAAAGAAATCCGAAAATCATATAAGGGTTAAAGATAACAGGATAAGATAACGGGTTGTTGAGGTCAGCCGAGGTCCTAAGTGGACGTGTGTTAGCCTATCCTAAATTGATATACCGTAGAGACCAACGAAAACTGTTGGAGAAACGGAATAAATAAATAAATAAATTTTCCTGAACATTTTTTGCGGTCAGATCCTTAGGAACCGGAAATTTTGGTCAGATTTATGATTTTAGGTATGTCTGATACATTGTTAAAACTTGGGCAAAATTTCAAATCTGAGGCTTATGAGGTAGATAAAGTCCTTTTTTCACATCTATAAATTTAGGTCAGTTTGGTTCCAGAACCAGAAATTTTGGTCAGATTTATTATTTTTATGTACTTTTTACTTTTAGTAATATATATCCAAAGTCTCAAGTCTGAGGCTTATGAGGTAGATAAACGTCCCTTTTTACCTAACTTGTTTTGGTCCTGGAACCTGAAGGAACCGCTAATATCCCGTCTGACCGAGCGTTTTACGCTATTCAATAAATACCTATTGCTGCTAGATGGGTTAAAATTCTGAGGAAAATGAGGTAGATAGACATGTTGAGAGCTCCTGGACTATTAGGAATGTTGAGATAGCGGGGGAAATTTCCAGTCAGAAACGTCGAATCTGGCGGGACCGAAGGAATTATGTCGAGTTAGGCGGGTGTCGAGATAGCGAGAGGTCGAGTTAGCGGGGGGAAGACTGCATTTTTGTATGATGTGAACATTTTCACACAATCTTTTGTAACATTTTTCAGGAAAAGAAAACATCATTGCTTAAAATCTGTTTTTATCTCATGCAATAAACGCCGTGCTCTATTAAACGCTGCATCCAAAAGTTGGGATTTGTAATAAACAACGAATATCAGTTGATATCGCAAAAAGAGACAGTGTATATCCAGACTAATATTAGTTACCAATGAACAAGAGACTTACGCAAAACAATTCTTCGAACGACTTTTTAGTAATGTCCATGCAACGGGAATACGTTTGCAATAACTTTTTATGTTTAAAGCCTGAAATACATTATCATTTTAATGGATCAGTTTAAATTGTTTGAAATTGTTCTATTTATGACGATTTTGTCCACGGGAACTATATTTCTATATAATTCGCTAAATGTATCAAGTTTTCTTTCATTTCAAACAATTTAAACTGGTCTATTAAAATGATAATGTATTTCAGCCTTAATGGATGGAAAAGTGACAAAATGAAACAGTTTGCTGATAAAAAATTTAAACAAATTCGTGTCCAGGATCTCTTTCCTTTTCGACGTACGGGTACCAATGTGTTCGCTGGCAAGAAATTAAAATAAATTAAAAGGGCAAGAAGTACTGGATACGAGGTTAGATTTCAAACTAGACAAAGCCAGGTTAGTAAACATCTCAAACCTTTTATTCTGAAAGAGTGTACATCATCATAGCAGTATGAAAACTTGTTGGTTTGTTATATAAATATTTATCCAAAAACGAAAAAAAAAATAATAATAAAATAAAATAAAATATGATATCAGGATTAAAAAAAAAGTATTTGAAAATTAATTCGAATATAAAGCTAGAAAAAACATGTAACACGCACACGGAAATTTCTTAACAATAATGGTATCGATTTTGAGGAAGCCATAAAACGCGTGCAGGAGTCATAGCTGCTATTTATTTCGGTTCCTCAAAATTTAAACAACTTTAGCCGATATAATTAACATGTGTCCGGGAAATCCGATCACTCAATACGAAAATCCGAAAGCTTACAAGATGAAAATCCGAAAGCTTACAAGATGAAAAAAAAAAGGCTTTCTTTGTAAATAGTCATAAAAAATAAATTCAAGGTATATTTGAAGCGAACGTTAAAAAAGTTGTTTAAAACAGGCGAAACTGGAAATTTAACATTAAATAGTTTGAAGAAAATATAAGTGTGCAAAAGAATATTGAAATAAATGAAGCGGATCTAATAAAACATCTACGTAGAAGTGCAATATCACGTGAATCTCGAATTTTTCTTTTGTTATTTAACAAATTCCACACTCCCCCACAAAGTTAAATTCTAACTGTCCTCCATCACAACTAAATCGGAGACCTTCCATCCACTAACATAAAGCAAAAGCAAACGAACAGGAGAGAGACAAAAAAACATCTCTGATGGAGAAGCCTTATTAAAACAAAAATAAAATAAAAAATTTCCCACGTATAAATAACGCATGGCAGATCATAAAACGGTAATTTATGCTAATTTATACAAATTTATACTTAATTCATCATATGTACATATTTTGCTTCTCTAGTTATGACGTCATAAAATATTCATTACAGGCTCCAATACGTATTGGCTACATACAACAATACAAAAGTATGCATGCGCCACCGAACATGAACGTTTTTTTTTTCTTGGACAAGCAAGCATGTTAATTTCAACTCACCCAACATTGCGTCAGAAAAATTCTTTCGAAAGATTCAAAAGCACAATACGGACTGTTTCCGATTGGTCAATCTTAATAAAAGGATCGAGACTGATGCTTAACCTGCATATTTCGGCTTCCGTCAACATTGACGTTACAACTGCTAAGTTTTTTCCTTGGATTTTCCATCGTTTTTTCTTTGTCTGCGGGCCGGCGAGTACGACCCGACTCGTTTGAAGACCGAAGATAAAATTCCGCCCGATGTGCTGGTGTTTTTATCACCACCAGTTATGGCGTTCAACGAAGCAGTAGATGTACATATCACGGCGTCGTCAATTGACGACGGCTGCTTGAAGATTTGACCAGAGCTTGAACGACCGTCGTTCGTTAAGGGGCCGGGCTTGTTGTGACTCATGACGGCGTCAACGTAACGAGCAAACATCTGCGGCGCAACGCTTGGATCGGGCGACTAAAGAGAAGGAAGTAACGTTGACTTGAAAGGGAGAGGGTGAGCCAACGCAATGAGAAAAAAAGATCAGAATCACAGTAAAAGATCAGAATCACAGTAAAAGGTTTTTAAAGCAACCTCAGAAAATAAAGAAAGACACGATAAAATATATGTTGTCATGACAACCCCCCTCCCTCAGCAAAACGGTTTACACCATAAACCTTATTAAAGGCCGGTCTCCACTTGTGCGATTCCACCCGTACGTACGGACGCAACCAGTTTTGCGCATTCTCAGTGACAACTATTGCTCAACTTTGTTGGCCGTAGACGTCCATATTTTGTGCGTTTGTATGTACGCACAAGTGGAGGTCGGCCTTAAGTCTGAAAACATGAGGTGTCTGAACTTTGTCTGGTCAGACTTAACCTCAATCGAACCAGCGAGGAAAAGATAGTAACCTTACCTCAACAAACGGACCAGGGAACGAATGCAGTCCGTGAAATCCGATACCTATTAGAAAAAAAAATAATGTCGAATGACAGTTCTCAACCTCAGACAAACAATGAGATTGTAGGAACCACAAAACAAACTTTGAACGTAAAAACCAGCCAAACAGAGGGATGCAGCCGTCTTGGTCTATTCAAAAATGAGGTTTCTTGAAATCCCTGTCCCTTAAGGGATTCGCTAACATAAGACCGGCTTTAAGTGGGACACATATTCTGTTCGGTCCTATGGACCACGAGTCAAAGAGACATTACTAGATGTAAAACCTCGAGGCGTTTCGAGGTGATATGCAACATATAGGCCTTCATTAATTGCGTCACTTTACAAACATAACCTCGTTTGGAAGAATAGAACCGTTTATTTGTAACACAGCATACACATGTCTGAATTTTAAGTAAATGCTTTTGATTGATAAAGTTAGAAGTAGAACGCTGTAGCCAACTACTTGACATTTAATTAACTCCTCTTCCATCACAAACACAAACACAAATCTTGCCAAATTTCTTGTTAAAAGACAACGTCACATATATATATACTATTTTCTGATTTTTTTATTTTTATTTATTTTTTTGTCTATTTTTAAAAAAAGCAGAACCTCTACCATTCCACAAGGAGTTATGTTCTTTTATCATCTCGGAGAACATCATTCCCAGTAGGAAAAATTGTCACTACGACAAAGTGCGTATATTTATGAGAACTTCTGTAAAATACCTTATCGGTTAAAATTTCGTCGGTGAAAAGTGACGAAATTTGAAAAAAAATTCGTCACTTTTCACCGGCGAAATTTTATAACCGACGAAATGTTTTGACCGACGAAATTTTTCACTGACGAGAGTGATTTTGATTTTGATTTTGAAATTGACCTTAAAATAGAAAGTACTAGAGGAAGAAGAAAGCGAGGAATGTCTTGAAAATGGAGAAAAAACACTTGTATTACTATTGATTACTATTACTTGTTTTGTCAAATATAAGTAAAAAAACTAAATAGCTGTTTTCTTCCGAAAGGGGGTTAAAACTTTTCGTCGGTTAAAAGCGACAAATTTTCAGAAAAAATTCGTTACTTTTCACCGGCGAAATTTTATAGCCGACGAAAAATTTTCACCGACGAAATTTTAACCGATAAGGTATGAGCTTCTTACTACCGTTTGAAACGTGGTACATCTGCAAAGTTTCATGACGTCATCAAAACGTCATCAGGCAGATGTAAGCTTTCTCTATTTCATCCGAATGATGACAACAAGCGCATGAGAAAGTAGATCCGAATGTACTAACTTGTTAAGTATTGAAGTTTGATGGTGGGTTTGTCCACGGGCTGGTTTGATGTCGCTTGGACAATAATCTGTGCAGCACGTAGTGTGTCCACGTCATCGGAATGGCTGAGCACGTTGCATAACTTACGGTTCAAAATTGAAAATCTGAAAATGAAAATAACAAACAGTTACGTCATTGTCTATATTGCATCCGTTTATCAATCTGGTCTGCAAAGTTTACGTTAGTTTTCAGTCTGTTTTGAAGGAAGATAAAAAAAGATTAAAGCCTGGTTCAAACAATTATCAAGATGAATTCTTAAAAGTTAGTGTAACGAAGGCATACGACTATAAGGTTTTAGTGTAACTAGTGCATAATCATAACAAATTTTGTTCAAGCTTAGTGTTCCTATCAAAGCACTTTTTAAGGAACAGCATTCGCGAACAACCTGGGTAAAAATTCTGTTAAAATCAAATCAGTGAAGGGAATGGACATCCTCCTGCTCTCATCAACCTAATCTATACAAGTTTTTTAAAAAATGTCGCATTTCAAACTCTGCTGCTGCTGGCATATCACTTCGAACGAGAAAAAAAATATGAAAATATGAAAAACTATAACCGGTAGTTAGAGAGGGTTATCCTAATTTTGTCCAGCGTTTCTTAGAACTTTCTTGGTTTCAAATGGCAAAAATTAGGCGTTCCAGTCATTTAGAACTCGCCTTTTTAAAACTGTCTCGGTTTCTTGGCCTGTCTTTATAGGATTCTAACACCAACCAAAACTATCCAAAGGTTTTCGAAAAGCCGCCATTAAAATCAATACAATATAAAATACAAAATCCATTGCTTCGATATGCCAACGTGTGACTTTATCGACACGTCCATATGGCGACGTGCCGTTGCTTTTCCGACACGTCGAGATGACATCAACATCGACAAAAATGATTACGATACGTACGCTATGGGAAAGACGTCAGGATATAAAACACTGGCTTCTGCAAGCACTTCATATAAGACTTTAGCTTCGAAGTCATCCATCGTATGGTCCACGATCGTTGCCTAAACAATGAAATAATTTTCATAACAGTACATTTGAGGAGATGAAACGAAGGGAACATGTTCATCATTAATCTTGAAAGTTTTCTCGTTTCACAAACAAAATCAGAAGGCATGACCACCAACAGAACGAAGTTCTCTGACAGGAAAATTAGAAGCTAACATACCAAGAGCACAATAAAGAGGGCACGTAACTTCTCGTTACTCAATACGTCAGGATTCAACAGTAAATTATACAAGCCAGACTCCCACTGATAGCGTTTCTTCGCATGGTTCAAATCATCTGGACCTTCCGTCGACGAAACGGTGATGATAACCGACGGTTGCTGCGAGTCCTCCACCTTCTTCTCGGGAAAGATCTTCTTCGATTTATTCTTTTTTAATGTCATCGAACGAGCCTGCGAGTAGTTCGGTTGTTCTTGGTTTAGTTTAGCTTGGATCTCATCACTGCCAGGCAGCAAGGCTAAAAAGATATAGAAACTAAAAACAACCATAAGCAAAGTATAGCCAAATTGAGTAGTGTCAAATTAGCGTCAATTGAGTAGGAGAAAGAGATTAAGATCGGCAAGACATTAAGTATAATTCAAAAAGCCAGTGACGTTTGCTAATCTTATGATTCGTACACGGTCTTAAAAATAAAATAAAAATCTAATAATAATCATAGACGACGCTGACGCCAACGCTGATGAAACCCTATTCCAATAGTCAGCTGGCGAAAGGCGCTGACTAATAAAAAATATATATATATATAATGCAACGTCAAACATCAATTATCTTTTAATAACAAAGTTATAATGGAGATAAAAGTTATAACAGAGATAAGTAAAGTTATAATGGAGATTAAATTATAATGGAGAAAAAAGTTATAATGGAGGTTAAATGTTTTAAAAAGAATTTAATATGGTTCTGTTGCAAATTGCTCAGTAATCAAGTACATAAAGAATGTTTTATTTTAGTCCGTGCGCCTGAAAGTCATGATATTGATGTGGTGTCCAAACGATGAACATATACTAATTGGTAAGATGGTTACCTGCTAAGTAGGGTGCTGTGTCTTTGTTTACATCAAACTTGTCTTTATTACTAAACAGAACAAAAACGGAGGAGGGTGAGTGATGATATCGAACTTAAGAAAGAAGATTTCGACTAGACATCTATCCCAGTGGGAAAATTCGTTGAAAAATCACTGCGGAGTGCAATTGTATAGAAATATACAACCCCATTATGTCGGACTGTCAGGGCTCCAAAAAAATCGGTCTGACTTAACGGGAATCTGACTTATCGGAACTTCATCTTAAGTCAGGCTCAGCTTATTTAGTCTGAAAGGGGACAAGGTTTTAGTCCAACTTAAACGGGGTTCAACTACTAGTTGCAAGTCGGCAGGTGAAAGACGGAAGACCAACATCACTCTTCATGTTTCCCTATGAACCAACATATACATGTTTTACCTTTGCGTTTCTTTACAGCTGCATATGCTCAATAACGTGTTTAAAATCCGTATAGCACAAGATTTGGTTTTCGCTGACGGATGACGAAGACCTAGACAGACAAACGCAACAGGAAATACACTGATCAATGCTGATGTGGAATATGAGGCAGTTTCACATAACATGGGTTTTTTATGAAATCATAGAGGATGCCCCAGTCCTTCCTATCTAACCGTGATAAGTACTAAACGCCGTTGCCGGTGATAATAATGGCGCAGTGGGTTGCGGGTGGCACCAACCAAGCATAACTGCTAGTTGTGTCGTCATGGGATCGATATGCAACCAGACAAAAAAAAAAATTACCTTTCAATAGCAAAGCAGTCAGAGCAAAATTAAAGTCACTCATGAAATTGAGGCCAGTCATGTGATCCAGTTGCTTGAAAATCCAGTGAAACGAGGGATCTTTGCGGTGGTTCATCATGCGAGTTTGTATAGTCTAAAGCAGTAAGGAAATATTGATTTTTATGGTTCACAGTCGAATCATTATGTGGCTCCAACCTCTCCCCACTAACATACCTGTTCAGAAAGGAGCTGATGCGCGTGACAAGCACGTAGGTTCTCCTCGAGAAGTGTCAAAGCAGCAGGATATAAGTTTTGTTCGCCAAACTGAAAAAAAACAACAAAACAAATGAGAGAGAATATAAAGTGTAACAAAAACATAGAAATAAACGAAAGACTGCCTGAAATTTTGAAAATTGTCATTTCAGAATATTCGAGAACCTCTGAAAACCCACTGTATTTACCTTAAAAAGGTACAAATTTTCACGCGTATTACTTTTCGCGCATCAAGAAAAAATTTTTTTCGCGCGTATTAATTTTCGCGCACCAGCCAATTGTCTTCAAATTATCGGTATTAATTTTCGCGCACAAAGGCCTCCTATATATTTTTTTATAGGCATACAAATAAAAATGAAGAGATTTTTGTATTTAGAGATCTCTCATTGAAATGTGACAAATGTGACAAATGTGACAAGCTAAACACATTCAAAAAGGCATTGAAGAACTATTTATTAGATAAAGCTTTAGCCCGAGCAATGAAATAATCTTTTCTACTATCAATCGATTTGTTTTGGGTTTTTTCGATGTTTGTCTATTCGAATTATTTTTCTACTAACACTTGCGCATAATATACAACATACGCATTTCAAGGCGAAGAACCATTTGTATATATGGAAATGCTTGGTTATTATTATTATTAATTTACTGCAAAGTGGACGATGATTTTCTAACCGTAGGTACACCTGCTTGCCGCTTAATGTGAAAAGCGCTTTACAAGCAGGGTATTAGGAGCTATCAAGTGATTGCACACTTGCCATCTGGTAACACCGTGTGAAATTACTGAGACACGTGACCAATAATTTACCGAAAAAATGGCGTAAATGATGTCACTGCTTATGTAAGATTTCTTGAAAATGCCGTACCTGTAAAATTCCTACAGCCACCCAAAAGAGAACATCGTGAAATTTTGATTCCTATGAAAGGAAAACGAGTTTGAAATCACTTTGAACAGCACACAATGATCTATTGATATGAAAACCATAGGAAAACACATACCTTCGGTAACAGAGCTTGATATTTTGCTAGACACATTACACATGCTTCAATAAGTTGATGGTCCAAGTAATAACCACTGGCCTGTTTTGAAAAGATATGAGTAAACACTGTGATATAGAGATTCTAGTATTAAATAGATAAGAACTTCATGTGCCTGATGTGTAAATCCATAACGAAACAGTGAAAATATCAGACAAATGTTATGACCAACTGCAACCACAAGGGGTGCAAGGTCTCTCTGACATCAGCAACATCAATCGCAGAAAGAAATCCTTAAGGAGCTCTTCTCCAATACCTTGATAACAAAAATTTTGCTTCTCTGTTGCATAATTCGATGTTGTTAATGAGCAAAGAGGTCACGAACATGACTTATCGCAGGTGTCACCTTTCTATCATGGTCAATGGTATGAAAAAGTTCCCCACTTCACAACACTACAACACATACCATTCCCAACAAAGTTTGGCAAGAGTAACATTTTCTTTAACAGAAGTAGGAAACATTCACCTTCGCTAAGACTTCCATGATGTTGCTGACATCTTGGTCTTTGATTTGCTTACATATTGACCCCAATACCACAATGCACCGCGGCTGAATCGCAGGGTTGTAGCAAAACGCAAACCTAATCAAAACAAAACACACATGTACGGAACAACATGTCCCAGTCAGTAAAGGTAAATTCAAAGATGTACGGAGATAGACGTCTGAAGAAAAATCAAAAGACATGACACGATGCAGTCCATCTCTTAAAGGATGTTTCATCTCACCTGGAGCATAACTTCTTCCATCTGTCAAGCCACGAATGCTCGTTCGTGTCCACCATACATGCCTGAAGAATAACCAATACATTATTATTGACATTGTATGGGTCGTTATGAAAATAATACTAAGATAGTCATGCCTATCTGTCATTTACAGGGAACAATTGGATGGAACAAAACTAGTTCACTGATATAGAGAAACCATCCAGTGTGACATTGTCAGTTCGTCTTATTAAATCTCTAACCATTAAAGTCCTGGGATTGCTGTAAATGTTTCAGTGAGAACACAATTGTTGCTCATAACACTCTCATGCACTCATGAAAAAGATCTTTAGTGAAGCAATAAACCACACTCTCATGCACTCGTGAAAAAATGTGAAGCAATAAACACTTCTTATGAATATCTATCAACTATTCACAATCTCTGTTCATCCAATATCTACACTTGCTAGAGAAGAAGGGATTACAGTGTGTCTCACCTCAAGCACTTCTAAAACACTTTCCGCTATAACAGCCACTGATGATAATGAAATTGAATTCTCGTTGTTATCCTTGAGCTTCCGGCCCACAAACGTGCGTGCACGAGTCTTGCTACGGTTGATAAACGCCTTAACAGGAGCTGATTTTACAGTAGATATGCCTAAATGACAAAAAACCCCGTAGGAATGGATTCTTCAACAGTTCCACTACTGAGTTAGTTCATAGTTGATGACAAATCAAATCCCATTGAGGTGAGACCATTTGAATCTACCATGTTTGCTTCTGTACGAATACATGGAGACACCATGATGTTTTTACGGACCGTTTCAACCACCACTAGTTCGTGGTCTAATCTCTGTTATTTCTGTTCACGTTGATTGAGAATACAAAGTCATTCTTTCAAACGCAAATAAGAGATGTTAGAGCATTTAGATAGCATGATTGCATCTTCTTAGATAAATATACTCTCAAGTTTAGAAGAAGTGTTCAGCAAAAGGTTGAGATTCATAGACAGTATATATGACCACGTAGAGAGTATGAGCATACCAAAAAGCAGGTAAAACCTCTGTAGGGACAGATCTTCAAGTTTGGTTTTGATTAAGAGTTGGGTTTTTTCTAGATGAGAAAAATATTTCATACAATCGTACTGATTTCAGCAGGCTCAAACATGAACATAACAAAATACTGTAAGGGACGCACCACTGAGCAGCATATCAGTGCATGTTAGTATGGACTGCAAGGAGTTAATGACCAGGCCATGAATAGAAGCACGAAGCGAGATAGGGCCACACGACACAAGCAGTGTAGCAATATGAAAAATATCTGGCAAGTGGTTTGAAACTAAAACACGACAAAAAAAATATTTCAACTGTATAATTCACTATAGCAGTTTATTTAGTACAATAATGTTATAAACAGTTTGATTCAACTTACCATCTAAAGAATCATTGAAAGACAACATCAACAGATAACGAGCTAGGATTGCAATTTCATCCCACATGAGATGGCGCTCCAAGCTCAATGTAGGTGAAACATTTGTTCTTTCAGTAACCTGAAATATCATTGTAGTTTTACATAATAAGCCAAAACAAAAAGGAAAACAAAGACAAAAGCCTGAAAAAGGTAGGCAGTATTTTTACTACTCAATCTTTTTTATGAACTAGTAACCCGGGTAAAACTTTTTACTTAGTTTAACTTTGAAAACGTTAAATAAAGTGTATCTCGCCTTTTACGCGCACAAAAGAAGCACTTGACCGTAAATGTAAAAGAAATATGTCACTCTCTAAAATAAAAGTGGTATGCACACTACACGATTAATATAATAGATAACATAACATGAGACAACATACTGTATGAAATCTCTCCACAATTTTCTTAGAAACAAGTGGAACATTAGCGGATGCCAACGTAACAGTTGTATCGGCCATAACTTCAGCCTTTTCTGAGCCAAAGCCTCCTGCTGAACTGGTCTGAAACAAGACAATAATCATACTAAAGATTTGCTGATAAAAAGCAGAGATATAAAGCAAGACAATAACAAAAATAAAGTAATAATACGAGTACTCAATATTTTTTAAAATAAAGCCATTATATTCAAAATAAGAAAAAACAATTGCAATTTCTGTGTTAACCGTAGTTGACTTTATCCATGTGGAATGTAAATATAATGAGAGTGAAAGAAATAATGTATAATATATACAAAGCAAGCATTTCAAGGAAAAACAAATTCTTTACCTACAAAAACTCATGACATGAATCTTACACGATCTGGGTGAAAGGTTGAGAGTAATGATCAATTCATCTTTCATTTTTCACGAAGAAATTCAGTGATCCAAACATTGTATGAAAACAAACTCCCTGTTGCACTTCTAATGACAACAGAGCAAAATGAGAAAACACTACCTTCATGAACAAATCAAGAACAACATCGAGCAGGTCAGGGATGCTTCCGATTGTTCTCCATACTGAGGCTTGAATGAATGGGTAATTCTAAGAAAAACCCATTTTCTACTATAAAGTATCGTAAATGTAGGTATTTCAACAAAAAACTATTACATAGAAACCCATTAAGCCATACCAGTATGCTAATATTTTGCTGAGGTATGGCTAGTATCCCAGGGGGCAAAATCACCAAAAAGACACTGTGACGAAGAGCATTTTCATTGAAATAGGTGTATGCCTTTAGAAATACACTCCTTTGCAGGGATTTTTCAACAAATTTTCGCATTGGGGATCATACAATTCTATTAAAAATAGTTATAGAATCCAACCAAGTGAATGAAAGATGTTATACCTGTCTATTCGAAATTGTCAATCGAATCAGTTTATCTATGATATCGATCATTTTCATTTTTTTGGAATCATTTTTACTACAAGTGGAGAATTGAGCTAAGTTTGGTAACCATGGCGCCATATAATTCAAGCAAAGGTTTCTGGATTCGTCATCAGATTTACTGAAGCAGCTGATACATTCGTCAAGAAACTAAAACGAAAAAAGATGTGCTTAATAGGGATAAGGATTTCTGACAGTTGAATTACTAGAATAGTAAGACAGTTTCCATAATAGACCAATATCTGTTATAATTTAAAGTAAAAAAAAACCTTTAGCCATTATAAAAGGGTCTGTTACCAAAGTATTAGCATTTTATCCATCTGACACGATAGCTGTTTGTTTCAATATTTTTTGACTATCATCCTTGTAGAAATCATGTTTTGGAATTTTGTAAATTCTATTCTAGTATACCTTCGAAAAACGTTTGCTTGATATTGTATCATCAACGTGCTGTTTTTTATATACCCCTAAGTATCGATTTGTCCGTCCAACATAAAACAAGTACTTTTGTAACAGACCCAAAAGCACTGAAGGTTACAAAGTTCTACAAATACTTTTTTTTAAAGTTTTGGTAACATTTTCTCTTCTTTTAATCCATTTTATATGAAAAGAAACTTGAAGAATCAAAACATGTCTCTTCGCTGCCATCTGGAAAAGTACTCATTATAGTCAGACAGAAATCAAGTTTTGACTTAAAAGTTAATAAATAAGCACTCTAGAGATACTTTTACAAATGTAGCTGTTTGCTAAATAGAGACAGTAAAGAGTGAAAAACAAAAAACATAAAAAGCCAGGCATTTGGCTTACACGGAAATTAAAGACCTTTAACTATGTATTGAAGAAAAGAATACAACTGAAAAAAAATCAATAGAAATGAAAAAAATCTAAGCACCTCAAGAGTAAGGTTCGGCTCCCTCTTGGCCAGCTGTTCACTGATATTTTTAATAAACAAAGTGCAATTAGCTGGAATGCAAATACCTAAAAGTGAAATTAACTAAATAGCATTAGTATACACAATACTTCTTAGGAACTGCATCTATAGCTAATCAAAAGCCCAACATTATAATTATTATAGTCATAAATTAGATATTGCCTGAACTAGTTGGAAAAATACTCTTTTTTCATTTTTAATTTCAGCTGATTCAAAATGACGACTAAAAAAAAACCAGTCAAAATGAAAATACTGGAATTATCAATCCGTTTATTCTGAGTAGACAGAATTGTGAGACAAAGTTGTATCTCAAGCAACTGCTATAAAAATATTGGATAGAATACTTTTCTTCTTGCTGACATACAAAACTTACCTTTAGCTTCAAGTAACTTCTCGTTAATTTGAAGCCCAAAAGTTGATGTTAAAGCACACAACAGATTGTAAGCAGCAAGCCGCAAATTAGGGTCCCTGTTTCCCAAATTGACTAAAGACTAAAGAGGAGACGAGTGTCAAATAAACAGATGAAAGTAAATAACAGTATGTTGTAGTAGTTTGTCTGAGAAATTAAAGGAAAACTGAAATTTGAGAAAACAGTATTCCTAGAGTCTTCAAAGAAAGACCATTCAGTTGAAGGTTTACTTCAAACAAACATTTAACAGAGAACTAATGGCTGGTTAATATTAAAATGTTTTTTAGTTGAATGTTAGTAGCTGCACATAAAAGAATAAAAAATATTACATATTTCGAATATTAACTCTTTAAAAATTGAGCTGATATTACTCCCATTCTATTTTCCATCAAGGTTGTTCAGGAACAACACATTAACTTATTCTGGAAGTATGTGTAGTATGTTACGCATGAAAAAACATACTGTAAGTGAGTGAATCATTGACATAAACATAATAAAATTTTAAAACAATAATCTTTCCCAATATAGGATAACATGATATCACTTCTTCAAACTATGAGAATAAGGAAGGTGCTTCCATCACAAGGAAGATGTTCATGAAAAACAATTTGAAATCAACTTGCTATACAGCTCTCCTCTCCTTCTCAAAATTAGTGGTGTTACAGTGTCAGATTGTTGACCACTATTCCACTATAGTCAGTTACTATTCCACTTTAGTCAGTTAGCAGATACAAGATCCACATGAAGAATATATAGAGTAAATGAACTCAAGCTGGATTCTAAATTTCACCAATTTTCACTCAATAACACCAGAAAACCTACCATGTTTAGCAATGTTCCAGGTACGTCTTTTGGCTGTAATTTTTTGTTATTCATCTTTGCATTTTTGTCCTACAAAAGAATTTGAAGCATGAATTAAACAAGATGCCCTTGAAAAGTGAAATACGTTATGACATACGTTATGAAATTCGACAGAAAATGTTACATGATCTAGACCGGCTTGAACCACCGACCTTTCGGTCAACAGCCGAGTGCACTAGCCAACTGCGCCATGGCACCACATGTATATCTACATTGTTTTATGCACGTTTTTTGATTGTTCTGTTTACAAAACGTTGAGAACTTCTTTTTAGTTAGAAAAGGAAGATCACAGTCCAAGATAATTATTAGTTTCTTCTATAAAATTTTCTTTTTTACGTTAAAATATGTTTTATGTCTTAAAATATATTTAATACTGATCAAAGAAACTTTTGTAAATCTTTCGCTGATATGCCATGCACGGTGCTTTGGTTTCATGTAAATGCACGCACGAGATTTCAAAAAAACCACTAGGTTTAGACAGTAAGAAAAAAAAGAAGAAAAAAAACAAAAGCCGGTTGTAATAGATTTCTTGCTTTCGCAGAAATCTAGACACACTACATTAAGTGTACAAAATGGGTGAATATTGCCTGCTACTCACTGGTTGAGATAACCGCCATCTTGATTGAACATGACGTACTGAATTTGCAATCTCTTCTGCTTGCGATGTAAATAAACGTATACTTGTTCGTCTTGTTGTAAATTCCAGTTCAATCATATCATCAACACCACTTGCCTTAAAAGTCAAAGATTTGAAGTGTTCAGGAATGTAGGAAGGAATGTAGGAAACATCAGGTCTGGTTGTAAGAGGCGTGCGATCGCGGGGCGGAAACTGTGGAAGTGAGATAAGGTTTGGCTTTTTCCTGCAAACACACGCCAAGATTTATTTACGTGTGTGGCAATCGCACGCCTGGCTTGCAATGACAAGTGTGATAACAAATGTTTATTTAAAAGTCAACAAAGATCTGTCCCAAAATGTTGAAAGTTTTGCTTCAGAAATTGTTCATGTGCTACGGTTAAATTTTGCAATAACGGAACGAAACTTTTCAGAAGTGAGGTCTCCAATCGCTTTGGAATACAGTATTGGTTTTGAATTAAAAATTTACTACAAATTTACTTCGTTTGGTAGTTGAAAACGAGTCTACTCAGCCAAATCCGCTGAGGAATGAAAGAGCTTCGTGCGCATGATTTTATGATGTATTATATTATTTAATTGTATTATGTAGTTTTCTCTTTCTTTTTAACTTTCTTTTAAGTTACAAAAGTATGCGCAAGGTTGCAGTTTCGAAAAAAATAACAAGTGGTGATGAGTTAATGGAACGGAAACGTCTTTAATTTACTTCAAAAACCATTTGAACTTCAAACCAAAGTGATGGAGAGTAATACAAATTTTTTATTTTAAGGTTTTATTTTTCCTCTTTATTAATGTTGGAATAAATTTTATTTAGGGTCAAAGTAATCTTTATGGCTAAGTTTTTACGTACCAATTCTTTAGTGTTTTATTTTATTAAATTCATTCTCCATGGAAATCTCATTATTTTTACATAATATGGCACATTTCAAATTTGACTTGATTATCATACAGAATGAAGATTGTTGATCTTAACTGGAAAAAATTGATCGCAACATCTGTCAAAAATTTACACGAGCACACGCCATAACTGATATCATCAATTAAGACGTGCGACGACCACACGCCCGCTAATTTTCTTACAAACAGGCCTGAAACATCAACTAACAACAACATCAGCTAACATCACATCGATGTATTAGTTAGAAATCAAATCAACAATACGCACTCGTTCAATTTCTGATGCATAAAACACATCGTTAACAATGCAAGAATATCCTAGTATCTTCACTTTTTCAGCTTGTTGCAGTTGCACAGACGATGGTCCAACCTAGAAGAAAATGAAAGATAATCAATACAAGAGATAAGAAAATGACAGCCTTACACTTAAGGTGTACCTTAATAGTCAAACTCTCTCAGAATTGAAATTTTTGCAGCCAATTTATTTTACGTGTACTGGATCTACCAAAAAACGTCTGTTGAAACGAAACTCATTTAAGTGAAATTAAATAATCTAGCTATCTTATATTTACAAAAAATTTTGTTTTCTGCAGATCAGTGGTGTTATCACTAAAAATAATCAAGAACAAAATTGTTCCCACCTTAACAAATACAGTTCCTTTCATTGAAATTTTTGAAACATTGTAAATCTGAAAATGAAATAAAAATAAAAGTAAAAGTAATAAAAAAAACATCAAACAAAACAAAAACCTTCAGGACTAGCAGAAGGATCCACACCTTGTTATCTTTCTCTAAAGCTACTGTTGTAGAGGGCAACTTTAGTTCTTCTGGGGCAATGAAGTCATAGAAACGTGAAAATTTATCCACCATTACAACACCAGGGTGATTCTGTAATATAGAGAACAACAGTGACAACAATCCTATGACCTCTACGAAGCAAAATGATGTCACAAATGCAAGTACTTCGACTTACTTTCAAGGGTCTCATAATGCGTTCTGTCAATTCCACATACTGCCGAAGTGAAGAATTGATGTTGTAAATGTAAATTGAATTAAGACTGCGAACTTGTGTTGACGGCAAAATGACAAATGCGTGCGTCAATGTTTCAATCTAAGTTATAATCATAGTTACCATAATCACCTTAACTGAGAAAGGGAAGGGAAGCTTCTTTACTATCCAAACTTGAAAGTTAAGTAAACTCACAATTCCAACATTAAAGGGAACAGACAGACCAACAGCTTTATACCAACAAACAAAGTACCTTGAATCTATTTTCAGGACTTGTGTGTGTAAAATCAAGTACCAGATCCCAAGGTTGGCCATACTTGGATTGCAACGTGAGCAGAATGTGATATAGAAGCACTTCATCGCTAACTTCATTGTTGCTAAGGAACAACATGGTTAGTACAATTTAAATGTACTCAATTACTGTGCTGCATTAGAAATCAATAAAAACACAGTCATAATAATAAAGAAATAATAGTTTCCTGTATGATAAGCCTATCCTATATTTGCGTTCAACGCTCATCGAGGTACAAAAATAAATCTGTTCTCAACTCAACAACAAATGAACTAATAGATAAAAAACATTTGGGGCCAATGTGGTATGTTCATTTGAGAAGATGGCTCAAGGAAAAGTTAAACTAAAAGATATTGCACCTTGAATACCAATTTCCTCTAGGGAACGCTGTCCTCTTATCAACACCCTCCCTACTCAACGCAACATTTCTAGCCATTATTTGAAACTGTATCTATTTCACTTGCTATTTACAAATAAACTCGGCTTTTAATAAAACCTGTGACAATTATTAGAAGAAACCTGGTAATTTAATTATTGCAAATGGATTATTGCTGATACTAGCAGGGTCTAATCTAGTCTAATCCGTTGATCAGATGCTGCCTTTTGCGTTATTGTTTTCAAAAATTTGTTTCACTTTAAAAACTTCAAAAATCGCTCTTGTTTAGGGGAGTCACAGGTTTAGCCCACTGAAATAAAGTTCAGGTTGCCCTTTTCCTAAAATAGTGCCCTTTGGATGTTCATAATGTGCCCTTTTCCCTTCTGCCAGACGCTGCCCTGCCATTCTAGATTAGACCTTGACTAGACAGAAAGAAAAGGAAACTGTAAACATACAAATATCTTCTTGCAATGTAATAAAACACAGGTCTGCCAGCTTTTGATTTACCATCAAGATAAAACAGCTGTCGAGATTTCAACTGCTCCAATTCTTCCTGATTCTGGCCCGATTGTTTTGCCATAAACTCTTCAAATCTCCACCCCACGCTGTTACTTCTGTCTCTAGTTATCCTAAATAAACAGGATGCCGCCGAGGCTGACTAATGATCCTGTGAAGTATTTGAGTTGGATTATTAAATCAACAACTTTGATTTAACTAAGAACCCGCACGAAAATGTCCTGAAAAGCAGCACTGAAATGTTTTTGTCAAAAGTGCTTTTACTTCTTGATCATTGGTAACGAGTTCCCTAAGGCTGTTACGTGTTTTAAAAAAACCTGGGTGAAGGAAATAACTATCACTTCATTAAAGAAATCAGTCAAATCCTATAAACAAAACAACAGTTCAATGAAACACCGGTACCAGCATTGTTGTAATCTGAGTGTTCAATTCGTAACAATTCGTAAGTGTGATCTACGTAATCCTGTAGATCAGATGTAAATTGGACAAGATGCTCCAGGTTATTTCTTTTACACATTCAAACGACTCTTTACTTAGCAGTAACAAAAAAATTCACTAGCACTTTTAATTAACTAGTATGCTAGCCGACTTCATTTATATTTGTTTACTTATTTCAAACTGTAGTGAGAGTGGTTGGTCAAACCAGTGCAGTTGGCTTCAAATAAGTGAATGAACAAAAACCATGGAAAATTCTTACCTTTGCACATTCAATTGTTGATTTTCAGGTGGCCCGAGATGAGCTAACAAGGTAACAAGCTTATCAAATGGATCTCGACTCAGTGTACCAACATCCCTGAAATAATCCATAATCACTAATTAATAAGTTTTCTTTTTATTCATTTGGTTACTTGAATTCCAACAATGTTGTGTCAACAATAAAACTTAAGTTCAAATGCAAATATTTCGAGACATCATTCATAACTGTTAAGTTTCATGGTTATAATACAACTAGCAAGTAGCTTTCGCTATGAGGGCACCCGTGATTGCATTTCCGTTAATACCACTATATTGGCACAAAATGCAACGAAAAAATGACGAAACCTTCCGCGCATGAAAATTTGTTCTGTCACACTGTTTGCCGCCAATTTGTTGACATTTAAGAAAGGATCAACGTGAATGAAATTAGTTTTTAAAGGAGAACGGAGGTCAAAAATGTTTACATAGTCACATAATAAATCATGAAATAACATTACAACTTCCCAAAATGTGTGAAAAATGCATAAAAAGAACTAATTTCTTTCCTGAAATGCTACAACGGTTGCGGCCATTCCCATTTTGCAATGACATCACAGGGTGAATGGAGAAAGTTAAGTGTATTAGTGAACTCTTTTGTTTAAATAAAATTCTTTTGAACACAGCCTTCATTCAGTATCGGAGGTACCAAAACAAATTCAAGCTTGTCAAGGAAATGAGTACGTTATTTACCTATCTATGTGTTTTCATTAAATATGTCGAATCATTCACATACACGTGGCCACTTAATATTCATAACAAGATGTTTTTGTTTAAACAAGTATTCCCAATAATCAAGTATTCCCAAAATGTTTAAAAGGCTGCCTGATATTAGGCAAGCGAGTTAAAAAAGCATCGAGAACACAGTTGCTGTCAAGATTTTTCCAGTATAACACTCTAACTACAAGCAGCATTCTAATTATACGTCCCTTACAGGCGCAATAAACACACAGTTTGCTTATAAGCTTCTTTCGCACCTATAGAAAATACCACTCAACAAGTGAAAACAAACCTCTCCATAGCTAAATACTTTCCAATCTGTTCTTGTGCATTCCACAACAATTTATGGACAGCCAACACATTGCTGTCGCTGGCATATGTCAATGGTAGATTTGGGGATTTTTCTTGAACCGCAATTTCTGGTTTTGATGAAATCTCACGGAAGAAACTGTAATGAAATAAAAAACATCAGAGTGAAGGATGGAACGTGGCAATCATTATCTCGTTATTATTCTGACCATATGCCAGGAGGACCATCATAGAATTTAAATTGCTGAACATGAGTGACAGGTGAAAAGGAAAATACAGCATAGATTTCCTACCTATGAATTCGGTGAAAGTTATTTTCTAGGAAACCGTTGAAAATTTCCATGTGGACCTCCTTGGTAAAATGCAAGTGATTGGCAAGGTTTTGAAGTATCTATCAAAATACAAAACACAAACATTACTATGACTCTTGTTCGTTTTTGACACAAAAAGTCTTAGAACTTCTCAATGAGTAGTCAGTAACAAAGCAGATACATCTAAACATTTCCTTGAAAACCAATGATAGATGAGATTCGATAGATCTCCAGCATAATTTTCTTGCTCCTTGTACAAAACCAGTTACAAATCAAGAAAATACAAATTCTCAACTACTATTACTGTCACAGTTCAACTTAATATTTTGAATAAGATACTTTTGTATAGGCAATACTAGCCATTAACTGGACCACGTTCAAGTGAATATAAACTTACTTTCGATAGAAGCATCAATCCCCTTCGAACATTGGTCGGCACTTCTTGTTTGACTATACCATGTGAATGTGGAGAGACAATGGCAGGGTTAATGAACCGTAAGAAAACTGCACTGGAAACAGCTCCATATGCAGACGATGGAAAACGCGTCTGAACAGCCTGTCAGAAGACAAAAAGTAATCATTTGAGCAACCAATTCACAAGAATGAAGTTATGGGAAGTGTTTAATCTCAAACCATGACACACAAACATACCTTATACAAACTATGACAAAGGCTTCGTAACTGAATCGGAAACCTGAAAGTGTAACATTAGTGATGACATAAAGGATTACAAGGATTAAATTTTGATTCTCAACTCTAATTTCGTGACAAGGTGTTTTTATCAATTAATGACAGAAAGAGAAACAAACTTTTCTCTCAAGGCTTTCACGCGATCCATAAAGTTGTTTGCCAGCTCAATAACATTCTGAACATTATCCGCTCTGTCTTGTCCTGACTCAAGTCTAGAGAATAAAGCATCGATGTGTATGAAAGGAATTAGAATACTTCCTTTTTCCACTAAGGTTAAAATATTATCACCAAATTATTCTCGTTTAACTTGATTGACAGGTGTATGACAATAGACAATCTATACAGGCTGTTTTCAACGCATTTCAATTTTTTGGAATTCATTGCAATTTTTTCAAGTGACTAACTGGCAATCTTCTTTCGCATATTAGTGTTTACATAGCCTTAACGTAGCATTTATTCACAATTACAAGGGGGAATGAGAAAGGGAGAATGAAGATGAGGAATTATAAAGCCAAAACAAAAAATAAATAAAAATAATGAAATTGTGTTTCCAATACCTTGCAGAGTCTACTTCATATAACTTGGTATGATTCTTCATCATATCTGTTATGACAGGCTCCAGTAACAAATGAAGGTATTGACTGCCATATATTTTAAACGAATAGGTCATAGCTTTACTAGCAATAGTGTTTCCACGAAATAATGTCTGGTGACTTTCAGTTTTGTCAACCTGTATTCAAAAAAAAGAGTCATGTATTAAAGGACTAACAACAATACTTGATAAACAATATTTCCCCTTCCTCTGTAAAGATTTTCAGAGGTCAAAGCACCAACCAAAGCCGGGGTTTTGTCAGCCATTTTCCAGTTAAAAAGGAAAAAAAATGGAAGTTTGTGTTTTCCATTTGCCAGGACCATTTTCTTCACGACAAACCATAAAGCTACCTACCTTCAACTGGAAAACAAAACAACACAACATTGGTGATATTTTCACACGGAAATTGTCATACTTATGGCTATTTGTGTATGGATATAACCTATAGGTCAATAAAGAACGACCTCCTGTTTTATGTTCTTTTGCATGTCCAAGTGACAAAAGAGTTGACACTGGGTTCAAAAACGTTTACAAAGGATATTCATACCTCATCTTTAAACAGATTCAAAAGTAAAACATGTAACGATCCTCTCGAATCAAAGATATTGACAAGGACTTGGGCAACATCATCCTAAACAAACATGCTACTCTAATAAAAAAATTCTGACACTTGCAGAAAATTTCTTCTATCAGTAAGTGCAAGACCTCTAACAATTTTCTTTCAAAAAATCTCATTTACATAGGGGAGTAACAAAGTCAAACAGTATTAAATGAAAATTTCATAAAAAAGGATTCTCAAAAATGTAAACAACGTAAACTTTCAGGGTAGGATGTTCTTACCATGTCATCACAATTCACGGCATTACATAATGCCATAACTATGGGCAAGTCGTCATTCTCATTGTTAACAATTAACCGGATCATGCCTTCAAAACGATCTTCTAAAACAGTCTCTGCAAGACTTTCAAATTCTGTGCCCTTGAACAAGGATACAAGTTTTTGTTATAGATGGTCCTTATCATTACACGCACATCTATACAATGCAAACAATCTTTCAGTATTTAGCATCTATGCCTTGCCTTGAATATTTGCATGTGCGAGTGGTAAATCACATGGCGTAGAGGGTCTAAGTTTACGTTTTAGGTCATTTCAAGGATCGAAAATGAGATTGTGAAATTTGCTTGTTATACAAAGTATACAAAGACGTTTATGTAGGCCAAACAAAAATGGTACCATAAAGACTAGTTTTTGTGTTGCTCAATTAACAGTTACCACATAATCTTGAATGGTTTGAAATTCAACTTGCAACCACATGGTTTCGACAACAACATATTACGACACAACTCACCTGTTTCAAGATATCCGTCAGCACTTCCAAAAACGTTGCTCTTGTCTGCGGGTCTTCATGATACCCCAAAGATATTGAGTGCATCAACCCACTGTCGATGTTAGCACTTAACATGTTAGACATGGCCTGAACTGTACTGTCACGCAGTTTTACATAATGCGGTGCCAATAAACCTTTAACTCCTGATTGCCTGTCTTCGGCAGTGTTGTAGCATTTATTTAAAATGTTCATGAATAGAGTGAAGTGTCTGAAAATGAAATAAACAAATAAAAAAAGGTTGATGTTGAGGTATTATTATTAACTTCAGGCGGCATAGAATTAATCACTTTTTATAGAAGAAGCTTTGTAACTAAAAAATTAAGAAAACTACACAACTTAATTTTCTTTTAACATAATGAACTCTTACAGATACAAGGGTTGTGAAAAGCTGATATCAGCAGTGAAAATACCTCATCAGAACAATAAGAAATTGCTCTGGAAAGGATTAGCTGACAAATATCAAAGTAACCAACAAAGTAAACAACATGATTGGATCTCGTATAGAGATGCCCTAGTAGAAAACTGCTGACTTTAGTTTCTCAGAATCTTCATTACAGTTCACTATCTTTTCTAAAAACTATCTACCCAACTTTTTCCCAAACCCAACTGTTGCATATTTTCTTGAATTAACAAAAAAATTAACATTAACAAACAAATATGCTCTATATCCGATACAGTTAGAAATCTTAGCCCAGTGTTTACTTAAAACCAGCACTTTTAACAAGTCCAATCATTTTTATTCAAGGAATCTAAGAAAAACTAAACAAAAAGTCCAAGTAGTGCTTACTTTAAGAACAACACAGATTTAGCTTCAGCAAGATCTTGCTCGACATTTTCAGGTTGAAGAGGAAGACCTTTTAAGAGGATGACAATCGCCTTCATTGCTGCTTCATCAAGTGTACTGTAAAACAAGCAAACTAAATTAGGTTACGCTATTTATTTGGTATGATCAATAACTTTGTTCAATTGGATTGGTATTTCATTTGTATACAGGGAAAACTGAACTGTTATAAACTAGTATAACTTTCTTGCAAAAAGGTAAAATCATCAATGATAAATGAATGATATCACAAACATGAAAGATATCCATATAATTGATACCCTTTCTTTAAAAGTTCATCACACCTAAACATAATATTGTTAGCGACCATTACTTACCATGCTGATACAATCCATTGCTGAAAAATGACAATCTATAATTTTTTATATCATAGAATTTTTGTTGCATTACTAGAAGAAAGGTTTGCCAAAACATTTTCCAAAGCCTAAACCAATAAAAATCATACTTTGGAAGAGAATGTGAGAAAGCAATTTACCATGAAATAGCAACAATTTCCTCTGACATATTTTGTATTCGATCAGATGAATGCAGTACCCAATCGGTAAGGTAATCAACAAGACCATTTCGAAA
This sequence comes from Turritopsis dohrnii, assembly GCA_027922465.2. Classification (NCBI taxonomy): domain Eukaryota; kingdom Metazoa; phylum Cnidaria; class Hydrozoa; order Anthoathecata; family Oceaniidae; genus Turritopsis; species Turritopsis dohrnii. The sequence continues at coordinate 256,237 of BQMF02000305.1, forward strand.
TTTCATCTCCTGTTTAAATGACAGATCTCCTCGACGTTGCATGATCTAAACAAGTAACCTATCCAGTTATTCTGTACAATCAACAGGTAAGACTTAGGTGAAGGTTAGCGAACAACGTACACTCTCAACCAACTGGCACATTTTTGATTTGATGACCAAGGACTGTACACTGACACTAAGTGCCCTGATATACCTGACAAAAAAAACCCAACAATAATGAACTGAACTGAAGGTTAATTGTTTGCAAAGTTAATATTTTCATAGGTAGTGACTGACATACTTTAGCATAGCTAAAACGATATCTTCAACATAGAAGGAAACCAAAACATTGGCGACTTCGTCGGATTTATTGTCCAAGATACAACGCATTATATAGATCAGCTGTTCCACGTATATGGTACTAGATGGTTTGATTTCAATCTATAAAAGAACATCAACGATTGATATTAAAATAGACATGGAGTACCGACAACAAACTAAATCGTCTGTTGAGTAAAAACAGTGGCAGTCTAATGCAAATAATGTGAAGAATGCGAAAACAAAAGATTGCAAGTTTTCATAAAAATGTTTACATTATCAGGAATTATATATAAATAAATCTACGAGTTAAAAATGGGTATCACGTCACGTCAAAACCTCTTACCTGTCCGCTGTTATCGAAGAAACAAGAAGTTGTTGATTTACACTGTGCAAATAAAGATGGGTACAATGGAGTACTTAGTTCAGAACCCAATGATTCTTTCACTGCATTATGTATTTGGAGAGACGTGTGTTCATTGGTGCAGATGAGTAAGCTCAGTAATTCACTGATGAATCTACAATGAATGAATGAAAGTCTTAAGTTAAATTTATTTCCAGAATTGATATGCAGTTGTGTTCCTGAACGCCTCCCTGTGTGTAACCTTACCATTTCAGAAATATCACAGAACAACCACCCATCAAATATGGCTACTATTACGTGGACTCATTTATGTATTTTACCAGTGTATCAACACTATTGAGAACTTTTTTCTAGACAACATTTTATCTCTGTTATTTTTAAGTTTGTGGAAATAGGCTGGGTTCTAGATTGCTCACTTGAAACTGATATCAATAAGAATTTGTGTTCGTTAACATTGATAAATAATCACTCCACATGATAAAAACCATATTACTTCTTTTACAAGCAGCAGTGGCATAACCGTGATGTGTTCGGATGGCACACCAGTGGTTCTAAGTTCAAGTATTCTTCTGGAAGAACACATATTCTACCGGTCACGTCCTTGATGGTACTGCTACCAGCCCATTCCCCTGTGAAGTCCCAGATGTTTTAGGGTCAATTTGGCGGGGATGGCGAGTAAGTGAGAAATTTGTGCCAAATCATGATGAATGTCAGTTGGAGTGGGATAGTAACCCCTCCACTGTAAGTGCCCATTGGTTAGTCTGTAAAATATTTCCCTCACAATATTGAGTGTAAACAGAGAGAACTGACTAGATTGACAAAAAAACACAAAAACAAAATTATCAATAAATACTAAAAATCGTTCCAACCTGTGAACAGGAACATCTTCCAAAGTTCGTTGAGGTGAAGACTGCTTAGAGTTATAATCTTTTCTGGAAAAAAGAGAGAAAAAAGATAAATTTTAAAAGAAACAAACTTGGTTCTTATGCATATCAAGTGCATGAATAGGGATGAACAAAGCAATATACACTAACCAATTTTAATGATACCCTTTATAGAGATGAAAAGAAAATATAAAAATTTTTTAAAAATTTCCAATTGTAAAAAAAATATATTTTCAAAAGTTAAGTTATGAAACTTAAAAATAACTTTCAGGTCTAGCCAACTGATATTGGACATGATTTTCATTGAGTAAAAAAGGGTTATATTAACAAAATTGAGAAGTGCATCTTTGACTTTTGGAAACCAAGACATTTCTGGTACACATACATTTCTTTCTCATTGGACAAACAAATACCACCAAGGGAACACAGAAAGGCGGTCATTTGGCTCCACTCAGATATGTACGCTTCAAGACAATCATCTGACACGACAATGTTAGTTGTGGTTGCGTTTTTCATTTTGTTTGCAGTCACTTGAGAAGCTGATAACGGAAAATCAAACACATTAAGTTCTTCGCGTGGGTAGTTTGTAAGTGCGTGAGTCATTTTCCGCCAACGATTCAATGTTATATCCCAGGCCTGAATAAGAAAGGGTTACCTACAATAAGTGTCTCACCCTCCAGTAAGCATAACATTGCAACCACTACTATATTTACAAAATAAGCAAAAGCTTTTGCTTTATCAACCAAAAAAAAGCAATTGAACAAATATGAACTTTTTCTTTGCTCTATAAACATGAGAAGAATTAATTTAAAAGAAAACCAACAACAAAACACCTTTATGTTGCCTGGAGTTTGAATATCAATTTCTCTTAAAACGGATGTAATTCTTTTGTGCATAGCAGTTCGACCTAGAATAAAGAGTCTTCAATAACTATATGCTCATGGTATGTTGAAAAGACTTGTTCCTTCTCGGAGCAATCAAAGCTAATAAGGAAATTTCACAGTTGCAAAATACCAGAAGACTTAAGAAGTTTGAAACAATTATGATGATCGAAGATTAATGAATATAGTGAATGATGTGCACAAAAATGTCTCTGTGTGTTGTACAAAATGTTGTTTCTTATACCAAGGCACCTGATAAAAAGCTTATAATCCCACCAGAGGTTACCTGTTTTATTGCAAACACCAACACAATACCTGTTTTTTGCACTTCGTTTGCAAACTTGTAGTATACCGTCATAAGAGGCGCCGGATGAATAGGACTTGGTCGGTCTGTCATTAACAAATTGGATTCTTCACAAAGTAAGCCAAAACTTTTCATAGCCAATAATACTTGATCTGTATCGCAACTCCAAAGTGAGTTCAGGTACATAAGCTAAACAAAAAAGGCTAAAAAAATCACTGAAGCATTAATTTTATGCTTAAAGCAAACAGCAAAAACATTACAAACACACCACTCCATAGATGAACAAATGTTTTCATATTAAATGTCAGTTATTATGCATTATGGAAGATTCACTATAAATTAAGATGCTGCAAATGAGATACCTCAAGTCTTGTCAGGGCTTCCGAACATATTGAATTATGCGTTCCTATCAAAGCTTGATGTCGATTCTTCTCAATGAATGAGATGCGACACTTAAGTATTTTTTGCAACCACCGCATGGCTTTCACACGGTTCGGTATCTTTTCACTAAGTATGCGGTCCGCAACATTGTATACAATCTGTGAGCTGCAACATACAAAGAAAGAGAATACATTACTTTGTCCCCACCACTACGTTTGAGATGTAACAAGAGTTCGAACAACATGGAATAACTTGAAATACATAAGAAGGTCTTTGACAAAAGAAACATGCTTTATAATGTTACTTCAAGACCTTCATGTAGAGAGTATTTTGTTGATACCTGATCTCCCAGAATGTTGCCATTGGCGCTTTGGGATTCCACAGCTCAATATTTTCAGGAGAGTGGAGGCTCAGTAAAGTCTATAATATGAAAGAAATAACAATGTTATTGGGATGCAATTTTTAAAATCAATGCTAAGAAAACTAAGAACTATTACATATATTTTCAAATGAAAATTTTCGACTTGGAATCTAAGGAGCTCGTTACAACTGAAGAAAGTCCTCCTCAGCTGGGACTGAAGAACCAGAAGGCAAGAAAATCCAGGGATTCAAATTTTTATTTTCCTGATATTACCAATGGATGCTTATTGATTTTCAAAAATCAAACACAGTTCCTAAATCAGCCACAAATATAATGTAACTGTACAATAACAGAGAACGCTTGATTAGAGATTTAGGGTCAATACCTCAGAAACTTGTATAGAGACATCCGGCACATTTCGAAACATCATGATTATCACCAGTCCATTCATGAATTGTAGTGAACTGACTTGAATTTCTGCAGCATCTTTAGTGGAGAACTAAACAGTAAAAGGTAACAAGCTAGCAGATTCTTTCATTCGTCAAAACATTTTAATAAACACCCGATAATAAGCAAAAACGCTTGGTTGATAATAAGGTAAGCAATGTTCATTTTATGGAAGGAAACGTCCGACTAAAAGCATATTTAAAGTGAAAGTATTATAAATCATCATAAATATTAGGGGGACAAAAATGTTATCTTCTGTAAGTTAGGGGTTAGAATTAAGCAAGGAAGAAAATTAACAAATCGGCAAAAGTAAAATATCAAAACAATGCTTGAAATTGAAAAATACCAGCTAATTAAAGTAAACTCTACGTGGAGTTAGTTATAAGAACTGGTAAACATGAACTAGGTGACTTAACCTGTACGCTGTCTTATTTGTTGGATAATGACATTAGCTGAAAGTTTAAGTTACATCAGGCTTCTCATAGTTTAACCATAATACATGACAACAAGAGACATTTTTCACTTGGAAATAATACCAAAATATTAAGGGTATGCTAAACAAAATAGCACTGGCTGAATGAAGGATGGACAAACACACAAAAGAATTCATCTTACATTTAGAGCAAAGTGAGGGTCTGCATGAAATAACTTGACAAACCATAGCAGAAGTTCGGCTTCTTTTTCAAACGGAACAGAAGGGTCTTCCTTCCTACGGACTGATAATCCACTAACTTTACTCAGCTAAACAACGAAAACAATGTAGATGTCTTCTACAATATTTGCAACAATGTTCTCATAACACAACAGTAACTACAAACTTTATGGAGCTATTTCAATTGGCCCTTTCATCAATCAATATGGAAAATACACTATTATAAGAGGGATGAAATTCATTCGTATTTTTAACTTCATTTGATCTTAGCAGCAGTTGAATATGAACATGAGATAAACATTATGTCATTCAAATTTTTCAACAAACAAAGATATTTGCAATCAAAGCCTATTGGATATCATGCATTCGACTAGGAAAAAGATTGGTCATAACAAGAAACTTACAGAGCTTCTATGATGGCCTACTTTAGGAAGATGAGGATCATATGACGTCATTCTTCTTATGCAGTGCTATAAGTGAAATCCATTAACTTCGCAATGATAGGAAAGTACAATATGTGCAGATAAAAGCATAATTATAATTTCTAAAATTAAAACCAGATGCTTCGTTGGGAGGAATTCAATCAACCTTACCTGAAACATATTTCGAACCTGCGACGATCTGCTATACACAACACTTGCATTAGGCCACCATCTTAGTGGTTTCTAAAAAATAACAAATAATTTGATATATGCCTTTTAAAACTCATTCCAACCATTTTCAAACAAAAGCACAGTAATTCACCTAAAACAATTGGAATACTTGATTCAGTGCTATACTACCACAAGGATGACAAAAATAGGGTTGGTAAACGACATTATAATATTTTTTTGATATCTACAAGATTTTTTTTTAAAATCACTCGCCCCACTCAGAGCTGAAGCCGCTACAAGGAGCGGGCTACATATTCTGGATGTTCATCATAGCGTTAATCTCCCCAACTAGCCTGCATTTTCCCCGAAATACATCAGGGAATCGAGCTAGTTGCAGTACCTGCAGGAGTCGTGACTTTTTCAACACCCGACCTCAGCGGGGTTTGAACCCTCGATATTAGGTTCTTGAGCTCAATGCTTTAACCACTAAGCCACTACTGCTTGAAATAGATGAAGTAAATAAGATGATGATGAAGATGATGAAGGTAAGATGAAGTAGGTAATTATTACCTCTTTAACAATTTGATGCAGTCCCTTCATAAGAGCAATTTGGAAGATTGGGTCAGAATCGTGTAAAAAGCAGACTTCAAAATGTTGACTGTTTCGATAATTCATCCGAAAACTTGCCACAAACAAGTCTACCATTAAATCACTAATGTGAAGGCCAGTTGTACTGACAAATATTTTATCAGGCGTATAAAGTAACATCTAGAAGGATGACAAGCAATTCAAGGAATCAAGCTGGCAACTTGTATATTACATAAATTAAACATTAAAGATTCAATTTTTTTTTCAATGATCATTGTTTACATTTTCCTATAAAACGCACCTTTAACTCATTCATAACCTGCGAGACCAAGAAACACACTATATTATCTTCCCGATTAATGAAGGTGGACGCTTTACATAGGTGAACACATGCAAGAATAGCATGTTCTGAAGATGTCCGACCAGCGGACAAATTTTTTCGTAAGTTTTCGAGGAATTGTCGCTATAACAAAAATTACGTATCAAAGTCATTAGAAAATGTGGAAAAGAGAATCACCCCAATATCACCAAAATTTCTCCGTGATATTTCCAGTGGAAGCAAACCAGGATAGTTTTACCTTGATGTAGTTGCTTCCTTTTGACAGTTGGCCACTACCAGACACCTCCTGTATTGATTCCTGAAGAAAATGGAAAATGACACTGCAACAGGTTGTGTGCTCAAAGGATCACTACTAAAGTGGTTCAGTATTGCTGTTCGGTACAGGTACAGTACTGGAAAATACCAACACAGAGGAACTATTGTTTGAAAAAGATGGTTAACAGCAGAGCTCTATGAAAACCATCATCAGCTTTGAGATGCAAAAACATTTTAGTTACAATCATGTATCAGAGTCAGAAGCGGGACACATGGTATTAATGTTTCAAATGGAATAACAAATCACACATTGGATTTTCAGAATGCTACAAGCCACAACCCCACATACTATCTGTAATTTTGTAAGAGTCATCGAAAATGTGTCATAACTTAGGAGAGCTTAAAATCCTGAGTATAAGTATGTAAAGGATTGTCAGTTTACAAACAAGATATGAATATGTTCGGAAAAATCATTTCAAGCAGTTACATGTACATCAATTGTGACAGGCAGAGAATTGAAATACTTGCCAAGAACTCAAACCAAACAATTAGCATATCATACCGGTGCCAGTAAAATTAACATTATTTGAAACGGCCATGCGATGGCCTTCTTCTTTGTGCTTTCAGACCACTGATCTGTGAAAGTGAACAACTTCTCACTCAGTTCTAGAAAACATTTTATGTAAGAACGGAATGTGGAATTGTAATCACAAAGACAACTCATCCTTATTTAAAAAGGTGTCATGAAAGATTTTGATGCTTACAAAGAAACTGTAACAAATTGTTACTTTAATCTTTTTACTTTTAGCACCAAGAGGCTGAATACCATGTTGTCGCATATCATGGAAACTTTTTCTATATTGACGACCTTCCAGAAAGATCACTTTACAAAGAAGATTGAAAACTTTTGTACCTGACAATTGAAAATTGGATTGCTTGTATAATTCGGAAAACTGGTTCGGGTAACTCTCGATCCAATTCCAAACAGCCTACATGTTGAACAAAAGAAATTTGATCAGTTTTAGTTGCTATATGACAACTAATACCCACATTTCAAAATTCAAAAAGGTTCAGATACTTAAACACGTTCATATCAAAAAGATCTGAATTTTACTGTGCTTACTCTATCTGTGTTTACATAAAGCGATTAAAACATAACAGTTATCATTTCTATTTTCGATGTTTACATTAGTTTTTTGAAAACAATATTTTTTAAAGTGTAAATGCAATAACAATGTACATGAATTCTTTTGAACGAAAATAGAAACTTTAAAAAAGCCTGCTGATGAAATCGAATTAGGAAAAGAAAATTTGCCAACAAAACGTGCAGTGATTATATTCGTTCTCACGTCACAGGGGTTGATCCAGAAAATTATTTTGAGTGTCAGTAGTAATAGCAACATAAAAGGCTGAAGGCCTTTTCAAAAAGCCGAAGGTGTGTACATCACACCTTGGGGTTTGGGACATAGCATTTGGTGGGGGTACAGTGGTTGACTGAATGTAAATGCAATCAGGAGACTTCAACTGGATAACATTTAGTGTATCACTTCACATCAGACTTCAAAATACTTTGTTTAAACAGACAGGTTTTTGAAATGACCTGAACAAGGCATCGACGCTGTCATCAAATTTCAAAGATTTGTCAACGTACATAAGAAATTAAGCCATAAATAATGTGTTTTTTAAATATCTTTAAATCTTCATTTTGTCGCATGTCTGTCTTTGTATTTTTATCACGCACATAGATGCTCGTTAAAAATATTTATACTATTATTATGAACTATTTATATGAACTAAAACACAATCAGTTGACAACGAACGATAACTTAAGTTGCTAAGGACAATGACCACCGTTGCTAAGGAAATTTTGAAATTCATTTATTCACATAATGGAAGAATATGAAAACGTATGTGGAACCAGCAGGACTCGTTTTCGTGCTATTCAATGAAAGTAAAAATCATCTAGTTTCAACACCTTTAACACTAACACAGTAAAATGGAAACTTAACCAGGGTTTCTACAAACGGAAGCTTGAGTAAATAATAATTCTGTCGGCTGGTTGCACACTGTTGGCTGATTGCAAACATTCTCATAACAAGACCTGATAGGGGTCGAGAGTAAAAAGGTTTCCTGGCATATATGTTTTTTAAGACCATGCTTTGAAACATCCTGTTATTTTTTCGTGGTGGTTTAGGAAAACAAGTCGACACTGAATGAGGAATATTAACGTTTTCAGAGAGAATAGCCTGTCATGTTCATTATAGATTATTAAGAAATAAGTAAGAGAAGCATTCTAAACTATTTTTTGCACAAATAGTATTTGGGCACCCAAATTCGATGTCCCCAAAAATTGGTATAACAATGCCGAGATTGACCTAAATCAATCCCTGCATCAACTAGTGATTTAAAAAAGCTATACTAAAAATTGAGCTCAGTAAGGCAAAATTAATTAATGGAACCTGATTAGCAAATACAAAATGAGCAAACGACAACAAACAGTATTACCTTGGTTAAGCCCTTTAAAACAACTTGTTGTGAGTGTTTCTTCAAAGTCTTGAAGTATTTCGAACATTCTAACATTAAACAAATTCAAAGTATTCCAAAATGATTAAAAGTGCAGACCACCCCCCAAAGTGGGCAAGCTTACCTTCAAACAGAATAATAAGACCTGATAATGACACATGCAGGTACAACATCAACTCTAGATCATCTGGCAAAAGCCCATCTTCATTTGTATCTGACAAAATTGCCAACCTACAGAAAGTGCATAGAATAAGCAACTATACTGTATATTGCAGACTCATAATGAATACATAAGTTTGTAAAATCCAGATTATGTTCAATCCCTTTTTCTGTTTTATTTTTTTGTGCATGGAAACAAAATTTACTTTCAAGTTTATGAAGCATAATTTTTGTTTTGCATTTCTTTGCATTGTTATTTTCGTAATTTCAACCTGACGAAACTCAAGTTGAATTCACTGCACATGCAACACACTATACTTTTTACCTCTTTGAAATTCTTGTGAAGACAGAAGAGAAGTGATGCTGACTGATAAGATAAATGATTCGGCCAGCTGTTTTGGAACTTTTTCTGTATAATTCACCATTAGCCTCAGGGTGTATGATGAGCTAAATCATTAAAAAAGGATTTGGAGTGGATTTGAAGAGGTATCTTCCCTAACATCTCAAAAAACACATTTTCTCTGATTCACATTTAGCCAACTATATCTTTTTCAAGCATCTACCATAATTTTGCAGAAAACTTGAACATACAGATGCAATTTCTGTAACATTATAATTGAAGATTTACTAATTCTTAGGTTAACTTACAGATGAAAATATAATACTGGCTGCATGAAATATTTTCCCCTGAACAAAGGAATTTTTTAGAAAAAATCCCTGGTTTAACCCTGACGTTCACTTTTCCTTTAATTTTCTACGGTCAGTATAAACATTGAGAAAATTTTGGAAATAGATCAAAGCAAAAAGAAACAATCTTATAGGAACCAATTAAGAGTGAGTGGTGAGTCGTGAAATGTAATGAGTGAGAGATCTTTGTTAGAGTCTGTTTTCATGACCTATGACAATTGTCAATGAGAAAATCTTACATCACCATAAAGAACTGCTAAAAAAAATAATCTTAAGATTTTCTTTGAGGGATTCGTATAAAAAATAATTTTGATTTAAAAATTTCATACGGTTCTATAAGATTTACAGTCTTTTGACACATGGTCAGCAATGACATTATGAAGCAACAGAATGTCTTATTAAAACAATCCTTACAGCAAAATCAAAAAAAATGAAAGATAATTTTTAAATGTCTAACAACACCTTTAAAAGCCAGCCTTTCCAATTCGCATCGGCATTTGCAGAATGCCGACTTAAATGGCGACGTATTTGCCGACGTAAATAATTTTGAACCAAACTGAAAACTGTTAAATAATTTCTTTGGCCTCATCTTGATGTTCACTTGTCTTAACCAATTCCGAGTTCCCGTTTCAAATCTTGTCAACCATCTTACTTGAGGCCATTTTAAGTATGACTATACGGAATGGGTATAAAGCCTGATTTACACGTGAGTACGGAAACTCCTGTCTACTCTATAGACAGATGATCTTGTCGTCCATTTAGAAATTGAATCAGGAAAAATTGACGCGGGAAAGAAAGGAAGAAACTTTGAGATTATTTCCTTGATAGATTTTCAATGGAAATTTACTTAATAGTCAGGGATTTTTCCAAGCACTTTTGGTTACTACCGTCTTCCATAGAGAAGATTGAGTTTTACAGTCCAGGAAGATCTGAAGTTTTAGAGATTTCAATCTCCACAAACAGGCCTTGTCAAGATAGGCATGCGTAGGGAGATGGAAACTAAGATGTTTTTTATTACATGAATAACATGAAAACGAGTCCTACTGGTACCACTTACGTTTTCATTTTCTTTTGTAACGTGAAGAAATGAATGCGTATAACAAAGGAAATTTCAAAATTACCTTAGCAACAGTGGCCGTTCTCCCTAGCAACGGGACATTTGGTGAATAATGGCCTAATCACTCTCTCAAAACATGTTTTTAAATACTACGCATTAAAGAGCTAAAAAATGTTTAATTGACAATGAATGAATTGAGTTTGCTACTTTTCGTGAATTGAAAGGATTTCAAATAAATTCTACTTTTGTTGACGTATAATGGATTTTACGTATTTTGCGTCAACAATTTTTTGCCGAGGTAAACGAATCTGAATTAGAAAGGCTGAAAAGCTGACAAATATACACATATATACAACTCATACAACTGCTTTAGATGAACGATTTTCATAAAATTCGAAACAAGGAAAAAATTGAATTGGCCAAAAATCGACAAGAGAGCAATTCAATTTAAATTCCTTGTTGTTTTAAGTAGAATCCATATAATAACCATCAACGAATTTAAAAAAACAAACAATACCAATACATACAGGACATAAAATGGCCAATAGCTGTCTTTTCACTGCATCTCCCGTCATAAATGAACTTTCTTCTGAGTGCTACAACAAACAAAACCATTCTTGGATAAATCTCCAAAAAATTCATGCAATGGATTTCAATGCATACAAAATGATCAACTGTCAATAACAAAAAGATATTTCGGACGTACCCTTTCAAAACATCTTTCAACAACAGACAAAACTATAATGTTGGACTGGACAGCAAGCAGCTGCAAGTCACCACTCATCAAATTCTAAAACAGCCAAGAACATAACTGATGTGGATAATCAATCAATCAATCAATCAATCAATTCACATATATTTCTACAGATCACCAATGGACGGAGAGCATTTTTATTGAATTTGTGTGTAAATTTCTATAGAAATGCACTTCTTCACAGAGATTTTTTAACAAAGTGCCGGCTGGGTTGTTCTTGAAATAACTGATAGATAGGTTGCATTTCTGTTTTATTTAACATTAGTACAAGAAGTTGCTACCCTTCGATTACGCCTATACTGACTGGGGTCTGGAGTTTAATTTGTGCAGTGGTTGTCCGATAATTTAGCGAATCAAGCTTCTCTTAAAGAAGGCACTTTGGGGAACCATTTTTTATGCTGGTTTCTGAAACTATTGTTATTTCTTGAAAAATGTTTTCTATGCTTTAACTGATAGCACTTCATACGTGCACCATGTAAATTTCATTCCATCAATCACCATGTGTGATGTATTTAGTGGCTTCATGGTATGACATATTTTATTGTTTAATCTTGCAAGTGAACAGCAGAAATGGAATATTTTCGACAACTACTGGCCACTTCATTTGCATTTGAACTCTTCAACAATATTGAGAGGGTTTTTCTTATTAGAATACTGTAAGTATAAATAATAAAGAGCAGTCTCAAATAAGTATACAAGATCAATGAATTAGAGATACTTTGATGCAACAAAAGGATGGCTGTTAGAACCTATTCAACATGAGATGAAATATCAGAAACTATAAAGCACCACAAGCGATCTGTGTGTAATTGATTTTATTGTTATTATGTTTGACTAATAACTTCTAGAAAATGTAATTAAATGTTAGAAGGAAATTGATACTTTCCATTGTAGGATTATGATAATTATTGAACTACTGGATAGTAGTATACATTAATTAAACCAAGGAAACAAAATGAGTAAAACCATCATGACATGTACAAAAACAATTGTTGACAATTGAGTAATAGAATTCTCTTGAATTGATGAAAGTCAATCACTTACAGCTAGAGATGTTTCATTCTATCTTACAGGTTTAATTTTAAAATGTTTTCGACAACGAATTCACTAACATAATAATAGTAATCATTACAACAAAATAAGCTAGGTATAACAGGCCAGTGCAAGAAAAGTTGGCAGTATAACGTATAAATACATACTTGATAGAGTAAAGTTTATTTAAGAGGATAAGTAATTTTTAAAAATGTCCATAAGAAATGAAAATGAACATACAAAATAACAAAACAATTTTTTTATCCAAATCTCAACCATGAAAGATGGTCCTTTTCATGTTAGAAATAAAAAATCTCAATTAAAAATTTTAAACCTTCCAAAATCTTTTTTGCAGTGATGTAACTATTGAGAGTAACATTGGTAATGTTACGATGCTTTTTCTATCAAAAAAATTATAAAGACAGTTTTCTTTTTTCTAGAAAAATCTTTCTAGTTTTGTCCACACTTTGGACTTCATTTTCTTATAATTCCTCATTGGAACACAAGGTAAACAATGATTTTTTTTTTTTTTTTTTACAAATAAGACGCTTTAGACTATAGTTATCATCTGAAATTTTTAACAAAAACTAGAATCAAGAACTTTATTCCGTTGCAGTGTTATTTAAGATTATTATTCGATTCAAACGGTTTTAACATGATTATGATAGTCACTTCTTTTAGTTTTTTATATATAGATATTATACAAAAAGGAAATTTCATTACATTTTATAATGCGCTAACCTTAGAACAGCGTTATGCAAAATATTTTCTAAGTTGTAGTTTTTTCTTCATTAATTCTATCATTAAGTCTATATATATTCAAATACCATCAATACAATATATTTAAGGACTGACCAATTTTTATGATTTTTTTTGGGTTGATGGCATATCATAAGGTCAAAATAAAAACAATAATGAAAAAAATGTGATTATGTTTAACACTTTAAGAAACTGCTTTCTGCTAGCTCATTTTAACTTCAATTTCAAATACATTCGAAAAGTGTGCTTACTCAAGGAGAGAAGAATTCAAATAAAATGGGGGACTTATATGAGAGGGGAACTTTTCCATAGGATTTTCTTAAAAAATCAAGTTAATTTTAAAAGCAGGTTACCTCCTGAATAGATTTATATAAAAGCTAATTATTTTTTTAAAAATATGCATTTTCTCAATGAAAACCACACTTTTTTCTTTTCATTCGTTTACAAAAGGTTAAAATACCTACTTGAGCAGAGGTACAATATGATATTAGCACAATACGAAGTGGTTATTTACCCCTTGATTTGATGCGACTACTAGGGAGTTTTTTTACAAAAGTTTGGTCACAAATTTTTAGGGACAAAAATTTGAGACTTTTCAGATATCTGACAGAATAATATACATATTATACTCACAATGGTTCCCACATCTTTAATGTATGTTAACAGAGTTGTAACGACTCGTGAGAATTGATTCTTTGCAAGCTCAATTAGGTTTTTGCGAACAAGACTGGTGGTCTTCTCAATTGTGCGACTTTTTCCTTGTCTTTCAATTGGAAGCTATTCAAAAACAACAACAAAACCAAGATATGAAATATAAAATATATAATGAAATTTTACTGAAAAGCTAATAGTGGTATATTAGTGTACTGCCAATGCTACTAATTATAAACGACCTTCTTTATCATAAACGCAAAAATCAAACAAATTTTGGTCATGCATATAAATATGCAGGCATATTCACAAAAATTGACTCATCTAACTGAAAGCAACAGTTTTAATGTTATAGTTTGAGGTATGGTGTTTTTAAATTGCAGTTTTTAATTTATGATCATAATTTAGGAGTACATAGTATTTAAGAGCATTCGCAATATATATAATGGAACTCAACAAACATGAATCAATTATGATCCATAGCTCCCTCAATAGTATCCTCTTTAAGTCTGTTCACGATTCTGATGCAGAATTTCATGTTGATTACCTGTACCTGGGTCTCAAAATCAACAGGTTAGGGTTAGAGGGTCAGGGTTAGGGTTAGAGGGTTAGATATCAATAAACAGCGTTAATTCTGCATCAGAATCGTGAATAATATTAGGGGGTAAGAAAGTGCAATAGGTAGCGCCAACAGCTTTAATCATGGATGTTTCTATTAGTGAATTTCTGAAGAACTAGCTTGGCAGTTTTATTAAGGCAAGAAGAAGTCTTGATTACAGATGTTAAAGGATGATTAATAGCGTATAGAAAAAGTATATAATGAAAGGTGGAATGAAAATGAGATGAAAAAAACGATGTTGTTCTTAAACTAAGGAAGCATGGCTTCATTTTTAAACAAATATTTAAAGTGATTCATAAACATTAAATCGTTTCCAAAGAAAACATTGAGAATAATTTACCTGCTGCTTAAATCGTCTTAATTCTGCATGCATCCATTCTAGAGGTTTGTTTTCTCGAGAAAATGACATTTCAAGTAACCACAATGCCTATAATGGAAATACATTTGCCTAAGAATTTAATTTCCTGACTGAGACTTCCCGTCCCATCTTGATGTTCTTTTGTCACTTCGGCAGTCAACAACACATTTGCGTGCAGAAAATTTCTCAACTAAAACTGACGACAGCCGATAAAGGAGGCGTTCTCAACTTTTATCATGTGACAAGTTTTTCGAAGAATTACAGTTACGTCGTCGATTGAATTTACGTCGCGAATTGGAGATGAACTGACGAAAAAAATTTTCGATTGATGATAAACGTTGGCTCGGTCCTTTTAATTCGGATGAAGCGAGTTTTGGAATATATTTATCGTTTTAAAAATTTCGAGCAACATCACATTTACATATTTTCAGAATAATAAACTCTCGGAAGCAAGAAAACAACAAGAATCGAAATTGTGATGATCAGGAAGGTAAAATGATTAACTTACGTCAGTTTTCTCGCCCTTGTAGTCTTAGTTTATAGTTTGCGATAATAAGAAAAGCCATTCCATATCGATGGATATTCGCCGCCGTCTATCGAAAAGGAAAGAAGCCCTCCTGGGTTCGAGGTTGGTCCCGAACAAAAACAAGTCTGTCTTTTAGAGCTGAAGATTTCAAACCAGTCTTTCAGTGAAGACCAAATCAAACTGAGACCGGACCAAAGTTCAGACCGGTCTGAAAGTATAATACACGTTGTAATCATATCCTTTTTGTGTATGCAAAGCTATTTCAAAGGCAACTTTGAAAATACTTTTGTTTTCTGTAAATAAACACAAAAAAATCCAAGTAGTAACCGAGCAATGTCTTTTTTTATGCCATTGGGCAAATTAGTTGAAAAATCTCTGCGAAGGAGTGCTTTCCTATAAAAATATGCACAAAGTGCAAAAAGTCAGAGTGACTTTTTTTTGATGATATGATGATGCCCACTCCTCCTGCTGGGATATAATCTTCTTTCTTTTGGTAAAAAAAGTTCTCTGTAATAACTTCCAGTCAAGAAGATGCTTTCTTATTTTGATTTACTTTTAGTATATAGCTTACCTTTCTTTCTTCTTAATGTAGACGTTATATCACCACCAACGGTAAAAGTTGCATGACGTAATCAACTTCGAACTGTATACCAACAAAAAAGCAGTTGGAGAGTAAAAGATTCATGTTTTCAAAAATATTTGATTTATCGGAGACTAACAACCTCGAACCCAGGGTCTCTTGCCATTTTGCGATATACAGATCGCATATTCGAGGTTGCGGAGACTAAGTTATTTTGGCGTTCTATTTGAAGCGAATTAAATCAGCTTAAATTTGAAAGTGAAAGTGTGGGGGCGCCCTTGTCTCAGAAAAGAGCGTTGGATTTTATATGTTCCCTAACAATTCGTTATTTTCTTTCTGTTACACAACAAAAATATGTCGAGTCGTCACTTTTATTACACAACGCATGCGCAATAACTACGTGTCGTGTCAAGAGGTGTTTGAAATGCATGGGTTATTTTAATACATAACCTTTTTACGGCAAGAAACCCAAGAAACCCTGGGTACGAGGTTGGTGCATCATTATGGAGATCATTCCCAGTTTTAAAAGAACCTCCAAGATGAAAGAGAAGGTCGAACGATAATTGATTTTTAGCTGTTCAAGTTAGTATAAGTAAAGGAAGTCAGCAGCGTATCCAAGGAATCTTCATGGGTGCTATGGTGCTCCTCGTGCTACTTTTTCGCAGGCATGATGTTTATAGTAAAAAATTAACCGTCGTGCGATACACACCTGCTTCACGGTCACATAAATCAGAAAGAAAGATATTGTGATAAAAAAAATTGTGACGTAGATAGGTCAAAGTTTTTGAGAAACAATAGAAAAATTTATTTTTAACCAATGATATTGCAAACAAATCAAAATGAACTTAACCGTGAGCCGAACTCAAGCATTTTAATAGAACGTGTGCTTTTTATTACTCCTAGCTGAAAATATGAATTTAAAGGATTCCTATTCGAAAGAGATTTAAATCAGTCAGACCAAATTTTCCGATTTTTTCTCACCTTTCGATATAACGAACTCTCGATATAACGAACTTTGTTCATTTTCCCTTGGAGGGTCGTTATATGGAGAGTCCACTTTACGTTTGTTCAGATTTCGGACCAATATGGAAGCATTGCACAGGTATCCGTAAACAATGATGGAAAAATATATAAGATCCACAGTGACCAGATTCTACAATGACTTAAACAGCTCACAATGACCTGCAGACCTGATCGTCAATGACCAAAGTTTCGCAAAATAATACAGTTGTTTTCTTAATTATCGTTCTGAGCTCATGTTCTGTCACCTTCCTCAATCAGAATCCTGTGAATTTAGGAGATGGGGAAGAGATGCAGGTGGAATGTACACTTGACTTCGTTGGAAAAGCAGGATATATAAATATTCTTAGACAGCAGTATCAGGCAATCAATGAACTTTAGATTTTGGAAACTTGTTATATGATAAAAATATATTCCAAATTAAGAAATATATTAGTTGCTTTCTTGTTTAATTCTTCTAGGTACTGTCCGAACCTAATAAAAGCAAAATATGGGGGTGTTAGGGGCGGTGGATAAAGGTATTACCTTGGGAAGAAATTGTTTGAGGAAGAAATTTTTGCGGAACATATGTTTGCGAATAAATGACCCAAAAATGCCATATTTTGCGGAATTAATTTTTGCGGATGACGACTTCAAAAGAGATTTTTTGGAATCAATTTTTTGCGAATGCAAGAAATTAAGTGAAATCGAAACGCCTAATTTAGTACCTGGGTATTTACAAACTTTAGTTGGAATGGAAAGAAAACTTGAAAGTGGGATAGCTACATACAGTCTCTTTGTTATTGGCTGTATAAGACTTTATTTGTTAAAGTATTGCCTCGTATAAATTAAAACGTTGATAATGTTGAATACTGGATTAATAATGGAGTAGCAAGCTGCTATACTGGAGACATGGTGTGTGTGATAGGTGTGATGAAGAATCACTATGTTTTCAAGTGGATTGTACTAATCGTCATCCTCCGCTTATAAGTTTTTTTCGATATGGGAGGTCGTATATAAACACAAGGTAGTCAGTGCAGAGGTTTGTTTTTGGCGAAATAACTGCGGTTTATAACGCCATTAGGAGTTGCGGATTTTTCGTTTCTGCTAGCTTTAATGAAATTTTTAAAAAATGATAGCTCTGAATATTATGGAAATGCAGTGGAACCTTCATAAAGCTGATATTATACATACCATGCAGGTGTAAATGCTATTATGTCCGTTTTAGAGAGGTGTCCGCTTTGGAGAGGTGTCCGCTTTAGAGCTAAAAATTCCTAAGTTCGGTTACGGCTTGTTTTACACCAGATCGACTGTTCGAAGCTTCTTATCGCATATCAACAATAAATAAAAAGTGTAACCCAGGCTTCTGTTTGGACTGGGGACGAAAAAAAAAACACAGCAAAAGCATTGAAAGCAAAAACTAAAATCATTGTAAAAAGAGTTAATAGAATAGGAGGGTATGGGATATAAGTAGCTTGTACGGCGCCGTCCTTACATCAAAAAGGCGAGAAACCCTGGGTACGAGATTGCCTTGTAAATATTATATCTCTGGTCAAGAAAAAGCCATTGAGTGGATAAAAAGAAAAGTGAGTGCTTCTTTTTTTTTTCAAGAACAATCGCTTGCTGTAGATAAATGTTTACGAAAGAAATGTAAATAGGAAAAACTATTTTTTTCTGTATCTGCTTTGCGGCGCATATCGAAAAGGCAAGAAACCCTGGGTTCGAGGTTGGTCAATTATGCCTCAAACGTTCATGTGGGACCTGAAAAGAGTTTCCGATTTATGGAGTGTCCGACTTAGGGTGTCCGCTTTTCAGAGGTTTTGTTATGAAAGTTTCCTAGAGGATTCGTCCAGGGAAACATTTTTTGTCCGTCCGATAGAGATGTCCGCTTTAGGGAAGTTCAACTGTACATGACTTTTTTCTGTGTTATCCAGAAACGTTTCATATTATTGATGAACAGATTTTCAAATGAATGTGCAGACAACCATGATAAGCAAATATTTGAAATATTAAAAGCCATTGTAGATATGGATAAAGAAAGAAGATAGTCACCAATTGCACCCGATCTTATTGATGTTTATTATTATGAGTGTATTTATGGGGTAGAGATTCAAACATTACATTTAGACGGTGAAAACACTTATATAAGTATTTGAACAAATGAGGCCTGAACATTACTCTCACTAACTCAGACACATTTCACAAGGTTTCCACCATAAAGTCTAATGTTTGAAATCTGTCCCATAAACAGTATGTTATACAAAATTTTACACTGACTTATACCCAGTGGGCAAAATTCTCATAAAATCACTGTGGTGAAGTGCATTTTCTTAGAAATGATGTGTACATGTATGAGCTTTTCTATAAGAAAATACTCCACCGCAGGGGTTACTGTTGTTCATGCTCAGTATGATTTCCAAACACATACACTTGCTCAAACGATGGCGATGTGGCACCGGAAAACACAGGTGCCCACTTCTGTATAAAATGCTCATTTTCTTCCTGGATAGTTGTGAATGACTGGAAATTTTTCCTGGCCTCATTCACGAAGAAATTCGCTAAGTATTGACTGATCCGTATGGCGGCTGGTGAGTGATTGATGCTTGCACTGCGTGTCCATTCAAATATGTTTTTTTCTGGATGCCACTGTGTTCCATAGAATGGATACTTTATCCCTATAAGAATATAACATGTATGTTTATCTTATGTAAATGTTTAAACTAGTGAACAGCATATTTAGGTACTTGTCGGGATAACCCTAACCCTAACCCAAACCCTAACCCTAACCCTAACCCAAACCGGCAAGTACCCATAGGTATTTTCACGACGTTTTCGAACCATTAATCTTCTTTATTAAGTGTGCCTGTATTATATATTTTATATATCAGAGAAAAACTCTGGGTTTACATGCATACATACCTTCAATTGTTGAAACGAATTCGACATCCTTCAAGTCGTAATTAGTTGAGAGAACTCGATACATGGCTTTTAGCTTTTTGTTTGCGTAATACCGCGTAGGTGTGACGCCATATTTATGCATGTTCAATGTAACTTTGTCAAACATCATGTCTTGTATTAGCGATCTATCCATGGGTTCGAACAATCGGCTTGTAAAGGCATGTTTGGTCAAATTTAAAGCCAATGATATATTTACACCTGCTGTTTCACTAAGCATGTTTTTGCCAGCAGCTAAATTTATCAAGCTCTCGAAACCGAGACATGTGCCCCATAGCGGGAAATGAACTCCTTGATCGTTCAGCCGTATTGCTTCGTCGAACACAATTTTAGCTGTTTTAATGTACTTCGAGTCATCCAAAGGAGCCCCTCCTCCGGGCAATAAGACCCCGTTTATTGACTGCATTAACGTTAAAACTTCTTTTTTGCTATAAGTTGATAATATCGGCACAACCTGTGCACCAGCCATCTCCAGATATTTCACGTAGGAAGCAGCGATGTAAACAAACGAAAAAGAAATTTTTGGTGCCAGTTTACTGCGAACTTTCTGCGTAAGAACTCCAACTGAAGGTCGGAGATTCGTTTTTTTCTTTGCTGCATTGTAGTTTACTGTTAAAAGCAACGCAACAGCGAAAACAAAGAAACGACACATTCTTGCAACTCAAGACGATCACAGAAGAATATATTTATCTTTTAATTAAAAGCTGAAGATGATGATCTAATTAACGGCTGGTATTGTCTATACATTATTTTAAACCGAACATGAGGATTAATTAAGGGCTGGTATCGTCTATACGCAAGAATTGAAAAAAAGATGTCAAAATTTCAAGCCGAACATGTTGGTTGCGCATGATTTTAATTATGTTTGTTCACCAAGGTATTTATCATTGCAATAAACAGCATTTATTACGGAAGCCGAGAAGGGGCAACCTCAAAAGAGAATGAAATCCTTGAAAAGAATAGTCAAAATATTTTATTTCATAAGATGTTGTAAATCCAGAAGGAAAATACAACAAGATTTGTACAAATATACGACAATTTATTTTCCTAAAGTTACGAAAATTTTATTAGTTATTGGCAATCACTGACAATTTCGCGGGGCATCCTGAAAAATTTGAATAAATTCTTTCTTGAAAATACATTATAGGAACTGATACTATTTATTTACATTTCTTTATTGCCCTCCATATATCTAAAAATAAAAAAAACAAACAAACAAAAAACAACCCTGGGTTTCAAGTTGTTATTCAACGCTTGTATTTATAGATCAGCTAAGGGGGTGCTCAGATAAACCTTACAATAACTTCCACTATCTTACAACATACAGTAAAATTTGTACACAGATTTACAAAAGAACAAAAGAGACCAGTCAAACCTATTTTTCAAAACTATAGTAGTTTTAAGAATACTTTGGGCAAGACAGAGAAGTAACTAACTATCAAAGGCAATCAAAAACCAGTAACTTGATGAGTTTTCATTAGCCATCATGCCATCATCCCCCTGTATACGAATGCACCCCTTGTTTGGATGGATAAGATTTTCGGAGTTTTTTTCAAAATTGCTGTAAAAATTCAATCCACTCTGATCCATACTGTTCACCACTTGGAGGTCATACTGGTTAATCGAATGAAGACGACAGCGTCTGTAGGTGATTTGTTGACAGTCAATAAGTTAACACGAAGAAGCCAACCGACTGAAATTCCTCAAACGACCACAAACACGATCGCGTGCCGAAATCAGCCATTCCTACAACCACGTTCCCAGGCATATATGCGGATGGCGTATATCGAAAAAGGCAAAAAGCCCTGGGGACGAAATTGCCATTCCTACACCTTTGTCGGAGTGACTCCGAAGCATTTTCAGCAGAATTGTTTACAATCTGACCCCTGAATCTTTATCTCTACCACCCGTTTTCGGTGAATACATTGTGTTCGAGACAAAGCTCTCACTGCTAGAATCCTGGTTAGACTGTGGCTTAATTTGACGTCAAATACCTTATTCGTACTAATTTTGGCGAGCAGAAAATTTGGCGAATTTGGCGTTTTGGGTCTGAAATCGCCAAATTAAGTGCTCGCCAAATTTAATTTTTTTTCGTTCATCACCAAATTAAATGCAATTTTTTTCAGTCACCAAAAAAAAGTAAAAAAAAATTAAATACGCCATTTCTAAAGACAAGCTTTGAGACAATATATACGCAATGTGACGGTTTTCCGGAAAAAAATAATTTCGCCTCTGCGCGTGCGTAGCCTTACGTCAAATATATAGGAAAAACCGTGTATTCTTCGACGACGAAGAATAATAAGTTATATCGATGGTACAATTATATACTAGATTTGTAAATACTACTTGTTGTTGTTTGTATTTGAAAACATGTTCTCGTTGGTTATTTTAAATTGCTTGTTTTATTTGAATTGTCATTGCCAAATGAACCCATGCAAATTTAAAGAAAATCTTTCCCTTCGCCAAATTAAATGCTCGCCAAATTTAAGTAAAAATCACCATCACCAAATTAAATGCTTGCCAAAAAAATCATTTTGGTCCATCGCCAAATTAAATGCTCGCCAAAATTAGTACGAATAAGGTATGACAAGGCAGAAAATGAAACTGGCGTGTTGGTAGGGCATCCTAAGTAGCCTTGCCTTCCGTCCGTATATAGAAAAGGCAGGAAACCCTGGGTGTTCGAGGTTGCAGTCTATAGAATAGAAACGATCAAATTTACTTGTTTGTTGAGTGCAGTTCTCATATACAGAATCTCCATCAATGTAATGTCCGACATCTTTGATTTCTGCAATCAATACATCAGGTATTATGCAGTCTGTAAAAAGAGACTTGAGCGTGAGCTTTTTGGCTGGTGGTAGTGTCATGCCACGAGTTCTCCACGCACAGATATTTCACGTAAAAAAATGGTAATTGTGAAGCTTGGTAATAATGATCATAATTTAATTCGGAACATGCGTGGTTTGTCTCTTTCCAGTTAAATGCAAATTGAACTTGGTAGATATAGAAGAATGGGACTCTATAGAATAAGGTAATCAAAACATTCAGCAGCTCTTACGAGAGTATGTTAAACCAACAGAGGGCGTGAGGCGTTCTTTCTTTCTACATGTAACTCTTATAAGTTGCATATAACTCCTTTAAAAGTGCATCAGTTACCCAAACAAGATCAGACTTCTGGCAAATATTAAAAATTAGGAAGAGCGATAGTGAGTTAGTTCTCAGTGGATCGCTACCCGTCAAAGGGGCGGTGGTCACTTTCGCGCGTACGCCCTTTGCTATACTGAACTTCACAGATGCTTAGGAGCCATTCTAGGGTTTCAATCAGCCAAACATCTACAGAAATAAACGGAAAGGAAAAACTACTAATATGTGTACGCACTTTCTAAAATTAATCATGTCAGAATATGTTAATAAAATCTATATCAGATCGAATATTTGCATATAAACAATAAGTATTAACATTACTTTAAAAAAAACTCTCGTTTCACCACGTGAATTCATTTTTCTTGCAAACTAGGGCGTTAATACCAAACATAATATTTTCTTTATTCAGCACCCTATACGCCAAATCAAGTTGGTTAGAACAAAAAGAAAGAAGAAATGGTTTGCATTTAATTACAAACCGCCACTAACTCGCAATGGTCTGTGCGCGTTGGCCAATATTTAATCACAAACCGCCACTAACTCGCAATGGTCTGTGCGCGTTGGCCAATATTTAATTACAAACCGCCACTAACTCGCAATGGTCTGTACGCGTTGGCCAATATTTTAATAATAAACTCATTTGGCCAAACTTTCGTCATTATCGACTTGTTGGTATGGCGGTCATACGCTTGTTTACGTTTGTCAGCGGCGGGCAATATCTATAGGTTTGAAAACTCTGCTCAAGATGACGATAATGACGATACTACGGTCAATCTGTTAATGACGATATTACGGTCAAGCTGTTAATGACGATATTACGGTCAATCTGTTAATGACGATATTACAGTCAAGCTGTTAATGACGATATTACGGTCAAGCTGTTAATGATGATATTACGGTCAAGCTGTTAATGAAGATATTACGGTCAAGCTGTTAATGACGATATTACGGTCAAGCTGTTAATGTAGGTGAATAAGTCTCGCAACAATTTCGCAAATGGTTGTATTTCATGCCATTTCTCGAAAATTTTACATTTCGACATTCCTCGTAGGCGGACAATCACATGGATGGAACAAATTACCCAATGCATGACGGTGACAAACAAACGTCCTACCACATTTGCACCAATTAAGCAAATGAACAACAGTTTAGCATTCATTTATCCTAAAAATACAAAAAAATTAAGCATTGCATTACTTGCAGTGGCTCCGTGTATTTAATAAAGTTACAATGTAACTGATGTAGGTGGTCATAGCCCAAATCAACATTTTATACTATGTGTATATATATATTTACATAATTGTGCGAAGAGCCACAAAGACATAAACAACGCATATATATTTCACGAAACTTTTCGCGTCTACTGACAAATCCTCAAGATAAAAAGGTTATGTATATTTGTCGTTTGAAGGTTGCCTCGATTGCAATTTAAATAGTTAAGACGACAAACCCGGGCGTTCATCAAAATCATCTGGGTTAAGTGGCGCAGAAAAACTTCTTATTTTCACATAAAAATGGAAGGGCGTGTTTATTAAGAGGGACGGTAAAACTGATGGCGAAAGTTATGGTTCTCATTCACATACCTTAAAGGCACAAAAAGTCGCAAGCAGCCTAAACTAATAAAGGTCACGTACATAAAAAGTCGCGAGATCCCATTTTGAGAAAAATTCTTGTACGCATACAATGTTGTAAGATACATAAATTGAAGCAATATCGAGAAATATTCCTCTGAGGACATCATTCCCAATAAGAACACGCCCTCTTTCTGCATTCACTGAATTCAATGGGCGGCAAATCTTCAAGGCTCACTTTTCCGAAAACGAGGAAAATTAGCTGAAAATTCACGAAAATTTTTTTTTTGAAAATATTCGATAGTGACGAGCACAAAAAGTCGCTAATCCTGTAAAAGCAAAATGTCGCGTACACAGAATGTCGCGAAAATTCGTGACAATTTGTGGCTCTCGTCTTTTCGTGCCTTTAAGGTACTTAAAAAAACAGATGTTTGGTGAAGTGTTACCAGAATATGTTTTTCAGGTGTTGATTCGATTGATGTTGGGGATTTTTCCAGACTGAGCACCATTCGTCGCGATTCTTCAAGGAGCTTTTGTAGTCGCGTTGTGGGCGATACTGTTTCATCCTACAAGAAAGACAACCACATTTAACTGCGGTTCACATGTAGTTGTATTTGCTGAACACCCGTGATTATTTCGTTTCCATATACACTTGTAAAAACTGCTTAGCGTTGTGCAACACTCTGCAACACTCGTGTGAAACGGAAACCAAGATAGTTGTGCAACATCCACTTTGCTATTATTTATTCGTTGAATTACATCTACTAATACATATATATTACAGGGTTCGTAAAGCATCTGATAAAAAAAATCACTGACTTTTATTGAACTTTGATCATTTTTCCCTGACCAAAATTCAAAAAAGTACCCTTTTTTCCCTGGTTTTCCTATATTTTTTCAATGACCAAGTGATATAAAAAGACCACAAAAAACATAGAAACATTTTGATATCTAATAACCAAAACAAGATATTTAAATCAGTTTAATGGACGAAGATAAAAATTATAAATAACAGGTGAATCTGGTTAAACCTAGAACATAGAGTAAAATAATATAGCGATAATTCATATTCAAGTAGTGTAATATCAATGATCATTTGTAATCATCCAATTTTTCCATGACTTTTCCTTTAAAACTTAGTTTTTTCCAGATATTTAAAAAAGTTCCATGACTTTCCATGACTTTCCCTGACTTTTGCTAAAAACCCAATTTTCCCCCTGATTTTCCACGACTGTACGAACCCTGTATTATCATACATAATACCAATTTGAGAGGTTATTCTACGTTATATATAGATATGATGCTTTTAAGACTTGAAACAAGGGGCACCCTTCCCCACATAGAAAATTAAGGCTCTCATCCTTTGAGGCTCCATAATTTTAGTAAAATTTGTTATAAATAAGCAAAGTAGCAGTAACAGTTAACTTTCTGTCTTTGAAAAATAATTCAAGTTGCGAGACTCACAAGAAACATGTGCTCGTTCAACGGCGTCTGATCATGTGACTTCAACTCGCCAGTTGTCATGGCACCTATGTCTTCACTTTCCAAGCTGGTCAGACTGACGTCAACAGCTATAATAAAAGAAACTTCAAAAGAGAAAAATTCAAAAAAACACAAAACCTCAAAATCAGCTTTTTATATAAATTCTTGACACTGATTGGTTAATGATTTTGAGCACATTTCAAAAACGCTATTTGCACCTCCTCATGCTAACAAGGAAGAAGAAAAACAAACTTTGTTTCAACCAACGGTAAATTCCAAGTTGCAATATTGATTTGTAAAACAAAGTAAACAATAAACAAACCCTTCTCAGCATTGTAAACAATAGCAGGGAGCTAAACAGTAAACAAATCAGAGTCAAACAAGGACAGAAGTGTATGGTGAAGTCTGATCACGTTCAGCATGTTAAATATTAAAGGTCAGTATTTTTTCATCAATATCACCGGTAAAACTTCTGAAGGGACGTGATGAAGGTGTCTTTACTTTTATCCAATAACTGGTACCCCAGGCAAAATTTTTTAAATCGATGTGCCAAATCCCTCTTTTCCCCTTGTCGAAATTTTACCACGGAGTGGTGAACGAAAAGTGTACTCATGTTGTAGAGCTCGAAAAACTGAGCAAGAAAATGTATGTTTCGCTACGACCAACCATTATCAAGATATCTTCGATCAATGCTTTCAGTGACGTCACAGACCAGTCCCCCAAAACGTCTGTGACCCAAATTTTTTCGCCACTTGCCCGCCAATATCGCGGACCCTAAAAAACGTCAGTTATCCCTATCGGTTCTCGAGATATTTCCCCAAAATCGTCGCGTTCGATTAGAGATGCAATGCAATGAATATATAGACGTGATTTACTTTCTTCATTTTTATTTTAATTTAGGGCTGATAAAAAAAAGGTACTTAACGGATACCTTTTGCTTTGAGAGGTGATCACCTGCAGAAGGCAGAAATTGATTCGACCGTGACTTATTTGAATTGCGTAAAGAGAACTTCTGAGTACTGTTCACCAAGGGGGTAACACCTGTCTCATCGAAATCAGACACTGTTAAGATACTCAATCTAAAACAAAGAAAAACAAAGAAGAATATTATAGAGGTGTACATTAATAATGATGTAGAATAGAAGACAAAATAGTGAAAACTGACCGATCATCTTCGTCGTTGGTGTTCTGTTTCTGTTTCAACATCGTCATCTCTTCTTGCAAGGCTTTGTACATCTGAAAAGTTGAAGAGAAAATAGTTGTACAGCACCAGGTCATAATAATGGGTATTCTTTTGGTTGGCCACCAAAAAAAAAAGGGTTCACAAAAAAATAAGCCATTCACACTAAAAGCTATGCCAAAAAATAAAAAAATTTGCTTTCAGGTCCTAATGCACTACATGTAATTATTTCCTAAAAATGATTGGCAGTATGCTTGTTCGCCATTTTGATATTAGTCAGCTCTTCCTTCCACATCAGTTCGGAATTGTTATACAAATTTCATTAGTGACATCATTGGTGACATCAGTAACATTGCAATCCCGAGTTCATTAACTTCTTTAATTACAAGACAATTATTTCTTGTTCAAGCGAAAGACACTTTCGGCTATTGTCCATTCTGTTTAATGCGTCACGTTGTCCGAAGTGCAAAGGGATGCCTTCTCAACGATATGAAATAAGATTCAAACGTAGTGGGACAAATTAAGTCACTTCCGTAGAATGAGTCAATTTACAAAGTTTCCTTTTTATTTTTTCCCTAGGCAAAATTTTCATTGTAGTCTTTTTTTGATGGAGGACATATAAAGCCAGTTTTTGCTTACTGGTTGATAAACTGACTCCTGTTAGACAATACATGCTAGAAAATGGATCAGCGGTTCTTGTAGGAGTCAGTACAGACAAGCCACTCTGAAAATATTTAACAGCTTTATCAACTAGTCACACCTGTCTCAAATGATTTAGTTCGGCTTCCGTTCGCTCTTGGCGTGATCGAGATAATTCTAATAAACTATCTTTTCTTTTCTCTCTTTCGCCTGAAAATAATGGTAAAATATGAGCAGAGATACTGCAGTCCAATATTTGATAATACGTTGGCACTTTGAGTTTCTACGAAGAACACAGACAAATCACATCCACAAGTTACTGACCTACTGCACAAACTTGAAGAATAATCACTGCAGAGGAGTGTATTTCCACTTAAAGGCACAAAAATATTTCAATAAAAACACACTTTGACGATTTTGCCAACCGTTGCCTACTCATTCCCACACGTTCAACACAACAACAACCCACAAAAAAAGCCAATAATTAAATACATGTGAAAATACTTTTATTCACTGTTCATAAGTTTCATGATAACAGATAAAATTCGCTGTTTTTGGAAAACCCGTGACTGTCTTCATCCCTATTTCGGTCACATCCTATTAATAAGCTAATTAATCCTCAATTAACCAATAACGGGTTGACGGGCAAAGTCGTCAAGAAGTCACTGCGACGGAGAGCACTTTCAGTAAAATTGTGTGTATATTTCTATTGAAATGCACTCCTTCCAATCTATAAAAAAACAATACCAGCAATCAGTAGTTCCTTCTGCAGGTGAAGAATTACTTGTTTCATCTATAAAGAGAAATGTAGAACATTATCATCACAAGATGTCAGGGAAAAGCTTAAAAAAAATATCTAGTCAAATTAGGATAACGTACAGTGCGTGCTTGACTAATCTGGACTGGCAGGACTTTGAAAGTCAGTTTGGATAATCAAAAAACGTTGGATAAACCAAAGTTGTGGAACACCTATTTTTTTTGGTCCAGAATCTATTATATCCTCTCGCTGTTCTACTTTAAAATAAATGAAACCCCGAGTTTGAAATCGATAAATTAAATAGCTTTTCATGAGCTTTTGTCTTACATAATCTTTGAGTATCCTACTAAATACAGTTTACTTGAAGAAGGATTGAAAGAAATACGCAATCTCATGTCATTCAGATAATAGGGGCTCCATTAACCGAGAACTGACTAATCGAGGATGCACTGTAGAACGAAATTTGAATTACGATTTCTTAGATATTTGTAGCAGCAAGGAAAAATGATCGATTGATTGTAAGTAGGATTGTAAAAGTTGATTAAGGTATACAGGGATCAGGTATTAAGATAAATGAACAGAGGTAATAACATACATTTGAAACATCTTCAGGCGAAGTGCCAGGGGATACTGGTATATTTTGAGAGCCTAAAAGCAATTTGAAGAAAGTTAGCAAAAGGACATGTAAAAATTATAAAAATTACCTATCCACTAGAATGTCTATTTCCTTGAGAGGACTCAATCAATCATGTCACCAATCAAGTCCACACCCTCTTGCTTATTACAGACCTGGCCTGACGAATTTCCAACATACCCCAAAACAGATAATGTCACCTCGTTTGGTATGCTTTTTTAAAATAGATCCCCTTGCTAAACAAGTTACAAATACAACAAATTACAGTCCTGTTTTGTGAGTATCTAAGCAAGTTAGATACTCCTGTTTAATTTTACTTAGAAAGTCACAATATTATTTCTTTTGATAATAGTTTTTCAATTTCAAACATACTTTTCAGTTTTTCCAATTCACACTTGACCATTAAATTTTCACTGCGAAGTTTTTCCAGTTCATTCTTTGAAGTGTTTTCGATCCTTTTGTATTCCTGCGGAAAAAAACACAACTCTCATTAGCTCCCATTCCTTTACTTATTCTGATATATTTGAAAAATTATAGAGTTTGCATGTTGCATAGCGACACAAGTAGCCATAATAGTGGATGTGTTTGCTGAACGAAATCAAGGAAAGCCATTTTTCTTGAAATGACAACACAAAAAATATCATAATAATGTAAGATATTCCACCCAATTGTGACTGGGTTATAATAAAATTTTCCAATTATGCCAATAACTTACGACAACTATGTGGCTTACATTTAAACATCTAGTAGTTGATTGGAGTTTCTCAGATAGTTCTTCAATTCTTGAATTGGCATCATCAATGTCTTTGTCCTGAGAAAGAAACAAGATCATGCTTCCAGTTTCAAATTCTGTTTAACACAGTCTATTCTAATCTGTAACTGCACAAGTTCTTTCGCAAGTATCAAAACAACAACACAACTGATCCCAGTGGACAAGTTTATTGAAAAATCACTGAGAAAGAGTGCGTTTCTATAGAAATATAAGCACTATTTCTTACAAAAATACTCTTGATCACAGTGACATTAAGACGATTTTACACACTACTGGGATATTCCTCCCAAAAACATTAATTAGTCTAAACGTCTTGAAATAGTTTCAAATACAATGTGGAACATAATCGCAGAGATGGCTTTTCCTTCCAGCCTATCCCTCGGCAATGTACTTGCTTTTATCTATGTAGCTGCAGGAAGAACAAGAAATAGTGCTTACAAGTTCTTAAAAAGAACGAGCTACAAACAGGCCATAAAGAATTTAAAGCTATTCATTGTGAATCATGGTGCAGATGTGCATCGTGAAATTCTGTGTACGCTTTGAATGAATATATACTCATGTCTTTTGAGAGAGGAGATTAATGCCTTTTCTTAAACTGAACACTGTCTAGTCTAATCTGTAACTGCACAAGTTCTTTCGTAAGTATCAAAACAACACACTGTTCTGTTTCACTAGTACAGTGAAAAACAAAAGCATACTAAAAATAAAAAAATTTTTTTTTGCAACACAATTAATCATTTTGCGATTCATGTTAATATCTATGGAAAAAATATCACCTTAAACCGCAGCAAAGTCGAAATCTCCTGCTCTCTTGATTGGATACAGCTAACTTGAGAAGATAACTCTTTGACAGATTCTTCAAGTTTAGTATTTTTGACCTAATATCAATTACAATATCAATTACATAGATCAGTAAGTCTAGAAAAATAATCCATTATATACCAACATAAACTTTTTGTTCTTGACTGGATAGCAGTTTAAATCCATACCTTTAGTTCTTCTACCTGTGAAGAAGACTGGCTTGCTTTTTGTGATAACTCGTGTAAATGCAGCTAAATATATTTTAACGATAACAGAGAAATAACAAGACACGAAAAGCTCAACAAAAATTTAAAATTGAAGCAGACAAAAGACTTTGAGAAGATAACTTCAAATCAAGAGCTTGGTTTGTTGACTATTATAACATACAACTATCACTATCACGTTGTTTTATGAAGTTTTTGCAGCGTGTTTCAATTTTATCTTATCGTTATTTATTAACATACACAAATAATGTACATAACATCAATTCTATTGCCTAATCATGAAATTGTAATAAGAATGCAATAAATACAATCTTCAGGAATGTTATCACAATTTTCATTGAACCAGATTCTGCTCATCAAAACAGCTGAGAAAACTCACTTGCGTACTTTCCAATTCCAGTGATTTAGACTGCACACCATTTTGTGAATACTGAAGCCTGGAACAATAATAAACATTACTAATCTGTACTAATATGTGTCATATGCTTTCACGAAACCATAATTTTTTAGAGAGGTTTTCTTTCATGTTATCAACAAAAGTTCTTGTGTAGTGAAAACAACGGTGTCAACCACATTAGTTGACATGCATTGAAGTCTGCTTGCTTTCCAGCAATCAGTTACTTAATACTGTATATAAATTGTCTGAATTCAGCAGTAAAATGTTTTCGGAAAGTGTTGGTCAATAATTTTTATTTTGCCAAATTGGAGAGAAAACCTTCGGGCTAAATTTTCATGGCAAAGAAATTTTCAGGCAAATTTTCAGGTTGATAATTCAATTTTAACATCATTGCTGAGGTCTAATTTTCCTAAAAATGTTGAGTTTCAATAACCATAAGTTGCAAAAATGCAGTTTCATGTTTTTATCCGGTCTTGAAATTTGTTTAAAAAATATGACGATAGAAGATGATAAAAAAGAAGATGATAGATAGAAGGCCATAACAAAATTTTTTCTTTCTGCACTCAATGCTAAAAATAGGAGGTACTAATTGAAAAAACTAGTTCTCTCTTACCGAGAAAAGATTTATACAATGAAAGACCACTTTAAGATGCAATAAGCAGAATTACAGTCCTCGGAATCTAAGATAAGTGAGGATGGCACGTTAGTAGGCCGGCATTGCTGTTCTAAGGCCTACCACAGGTCAGCAATTTATTAACTTACATGCCCAAATTCTCAAAATGATTTATGTTCAATTTCAAGTTTTGAATGGTATTTATTTAAGGCCTGCAGCATTGGCCTCTGCTGGTTCTCCGAGTGACATCAGGGGAAATGCGTTGTAAAGAAATGAAAACAACATTATAAATTTTAACAAAAATCATTTGCCATAATAGACAAATAGTAGTAAAAGTAAAAAAAGTAGAAGTAAAAATATACTGAATACATGTTAGTGATTTTTCATTAAATCCAATTTACTCAGAATGCTTAATTACAAGACTCCAGTTTTTGTAAACAAACAACTTCTATAATCACGTTAGCACAAGAGACAGGTGAACGTGTTTGATCTCCCCATTCATTTGGTGCACGGATGTAATTGGTTTCATCATCTTTTCTTTCAACAGATTTTTTCTTTCCAGATACGTTTCATTTTATAAACGTTTCTTAAACTGTCATTTTTAAAGTCATTTGATATACTTTTTTATATGTGGAGCGCCATAAAAAGTGCACCATAACACTCATGTAAAAGACTTTTAAATAAAACTAACCGTCAGGCGAACTTTTCATCAAAAACAATATGTTCGTTCGACTCAAAACACGGCCTTCCTCCATGTGATTGAAATGAATAGAAGACGAATTAATATAATCCGCGATGGAGTTCCTTTTTTTTTTTTTTGCAAATGAATGAAAGTAGACATATCATATGCACAAGTTTGTGTGTTATTTTCAAACAAGAAATGCTTTGCATATTTACAAATCGCGTTATTATTTACAAGTCTTCTTGACTTGAAGATCAACATAAAAAAATAATATTAAAGGATGATGCGTATGCACGTAACTTATTCTAATGTTACTCTGAACATTCTGAATTTCTGAATTCGATATTTTGATGCCAATCTTCCTGACAAACTTCCAAAATCACAACCGCGAAAAGGAAAACATAGATTTGATGATGCAAAATGCACCCATACCGAAATCAACATAACTGAAATCAGATATTTGTGCTTTAGTTTGATTATAAGTTATAAGTTATAAGGTATAAGTTACCAGTTATTTGACAATATGGCATGTACCATGTTTTGTATTTACAAACATTCTTGACCTGAATTGATATATTCAAGACCAGTATTATATCAAAACTCTTTATACAAAATTCGAAAAAAGATTGAATTATTTATGACATTAATCTAATATCATATACACTCCACGGCATTGTGAAACTTTGTATACATATGAACTAATGGTGTAATGTATATAATGACATAAAATTCATCTGAAAGACCTAAAACATCATTTCTTTGGGGACGAATAATATTAATATTAAAATAATATTAATTCTGATCTTTCAGATATAAGAGTGATTATGAATTACGTAAATCATATGCTTTAAACATTTGATATATGTATGTATAGATCTCCCTAATTCCTACATTGTAAACATAAAAAGTTAACGATCACGAACAATACATGATCGAAACTTACACAAATCTGCACCATGAATATATAACTGAAAGCAGAAATATGTGTTAAATGCAGATTGTGCAATGTTTTGAATTTGTAGTTGCCATGGTGCATGGTGAGAAGGAAGGCTGTTCGTAGTAATTAGTAAAAGTTAAAAACTAATATCATCGATAAAAGGTTAATTAAAACAAAAAGTATGAATTATACTGCGGGCTAACCAAATCAAATGATGGCATACAAATTCATTTAAATAGCTAGAGAAACATCAAATATAAGTGATGCAGTAGACAGACAATCTCGATGTTGGAGCTGAGAAGGACATTGAGCTGAGCTGTGTTAATCCAGGAGGGCTTAAAAAGCAATACAACCCACACGTGTACAAAACAAACACTCAGACATTTATAAAAGAAAACAAAAGCAAGAATAAAAATATAACAAAAGCTTATCTCTTTCACTCTGTTCACAAAATATTGAGAACTTCTTTACGATCTTTTTCATCTTTAATTTCTTTTAAATCCAAGAAACTTTGAAATCTAAAGTGGGTTACTGCGCTGGCACCTCGAAGACGTGCACGGTACGAATTTTTCGCTTCATGTGTTGATTTCATGTAAACGTATGCACGAAGTATACATTTTTTGGCTTCACGACGACGACGATCGGTTTGCATTCCAAACACCTCGCGTATCCGCGATTTGAATAATCGCCATGAAAAGTGGTTGATGTGTTTTGCATACAAAAAGTAAGGTCGGCAAAAAACACCTATTTATGTTTTAAGGTCGGCATGCCGAAGTGGGTAAAGTGATGCTGACCTTAGAAAGTAGTTGGTCAGCATTTACATCGGCAAATGCTGAGTGTCGACCTGAATTCCGAGGACTCGACTTACTTTAGCTGGCATAAAGCCCCAACTTGTTAATTATTCAGTTACAGCTTGTAATCTAAGTTTTAAATCAAACAAACTATATTTGGTGGCTTTTCTACAGTTATGATAAGATACAATTCAAAAGTACCTTTCCTTCAGGAGCTTGCATTTTTCATGCCTCTTTTTCAGGGCAGCTATAAAATTCAAAACACATTCAATGACATCATGGTTTCTTAACGGCTCCAGAATAACAAGACAAGTAAGTCAAAATTAGACTAAATTCACCTTTTGTATGAAAAAGTTCTTTCTCCAGACAAGCTTTCTAAGAAACAACATTCAGACTACAACATTAAGTATTATGAAGTTAATGTGTATGAGGAAAATGCTAAAGAACATAAGCCATATAGCATTTTGTTAACTGTGTCTGTTCAGCACGTAGCACTCATACAAGCATTCAAAATAAGCATGGTCATCAACAGCCATTAATAGATCCAAACCAGACTTAAACAACCATGCAGTTGCATCTCCTGATCCATTGGCATTTAACGACTAACAATTCTGTATACACAAACTAAACCTAGTACCACTTTCATTTCCACATAACATTTCATAACCATTGTTTTTCTTTTTTAAAATCGCAACATGAAAATTCTTTACAAAAAACAACTTTGTAGAAACAGGAATATCTGTCCACATTATACTACTGTTCACAAGAAAAGTTCCTTGAAAATAACACAAAACAAAAACTAACACTGAGGCTGGAAGGGTGGTCAAAAAGTGCACCTAGACTCTGCAAAAGCAAAACACAAAAAAAAAAAACACAATGGAAAAAGATCTTCTTCTTAACTAGCAACCAAAATAAAGATGGAGTCAGCAATAACTGCCTAGTCAGCACAATAATCGTAATGACAACCTGAATGCCATTTAGCTTGAGCTGTAAACAAACTGAGCTTTTAAAACTGTTGATTTTTAATCCACAGAGCATAATTCAGATTCTGCAAAATCAAATGAAAAATGGCTGCAACTACTGCTCTGTGGTAATGACCATAATGCACCAGTAACGAATTTAAGGATGGAAAAAGGCTCCCACTGGAATCTATTCAATATTAACCATGACTCGTGTCTTTTTGTTTTGGTCAGTCCACAATGTCAGCAAACAGGTTAATAACTAACTAGACTTACATGTTGTCTGTCTGCTTCCCAGGCTACAAGTTGACTATGATGAGAATGAACAAGGTCATTCAATTCCCTAAGATATAAAAATATTTGGAACTTAGAAAATAGGTTAGAAAATAGAAAAACACATCAAAATAGTATTGTCTGACTCATTTTTTTTTTCGAAGACTTGTTTTGAAAGGCAAGTATGATCATTTGGTATACTGAAGGAAAATGACTTTTCGGGGGCACACTGATTAACTTTCAAATTCACCTTATAACATGAGAACAAATGTGCGACATCAGTGTGAAACCATTGCATTGAGGCCCTAATCAAATGCGACGTTAAGGGAAATTTTCTCGGTAACCAATACCTGACGTTTTTTGGGGTCCATGATATTGGCCATGTGGTGACGAAAACATTTGGGCAAAATTTTTGGGGACGGGGCTCTATGAGGTCATCAAAACTTTTGATTGACGACATCTCCGAAACAGTGCGTCAGGCTTCTCATTTTGACCTACGCCATCGTGTTCGCACATGCCATCACGTAGGCAAAATATACTTGTGTACGTGAAAAATCACGTAAGCAAAAAATCTGTTGTAATTCTTGTGTCTTTTGTTACCGCTCAGTTTTCAAGCAGGAGAGTGTGTTCCCATATATACTCCACTGAAGCAGTCTTGTCAATGAAGTTTTAGCCAGCCCTGTCATACTGCGCGTATAACGCGTTATTCCCAATTGTCAGAAAATTCCCAAATTTGTATACAATATGTATTCCCACTTGATAAAATTTTAATATTTTTGTGTTATTATAGGAAAAAGTATTTAATGTGTTACTAAATACTTTACAGGCCGAATTTACCATACGTGGTATTGAGCACGTAAACAACTTTGCAAAAGAAAATCAATCTGTAACTAATGGATGAAAAAATCAACTAAACTAAAAAAACAATGCTGAAAGTCAGCTGGCTAAGATTTATTTTCCATTGTCAATTCCTTAATTCCATTTTTTGTGAACTGGACACATGCTGAACATGGGCGGCGAACAATGCCACCTTAGCAGCTAGTTTAAGCAACCAAGTTTACCATTTAACTTTTGTTTGTTGATCTTTTTGGTTTACATTGCTGTTTTCTAATTACATTAACATAACACAGGGCAACAACATTCTTGTTTAGCGTTACATGGATGTAGAATACTTTCCATCATTGAATAATTAATGTGGTTTCCGTTGTAATTTCTGCAAACAACTTCCATAATAATAGGTCATCAAAGAAAGCATAATGGATGGTTAGTTCAAAAATGAAAAGGATTGGAAAGGAAGTGTGATTTTTGTGTGACTTACTTATCCCGTTCTTTTAATTCATTTATCATCATTTGTAACTCCTTTCTCTGACGTTGTATGGTGTTTGCATCAGTTTCTGATATCTAGAATGGATAAGACACACATGTGAAATCAATAATAAACAATATTTTTGCTTGTATCGTATATTTCAAGTTACTTTGCCGTCATGACACTGTGTGTGATGAGTACTTATTTTTTTAAGCGTTGTGTCAACCAATCATGTCATAACAGCAACAATAAAACCATTAAGGACAAGCTGTAAATTACAAACCCATAGCTTAACAACATTATCAGCAACATAAACCTTACCTTTGCAACATAGTGTGACATGTATTTCGGACTATTCACGTCACTATTCATTCTAAGTGGGGATGTACTATGTCCAGACAAGGACAATGGAGTTCTATATTTGTCATCTGTGTTAGGATCACATTGCACTTCAGAATTGGCATAATCTTTCATTTCTCTTTGCCCTTGGGCTTCTTTTAGTACATCAAGATGTTCTGAGTTGTGTCGACTCTAAAATTTGATTCGAAAATTCAGTCTTCTGAAAAGCTCACATTGTTTTCTTATAGAAAATGGTGGTACAGTACTTCCATCAGGAAGCCTTACATCGTGAGCGTGTATCCTGCATGACACTAACGATTCACGATCCAATCGTGACAATCATGATTGTGAATTAAACACTATTATAATCATGATTGATCGTGGTCATCATGATAGGTTCATGGTGATCACGATGCATCAGGAAATCCATTAAAATCTCGATACTTTCACGATTAAAGTTTAATTTCTTACAAATTCTGTTTATATTGTAACTCATGGCCGCAGTTCTCTTTTTAAAAATGAAATTTACAAATCCATGCATGTTCAGTAAGAGAAAACGTTCTTGCGATCGCTTTTTTACAACATAAGGATCGCGGTATTCCTTCGCTACGTAATTATACATGAAATAGTTATATCGTGAGTGTTTGTTAATGATTAATTTATCAATTCAATAATTTTTTGTACATTATTTACAACGTTGAAAACTTAGAGAAGGGCACGCCCGGTGATGTATAAATGTTTTTAAAGGTGGGTTTCCACTTCATTCGCTGTGCTGGCATGAACGAGCAAACTGCTTTTCGATTTAATAGTTCAGATGATTTGAACTACCAGGCGAATGAGATTGCGTCAGCCGATCAAAAAGCAGTTCGCTCGTTCGCGCGACCACAGCGAATGAAGTGGAAACCCACCTTAAAAAGAAAGACTTTAAATGCGGGATTTCACATGAAATTGGTTACGCGGGCAGCCTAGTGGAAATTGATAGAAATTGGCGCACTTTTAAAAAACTGCTAACAATGAATCTGAATGTCTCGAGAAGGAGTTTGCTGGCGGTTTAACAAATTAAAACGTTTTTATTTAGAAATCTTTTTCGTTATAACCAATACCAAGAGGCTGTTTGTGGATTTGCCTGTGTATGACATGTTGTATTGAAAAAAAAAATTATGTTTGTGTTATTCATTGTACTATTATTTCCTGATTACCTCGGCTACCGGTGAAATGGAAATATACACAACTGACCAACTCGTGAGCGGTAACTAACAAACCGAATACTTTGACAAACTGAAAAATATCCATAAAACATTCTTGACAGTGAAAACTAAATAGTTTTTCCAACAGCCGGTACTTTTGACGAATAATTACCAAAATTATCCATCACAATTTAATAATTTTAACAAAAAAAGTTATTGATCAGAGTGATGTATTTCCGCCATTGAAATAACTTACATGATGAGACCGCGCTCGTATAAATAGCTCATATCTTGCAACGTATTATCTTGAATAGCTTTTACATTAAAATCTAAACATGGCGCCTCAGCTTAGCTGCTATATAAAACAAAGAATTGTAAACATGGCTGAAAAAGGAAAATCTTACACTAATATTTCAAAAATAATTTTGGCGGAAGATCAGTTAAATGTATCAAGACAAGCAATATCTGCAGTATATGCACGGTACAAACAAACTGGTTCATTTACTTCAAAACGCAAATCTGGAAAAAAGAAAAAGTTAGAGATCGCACATTACGATTATATAGATGAATGCTACGAGAATAATGATGAACTTACTTCCGTTGGTAAGAAAAAATGATTTTTTCACTACTTAGAGCACATCAACATGCCTTTTGCCTTTCGGTATAATGTATGATATATTGTATTAAATCAGTAGGATGAATTAAACATAGGATAATTAAACGAAAAACAATCAGCAATCACTAAGCATCATTATTATTTAGATCTTCAAAAGCTTCTTAAAGAACGATTCAACCTATCAGTTTGTACAAGCACAATAAGGGAAACCAGGAAAAAATTGGGATGGATCTTGACTGGTCCCAGGTATTGCCAACTAATTCGAGAACAAAATAAAATACAGAGGTTGGAATTTTGCCGAAAAATACAACATGAACAAGATCAATTCGATAACGTTATTTTCACCGATGAATCGACAATTATGTTGGACAAGCATGGGAAAATATGCTTTCGAAGAAAAGATCATCTTCCAAGGTTAAAGCCAGCACCAAAACACCCATATAAAGTTCATGTATGGGCTGGGATATCAAAACGTGGACCAACGGAAATTGCCATTTTTTCCGGTATTATGAGAAAAGAATTTTACGTAGAAATTCTTAGAGATACACTGATACCGTTTATCAGAAAAGTTTATCCAGATGGACATAGGTTTCAACAAGACAACGATCCAAAACATAAAAGTGCGTTTATACATATATATATACATACATACAACTTGTGTTTCAAACTTTGATCTGATTATAATTGTATCTTCCTTTAACATTTCAGGTGCTTACACTTTGAAGTTTATTGAAGAGAATGGAATAAATTATTGGCCAACACCAGCAGAAAGCCCAGATCTCAATCCAATTGAAATGCTCTGGCATGAATTGAAGCACCACATCAGAAAAAGGGTAAAGCCTTTGGTTAAAGAAGAACTTGTCAATGGCATATGCGAGTTTTGGGCTACTGTGGATTGGAAAAAATGTACGAGATACATTGACCACATACAGAAAGTTATTCCAATTGTGATAGAACGTGGAGGAAAAGCTTCAGGACACTGATCTTTCTATGTTTTTCGTTGTTTGTGAAAACTATTAATTGTAACTAATATAATTGGGTTTTTCAAAAGAAAAAAGATTTTGTCTTCTTTAAAACATTCATCATC
Source organism: Turritopsis dohrnii (assembly GCA_027922465.2). Lineage (NCBI taxonomy): Eukaryota > Metazoa > Cnidaria > Hydrozoa > Anthoathecata > Oceaniidae > Turritopsis > Turritopsis dohrnii. Next base: position 296,631 of record BQMF02000305.1, read on the forward strand.
CTCCGAACTCCCATTATATTTGATCATTATAGTGATGAGCGATCAAAGAAACGTTTTTCACATGAGTCAAAGTAATCAGTAAGTTGAGTATTGAGTTGCGTATCATTCCATTTTACCGGTTACCGAGAGAATCAGTGAATGATGCGAACATGACCTGATCTTTTTTCACGCTTACATAAAAAATAGGTACCTTATGAATTATTGAGGCTTGTAGTTACTTTGACTATCTAAAGCTACTTATTTGGAAATAAGGTATGTTACCATAAGTAAAGCTCTATTAGTTCTAACGTTAAACTTAAACTTTAAACTTTTCAAACTTTAATTATCTTTCTCGTTCTTAACTGTCTTTTTACAAGATTACAAAAGCAGTTATTTCGAATAGTTTTTTAATTTCACGAAGCCTTTATCATTGCGTTTCTCTTACATATGCTCTTATAACTTTTTAAATGAAAATATTCAGCTCATGCATGTATGTTTCTTTTGTATTAAATTAACTTGCTGGTGTTTCCTAATACGACCCGGTTTACATGTAATAGCAGATCAGGAGATAAAGTCATTAAATCTGTCTCTAAGGCGAATTTTTTGTTGACTTTTGCGAAGCATTACTTAGATTTACAAAGGTTTTTGTAAAAGAATGCAAATTGAATTTAAATATATAATTGCGATAAAAAAATGTTTGTTTTCCTGAATGTATCTCACCGTTTCAAATAACGAAGATGTTTTCTTGACCTTTTCTTCCCTCAAACACATTAAAATTTGTATTTCTGACGTCAAAGGAAGTTGCTTTGAAATTATATTCTGTCTGGTCTTTTCAAAATATTCTTGTTTACAAAAGTATGCATAATAAATTAGTTTTTCTTCTTACTATTTTGTGAGTAAATATTAATATTATAATATTATAGTCAAAATGATAATAGCCTATTTTCACCACTACAAAATCTTCTATTAACACCACTCGATAGCTGATAAAAAATGATTTCTAGTGATACATGATTGAGCAAACATTGTGAAAAAATGGAATTTTTAATAACTTTGCTCATAACTATGTTCTAAAAATGTCACAAATAAATTCGGCAGTTTGTGTTAGGTAAACCATAGAAATGCAAGAAAAAACATAACACCTTCAGATATTTTGAAGTGAAGCGCCCTAATTACATTACATTAACATACCGTCACTCTAGGAAAGTGTCAAAAATTTTATTCATAAATATTCTGTTTATTGTCGGTAGACTTGCTGTGAGATTTTAACGCTATAGTTTTTCGCATTTATAAGCATTGCTTGTACCCAGGTCACGGCTATGTTCTTCTTTGTATCGGAAAAATATCTGAAGTGTTATTTCTCATATTTCTACAGTTCACTTACAGCAATCCAGCAAGCAAAATCTTAAATTATCAATTATCATATTCACAAAATAGTTTACGAACAGTTATTTTCATAACTAACCATGTCTGTCAGACAATTATTGAAATCGTACCGTTATCAGGGCCTATTTTAGAATTGAAAGGCAGTGTCCGGCGGAAGGAAAAAGGGCACACGCTTGTGTGTGGCCTTTAGCCTGGAGCCTCCAACAGCTGGGGGCCCCCTAAGATTTTTTGCTATTTTGACTATCCAGAATAGCTAAAACATGTCTAAAATTGACCAATACATAACGTCGCTGTATGGCATATGTTTGTTAAAACACACCAAGTTTCTTTTAATCTGGGAGCATACAGTACAGAGCATTAAGTGTCAAATTATTGAACGCAAGTAGATGCAGCCCATCTACACATGACTTTTGTACAAACGCACCATACCGGCGAAGGGTTAAACTAAATGGCGATGTTGACGATCGTTAATGTATGATACATGACGTTTTTACATTATTTTATTTACTCAATCTCGTCACCAGACCGTATGTAAGAAATTTTTCTAGGACGGAGATTTTGAACTAATCAAATTTCGATTTAATTATAAAGCTTTCTTGTTGTTTTTTTCATTGGAAATTTTCATTTCGGAAGAGGATGACACAAATTAACGTTACAGTAAAACAATGTTAACGAATATATAAACTACTACAATCATATCAAATGATATATTATATCGTCATAATAATTATAATATTTGCAAAGGAGAAGAGTTTTCAAAAAATAATTCAAAATACACGTCCTAAAAGTCATTGTTAAAGATTCTTTAGAAAAGAATGAAGCTATAGAGCTGCATCCTTCTGCCGCTTCCTTATGTTTTTTCGCCTTGTCTTTCACCCCACGTTCGTGTGATGGCATTTTGAGTTTTTTTCTTTAATTGTAACGCGACTACTTATAGTTCAACATGCGCACGTTTCATTTCCCACCTGCCAAAAATTTCTTCAAAGTCAGCAAAAAATTTGTTCAACATCAGCAAAAAAATAAAAAACTTTGTTTTAACGGACTTTGAACAGATTATGTCAGCTGGGTTATCACAGGTGTGTATTTTAATAAATTATTTTTCAAACAATGTTAACCATTATTGCGATTATTGTAAACAATTTATTAGACACACGCATTATGTTGAACATGCGTGTGAAGACGTATATAATTTATTTTGATCGAAAGTTTAATACATTAAAACGAATATGTGAAATCTCAAGGGCAGCTCTATTAGAAAAAAGGGCATCTAGATCTTTTTGAAGGGCACTTTGACTCGTTACCCCCCTGCGTCGATGTGTTTTTTAAACGTTTCTCCTGAAAATAAAAATCTTCGAAAAAACGTTTAAGATTTTTCGGAGGGCAGCGTCCGATATCCGGACGCACTTTTGTTCTAAAATAGGGCCTGGTTATGGTCTTTTTTATTTTAAATGTGATAAAACTTTAATGATTTTACCAATGAAATTGGTGAAGAATGGTTGCCAGCAGATTGGGTTGGAGGTAGAAGTAAAGTTGGATAAAAAAAATCGAATTTGGCGAGATTATAGAATTAAGTGGTAAGTGTAACCTATTAGACAGTAGAGTTTTTCACAATTTTTTTGCGTTTCTTCAATATCAATTAATAAATTAAATAATTTTGATTTTCTTATTTTAGATAACAAAATCTATCTAGAAGAAAAGCTGGACGAGTACTTCTCTGACCCTCAAAACAGTAATAAATTTAACGAAAAGGAAAGCGATGATGATGAGGATGATGAGGCTTTGAAGAAAATAATGAACATTGGGAAAAAAAGAAAGAAACAAACAAAAGACACAAAAACAAGACAAAAAAAGCGAAAAACTGATGTTAAACATACTCCACAAAAACAAAAAACGTCGAAAGGGACCGTAGTTAAAGAGCTGGTAAGAACCATAACGACTCTGTATTTTTATTATTTTTCGCCAGGATCTCAAACGTTGTTTGATTCGTTTGAAAACAATATATATTTTTTTCCCTGAAAATACTTTTTTTTAGATATCTTTAATGTTCACTTTAACCTTGTCTTGACATATGTTATGATATTTCCTGGTGTTATAAAATGTTTAACATAGCTTAATTTGATTTATTTAATAGGCGTCAATGATTGTTCATGGAAAGGTCGGTGAAAACGCTATAAATATCAATAACAGTCATGAATCGGCCGTGCAGAATGACGATATCGAGTGTTGGACGAACGAAGAAATTTCACCCGACAACAACTGCCAAGACAATGAAAGATCGTCTGAAAAATTTGCTTTAGAAAGTGATATAACTACCGACAGCCATGAACTTAATAATGTTGAAATGGTGGATAATCTCCTTGGAAAAGAAAGTTATTTAAGCGAATTACTGGAGGATGATTTAAGTAAAACTCCGTTATTTCAATGTTGAACCAATGTTTGCAGAGTGCTCAATGGTAAGGTAAAAGACCAGAGCAAGGTATATTAAAATATAAAATTATCTTTCAAATCATAAAAACTAAAATAAGTACATAACTCCGAGTTTCGTGCTTGTGCACTCGTCAAATGTACAAGAATACTGTTAAAAAAATCCTACATCTAAAAACGTTGAAAAAAGCAATTAAAAATGACGTAATCTGGAATCAATGGTTAAAAATAATTGGTTAAAATAATTCAATTGTTGAAATAATTCAAGCTAGTCCGGAGGGACTGCTTTATAGTTTTTTAAAATAAACTTGTTGCTATGGCGACATTTAGAAATCAGTTCTGACCTTTTGTTGACTAAATCGAGCTTTGATGTTATAATGTGGTATTTTTCAGTGAGGCAAAGGTCACATCGTTTCGATCCATTGTTATATGCACGGCCATGGTCGATAATTTCCCATGAGAGGGCTGGCGATATGTTTTTGTCCTGCAGGTTCCAGACATGGTTGGCGAGCTCGGAGGATTTTCTTTTCTCCTCATTTCTGAACGTGTGGCAATGACCATACCATCGGTTTTTGAAAGTGTTGGCTGTCAACCCAATGTAGTGCTTTCCTGCGTCATTATTCGATACTTGTATCTTGCATTTGTAAATTACTTCTTTATCAAGACAATTTCCATTCAACGGACAATTGTTCTTTTTTTGGCCGTTACACTTTTTCTCGTTTTATGCGACAGGTGTCGTGTCTTTTTTGTTCAATATCTTTTTGTTGTGGCCGGATATGATACTCGACATGTTAGGGAGGCAGCTGTAACTGACTTTTAAGTTATTTCTATTGAAGAGCTTGTGAAACCTATGTTTTTTCGGAAAGTTTTTACTCACGATTTGCAGGAATTTTTTGGCGACATTGGTTTTCACATTTGTACTGTAAGGTGGATTGAACCATATTATTTCGTGATTATCACGATCGGATTGTACATGATTTATCGTGGAGCACACGATACATGAAAATTTTTATTTCATGATGATATCAGGGATCGTGCGTGACACGCATGATACACGATACACGATGTTAGGCTACCTGATGGCAGTACTGTATATATTATCAGGGGTTGATTTAAGGAAAAAAAATCATAAAAATAAAAAATTTTAAAGGGAAGTTTAAAGTCCAACACCAGTCTTGTCAATGAAAAAATTGCCAGGCGTGCAATTGATCGCATGCACAAAAGGGTTATTTCGTAGTTCAGGCGTGCGACTCTCAGTCTTGTCATTATGAGGCGCGCGATGGTGCCAACGCTCGCTATAACGCTCCTTGAGTTAGTTAGGACGCGCTTTTAATGGCACACCTAGATACTCATATAAACATGCTCAACGTTCGTGCTCAATTGACAACAAATTAATAAGTATAATAAGTGATTATTTGTTGTTGCTAGGGAGAACGACCACCTTTGCTAAGGTAATTTTGAAATTTCCTTCGTTATACGAATTCCTTTGTTCACTTTGCGAAAGAATATGAAAACATAAGTGGTACCAGTAGGACTTGTTTTTGTGTCAATGAAATTAAAAAGCATCTTAGTTTCCAGCACCCTTTAAAATATGACTAACGACCAGTGTCTACTCAATAATTGCAGACACAATGTTCCCCAGTGAAAATGTTTCTAATTGGTCAATATTTCTGTACTCGTCAGCAAATTTCGCCGGAATAGACTATTGTTCGATATGAAGAAGTGAAGAAAATTTGAGTGCCACGCTTTATGTGGACACCGTCTTGCGAACGGTTGCTACGTTGAGCAAAATAGAGTAAATTCTTCAATCTTCCATTCTATTAAGGCCTTCCAAATTTATATAATAAAATCGTACGCCCAAGTACAATTCAGGCGTGTGCCGGTGCGTGCACGTGCGATCGCACGCCATAAAATGACAAGACTGCAACACATAAAATTTTTAGTGCAATTCATGATGCACTAAAACTATCATCATTAGTCAAATAGAAGAAGGCATTACCATTTTCGACAAGAGCAAACCAACATGCTTAGCCACCGATTGGTCAAAGAAAGGCGTTGGATACTGGCTTCTACAGAAACAATGTCAATGTGACAGCTCGAAACCCTCCTGCTGCTATGGATGGATGGAGAATTGCACTTACGGGGAGTAGATTTACAAACAAGTCAGAATCAAACTACTATCCAATTGTTGGAGAGGCATTGGCAGTTGCTGACGTGTTAGAAAAGACAAGATATTTCACCCTCAGCTGCTCAAACCTAATTGTGAACACCGACCATAAATCCCTCCTCAAAATCTTCAGCGACAGATCACTGAATGACATCCCAAATTCCCGTCTGAGAGACCTCAAAGAAAAAACACTGCCGTTCAGACTTAAGATCACGCACATTCCAGGTTTAAAGAACATCATCCTAAATGCATTTTCAAGGTACCCTGTAGGTGATGCACCTGACGACACTGAAGAAGAAGAATCAGGTGAAATCATGTCAATCAGCTCCCAGCTGCAAGCGGTAACATGGGATACAGTAAAAGTTGCCATGCAGAGCAGTATCAACACGATGCACCTAATTAAAGCATTGGAAGACGGATTCCCCAACATACCACAGGACATCCAACAATATTTCCGATACAAAGACGACCTCCATTACTTTGACAGAGTCATAATGTATAACGATCATATCATCATCCCACCTTCACTGAGAGATTAAATCTTGGAATCGTTACACGCTGCCCATCAATGCACTGGCATGATGTATTCCCATACCAAAGCGACAGTCTTCTGGCCTGGCCTCAGCAAGTCGATCCAACAGCAACGTGACAATTGCCACACCTGCAACAGGAATGCTCCATCTCAACTGAGTGCACCGCCATACCCAACTCCAACACCGGAATACCCGTTCCAACTCCTCTGTGCTGATTTCTTTCAATACGAAGGTTCCCACTATTTGGTAGCAGTGGACAGATCCTCAAACTGGCCGATCATCGAACGTGCTCGAGAAGAGTCGAAAGGCCTAATTGACCATGTAAGAGTCCAAAACCAAGTTGGACACAATCCGTTGAAATGGGATAAGACTGGCAAGATCGTGGAAGTGCACCAATTCGACCAATACGTTGTCCGTATGGACGGTTCTGGTCGTCCCACAATGTGCAATCAGAAATTCCTTAGAAAGTTCATCCCTGCTGTACAAAAAGGACGTCGACATCCCATTCATGACATCCGTTATGTCAAAGCAGCACCCTCAAAGATCGACTCATCGGTCATCACAACGTCCAAGACGCAACCTACATCAACCGATGAGCAGCAACCTACCACGGCATACCGCAATAACAATCCATTGACTGCCCTTCCTGATGCTCCGTGTGATGTTCCACCGTCGAATCCTGGCGTGGCCAGCGAATCGAGCATCCCAACCCAATCAGACACGTCAGCCCCATCGCAGAAGTTGCCTCTGGCCTTTCGACGCTTGTTAGATCATAACAAGAAAGGACTGAAAGAGTGATCTAACCCAGCACTGACTATGTTATTTCACCAGATCATATAGAAAAGACTGATAGATGATCTGGCTTATTTTGTTTTCTTTACGTTATGGACAGTTTGAACCTAGGGGGGAGATAGAGATATATTAATCATATGTACATACCATTTCTTTCTAGTCAAACATTCTTAAAAGTTAATATATATAGAAAAACGTACATGGTTATGTTTAACCTCCTCAACAAAAGGTCAGAAATCATCACCAAATGCAGACACCATCGGAAACATCAGCTGATATTTACGTCTCAAAATTCCGATAACTGACGTCATGATGGATACCCTTACATTGTATTATATGTAAAACGGTTACAGGCCTGTAAATAACTTTTTGTCCCTTGCCGGACACGATGTCCTACGTGCATCGTGTCCATGTCGGACATGATCATTTCATGTTGGACATGCTTTTCCAAGTTTCTTTTACAGTGGTATCTGGGATCGTTCAGAAAGGTAAGATGATGATTGTTTTGCCGTAAAAATTAAAAGTGAGCGATTCAGAATAAAACTTGTGCACCCCGTCAAGTTAATTTAAAAATTTTTTTTGTTTGTCTCATCGTATCATCCCGTTTCACACTTTTTTGAAAATAAAATTCAGGAGGAGAGCGACTCTTTTGCTTAATTTCGATTTGTCAAATTATAAAAGAAAAACAATTGTTTCATTGATTAATCTTTTACCTTTTCAAATATAGTTTGATCTCTAGTTAATATGTTACCTGTAACAAAATAAAAATTAAAATAAACTGACTTCAGAAAAAGAACAAAAAGGCAGGATTTCTTGTCTCCATTTATTTTCAAATTCAGCTTAGCAACAAAAGAAAAAAACGTTCAGTTTTAAAAACGTGTTATAGGAAATGGTTCACATGCACAAATTTGGAAAGCAAAATATTTCCAGAAACTATTTCATATTTCTAATCTTCTAGAAGATGAGAGAAATCTTCATCATCACTAAAGTCCCAGTCAACTGCCGAAATTAGTTTTTCTTCCTTTTTCCTTTTCACAAAATTCTTTTATTAAGGTTAAGCACGTACCATAAACTTTTAATTGAATTAATTGAAATGACCTCGGCAAGGTGGGATGAAATTTCATCCCGGCTAACCAGGATCATGTAATCAGCCCCTTGGGAGATTTTTATATTGATAAAAATAGTAGCTGACGGTTTCTACCTTGACTAAAAATAAGAACCTTTCATTCATTCTTATTTTCAAATCAGTGTAAACCAGGTTACTTGAAAATTTTAAACAGTAAACAAAATTAATAATTAATGAGTTTATATCCTGTATCTTATGACATTCATTCTGCATACTTTTTATTCGTAGCATGTTAGAGATCAAGATGGCCGATAGAAACGGCAATAAATTCCTGTCGGACATAATGTCCGGCAGTACAAGATCTCATGTCAGATGCAGCGCATTTCTTGCTGGACAATGTCCGATGTCCGACGCTTATTTACAGGCCTGTGTTATTTAGCTGAAGATTTTGTACATTACATACGGCATGAAACTCCGAGTACTGAAAAACTGTAGTTTTTTCTTCAATAGGCTTCATATTAAAATTCTTTTATTAAATTTAGACAAACCTTATGTCTGACTTTCCAAGTTTTTCTCTCACTATTTTCAAGAAATAGAAGACGGTATGTCGAACGCAAACTTTCTTTCACTTGTCATTTTCTGATTTGTGATTTTCACATGTGATTTCTGAAGGGTCTACGATGAAATTGCGAAAGGAACATAAAGTCAGCCCTTTTCCTTCATGGTAACACTCTTATGCCTGGCTGGTGTATGGACCCTATGATTCGAACGGAAATCAGTAAATTGGTAGCTATGCCACAGGGATTCAAAAGGGAATGCTGCAGAAAGAGTGCGCACCCAAGTGTACAATTTACATTTAAGGCATTAAAACACCTGCTTGAAAGAAAAAATTTTCTTTACGTGTAAACCCCCCTTTATAAACCAGGTTAATTATGTGTTAAACGAAACAGGTGTTAACAAAATAAAAACAAATTGACTTTCGAAACTAAATGCTAAGAAGAAAACAAAAAAAAAAGAAGAAAAAAAGTTATAAATAATTATTTTTTGTTTAAAATGTTAATAATCAAATGTATAAATGCCACAATTATTGACGTCATTTTTAAGATGCGTGCGGACAACGATAAACAAAGGATTAATTAGAGGCGGCCTTAACTTTTTAAAGAAAGAAAACTGTTATGAAGTAAAATTACACCTTATTAAAGTGTTTCTGATTTTTTGAGGGTACATTACAAAACCTGTTCATTCCATTGGCATGCAATATCTGAACTAGAGTTTCATCAATTTTTAATGAAATTGAAAAAAAGAAGATTGTTCAGTATGGATCATTGCTTCGGCAATATTTTCTTTTTTGTTAAGGGATTATAGTCATTTAGGGGAAAACACTGCGTGACTTTTCAGGGGAAAAAAGCCACACTTGATTTTATGCTTTATCAACTATTTAACAACTATTTTTGTCAATTAATGTTTAAAATATTTGCAAATCATTTTTCATTTTTTCATACTTCAAAGTTCACCAACAAATTATTGTAATATCAACTTTGTAGACTTGACTTCCTATTGCCATAACAACTGTGTGGTACCGTATATCAATAGAAGTCTCGCTTCACGTAGCTATCAACACCATCTTGAATTCATCCAATAAATATTACATCATAGCCGTTACGCCATATTACCGAAATTCATTTCCTCTCAAAAAAATTAGGCAAAGGGGAAATATGCCACAAAGTGGTGTGGAAACTGGCCTTGATATAGTTTTACAAGTTGTTTCGTCTACGAAATATTGCTGTGGTGTGGAAAACTGTAGTTTTCGAAAATAAAGATAAGTAAAGATGGCGCCTTAAAAACAACGTAAAAAACAATGCGTGGTTTTTTTCCCCTTACTGAGGATTTTTTCCTAAATCTTCAGGATAAAAAAAACACAAAACCATTCTGACTTTTCTACAAAATAGATATGTTAAAAAGATATGCCAACGTTTTGTTGTAACATACGCCTTTCACATTAACATGGTTAGAATTGTTTAAATGTAAACATATAATGCAAATAAATAAAAAGTTTTGAAAAATACGGCTTTTCTCCCCCAATCAACTATATAGTTTTGAAGTTTATAATTCTCATTCCGTAGTACAGCAAATGAGCTTTTTTCCCATTATTTTTTATAAGGAAGTGAAATTGTCTTTAAAATTCTTAACTTTACCTTTTAACATTTTATGTGCCCTTGATCTGACTTGTCTTGATCATAAAGTTGAGTTACTATAAGGCGTTGATTAGGGATCGTCTCCAAATTATAAGCGATATAATAAGCGCTTATTAGCGAATTTACGCTAGCGATTTTCGGAAAAAGCGCTTAATGAATCGCTTACTTTAATATTTAAGCGATTTGTACAAACTATCAAACAAATTTTCAATCATTTAAATCGTTTATTTTTCGTAATATTTGGCTCGCTAGAAAATAACGATTCGTGATTTTTTAGTTATTAGAATATTGCTCGTTCATGAAACATTAAATTTGACTCGTGAATCACGAATCACGAGTCATTAATTCAAACCCTGGCTTTCTTGTCCACTGATAGACCCAATCACGATAAGATTTTCAAAAAGCGGAAAAAACCTTGTTGTAATACGTCGGTAAAATGAAAACAAAATACTAGGCAAATTCAAAGAAGCTATATCTTTTTGCCGGTTGAATCTGAAACATCTGAAAAATAAGAGAAACACAAGAGAAATACATGCATGTAAAACAAAATATTTCCAAACAAAGTATTTTTCAAACTCGATCAATTCGCTTAAAATCGCTTACGCTAATCGATTAACATTCGCTTATAGGAAAATTGGTTAAATTTAATCGCTTATATTCTAACGATTTGATTCACATTATATTCGTTTACAATCGCTAAACAAAAAAATCACAAGCGATAAAATTAAGCAAATTTTAATCGATATTTTGGAGACGATCCCTTAGTAACTTCAATTCAAAAAAGTAATTTTTTTTGTTAAAAATAGGGAAAATTGGAAAGTCATTTATTTGAGTTAGGAAAATATAACCAAAGCAATTTTCAATATATTAGTAGCTATATATATGTAGATAACTTTGGCAAAAAAATTTTTTTCCTATATGTTTGGCAGAATTTTTTATTGCATTTATCTCCGGGACCGTTGATTTTCATAGAAATTTTCTGATCTCAATTTTAAATCTGGAATTAGAGTATGATGCACTTGAAATTGACTTTTCTTACTATGATTTTTGGATTCCTCACCTTCAAAAATGGTCAGGTACCAATTTTCAGGTCAATACCTCCAGTAGAACAAATTTAATTGCTAAAAGACTGACGTCCAGTAACCAGATAATTATGCGTCGCTGAGAAAATAAGCTGAAAAAGGGCCTGGGACCGAGTGTCGATATCTCTGGAACCGCTGGAGGTATTGAGCTGAAATTTGGTACAGGAGTTTCTCTCATTGATACAAGTTCACATACCAAAAATGAGCAAATTCTGAAGGGGTGGGTGACATGGCCTTTCTCATTTGACATGGAATGACCCTATATATAACATATTTTATGAAAAGTTAAACATTTTGTATGGCAAATCTGTTGAAATTGAAAGATTTTCGATCACAAATACACTTAATTTGAACCCTGATATAACATAATTCAAAACTTTATAAACAAAACATATATGAAAACCTAACCTTTGACACAGGTGTGCTAACATGATTGGGAATCAGGTCATTTAAAATATACTTCTTGTTCATTTTATGAATTAAATTAATAATTCCATATTCTAAATAAAAAGAGGAATTTATATATAAAGAACAAGATGAAACTGGATAACAAAAAGTATAAAAAGCATAGAAATAGAGTTGATGGACTCTTTATTCCCTTGAAAGATGAATTGAAACATGTTTTATTGTCGTGAAAACCTTTCACTTGTTTAGAAAGACAAAGATGATCATTTGGTTTTATAGCGCTTTTTAGTTCAGTCCAATAACGATAACAGGGTTGACACAGCTTTTATGAAAAAGAATTCCCTGACTTTCCTGGATAATGTTCTGTTTTTCTCTGACTTTTTGCTTTGCAAACCCACACTTTCTCCCTGACCAGGGGGCTGAAAATGTATAGTTTTTCCATGACCAATTTACTACTGTTTTCTTTTTCATTTTTTACATCTGTATGTATATATATATACAAAGACAGATAAAATGCAGTCTCAAATAGAGACTATATATAAACAAAACAATTGAAATAGGTTCTACTCATCAGAAGTTTAAATGTACAAACACAAATAAAATATGTGGCATGAAAATAAATAATAAACTTTACCAAAAAAATTCTCTCTGTCCAAATTAGAAAAAAATTCCGACTTTTTGCAAAATTCCCTCATATTCTCTAACTTTCCATGTGACCAAGTTGCAAAAGAGCATTTTCCCCCTGCCTGACTTTCTATGACACTGTGTCTTGTGTCAACCGTGCAAAATCTTGTTTGAATAGAACCAGGTACATCCAAAAGATTTTTTACATCCTGCCCTTCCCTTAGTATAGCTAGCCCTGGTTTTCATTATTATAAAAGGTTGTGTCGCAATGGTGAGGTAAACAGGTCTTCATTGGCAACAGACACGACGGAAACACTTCGTCATCAAATGTTTGCAAAAATTTATCTTCCGCGCCAAATTCCACATATTGTTTGTTTATCATACTAAATCTGGTACAAGCGCCTCCTCTTCATAAAAATAATACACACAGTAGGAGCACCAAGCACAGCTCGTCTAATTAATAATGGTGGAAATGCTTCCTCGTGTTCTGTGGTGATCATGTTTGCTGGGATTGTGATAAATTCGGGGTTGTTATGCATATTAACCAGTTATTTCACATAGGGTTAGGGTTAGGGTTATTATGCATAATAACCGGGGAATATGCATAATTCCCAATTTATCATATTCCCCGTAACATTAAACCCTAAAGAATCATGTAGGCAAAAAACCAAATCTGTTTGAACACAATAAATGAAAATGTTTTTTTTTTTTAAAAAAAACATAACAATAACAATTACAATGAAATTGATGTTTACCTTCTTTTTACCCACTGCAAATCTTATTATTACCCCGAGACATTAAAATACCGGGTTGGCGTCCGGCGGGGTGAGTCTTGCTTAATGAATGGAGGGGAAGGCTTCTTCAGCTTTGGTTGGTAACCTTCCTAGAGATGGTGTCTCGATAAAAACACCTGGTTGGCAAGCCATAATTGCCTTTAGGGGCAGGTAGAGATACCACCCGGTCTAGTACCCCTACTTCGTCTTTTAGTGTAGATGTGCTGCTTGCAGTGTGCTATATCTACTCTAGGATGATGAACACCGGTCTCCTTGTTGCGCTTGACTGTCTGACAAATGCGTGAGTCTATTTTCAATACTGCTTCTTAGTTATCTATGTTGAGGGTGTTAGGATAGTAGTAGTTGTAGTATAGTAGTTGACTATGAAGATATACGTGGAGAGCGGTCACGTTTTTTCTGAGCTCCTCGCAACTAAAAATTATCATTTCATTTTGAGTACTTATTGTTGAGCAAATTGTTTTTTACGTTGGCTTTGTGTTATTTAATGGTTATGCTGTGGATTTTGGGTTACTAAAGCAAGATATAGAGTGCCTGCTCCCCTTACCGCTATGTGCCGCTTGCCGCTAACTTTGAGTTTGATGGTTTATTTCCTTCATTTAAAGGCAACAAATCAAACCAAACTAATTATTATCTAAAAGTATATTCATTCAGCCATCGTTATGGAAAGTTTCAAAGTGAATTGCCAAATACTTACTGATTAATAGAGTAAAATCTAACACCGGGTCGCGATCATTGTGAAAATAATATTAAAAATGGCTTCCTCGAAAAATAAATGCTTCAAAATTCAGTGTCATAAATAACGGAGCATATCGATTCCTTGTTATTCCTCTGCTGTCTTGAATGCTACCAACATCTGAGATTTTATCCACACAAACAGTTTTCTTGTATATATCGTATACGCGAGTAAATCATCTAAAGTTTACAGCAAGGTAATTCTGTAACCACGTGTCCTTTCTCCGCTATAGCAACAAAATTTGTTCTTGTTAGCACTGATTTCAGCTTGATTATTCAATCAGTTAAATTTTTTTTTGCAGACATTCAATTAGCGTGAAATCCCACGTTGATATTATCACCCATAGATTTATCGTTCAAGAAAACGTGAAACTTGTTTCGTAGACCTTTTCACCCAAAGGACCAACTGTCATTAAAAAATTTTTGTTGCGTTAACGCTTTTTAGCAATTGCAACTGCGTTGAATTCTATAGGATCATTCTAGCGTGTATCCTCCGCATGTTGAAAATCTCCACCACAAGTATACAATTGATTTCATATGTTGCGAGTGTAAAAAATAATTCAATACATGTTGATAATTACATTCGCCGTTCATGCTTTTAACAAATTAACGATGTCTGTGTTTACTGTATAATTACTCTAGGCTCACAATAGGGCAATTCCCATCACGTGTCTAGATTTTTGCGATCAAAAGTTGACTTGTCGAGACGGCACTATTGTTTTCTAAAAAAACTTCGCTCATAAAAATATGGCTGCTTTCGATTTGTAAACAGTAAAGGCATGCATTTTTATTAAGCCTGTGGTTGTCTTATATCTGCAGAAGCAAAGGAGGAAAGCACTTAAATTGAGAGAAAAGGGATTAAACTGTTATTATGAACACTAAATTCCATAAAATTTTGTTATTTGCATCACTTTTGACGAACGTGAAATTAGTTAGCGGAAAGAGGAACAAGTTAGCGGAAAGAGGAACATCACCCCGATGATGTTTACGATTACAGTATTTGTTATCAATCTTATTCTCCTTGTTTGTTCTTGTTGATTTAGTATTTAGAATGACCAATTGTGGTGCTAAATCCATTTAACTGTGTTTTTACGTTTGCATTGACGAATTTTGCAACATTATAATTAAAGTTAGCGGTAAGGGGAGCAGGCACTCTAACATAGTTTATGGAAAGAAATCATTCTGTTATCAAAATATTTTGATTTATCAGACTTTTTTTTTCTCTCTTGTTAATCGTAATCATCAACGATGAAGTGCTTAATATCTTTACTGCTGATAATTTCACTTACTAGTAATTTACTACAATGCAGCTCTGGGGAATTGAAACAATTATCGTCTATTGGAAACACTCGTTCAACTTACTGTAATTCTAAAATTAGACGATCCAAACGACCTACTTCATATTACGCAAACTCGACATCGTCTCTCCATCTTATATTAAGTGGGGATATAGAAAAAAATCCGGGTCCTACCAATCGTAACCAAAAGTCATCAAAATGCACAGTGTGTGAAAAGACAGTTCGTTGTAATAGTAAACATGTCTTATGTCTTGTTTGTAAAGACGTTGCACATCTCAAATGCATAAAAAACTGTACAACCGAAACCGAATGGACTTGCCTGTCTTGTATTCATACCGTGTTACCCTTCAGCAATTGTTATGATCTCAATTCAAGTATCAGTGATGTCTCGATCAGTAGTGCAGCCAGTAATACCCATCTAGAAGTCCTTAAGCGTCATCAAAACCACACTTCGTTTGCACACTTAAATGTACAGTCACTTACTTCAACATTTGACGAATACAGTTTTATGCTTCAAACTTTTCATTTCGATATTATTGCTCTCAGTGAAACATGGCTCAAAGACAATAAGCATCAAATTAACTACGTTCAAATTGCTGGTTACAACACCGTCTTTCGTCACCGAGAAGCTAAGAAAGGTGGAGGAGTTGGATTTTATATAAAGGATCATATTCATTATAAAATTCGGAAGGACCTTAACAAAATAGAAGAGTCTCTTGAAACAATGTGGGTTGAA
The DNA here is from genome assembly GCA_027922465.2 of Turritopsis dohrnii. Classification (NCBI taxonomy): domain Eukaryota; kingdom Metazoa; phylum Cnidaria; class Hydrozoa; order Anthoathecata; family Oceaniidae; genus Turritopsis; species Turritopsis dohrnii. The sequence goes on from BQMF02000305.1 coordinate 312,844, forward strand.
ATACGCGGACAGAATAAAAACTCTGCGTACCTTGTGTGTGCAGTATACCAACCTAGTTCTGTCGAAACTGAAAGGTTAAGCTGGCTTGAAAAATTTGATGAACTTCTTTCAGAGGTTTGCACAAAATGGGGCGGTGCCATTCTTCTAGCAGGAGATCTCAATATTGATCTATTATCCGACAAAAACGAATCAACGCGTAGATACAAAGAACTGCTGCATAACTACTCACTACACCAACATATTACCCAACCAACTCGTAAAAGTAAGACACTCATCGACCATGTCATCAGTAACATTCCCAACAAAGTTATCCATACTGACGTAATAAATACCGACGAAATCAGTGATCATGATATGCCGTATGCTATAATAAATGTTAAAAAACAGCGATATGAACCTCGTTATAAATACATCAGAGACGAAAAGAAGTTAGATATGAACGCGTATGTAACAGACTTCTGTCAAATACCTTTTCAATTAGTTTACGCATTCGATGACCCTGGTGATCAAATCGACATCTTAAACAAACTCATTTTAGACTGCATCGAACAACATGCTCCCCTTAAAAAAGTTAAGATCACCAGACCGATTGCACCATGGATGAAGACGTTAAGTATCACTCAAATAAAAGAACAACTTGAGCAAAGTCGTATAAAATCACGTAAAACTCAGAATGATGAAGACCGACGAATTTACCAAGGCACTAGAAACAAACTAAAAAAGCTCATTAAAACTACCAAGGCTTCATTTTTACGTAGGGCAATGTCGTCAAAAAATCCCAAAATAGTCTGGAATACGGTAAATCGAATCATTCGGAACCAGAATACACGTATTAAACACCATCCAACCGACTTAAACGAATACTTCACCACCCTTGCTTCCACACTTACAAACCAACCAAACGTACAATCCACTTTTCCAGACTTGCCTGATAGCAACACTGGAGATTTCAAATTTCAAATCAAACACACAACTTATAGTGACGTATTAAAATATATCAAAAACCTGAAGAACGATTGCTCTAGTGGACACGACAACATGCCTGTACGATTCATCAAACCTGTAGCTGAGTACTTAGCGTCTCCTCTGGTGCACATTATCAACAATTCGATCAACAAAAAGGTATTCCCTGGAATCTGGAAAATAGCAAGAGTCTGTCCAATTCCGAAAATTGATCATCCAAAATCGTTTAAGGATTATCGGCCGATATCAGTGCTACCAATTCTCTCCAAAGTATACGAACGTGTCATTCTTCATCAACTTTGCAGTTTTATTGAATCAGAATCCTTATATAAATCAACTCAATCTGGATTTCGAAAGGGACACTCTACAACGACGATTCTTCTCAAACTTAGGGATGACATAAAAAAAGCTATGAATAAAAGTGAAGTTACCTTAGCAGTACTTATCGACTATTCAAAAGCTTTTGATACCATTCATCACCGTACTTTGATAGAAAAATTAATTGGCTTGAACTTTTCGAAAGATGCGGTGCAAATTATTTTTAGTTTCCTCAGTGATCGAAAACAGTACGTGCAAATTCATGATAAATTATCGAAACAATCTGATTTATATTTTGGTGTACCGCAAGGCAGTCTTCTTGGTCCAGTACTTTTCAACTTGTACGTTATTGGTTTGTCTGATGTTGTTAACTGTAAATCTGCACAATACGCTGACGATACAACCTTATATCAAAGTTGTAAGAGATCCGAAATCGAGAGCTGTGTAAAAGAATTAGAAGATGATCTTTCCAACTTATCTCACTGGTCAGTAAATGAGAACCTTCTTTTCAACGATTACAAAACAAAATCAATTCTGTTTTCAACGTCGCAACTGTCCCGGAAACATAACCTTGCAAATCCGGAACTTTTCAAAATTAGATGTAATGATAAAACTGTTGAAAGAGTAAACTCTACCAAACTTCTAGGAATCCATTTCGATGAAAATCTTCGTTGGATTAACCATGTCAACCAAATCGTAAAGTCTTGCTGTGGGACATTGCAAATGTTACGAAAATTCAAACGTTTTACACCACTCAATGTACGTAAAGTTCTAGCGGAGACTCTAGTATTGTCGAAGATTACTTATTGTAACACAGTTTATGCTGAACTTCCGAACTATCTGTTGAATCGTCTACAAAGAGTACAAAACACTACAGCTGGTTATGTACTTGGAAAATATGCTAAAATGCACGATGTAGTGAAAGGCTTAAACTGGCTACCAATCCTGGAAAACATTGAGCATGCAACAGTAAAATTAACGTATCTTGCTCTTAATGATAATAAATGGCCAGACTATCTTCCTATTGAGTTAGTGCTCGAAGATCGTCTCGTTTTGACAATACAATGAAAGTTTCAAGAGGTGAACCGCACAGTTTTAGGCAACAAGCGTTAATTTTTAACGATTTGCCCAGGGCTGTGCGATGTTCGACGTCATACGCTAGTTTTAAACGTGACTCTCGAAAGTTCTTTATGGACAAAGCTTAAACTAGATCTCTTTCTTCCTAATAATAGTTCATTTCCTCGAAGTTTGAAGTGAACCCAATTTCAACCACTTCAGTGTGTTGTTGGCATGGTCATCACTTCAAGCTGTCTTGGAAACTTTTACACTTCTTACCATTTTATTCGATCATGCTATAGTGACATACCTAGAGATAATATCTATCTCTTTTTCAATGAGTGCGTAAACTATGCATATATTCTATTTTTACTTTTTAACTTAACTTTTTAACCACTTCTTCTCACAATTCTTTGAACAACAATTATCTAAATATTTTAATTTTTTCATATTTTAATTTTAGGCGGAAGAGCCACTTTGTAAATTGTGGATGCTAAATATATGTTTTAATAATAATAATAATAATAATAATAATAATAATAGTTTTACCTGATTGCTACTTTGCCGACTGGTAGTACATGAGCCCGAACTCTTTGCTAGCTACTTAGAGAGGCTGCTCTATCAACAGTCGAAAAATGGCATTGTAGTAGTAGTGCCAAGTTGCGCTTGGACGGCGCTCTGCAGCTGTAACGGTTTGCATCCTCAGAGGCCACAGCATTGCTTTTGTTACGACAATAGGTTCATAGCTAACAGCAAACCTATATTGAAATAATCCTCTAGCACGAGTTCTTCAGCCAACACAACTAGGATTTCTTTCTCTTCATTACGAAGAACATGGCAAATACCAGTAAATCTAAATCGGGTACTCGTAAATCGCCCACGCCTTTCTCACTTTCCTTCTCTAGTATTCGTGGGCTTCGTGGGGACTTCTCTCATTTGGAATCTTTTCTAGCCAACTCATCTCCTGACATTCTTGCTATTTGTGAAACCATTTTTAACCCTTCTATTAGCTCTTCTGACTTGGCATCTATGTTCGTGACTGTCTTCCTGTCAGTCGTCAATTGAATCTTTTCATCTGTCTACGTCTTTCTCTCTTGCATTCAACTAGTTATCTTTTCTTTGTGTATCGCACCCCATCTTCTCAGTCGTGCAGCGTCATCAATTCTATCTCGGAAAGTATTGATAAAGCTCTCATAACTCACCCTAATATCTTTGTGTTCGGTGATTTCAATATCCATCATGCTGACTGGTCACCTTTCTCACACACTACCTATCTGCCTATCTGTCATTGACACTTTCAACTTTGCTATCTCTCACTCTCTTACTCAGCTAGTGAACTCTCCCAATCGCGTACCTGATCGAGCTGATCAGGAGCCTTCTTTACTTGACCTATTCCTTTCATCTAACCCGAACATTTGCGAAACATCAACATCTGCTTATTTAGGTAATTCTGATGTTAACGTAGCCGTTTAATTCCACTTGCCCACATGATCCACCTACATTAAAACCCAAAAATTTCGGCGGGACAAAATTTCGGATTTTTTTTTTGTCCGAATATTAATCCGACTGAAATTTCGAGTTGTCCGAAATTATTTCCTGCCGAAATTTTTCGAAAAATGCATTTTTCTTATTTAACTGATATTTACATCGAGAAATAAATGTGGTCACATTATTGTTTAATTTTCTCGATATTAAATGAAAAAAATAACAACAATAGTTGAAAACGACTTAAATTTATTAGTTAATCAATACAAATTACATCATCAACATTTTCATCATCAATTACATAATCGATATCAACTGTCGTCTTCTGCTTGCTCCACCTCTCTCGTAGATTCAATATACTCCTGGTCAATATTCTCGATGGAAAGTCAGAAGTGTAATTTGTAGATATAATATCTTTCAAGCGTTGTATCTTCTTTTTTCATCGGATATTTTGAACTGGACCATCAAGAAAATTTCAAGCCCTCCTTTCGGAATAGGAGACGGATAGCATTCAACCAATCATTTTTCCACCCCTTGACATGAAATAATATACTGCTCTAGAGATCTCTTTGGGCACATGTCCAACTACATCTGCTGTTATTTTGCATTTCTTTTTCCAAGCAATGGAGTATGGGTCAATTTCTAAAGCTGTCTTACAGCTTTCCTTTTCAGCAAATACAACTTCTTCTTTCTTTGGTCGTTTCCACGAATCTTTTCCATAGTAATGCCAGCCCCTATTTGCAATTTTACAGCTTAATGTAGTTTCCATTATTTTTGTTTTCTACTCCTTATTCTACTGCAAATGCTAGAAAGAAATGTAGCATGCATGCACATAATTCGATGGTTTCTAATACTGCGCTCCTGCGTAGAGAACAAACAAGAACGTAAAACGGTTTAACCTAGAGTAACAAAGAAGGAGAGCCAGAAACCAGAAACCCTAATGAAAAAGACAGTAGATACTGTCACTGCACTAAGATTAAGGGGAGCCCCTGTAACATCGTCTGTTATTAACGCCGTTGCAAAAGGAGTCGTCCAGGCTAACGACAGGTCACTCCTTGCTGAAAATGGAGGTCATCTGTCCTTATCAAATGATTGGGCATGAAAAGTTTTGTATAGAATGGAGACAATTGGAAGAAAAATGACTCGCTGCATTGTCACCACGACCAGAGTTTTGGTATGGAAATGAAGTTAAGAAACAGCTTGATGAAGGAACAGAAGTTTATGAAATCGACATACTAAAGCTATCCATCCTAAAACCTATTCATGCACGTTGGCTTCTCGGTTTGTATGAACACCTCCGAAACAGCAAAGAAGTAATCATTAATGATCCATTTGCTGACTTAGATTAGAAAAGTTATAACGTTGTAGTGTCTTTTGTTAAATACATGAAAATATTTTAATGAATTTTTCTGTTTCTGTTTGATTTAATATTTTATTGCCATATTACCGTCCTGTTTTTGAAAATTCTATTGTCCGAAAATGTTTCCTCCTTCCATAATCAGTCCGGAATTTTTTCCACCGAAATTGGAAAAAAGTGTCCGAAAATATTTCCGCCGAAGTTTTTCCGCCGAATATTTTTCTGCCGAAATTTTTGGGTTTTAATGTATTAATCGCAAACTTTATTTATACCATCGTGGTGACTGAGACAGCTTTCGAGATCTGATTGGTGACCTGCCGGTTGATCATATCTTTGCCTGTGATGCAGAGAGGTGTGCAGTGGAGATCTCTTCTTGGCTTCAGGTTGGTATTGATGAATTTTTTCCTTCTCGTAAATATCAGGTTAAACCTCACTCTACCCTCTGGTTCTCTCCTGCCATTTCTGCTGCAATTGCCCATCGTAATCATTTTGTCCATCGTTATCAACGTTGTAGTAGTGAGGACAACAGGCGTCTTTTCACCAGAGCTCGCATCGACTGTAAAAAAGTCATTGAGGAAGCTAAACGCACCTATCGAAATCTGGTCCATGATCGGCTTATATCTGAATCTATTGGGTCTCGTGATTTCTGGCGTACCTATCGGAGCTTTTCTAATAAGAGTAAGTCTTTGATTCCACCACTCTTCAATGGCCCTGAGGTGTTGACATCTGCTGTTAGTAAGCTCTTTGCTCAACAGTTCAGCAGGAACTCCACTCTCGATGACACTGGTCATGTTTTGCCCAATATTGACCCCAGAACTGACGTAGATTTGTCTTCTCTGAACATAACTCCCAAGATGGTTGCGGATGTTATTAGTTCTCTCGACTCTTCCAAGGCTACTGGCCCCAACGAAATCCCTGTAATCGTTCTGCAAAAATGCTCGCCTGAACTCTCTCCCATACTCTGTAGGCTATTCAGGAAGTGCATCAATGAATCTTGTTTTCCTTCTTGTTGGAAGATTGCTTGTGTTGTGCCTGTTTTCAAAAACTCTGGTGAGAGATCGGACCCTTTATGCTATCGTCCTATAAGTCTTCTATCTGTTATAAGTAAGATCTTCGAATAATTGATCAACTCTTCCATCACCCATCATCTGAAATCTCTTTATCTGTTCTCTGATCGCCAGTATGGTTTCCGTTCCGGCCGTTCCGCTGCTGATGCTCTGACCGTCATCTCTGAACGTGTATGTCAGTACCTCAATGCTTGTGGTGAGACACGAGCTATTGCTCTTGACATCTCTAAGGCATTCGACAAGGTTTGGCATCGTGGCCTTCTTCAAGTTGAAGTCTTATGGTATTTCTGGTTCACTCTTGAATCTTATTAAGTCCTTTCTTAGTGGCAGGAGTATTAAGGTAGTTCTCGATGGTCATTCGTCTTCTGCTTACTCTATTAATTCAGGGATGCCTTAAGGTTCTGTTCTTGGTCCAACCCTCTTTCTCATTTTCATCAATGACCTTCCCGATTGTATTCTCAGTAAACTTGCTATTACGCTGACGACACTACACTTTACTCGTCTCTTGAAAGGACTAAGGACTTGTTTGATAAGGTTGAAATGGCTCCTGAGTTAGAGGCCGATCTTCGAAAACTAAGCTTCTCTCTATTAATCGCTTCAGGGACCCTGTAACTCCTTCTGTTCTTATGAACGGAAGTGAGCTTGCAGAGTCATCTCATGTTCGTCTTCTAGGTTTAACCTTCACAAAGAATTTCACATGGAGTTCTTACATCCTTTGCTAAATCTGCTGCTATGAAGATTGGATCACTTTCCGGGTCCGTCACTTACTTTCTGCTGATTCTATCATTTACATATTTAAGGCCACTATTCGCCCTTGTCTTGAGTATTGCTGCCACCTTTGGGCTGGAGCCTCTGCTCATTGTCTTGATCTTCTCGATCGTATTCAGACGTGAAAATATTTGCAATGATCTTCGTGTAATCTTTCTCTGATCAAACTCCATCTGTGCTTATTACGGTAGCAGCGTAAGCGAATACCGTATTAAAACGCCCTTGGACTCCTACTACTCCTACTACTACTACTACTACTACTCCGGCCGAAACGGCAGTTTTTAGCCTACGATTTAGAGTATGGGAGTCCCCACTAAAAACTCAATATACATTCTAATGAGCGAACGCAGCCTTTTGAATTTTCGAAGGTTTTCAATCACATACATTTAAAATACGTTTTCTTTGATATTTTATCACTTAATTGATGAAGGAATGGATATTAATCAAATAGGTCTACATAAAACTGGGACTTTTAGTTACTTTTATGGTACTGAATCAATGAACTTTGGCACTTGAAAATAAATATGTTTTTCGTGTCAGTAAAGCACAGATCAGACTTTCTTATTACTTTCTACGTTTGTTAGCTATCTGTTCTGTCTTTGAACATCAAGGTTTTCAAAAATCGAGTTAAAAAAAGGCAGTTATCTGTTTGAATTCATTTTGGGCTTCAAAAAATTATAATTCAAAACATACATTTTTTTTTCGAAGAAACGCGTTTTTTTTTTCTACATAAGCTCTTATAAAAAAAACGTACGTTATAAACAGCTCATGCATGTATAATTCTTTTGTCTTCTAATAAATTAAATTGCTGGTGTGTTCCGATTAGACCCTATTTACACGAGCTAGTAATTTTAAACATTATAATATCGTTTATGCCTGTTTTCCACCAGTAAGATATCTCAAGAAATAACGTTTACAGAACGTTTAAGAACTTTAAGTAAAATTTCAAATTTAAAAGTATTCTTGTGGCAAGTACTTTTGCTGCTACCGTTTTGCGCCATCTGGCTCTTGTTGTTTTACGTTCGTGCATCACGGACCACATCAAGATCACATTCAGTGTTAACATTTTCATAAGAAACTTTTACTTAATTAGAAAAATCAAGGTTCTGCAAAATTGTGTGGGTTGACGTCAACTAGTATCACATCCCTGCCCCTCCCTCGTCAACCGACGTCATTTGTGAACAGTCCCTTAGACCATTGCAGATACTATTGCAATGCCCATCAAACTATCATTTGTTTTGACACGTGATCGCCTTTTCGCCGATTTGATTGGTTGCCGAAATCGAACAAATTATAGCGACATTGTTCGTTGATAAAAAGTTCATTTTCGCTGTTCATTTGAAAGAAGAAACACGCGCTGAATTTTTCAACAAAAGCCTTATTTGTTATTATTGTTATTATTACGGATATTTATTACAGGATGGTTCCTCAGTTATAAATACATATACAATATATACTCAATACAATATATACGAAGGAGTTATTCTCGAAAGCAAAAGAATTACGAAAGCAAGGTAAGTATACGAAAGTCGTTTATAAGACACTTTTTGTAAGTGATAGAAAAGGAAATGCTGCGCAGGGAGGATCTGTATGAGTATCAATATCTTTTGAACAACATAGATATTATCTTATTATACTAATTCGCATTTGTGCATACCACTTTTATTTTAGAGAGTGATATATTTAGTTTAAATTTACGGTCATCGTCCTCTTATGTGCGCGTAAAACCACGTAGAGGCGAGAGACACTTTTTTCACGATCATTCCAAAAGCACGTGGCATCATTTGACGTCAGTTTTTTTATGATCACGGGGAATCATTGCATTGCATCCCCAATCGAACGCGACGTTTTTGGGGAAATATCTCGAGAATCAATAGGGATAACTGACGTTTTTTAGGGTCGGTGACACGGGTGATGGAGTGACGCAATATTTGGTCCTAAATTTTATTTGGTACTGCGGATATGACGTCATCACAATCTTTGACCGATGATATCTCTGCAACGGTTGGTCGTAGCGAAACAATCCCATACATTTTTTTGCTCAATTTTTCAAGCTCTACAACATGGGTACACTTTTGAGTTGCGATTCCATGATTTATTTTTTCGTCACGGGGTACGTACACGGGAATGGTGGATTTGACCTAATGTTTTCGAAGTTAAGTTTGGTAAAAAGGTTTTACCCGGGATACTAGTCTACTTATACTAATCCGCGTGCGTGTGTAACACATTTAACTTAGAGAGTGTTTTGTTTTTGTTTTTTTAATGGTCAAAATCTTCTTAATCGTGGTCATTTTTTCGTTTGACCATTGATAATTGACGATTAGTATAATAGCACACGGCGTGACGTCAGTTATTTTTGTCGTATCACGGGGAATCATTGCATTGCATCCCCAATCGAATGCGACGTTTTTGGGGAATTATCTCGAGAACCAATAGAGATAACTGACGTTTTTTGGGTTCCGCGATACGGTCGGCGGGGTGACGCAACATTTGGGCCTAAATTTTATTTGGTACTGCGGATATGACTTCATTGAAATCTTTGATCTACGATATCTCTGCAACGGTTGGTCGTAGCGAAACGATCACATACATTTTTTTAATCAGTTTTTCAAGCTCTACAACATGGGTACGGTCTCTTTTCGAGATTTGGTACTTTAATTTTTCGTCACCTATTTTCGTGACAACATTTTCGAAATTAAAGTCGTAAAAAACTTTTACGCGAGATACTAGTCTACTTATACTAATCCGCGTGTGTGCATCCCACTTTTATTTTAGAGAGTGTTGTGTTTTTTTAAAATTTACGGTCAAAATCTTCTTAATCGTGGTCATTTTTTCGTTAGACCATTGATAATTGACGATTAGTATAATAGCACGCGGCGTGACGTCAGTTTTTTTATCTTATCTTATTGCATTGCATCCCCAATCGAACGCGACGTTTTTGGGGAAATATCTCGAGAACCAATAGGGATAACTGACGTTTTTTGGGGTCCGCGATACGGGTGACGAAGTGATGCAACATTTGGTCCTAAATTTTATTTGGTACTGCGGATATGACGTCAATAAAATCTTTGATCGCTGATATCTCTGCAACGGTTGATCGTAGCGAAACGATCCCATACATTTTTTTGATCAGTTTTTCAAGCTCTACAGCTTGGGTACACTTTCCTTTTCTAATTCCGTAATTAAAATTTTCGTCACGGGGTACACACACGGGAACGCGTCGTATTTCTGCAGATTCTTTTCTAAATTAAAGTCGTAAAAATTTTTTACGCGAGATACTAGTCTACTTATACTAATCCGCGTGTGTGCATACCACTTTTATTTTAGAGAGTGTTGTGTTTTTTTAAAATTTACGGTCAAAATCTTCTTAATCGTGGTCATTTTTTCGTTAGACCATTGATAATATTGACGATTAGTATAATAGCACGCGGTGTGACGTCAGTTATTTTTGTCGTATCACGGGGGAGCCATTGCATTGCATCCCCAATCGAACGCGACGTTTTTGGGGAAATATCTCAAGAACCAATAGGGATAACTGACGTTTTTTGGGGTCAGCGATACGGGTGATAGGGTGACGCATCATTTGGGACTAAATTTTATTTGGTACTGCGGATATGACGTCATCGAAATCTTTGATCAGCGATATCTCCGCAACGGTTGGTCGTAGCGAAACGATCCCATACACTTTTTTGATCAGCTTTTCGAGCTCTACAACATGGGCACGGTCTCTTTTTGAGATTCGGTGATTTAATTTTTCGTCACCTGTTTTCGACACATTATTTTTGAAATTAAAGCCGTATAGACTTTGAAACTTCTCGTCTATCTTATTATAATAATCCGCGTTGTGCATACCACTTTTATTTTAGAGAGTGATATATTTAGTTTTAATTTACGGTCATCGTCCTCTTATGTGCGCGTAAAACCACGCAGATGCGAGAGACACTTTTTTCACGATCATTCCAAAAGCACGTGGCATCATTTGACGTCAGTTTTTTATGATCACGGGGAATCATTGCATTGCATCCCCAATCGAACGCGACGTTTTTGGGGAAATATCTTAAGAACCAATAGGGATAACTGACGTTTTTTGGGGTCAGCGATACGGGTGATGGGGTGACGCATCATTTGGGCCTAAATTTTATTTGGTACTGCGGATATGACGTCATCGAAATCTTTGATCAGCGATATCTCTCTAACGGTTGGTCGTAGCGAAACGATCCCATACATTTTTTTGATCAGTTTTTCGAGCTCTACAACATGGGTACATTTTCGGTTTCCAATTCCTAAATTGAAATTTTCATCACGGGGATTGTTCACGGGAAAGGCGATTTTGACCCATCCTTTTCGAAGTTAAGTTCGGTAAAAAGTTTTTACCCGGGATACTAGTATATACTAATCCGCAATCGTGCATCCCACTTTTATTTTAGAGAGTGTTTTGTTTTTTTAAAATTTACGGTCAAAATCTTCTTAATCGTGGTCATTTTTTCGTTAGACCATTGACAATTGACGATTAGTATAATAGCACGCGGTGTGACGTCAGTTATTTTTATCGCATCACGGGGGAATCATTGCATTGCAACCCCAATCGAACGCGACGTTTTTGGGGAATTATCTCGGGAACCAATTGGGATAACTGACGTTTTTTAGGGTTGGTGGCACGGGTGATGGGGTGACGCAACATTTGGGCCTAAATTTTATTTGGTACTGCGGATATGACGTCATCAAAACCTTTGATCGACGATATCTCCGCAACGGTTGGTCGTAGCGAAACGATCCCATACATTTTTTTGCTCAGTTTTTCAAGCTCTACAGCATGGGCTCCATCACTTTTCAAGATTCGGTGATTTAATTTTTCGTCACCTGTTTTCGTCACAATGTTTTCAAAATAAAAACCGTAAAAAACTTTTACGCGAGATACTAGTCTATATACTAATACGCGCTGTGCATCCAGTTTTTAACTTGGTAAGTGTGAAAAAAGACTGGGGACGAAATGTTTCTATGGAAAATTCAATACGGCATCTTTAGAAAGTGAGTAACTGAGTGTACTGTGTGCACATCCACGATTAGTATATGCTCCTCCGTTTGGTTCTTTTTTGGTTTCGCACTGAAAATCTGCCGAAAAACGTCAATGGAGAAGCGCGAGCAATGCAATGTTCTTCGTTCGAAATTGGTTAACGATCATTTTGTAGCAGTAAAAACAAAAACAAAAAACTTCACGAAGACGAAGATAGTTTTTTTTAAAACGAAGATCTTTAATTTTATTGTTTTAGTCGTTTTCGGAGAAAGATCGTATCGTAAAGATTGAATGAAGTGTAAGTAAATTCACGGAAGAACTGAATCAAAAATCAAAGTTTTGAGACTGTTTTCGTCTTTTTCCATTTAATTCATTTTTGACTGTTTGGTAGGCTGGAACTATACTCATGATAATTTAATAACTTTTTCTATGTTTGCTTTCCGATTTGGATAAGAAATCAAGTTTGTGTTTTGTTTTATTTTGCTTTTCTTTTTTGTTTGTGTGTATGTGTAGCATTTTGTTTATTATGATATGGTTTTCATTGCTCATGGAAATCTTCTTTTTTTTAGTTTAAAATAATTACGAAAGAATTTAACAAGTCTAAATGCTTGAGTGTTTTGGTAAAGAACAGACTATTAAAATAACGAATGGTATCGAATCTTAGTGGATAAAAAAGCAACATTATCAGGTATAATTCCGCATATCATTTACATGGCGTTTTTATTCTTCTTCATAACATATCTTTTATTTCTTTTTTGACTGTTTGGTAGGCTGAAGCTAAACTCATGATCTTTTAATAAATATTCCCTGTTCCTACCCATATGTTTGCTTCAAGTTTGCGTTCGTTCTTTTAGTTTGCTTTTGTTTGTGCGTATATGTAGCTAAATATGTTTTTATGATTAATAGAAATCTTCTTTTTTAGGTAAAATTAATTATGAAAGAATAAATAAATTCGACATTGTAATATGAAGGGTGTTTGGTAAAGAACTGACTAATGAAATAACGAATGCTATCGAATCTTATTGGAGTAAAGAAGCAACGTTAGCAGGTATAATTCCGTTTATCATTATATATTTCCCCGTAGGGCGAAATATATGTTAAAACCGGCATTTCCTTCTCCTCCTCCTCCTTCTCCTCCTTCTTTTCGTTCACTTTTATAGCCGCAGTTCAGTATTGAATTTTCACTTAGCCGCCAGTAGATAAGAATAGAGGCTAGTCTACAGTGAAGTAATGCGCCATTTTTTTTCAGTCAGTGCAGATGGTCAGTAGAAGACTTTGCTTTTCCTGCCAGCTTTTAAAATGATTCAAAAGATAAAAGGTTGTTAAATGATGGGAATAAATCGCTTTAGTTCAGTTTTGTTATGAAAGGTTTTATAAAAACTTTTTAATGAACTTGTAAAATACAGAAAAAAAAATGTTTTGTTTTTGTTGATAAATGCTATGGATGATTGGTTGGTAGTTACATGTTTGGAACAGCAAAACATTGAAGCTGTGATTTCAGTGCAAAGGGGAAAATTCATTATCAAATACAGGCTGCAGATTTATTTTTATTTTACATCCTGATTTGACAGGATAATGTATATATACAGAATGTATAGCCAAACTGAACTGACACAGCACACACGATGTACAGCCACCACAAGGGAAACCTTTTATACGTGGAGAACAAGTAGTTCGACCAATTATGTTAATTCAAAGAGTACATTACAAAAACAGCAAGTAAAAACGTGATGTCGTATTATATGCAATAAGATGTTCAGAAAACCAATTACAATATTTTCGTACACAGACAGGATTGAGACAGATAATAACTTGAAAGAACCTGGTTGAATGTGCTTCCCTGGCCTGGATAGGCTGGATACTATGGATTAATTCCATGATCACGCATACTGTTTTGATACTGTATTATGATATTTTATTTTGTAAAAAGTATATATAATATATATACTGTCAACTTTCCTTACACAAGCAACAAACTTAAATCAAAACACAATCCAACATAAGAATCTGTAAATTAAATCAAACCAGAACTCAAATTTCTTTTTTTAGCTTCGTAGTGATTTGGTTATGGATGTGTATTTTCACTACCAAAATCTGTTTGTTTTTTTCATTTGAGATTTACGGAAGTCATTTTTATCACATAGTAAATAATAAGTGTCCACATATTTTTGTGACTGAGATGTTTATTCTGAATACTTGAATTTAATTTTATAAATTGTCACTTTAAGACCATCTCTTTTTGGAAAATAACTCTTGTCCTAATTTGAAATGCTACGCAGTACAAATTTTGATTGTTTTTAATAGTTATTTGTTGTCTACCCCAAAGTATTTTTAATACTTAGACTGTGGTATTAAAATTAGGTTTGACAATTTTCTTTTCTTCTTTTGTAAACTTGTAAACAAATTTCATTGTATGATGTTGTAAAATAGTTTAATACGAGTTACGAAAAGCTGTGTTCTGTTGAATTGCATTGTTTGCCATGATATTACTGTGTAAAAGGATGTCAAGCTTCTGCAGCAATGAAGATCATACGTTTATTATGATGAATTTACCTCCATAATAACTTCTCATAACTCATAACTTTTTTTAACTCCTCAGCAAAAGTTATAAGAGAAACCATATCATATGACCATGAATATCTTCATTTCATAATAAGTTCGAAATAAGTTCTTTTATGGTATTAAATTGAATTCTACCCTGATTAGTATGGAAAGCATTTTTATTTGCGTTGATGGTAGTTATACCATAAGGTCTTCTATGTACACACAATAATTGATAAAAGTTTTGCAACTTTGGGGAAATATATAGTCGCATTTTTGCGAATCTTGTTCATATTTCCTTTGGCGTTTTTATTTTTCACTACACGCCAAGGCTGCTTTGTTTACCACCCATTATCATTAAAGACTGTAAGAACAAAATTCCCACCTATTGCCCTTTGCTGTGCGCCATCTAACCAACAAATACAGCAGTCACTTCATCCATCGTGACATGAGGGTTTTTTTTGTGTCTGTGTCAAAATCTACATTTTATGTTTCGTAATCACCTCTTTCTCTTTTCACGATGAACTGAAATCTTACGACATTTTAATAATGACGTTAGATTAAAAAATAGTGCCGCCTCTGCGTAGCCTTACGTCAAATATGTAGGAAAAACCGTTTAAAAAAGTTAAATATTTCACTCCCTAAATTAGAAGTGGTATGCACAGCGCCGATTATGATAACTTTTTATTTCTATAAATGTTCGACACGGGTGTGAGCGATGCGTCGTTTTGAGAAATGCAACAGTAAAAAGTTTTTACACGGGATACTAGTATATTTCTAAATACACAAATTAACTCAACTAAAATGGAACAAAGAGAAGAATTTGAAAAAGGGTTTTTAAATCCTTTTCTACAAAAAGGCTCAATTTTCAAAGGTATTCATGATCCAGACCTTAACTTCTTTGATGAACTTAATTTGGAAACACCCTACATTTTACAGAATCAGGTCAAAAATACGTTGGAGAAAGTTATTCAAAAAGATATTTTAACTATGTTTCATATGAATATTAGAAGCATAAAGAAAAATTTTGATAATTTTCGAGAGCTTTTAGAAGAATCAAATTCCTGTTTTAATATCATTTGTTTAACTGAAACCTGGTGTAATGATCTCGAATTGCGAAATAATTCGTTATATCATTTGAAGTATTATAATTCTATTCCTTTTGAAAGAAAAACAAATAAAAAGGGTGGCGGTGTTTTAATTTACATAACGAGCTTTCGGCTTCTGATGCCGACAAAGAAATCTTAACTATCGAAATTATTAGCAAAAATTGTAAAAACACCTTAGTTACTTCCTGTTCCTAGACCTCCAAATGGAAATGCAAAGTTCTTCAGTGAATACATTGAAAAAATCTATAATGCATCAAGTAAAGAAAATAAAATGCTATTTGTCATTGGTGATTTTAACTTAAACTGTTTAAACTATCAGAAAGACAAAACAGTCACTGATTTTTGTAATAATGCTTTTTCTCACAGCATAATACCATTGATAAATAAACCTACGAGAGTTACGAAAGAATCAGCCACACTTATCGATAATATCTTCACAAACCGTCTCTATGACAAATCTTTAACTAAAGGCATAATAAAATCAGATATATCAGATCACTTTCCCATATTCGTCTCGTTCAACTATTCCATTCAAAATAAAGACTCCGTACAACTAAAAAAACGTCTCTATAAGAAATCCTCTAGAATTAATTTTAAAAAAGATTTAGAACGTACAAACTGGAACTTTCTCGATAATTTTTTAAATGCTAATGCTCAATATGAAGGTTTTATTGAAGTTTTTACTGAACTCTATAACAAACACTTTCCAATTATAGAATTTTCATATAAGCCAAAAGATCTTAAGTTACCATGGATCTCAAGAGGCCTCAAAAAATCGTCCAAAACAAAGCAAAAACTTTACGTTAAATATCTTAAAACCAAAACAGGATACGCAGAAAATGAATACAAAGCCTACAAAAACCTATTTGAAAAACTGAAACGAAAAGCCAAAACAAACTACTATAAAAATAAAATTGACAAGTATAAATATAACAGCAAGAAAACTTGGGAATTAATGAAAGAAATTACTGGAAAATGTCAGACAAACTCAAATTCTTTACCAAACATGATTGAAACGGATGACGAAACCCTTTATGATAAAAAAGAAATCGCAGAAAAATTCAATTCCTTTTTTGCAAATATAGGCCCAAAATTAGCAGAAAAGATTCCAATAACAAATAAAACATTTGAAGACTATCTGAAAGAAAGTGATTCAAGATTAGAAAATAAAGGAATTACTCTTCACGAATTTGAACTTGCCTATAAGAGCTTAAGCAGAAACAAGGCAACTGGGATCGATGGCATAAGTGCTGATATAATTTTAGACGTGTATGAACAGATAAGGAAGCCATTATATAATATTTTCAAAAATTGCTTCAACGAAGGAGTTTTTCCCGAGCCCTTAAAGATAGCAAAAATTATACCTAGCTTCAAAACAGGTGACAAAACAACTATAAACAACTATAGACCTATATCTGTACTGCCAGCTTTTTCAAAGATTCTAGAAAGAATCCTATATAATAGGATTTACGATCATCTAACCTCAAAAGATTTACTCTTCCATAAACAATTTGGATTTCAGAAAAATGTATCTACAGAGCATGCAATACTTCAACTGGTTAATGACATCACTGAATCTTTTAACAATGGAAAATATACACTTGGAATATTCATTGATTTGTCAAAAGCATTTGACACAGTTGATTATAAAATTTTGCTTAAAAAACTTAAATACTATGGCATCAGAGGAAATTCATACAATATTTTGAAAAATTACCTTACAAATCGAAGACAACATGTGACTTATGGCAGCAATAACATCACTAAAGCATTAAATATGACATGCGGAGTACCCCAGGGTTCAATATTAGGTCCTTTACTATTTTTGATATATGTAAACGATTTTGTAAACTGTTCGTCAATACTGAAACCAGTTATGTTTGCTGACGATACAAATCTGTTCCTTTCAGACAATGATATTCCTAAACTTTTTAATAACATGAACAAAGAATTAAAAAATGTAGCGTTGTGGTTTCAGGTAAATAAATTATCTTTAAATGCTAAGAAAACAAACTTTACACTTTTCCATACTTCCAAGAATCAGCATCAGCATCAGAGTTATACACAATAAAGATCGTTTTACTCATACAAAGCCTCTCTTTGCAGAATCCTTCATACCAACACTATACGAACTTAACATCTTCCAAACTCTAATTTTTATGTTAAAGTGCAAAACGAAGCAATCGCCATCTGTTTTTCATAGTCTTTACACGCTCAAACCCCAAAACAAATATACAACTCGAAATTCAAGAATTTTGCTTAAGCCGATGTTCAAAAATAAGCTCAGTCAATTTAATATTTCATATCGTGGACCACACTTGTGGAATGCTCTCGTTTCATCATCGAATATTCTTTCAGATATTGAATATGTTCCTCAATTTAAGAAATTATTAAAAACAATCAAATTTGAAAATATCCTTCAATATTTTTGATCAATTTTCAAGTCAAGTCTAGTTACATACTTATTCCTTTTTAACAGTTTGATAAAATTGTAAGATTGTAACATTTACGCTGTGTAATCACTCGGTTCTCGGCGATAAGATCATTCATGATCTTCTACGAGTTTCCCGTGTTACTTGAAACAATATGTACAAGGACGATCTATATTTCAGATAGTTTATGTAAACATTCTTATATCTACTATATATATGATAAAGACTTTTAATTGAAAATTTTTTAACAGTTACGAACTTGTAATGTTTCTTAACTAAAAATATATCAATCAATCAATCAATCAATATACAAATACAGTGGAACCTCTAATAACGGCCACTTTGGGGGAGCCACCTTAGTGACCTTGCATTAGAGGTGACCGATGTATGGAGGTTTTATATGAATATACTTTTTGACTTTAGGACACCCGTGGTGGAGTAAAGTATTTAAAATACCCGTGGTTTCTCCTCCCACTACTACTACTACTCCAAGTTATGAACGTTTTTGTGCAGCGTTTAAATGACTTCGTTGCCGAATTTGCAAATTTGGTCAAATTCGGACTTCCAGTAGGCCAATTTTCATGAAATTTTGCACGGGTCACAATTGAAAGGTGCTGATTTCGAATTTGACAATGATTTTGCCAGGTTTGACTAAAATTGGGCAATTTAGGCCAAATTTGGACCAAATTTCGAAACTTCTTCAATTTTCATGAAATTTTACACGGATCACAATTGAAAGGTGCTGATTTCGAATTTGACAATGATTTTGCCAGGTTTGACTAAAATTGGGCAATTTAGGCCAATATTGGACCAAGTTTCGAAACTTCTTCAATTTTCATGAAATTTTGCACGGGTCACAATTGAAAGTTGTTGGTTTCGAATTTGACAATGATTTTGCCAGGTTTGACTAAAATTGGGCAATTTAGGCCAAATTTGGACCAAATTTAGAAAATTTTTCAATTTTCATGAAATTTTGCACGGGTCACAATTGAAAAGTGCTGATTTCGAATTTGACAATGATTTTGGTCAGATTTGACTAAATTTGGGCCAAATTTGCGCCAAATTTCGAAAGTTATTCAATTTTCATGAATTTTTGCACAGAGCACAATTGAAGTGTGCTGATTTCGAAATTGACTATTATTTCGCCAGGTTTGACTAAAATTGGACAATTTGGGCCAAATTTGGACAAAATTTAGAAAGTTCTTCAAATTTTACCAAATTTTGCACAGATCACTTGAATGGTGCTGATTTGAAATTTGACAGTCATTTTGTCTGATTTGACCAAGAATGGACAATTCGGGCCAAATTTGTAGTGAATTTCGAAAGTTCTTTAATATTTTGCACAAATATTTGTGCGAAAAGCACAAATGGAAGATGCTGATTTTGAATTTGCCAGTCATTTTGTTAGATTTGACCGTAATTTGGCAATTCGGCAAGTTTGTATTTTTGAAACCAGATATGTATCGTTGTGTTATGTCCTGAAGTCTTCAAGCCAAGCGGCTTCTTGTTTTTTATCAAAAAGGCTGATCGGGAGAGGTGGGAGGGGCATAAAGAATGATTCATGATCACAACATTATTGAGCCTAAGTGCTTCAAGATTCAAGTGTGACAAGATTCAAAGCACTTACTAAGTCAGCATCACCTAATGTTTCACAAAAGTTGTTCAAATCATCTACAATAGATAAGGCTGCTTGACTTGACTTTATTTTTCTAAATGATTATTATAAATAATTACAATTTTTTTTTTATTTTTTCCTTTCATTTGCTTGCATAAAGATTTTTTTTGACGGTTAATAGAGGTTCCACTGTACTGAAGTCCTGTTATTGTTGTTGCGGAACTCTCTCCCAAACGAGTGCAAAAGTTCCAACACCATTGAGGAATTCAAAAAGAGGATTAAAAATTGGATTCCAACTAATTGTCCCTGCAGTATATGTAATACTTACATACAAGATCTCGGTTTCCTATAAACTTGCATTAGGGGCTGTTCATATGGAGGTGAGCTGGCACGGTTAACCGGGCTGGCTCACTTGAATGAGATGAAATTCACCCAGCGTTCATATGGCTTTTCTCATCCCACTTAACCGGGCTGGAGAATGTTTTTTAAATCACGTAAACAATAATTCGAATTTCGACGCGTGCGCACTTGTCTAAAATCTATCCCACTAAGCCGGGCTGGTCTGTTCATATGAACAAATTTCATCTCACCTAGGTGAGATCCCGGTCAAATGAAATGAGATCTCACTTAAGTGAGCCAGCCCGCTTTTCATATGAACAAAATTTATTTTTATAAAGATTTCTTAATAACAGTGAGATCTCTGCTAAGTGAGCTAGCCCGGCTAACCGGGCCAGCTCACCTCCATATGAATAGCCCCTTAGATAATTATTTTATTTGTTTTCCTTTCTTTTATTTTCATTTCCTTTATTTGTTGTTGTTTGGTGCTCTTTCTGCAACTTGACACCTGACTGACTGGAGTTTGACTGCAGACTGGAGCCAGTATAGTGTTTTATATGGTATTCTGGTACGGCTGCCGGATTTGATAAAGGTATTTCGCGAACGCGGTCAAAATGCGACGCCAAAGCCCCAGAACTTTTCAAATTTTAACAATTAAAGATCCTGAGAAGCAGTAAAACATAGCAGTTATATAGCAACCTCGTACCCAGGGTTTCTTGCCTTTTCGATATACGGGACGGCGGCTTCTTCGCATTCAGATCACATTTTAATATCTTGGTAACGAAACGTTTCTCAGTCCTTTAAGACTGTACTCCCATGGAATTTCTACTATATTTCAAACTAGTTGTCTGGTTCGCCTAATATCAACGCTTGTCAGGATCTCGTGGATAAGATGCAAGCTGTTCTTTGTAATTATGCGATCTGCCTTGCTATGTTTAAGAGATAGTCAGATCATAAAAGTATACGTGGAATCTGTTGATGACTTCGATTTCGCGAGTGACGAATCTAGGCTCCGATCCTAGTGAATTAACACATATGTTTCCACTTAGTGTAACTATTGTTTTTATTTATTTATGTTAAAATACTTTCATGATTTGTAATGATTTGAAATAATATCCTGTATCTGTATGGTTGTGAATCATCAACAGAAATGGGAGCAAGCACTGGATAATCATGGTAGAAAAACGCAAAGGTTATAACTTTCAACATTTCTACCTTGACTTTTTGTTTGGGTGAAATGTTCTTTTGAAATGAAATAAATGGGTTTTCTATTGTTGCCATGATTTTTAATTTCACATCACTATCATTTCTTATTATTCTATGTTGCTACTTCGCATGGCTTTTCAGCGGAATGGGAGGCATTTCTTTATAGTCGCACAAAGAAAACAGTTTGCATCACAGAACAAACAGTTTTGTGGTTTCCCTTGTTGCAAAACCATCATAAATGGGAATGGAGTGATGAAAAAATAACCAAAATCAAGCACGAGCAAAAGTCCTCTGTTTCATCAGGAAGATACTCCTCCTCACCAAGGAATCGTATCATTCAAGCTTCAGAGAAAAGCCATCTGATATTCTCGATGATTGTTTGTTTAATTCTTTAATTGGCCAAAAGAAAGTATGATATCCAAAGTCCACCATAAAAATAATTACCAAGAAAGCACCCAGAAAAAGGACTCTGGTTGAGGTTCTTGGATATAGTGAGGGCTCAAATGTAATCCCGTTCCATGAAGCATGTTAAAAGCATACTTTTCGTTTCAAGGTGTTCCTAATGGGAAAAAGGTTCCAAAAAAATAGGGTTACATTTTTGAACCTCCCCTGATCACGTGATATGACGTCATCAGGTGGCCACCAACAAAAAAAATTTTTGGAACGAAATCTCAAAAATTTTACCACCATTAGAAAGAACATCAAAAATATACCAAAAATGATATAGAAACCATATGTTTAAAATTAGCCCATAGGGAGATACAGACCATTTAAATTTAAATGAGACAGGGGGTGAAAAACTTATTATAAATAGGTAGTTCTTTAAAAATTTAGGCAGTAAATGAAATTTACTTCGTTTTTCTTATTGAAATATAAAATAAATACAACGAAAGCTATTTTAAGCAATTAACTTTTAAATAAATTACCGGTATCTTGAAAATAATCGGGGAAAATTTATGTTTTTACCCCCGGAAAATACTAAAATTTTCGTTTTTTCTTTATTAGCGCAGGAAAAAACGATTTTCACTCATGAAAAAGATCCATCTTCAATAATAAAATTCCTTGGAAAAGTTTGAACAAATATTTCTACGGGAAACGCATCGTAACCGGGGGCATATCGCAAATTTACCCCCGGAAATGTCAAAAATCGGTATTTTTAATCGACTTTCCAACTAATAATTAGGCAACCAAACTAAATCTTGTGGATTTACTAATCTGCTGGTTACGTTTATAAAAGGGGAATAGCGAAATTAATAACAGAATATTAAAACTATCGGTTAAAAAACTACTCAAAGTCCTCATCTAATCCAGTTTCATCATTTTCTTCATTATTTTCGCAATCAGTACATTTGCAGATATCTGTACAAGTCTTCAGGTTTTTGGAAGATTATCTGACCTGTTCCATGAAATTCTCCTTTACCATCCGGAGTATCATTGCGAAAGTCGGTATTGTCTATGGCGAAGTGAAGTGGTTTACCATAAACAATTGTGTGTGGGACATAAACTCCTCCAGTCTCATTAATCTTCTCGATGACAGTATTTGCAATACTGGTCTCAATTCTAAGTAATCGCTCATAGTCAATGGAGAGTCCTAAATCATAAAGGCAGTCCAAAATCTTTTTGCTTCTGGTTTCTTTGTGGACATGCAGACCCAGTCCAACCGAGAAGGGTGTTTCATTGTGTAACCTTGATTTAAAACTCGTCTTTGAGGGATCTACAGGCTCGTATGTTATCTGCCTCTTTGTTTTGGTCAGCTTCATTATGATTTGTGACACGTTATCAACCTTAGCATCAACATTATCGAGCTTTCTATGCTTTGGGTTTGTAGTGCCTACAAGAATCCATTTTATAAGGCATTGTAAAGCTTTTGGAATTTCAAAAGTCTCATAACTTCCAGTGAACTGCCACTTATCTGTGCTCAAGATTCCCTTTCGAATTAACTTCGCGCTTTCAAAAATTGAGAAGTAATCATCTTTTTTCGTGGCTTGCTTATCAACTGCATTAGATATTGTCTTCTTAGAACAAATCCTTTCAGGTGCATTCCTAGCTGCTGGTCGGGTAAAAGAAATATCCTTGATATTGTCAATAAGAAGTTGCTTTATGTATGTTTTGTAGTTCAGTTTATCTACATTGTTCATGTATTCGTTATACGCATCGTATACTTCTGCCATTGTCATGTCTGCCAATATACGTGTGGTGTCATCAATATGTTCAATATCTGCGATGTTCAAGTCAAACTTTTCGGCGTCTCTCTGACATTTAACCCAGCACCGTAAATGGTATACAACATCGTTTGCAACAGCATCTTCCGCGTTTGGTATCGAATTCAAGCGCATAAAAAAGCCTTTGTCAGGTAAAAGCTTAGCTACGTTTATCATTTTCATTCCTGTTTCCTTACACATAACGCGATGCAATTTTCCTTTTTTTTGCTGGCAGATTACGCAATTTGTTTTATCATAACCAGTACTTTTTGAGCGTAATCCCCGGATATTTGAAACTGTTATGGGATCTATGTTTTCTTGGTTTTCTGAATCGTCCTGACAAGAACTGCTTGAATGTGGCTGGCTTTCGAAACGCACTCTTAACCGGTCAATAAACACTTTGTTTGTGACATATTTGTAACATTCTTTGTGGTAGAATGCAGAGTTTGCTTTAAGAAACTCTATGGTGATATCTGCGTAATTCAAACATACTGCGTCATCTTTATAGCTTGACCGTTCTTTTGCTGCAGTGTAACTTATTTACACTTTCAATCTGTGGATCCTTGACAATCTGTTGGAATAAAAGAACAGATCAATTGTCCGATAGCACTGGGAAAGAGTACCGAGTTTTATAATAACTTTTTGTTCAGTGAAACTTTAATTCAATTTAAAAATTTAAAGATATACCCCTAGTACAGTTACATGAACTGTGAGCTAAGAAAAAGTGACTGGCAAAAATTGTTCAAAAAAACCCTTGTGTTGTGTTTTACTAGAATTGGCCATATCAAGTAGTTACCTTCTTCTTTTTGTTCTCCTCTTGACAAATTATGCATCTCTTGAAGTCTAAAATTTTCATCCTTTTCCTGTCTTGCTCAACTTCCATGCTTGATTCAATTTTAATATTCGAAATTGACTTTATATCTATATCACTTTCCTTGCTTCACATATTTTTCTGTTTATATAAAAAAACTCGTGTCTCGCGTAATATAGAAATTAAAACATCTGTCTTTTGTTCGACAATTATTTATAAAAACTGAGTCCTGATTGAACCTTGATTGTAAAGTGAAAATCCAATGAAATCGATTAATACGAAGGCAATGTAAGAGCTTCCCAGAAAGAACTTACGTCGCCGCTACTGGGTTTTACGCCGAATTTACAGGAAAACGACCTTAAGCAAACTAAAAACATTGACACTCTAACATAAAAGTGTCTCGCATAGCGCGTAATGTGTGTAAGATAAAAAACACATCACATCCAACTCGAAAATTGTCGCATAGGCATCTCCGGGGGAAAAATTGGGGTAATTGGCGATTGGCCCCCGGCTACGATACGTAACTCGTAGAAATATTTGTTCAAACTTTTCCAGGGAATTCCATTTTTAAAGATGAAAGCATATCGTGATTGAAAACTGTCTTTTTCCTGCGCTAACCAAGATAAAACAAAAATTTTAGAGTTTTCCGGGGGTAAAAACACAAATTTACCCCCGTTGTTTTCAAGATACCATTAGTTTATTTAAAAGTTAATTGCTTAAAATAGTTTCCGTTGTATCTATTCTATAATTCAATACGAAAACCAAGTAAATTTAATTTGCTGCTTAAATTTTCAAAGAAATACCTGTTTTTATTAAGTTCTTCATCCCCTGGCTCGTTGAAATTTAAATCGCCTGTAACTCCTTATGGGTTGATTTTGAACATATGGTTTCTATATCATTTTTTGTATATTTTTGGTGCTCTTTCAAATGGTAGTGAAGTTTTTTTTCTTATAGGTAACAACTTGAAACAAAAAGTTTGCTTTTAACACGCTTCATGGAACGGGGATCTTTTTTGGTACATTTGAGTCCACACTAATATTTTGATTTACTGGTATATGGTGTTAATGCGTACTCTTTCTAACTTTTCATTTTCATTTAAATATTCTTTGTCGTTTCTTGTATAAAGTGCAGATGAGCAGGTCAATGATGTGATTAATCATGACACTTTGCAAAGAGAGATTGATGATGTTTGTGTTAACGTTACACTTTTAAAGATAATGAAGGACTATATGTTGAGCCGAGAGTTGCACTATGCTGATGTCAGTCGAGATAGAACACTTGAAAAATGATCTGGGAACGAACGGCTGTTTATTATTAACTAAGCGTTCAATTTTAGTAAAAAATGATTGTCTCCTTGTGAGATTATCTCATAAGAAAACTGCTCTGACACACATTTTTCTTGACCTTATCATAGTTCATTATCTTTAATTAAGTTTTATTCATTAATTACAAATATAATCTCGAGTTTTATGATATACTCCAATTTTTACTAATAATTTCTTATTAGAGCGGGATTGAAGATGACGTTAATAGGGAATTTACGAACAGACGAAGGAATCGTGACGAAGATGTAAGTATTACGTCAAAACCTATTGGCGTCTTCGTTTCCGTCCCAATCAATTTTAGAAGTTACGAAAGTTTCGCGGGCCCGCGCACGCAAAATGGTAGCTCCAAATCAAAACAAACTTTAGCGAAGAGAAGAATCAGCGTATTATTAATGTAAACATGCCGAAGTTTAGATTAGTGAGAGAACACCTTTTGTATGAATTCGCCAATGAAGAATTAGAAGCTGAAGATTTTCTTATTCTTTATGATATAAATAAGTCAAAAAACTTGGATTTCCCTTACTGGAAATACGAACCTTCTAACCTAGATTCAATGACTAATGATGATTGCATATTGCAGAGCTCAAGTTCGAAAAAAACGATATTCAACGCCTTGAAAAAGCACTTGACCTTCCCATGAAAATATAGTGTGCTATTTGTACAATGACCTTGTAGTTTCCTCAACAGAAGCCTTGTGCATCCTCTTGAAAAGGTTGGCATACCCATGCAGGTATTCCAATATGATACCCAGATTTGGCAGATGTGTTCCTCAGTTGTGCCTTATTTTTAATCAAATGTTGGAATTTGTTGATGATAGATGGGGTAGACTACTTTCAGATTTTAAACAAAATTTTCTTTCACAGCAAATGTTGGAACAATATGCAGCTGCTATTCATAATAAAGGTTCACTATTGGAAACTGTATTCTCGTTAACTAAGATGTAGGTGTAACTAAGATGTAGATGACTAGGTCGTTAATACACTTTTTCATCACCACGTTCTTTAACAAATGTTTTCATGCAGTTATGATGGACAGTGATCTTTCCCATGGGTTCTGACGTCAATGCATATTTTAGATGCCTTAAAGGAAAAGGTGTATCTTTCTCTATCCTATTTTAGTTTCTCTTGTTTCAAAATTAAAACAAACATAAATCAATTGATATCACTGACATTCAAATTAAGAAATTTCCTTGTCATTGTAAAAGAGAAGAAATAGCAGCAGCAAAGAAAAAGTAACAAGAGTTGTTAATTTTTTTAGAGGTCCTTTCACCTCTACCTACGTAAATAAGACTATGCTCCCAGTCTCAAAACCACTGAAGCGCCCGACCTTAGCACTTATTCGAGCATTTACGTTAAAGAAAAATTGAATCCTTTCGTTGATTTTTGGAAAATAATATGCGTTGGAAAACTGATAGATAATATCATATTAACAGCCCCCTTGGTCTAAATATTGTTAACTAACTCTTTCTGGGACACTTTATTGTAATATATTGCAATTTATATCCGTTTTGAAAAATTGTTTTAGCATTGAAACTAGCTCTCCATTGGTGCACAATACTTGTAGATTCGCCATTATGAATTTGAGGTGTTCCCAAGGTCCTATTGATGGGGCTTTTTTTTTGGTCATTCCTGACATGTTTCTAAGTCACTGTGCTAAGTTTTATCTTTATATTAATTTTGGCTGGGTTTTTGTGCAATTCTCCCTCCCTATAATAGTATAATAATAAATTAGGAAAAAAACATTCTGTCTCCCACCTACAGTACCATGCTTTGACATGGGAAAAAAGCAAAGTCAGCTAATAATTGTATACCACCGTGTAACGTCAACACGAAAGTCGGAAACTGACCATTCGCCTATCTCGTGAAACTACTATGCCTCCTCGCTTGCTTACGCTCGCTATTTTTGCTATTTTTGTTTCGAATCATAAAATGGAACGCAGATTTCTAATGGATTTTTCGCTTTAATTTTTTTTTTTTTTGAAAAAGTTTGTTTTTTTTCTTTTGGTTCTTACAGAATTTCTTTAATAAATCTTTGATTATAAAATACGTATCCATGGTTTCAGTTCACACATTTCTTTTGTTTGTAGCAAATACTTTCTGATACTACTTGTTAAGCCTTATTTACACTTTTTGAAAGGTATATTAGCATCGGTGTGACATAGGCCTAAACAAAAGTAACAGAGTTTTGTTTGTTTTGTTTCCGTTGTATAGGCTTACAATACTAAAACCAAGTTAGCCGCACATTCGCAGCGACACATTCGGCATCCACACATTCCAGCGACACATTCAGATTTTTCCAGCGACACATTCGCAATCTTTGCCAAAAAGCAACGTCAGCAAAAATGCAAAGAAGATAAAAGTCTTATTCCCCAAAACTACTAAATCTAGGCAACACATACCACATCACTATTTGCTTCTATCAATTCCAAATTTCCTGGAAAAAGTCGAAATATGACGGAATAAGAGATCACAGCAAAACACAAGTTAAACTTTGAAGAGGTCTGGAAACTATATTGCAAGTGCTTTCACCAAATTTAATTCTTATTCCCCTAATGCGCATGTCATGGCCAACACAAAACAATAACAAGTTACTTGCAGTGACATTTCAACCTCCTGGAAAAAGTCGAAATGTGAAGAAACAAGAGGTCACAGTTAAACGCGACTTGAAGATTCAAGAGGTTTGGAAACTAAATTGCAACTGTTTTCACCAATTTTAATTCTTATTCCCCTAATTCCTATGTCATGGCCAACACAAAACAATAACAAGTTACTTGCAATGACATTTCAACTTCCTGGAAAAAGTCGAAATGTGACGAAACAAGAGGTCACAGTTAAACGGGAATATAAGATTCAAGAGGTTTGGGAACCATATTGCAAGTGTTTTCACCAATTTTAATTCTTATTCCCCTAATGTCCATGTCATGACCCACACAAAACAATAATACGTTACTTGCAGTGACATTTCCACTTTGTGTCATAAAAAATGGATAAATGGCGATATCATTGACAGTTTATTAGAAAACCAAAAGCCAAAGTCGAGTTTAATAGTATATTGTTGCAGCAGCAATTTCTTTGCTTGTATAGAGCAGAGCAGAGAATCAAACGAAATACATACCATTATCAACATGAATATCTTGGCAAGTGATGTCGTTCTAATTCCAGTCCATGAAAAATCAACTTCTAGCAGCCAGCACTGGTCAATCGTGGGTGTGTATCCGAAAAGAAAAATCATTTGTCATTGTGATTCCCTGTCAAAAATTGTACCTAAAGTCCATTCCATCGTTTTTTCATTTCTAAATTATGCAGCGTCGAGACAAGGTTTATCTTTGAATGCCGATGAATGGAGATTCTTGTCGCCAGATATTTGTCAACAAAGAAATGGTCATGATTGTGGTGCATATTCCTGCATGTTTGGATATGGAATGATGACAGGAGTTTTCTTCAGGCAATTTACTGAAAAAGACCTATACAATATTCGGTACTGGATCGCTAGTGAGTCACGTCGTGGATATCAACGGCACTTTGGCAATAAGAATAATCGATTATCAATAGCAGTATATTTAGATCTTGTTTCATTCAACTTGATAGAGAGAATTGAACTTTATGCTGTAGATGAAGACAATTTATCTGGAAGACGTGAAGAAGAAGGGATTTTTAAGCTACCCAAAAAGCGTGACCGAAAAGAATACAAGAACCGCATGGTACAAAACGGTAGCATCTCTCAATATATACGAAGCAAAGACATATCTGATTTTCCGCGAAAAAATGTTGGAAGCCTAACTTACACTAGGCCAACCACAAAAAAATATTCTTCAAGTGTAAATGAGGCTAAATTAAGAAATTATTATTACGGCGGATGTTATGTTTCGATGGGGTTTTTAAAGATGCACTTTATTGCGATTTTTGGAAAGGGGTTTTCGCAGACTGAACATTTGCGTCGTTTATGAAAAGAAACAATACCCGTGGGGAAAATTCTTAATTACGTAAGTAATTTAAAAAAATAGAAACGAGGCGAGATCTGATGCGACGTAATTTCCGAAAAGGTCTATTGTTACCGTAAAAATGGTACATATGTAAAGTTTCAATTAAATCAGACACTTAGGAACCGAGGCCACGACATTTGTTTGACGGTGGAGTAGGATTAGGAAACAATATGGCATCGAAAGTACAGAAGATATATTAATAAAATCAACAAAACATTTTAATCAAAGTGATGAATAGCACTAGTCCAGAAATAAAATACCAGAATGAAAAATTTGTATAATGTAAACATTCAGTGAATTAATATTATCGGTTCTGCAGATCAATTTTCATGGACATATGCATATCTGACATATCAATACAAGACTAAATAACAGAATAAGAATATATGTTTTGGGGTAATGACCACAAAGTTATGGATCCAGAAACAAAATAAACTTGTAACAGAACAATATCAAAGAATAGACTTATGCACTTCCAACAGAAAAATGTAGCCATATACATAAAGAACAAAATTATTGTGAATTGATGCTCAGTCTTACAAATCAAAATAGATTCATGCTGAATCTATTTGCAAACAAATTTGTCGGTCATATCAAATTTTTATTATTAGTATATTCCTAATTCAGCGTCGGATAGCCTGACAACAGTTTTACCTTGTGTGTACGGCGACGAAAAGTGACTGTACGGCTATAACTGTAGGGGGTTACGTTATGTATTGGAAACCATTAATTCAAAAATCAAGTTTCCAAGATATTTTGCCCAATTTTGTAGGGAAAATTCGTCTTTATGTAAATAATTTTTATTGAGTCAACTATTATTTTTCATAATTGTTGCGTCGTTTGTTCTAAGTCAATAATAATTAGTGACAAGTCTGTCTTCAAATAAAACCACGTTGCCGAAAGAACACTAAATTGAATTTATTCCTAATCAAATGCGATCGAGTAATTTTTTATTGGTTTTCTTGTTGAAAGTTATGTGGGGTGTAAGTAAGTAAGTAACCGGGAGTTTTTAGTTCCATCCGTAATAATTGGTTTTTCCGCCTGCCAATTTGCAATGATTAATTGACTTATCGCCAGAGGATACGTATAACTTTGCTCTAACTTGTCCGAAAGACAGTTTGCAGTCAGTTGATGGCTCCTATTGGGCTGATACGCTGCTTTTGAAGCGCATCGGAGTGGTGTATTGAGATACGACGTGACTGGACTCGAACACGGGCCGCAGCGGTCGCACTCAAACATGCTAACCACTCATTGCTGTTTTTCAAGATGACTTTAAAAGCATCCTGTATAATCGTCCCTAAACTAAACACCATATGATTGCGCATTCAAACTTTCAGAAAGAAACCATTTACTTAGTAAATTTGATCTTATAATCATCACATACTCCGAAGTTTTATAATCATAGAGTTAAACACAGCATAGAAATAGGGAAAGAGCATTTCTATGAACACAGGGATGGAACTTACTGTTAGTGTTATTTGAGGCTAGAAATTTTCGCATTATCTTTTTGGAAGCATTTGAAAGTGCAAGGTGATAGTTTCAGTAATTATCAAATGGTTGCTTAGGAGCTGTTTATATGGAAGCCGAGTCCAAGCCCGTTTGCAGGGCTTGCCCTTTCGCCGGGCTGGAAATTTCCTTTGCTTTATAGAAATGGTTGGCCCTGCTAACGGGCTGACTTCTTTTTCGTGCAAGTCAAGCAGGAAAATTTAAGCGTCATAAAGAAAGATTACGGAATCTTAAGCCAATCAAAATCTGTGTGTTTGCAACGAGGCTGGCACATTTGCCGGCTGAGTCGCCTGTGACTGTTTATATGGGATTTTTTTCAGGTCGATTGTACCCGATTGAAATAGTCGAGTTATCGGCAAGCGAGCCAGCCATCCTGTCCATATCAACGACATTTTTAATTCCTTTTAAATTAGATCTTGGCTAAAGAGCTAGCCCTGCAAACGAGCTGGCTCGGCTACCATATAAACAGCCTCTTAGTTGGACATTAACCGCTTAATCGAATAATTACTGTATCATGAAACAGTTCATGCATTCAGATTGAACATTTTTAAAGATAGAAACATCAATTCATTTCAGTAACTCCTCAAAAATTTCGGAAATGAAGCTTATTTACTAACCTAGGCTGAAAATTTAGCTGTGTTACCCACCTCGTTTAGAAAATGACTTGTTATGTGTTCTGCATGAAGGTTTTTGCCACTTCATTCGTGCTGATATCAAGTTATAGGGTGTTAGTAGCAGTATTTTTTGTTTTTTCCTTGATAAGCCAGCCTCCCTAATGAATGAAAACAATGAAACAGATGTTAATGGGAAATATTTTTATATGTTCGAGATATGAGGTAACATCGTAAAGTGTGTGTGTTTTTGCAAGCATATATATAATGTTTTTTAAAATAAATGCCATTTCGGCCAATCATTTATCATATCAGTCCTTTAGTTTACTACTGATGTTGAAATTCGTTATGTGCTGTGGTGGCGATACGTTGCGTTGAATGCACAGACCTCTGGCATTGGAAGAAACATATGCTTCAAGCCAATGCGGTACCATAGGTCCTTAAAGTTTAAGAAACGCCGAAGCTGGAAATTCACCTTATTTTTGTGTGTGTCGTCGTTAGGATTATTTGTTTTGTCGAATTTCTAAAGTTTATGGTCTTTGGTCTTTACCATCATTACAGTTTATGTTTTTCAGGTTGTCTTTTTCGTGGTTTTGACTTTAGCTTTTTTCCTTTTTTTCCTTTTTTTGAACATTTGATTGATTAGCTGAAAACATGTGATTCGATAATTCCCTGTAGTAACTTATTCTGCTACTCGTCGCTCATGGTGAGGAAAACTAAAATAAAGTTGATTAAAAGTTTGAGATCACCTCACGTGTCCGTTTCTGTATCGCAGAAAATAAATGAAGTGTATGTTTTCTCTTAAACACCCTCCATCGCTTTCCGGTTGTTCTTCGATCTATCAGATAGGTTGCGTACTGAAATACATATTCTGTGTAAGTACAGAGAAACTTCCTTATAGCAGATCTCCTGTATAGCGGCACCTCTCCACAGCGGACAGTTTTCTCCGTAACGGATGAAGTCTTGGTCAAACTCTTAAAACAAAACCTTTATGGAACGGAAACTTTGTAACGGACACCTCTATATAGCGGACATCATTTTTAGGTCCCGATTGATCTTTTCACTTATAAAGGACCTCCCTATAGCGGACAGGCCAACAACAACTTTCTGCCACAACTTTCTGCGTTATTAAAATTTTCGCTTACTCAAAATAATGAAAGTCTAACGACACTGATAACAAAGGCTATTGGGAAAGTAGAAACTATGAAAACGTCATCATTGAAATAAAGCAAGAAACGTATTTGTTAGATCTTGATTAGTATTAGAAGTTTACTTTAACACTTACAATTTGTTGTCTTAATTCTCTTTGCCTTCCCACTAATTA
Organism: Turritopsis dohrnii; assembly: GCA_027922465.2. Taxonomy (NCBI): domain Eukaryota; kingdom Metazoa; phylum Cnidaria; class Hydrozoa; order Anthoathecata; family Oceaniidae; genus Turritopsis; species Turritopsis dohrnii. The sequence continues at coordinate 345,871 of BQMF02000305.1, forward strand.
GCTCGTTGTTATATTATGGTGACCCTAAAACCCCAAAGCAGATTTTGAAGTAACATTTGTATTGTAGATCAAAAATAAGCAAATTTAGTACGAACCTCTATGTAGCGAATACCTCTATATATAGCGAACACTATCGGGACCGGAAAAAATTGTTTCACTATATTCAAGTAACAAAGAGGTTGTTGAGTTATTGCAAACGACACGACTTCGCAATAGTTCAGTTATCCGAAAATTTTGGATTTTAAGGACTTTTGTAAAAATAATGTTTTTGTTTGATTTAAAACCTAACAAGTGCCTTACTTTAAATATCCCGACAAAGGCAGTTTTTTAGGAAACCTAAAACTGCTCAGCATTCGCTCAAGAGCCTTTTGGAGTACCTCACATTTATTAGTTACATTTACATTTTGTTAGCCTCTCAAACATTACAATGTGATGAATGAGAGTACAGAAACAGTCCTTCGAGGGTTTTCTGAAAAAAAAGCTATTCTTCGGGAAAATAGAAGAAAACGCTCCGCGACAGGGTGCATTTATAACGAAGTTAAATACTGAAAGAACTCTCAAGTGAACTCTATTGCAGAGGGTTTTTTATTATTTTACCAAAAAAACGAAGAACAGTTATTTTATGCAGTACCTCCGACTGGGTGTAAGCTTACGAAAATAGAAAGTTGCCGTAACGTGCAGTAAATTCTTCATTTGCCAAAAAAATCGGAAAATTCTTTGAAACAAAGGTCATTGTTTGAGAAAGTACCACAATAGAAAACTTAAAACTTTAAGTCTATGCTAATGATATCATCATTTGACACGTCCTCGATGAAATGGTTCTCCTTTCACAATCACCACCTTTCAAGGATAGCTCGATATTTTAGGTCAAATTTCTTTAGTTACATGACCTTATTCGTATTTCTATTTTATTTGATATCATAAAACTTACTTTTCAAGTTCCCAAAGCACATAAAATAGACCGAAATAATATCATGACTTTCCCCAGTACTTTTCTTTTCTTGCGTAACCTAGCCTATAATGTTATATCCAGAGTGTTCAGAAAAAGCGCACTTCTTGCATATTTAAGCTTATTATAATACGGAAAAGAAATACGAAAAGCAATGTTGTCCGACAGACTTTCTGTACGAAATCCAAAAATTTGTCCGAAAGTTTGGCCGCCGAAAGCATTTCTGCTGAAATTTGATCCGCCAAAAGTTTTCGTTCCTAATGTTTCCTGACCTTTGAAAGTGTTCACGATTATGAGAGCATACTGCTGTCCCGGGTATCCTTTTTGCCTTTTGGTGATCTTAGGAAATGGAAAAGATAATTAAACCTTAACGTGAAACTGTACTTGGAAATTCATATTTTGGTAGGGAACCCTTGTTTTTCCCCTTGTTAATCTCTCGAATAGGCAAAAACTTCTCATTTAAGATAGTAGCACACAAGTCAACCACGTTGACATCGGCATACAATACGCTGACGACATCAACAAGATTTCAAGCGATTATAACAATATCCAACGTTTCAAAAATGATATACCTGAAATGTTGATGACGAGAAACCTAACCATAAACCAACAGAAGACAGAAGAATATATTAGTAATAGAAACAAATCAATATGGAAAAAATGCAAGCTCCTCGGTACACTCCTGGAAACCAAGGAAGATATCACCAGACGAAAATCACTAGCAATAACAGCTGCAAATAAACTCGAACACATCTTCAAAAACAAAAACATAAACATAAACATAAACACCGCAGCCTTCAAGGCATACATAACATCAATATTCCTATACAATGCGGAAACATGGGTCATGACGAAAAGCATGGCAGAAAGGATTGACGCCTTCCAAAGGAAGCTTTTAAGAACGTATGTCACAAGGATCAAGTATATATCAAGTATATAACAGAACAAAAATAAAGAAATGGAGGGGCGAAACACGGAAAAAACGTCTAAACTTGTATGGAAAAGTGATGACCTCATTTAGACTACGGGGATATCGTATACGACTATCCAGGAAACTTTACTTTTTCTCAAAGGATTGAAGCTATTCAATATAACGCATGTCTTGCAATAACAGGCTGCTTTCGTGGAACTTCTAGAGAGAAGCTATACTCTGAACTAGGTCTCGAGAGTTTATGTGATAGACGTTATACTAGAAGACTTACTTTTTTCTACAAAATTGTGAAGGGGATGGCACCACAGTATTTATCTGAATACCTTCCACCTCTGAACAGAGCTTCAGCAAACCTTAGAGCAAGACCTCCCTTTTACTCGTTGTATTCAAGGACTGATCGATATCGCGCTTCCTTCTTTCCGTTTTGTGTATCTGAGTGGAATAAACTGGATAGTCGAATACGTGATCTCCCCTCAATTTCCAGATTCAAATGTGCTATTCTCAAATTCGTACGACCTAAAGGAGAATCCACCTTCAAGGCAACAAACACCCGAGGAGTGATCTTGCTGACTCGCCTCAGGGTTGGGTTCAGTCACCTGAGAGAACATAAATTTCGTCACAATTTTTATGACACAGTTGATCCCTTTTGTAATTGTAGGACAAATTCAATTGAAACTACAGAACATTTCCTGTTGCATTGCTCGAATTACTCAAATGATAGGCTCGCAATGCTAGACGGTCTTCGGAATCTCAGTATACATTTATTTCCGCTTAATCCTGTTTTCCTTTGTAGGATTCTTCTATTTGGTGATCTTAGACTCGATACAAAAACAAATCGGAAAATTTTAGATATAGTTATCAAGTTTATTTGTGACTCGAATCGTTTCAGCGGACCACTGTTATAGATCTCTATTTATTTACGTTTATTATTTATTTATCTATTTATTTTTTGTTTCTCGGTCCCTATCCTTGGCGATATCACTTTGTGCCTTGCGAGGATAGGGGTTGCTTGTATGCTTGTATATATTTTTGTTTTTGTGTAATATACTTATAAAGAAAAAAAAAAAAAAAAAAAAAAAGAAAAGTGATGCGCATGAACGAAAACACTTCCTCGAAGATGGCACTACGTTATACTTTAGAGCAGTACAAAAGACCTCCAGAAAAAAACCACCAACCACTTGGATCTCGATGATAAAGAAAGACCTTGCCGAGATTAACCTCAACTGGGTGACCACAAGTCCAATTGCACTAGACAAAAGAGAGTGGCGAGTTGGCGACAAAACGGTGACTTTTATCTAGATACGATAATGTAAATAACTTTACGAAAATATCGAAATGAGTGATTAATTGAAGGTAATAGCAAAATACCAGCGATCTGCCTTTTGTTGCGTTCCTGACACCATTAGATGTATGCTATTCCTCGAAAAACATAGCGGTATTTGGTCTATATTAAAAGTGGGATTATCAGAAACTCAGTTGCCTTAGAGTTCATCGCTGTCAGATTTAAAGTATCCTTTACCACACAAATGTGATAGTTAGGTAAGTTTACTGTAAAAATTTAGGGGCTGGTAATATAGAGCTTTAAACGAGACTTTATGGCGAGATCCTGATTTTTCTGAAATTCTCGCATATCGAAAATAAAAAATGACCCAGTCCCGGCCAAGCCGGATAAGATAATATTTCACGCGTGCGCAGTAATAAAGATATTTTAAGCAAACAGTAAATGGGTTTATTTACGATTTCAAAATAAATTTCAGTACTGGTGTAAGTGACGTGGCATAGTTTATAAAATTCAAATTCAAATTCACACGTCGTTTAGATATTTTCGTGACTAGAAGTTCGAAAAGTCGTTTCCATTTGCGTTTTGGGGGTTTTTCAAACATAATTTGTTTAATTCCTATCGTGTTAGAAAACGTATTCAAAAATTATCTTATACTGATGAATGCATATCAGAATAATGTATTTCAATGCGAGGGTGCATCGGATAATGTAACATGTGATGCGAGGATGCATCAAGATAGTGTAACATATGATGCGATGGTGCTCCGGATAGAGTAACATACCTTAAGTATATTTAAATTCGCGCAGTACTCATTTTCGCGCGGATTTTAAATTCGCGCACCCTAATTAGATATATTCGCGCGGACTTAAATTCCTTATGGAAGATAAAAAAGCAGTTGATTAAACGATGACAAGGGCATAAAAGGGAGAGAGAAAAGAAGTACTTTCTTTTTTTACGTAAATATTATCAATTCTCATAGAATTTACATTATTCAACGACCATTTCCAATTCCATGAAGGGGTTTTCATTTTTAGATGCTGCATCAAGTTTCAAAAAGTTGGTTATTCCGGCACAATCTCAACCTTTTGTGACAATGGATTTCTGGTTGTGCAGATGTAGTCGTAGAAAGATGTAATCCATTTAGCACGAAGTGCCTTTAAAATGTTTCGAATCGAATTTTACTTCTTTTAGCTTTATTCCACTATCTGTTTCTTTACTTCTTCCGTGACCCATTGATGTGTACGTCATCGTAAGTGCGCTTCGCTTACTCTTTTCTTTACTGCGTCCGTTCACTGCCCTTTGAATACATCTGCGACAAGCAACCACTTGATTCCTTCCGTAATACGTTTATTTTCTTGCTAACATAAGTCAAGATGATTTTGTCAACTATTTCTAAACATTTTACTTCATTAGTCCAATGGTTTGGTGTGTGTGTGACTTGAAACCCTTCGGGGAATGTATAGCTTGGGTGGCATTTTTTTGTCTTCCCATATGTATAAGTTGAATCGGAAGAAATTCTCCTGACATGCTCATTCCAAAAGTACAGGTTATTTGACGATAATCTGAGCTGTTAATAACCGGAACAAATGTATCTCCCTTCTTGGCAAGAGTGGAAAATGGGTTCAAGTAAAACTTCAATGGCGTTTGATCAATGTTGATTACCAAATCGTGCGGAGTTTGATATGCAGTGATGTTCTTCTCTATGGCTGAATGGAAGGTAAAACCAATTTCTTACATTAATCTAATGCTTCCGTAGTTGATGTAAATTCTTTTTCGTTGTGAATGCAGGACTTAACTTTTCGGAATTCGACAAAACAATCAAAAACCGGAGCAGAAACACTTTCTTCCTTTGAAGTATAACTCATTCAATGATAGCGAAGGAAATTGTTCGGTTTAGACATTTTATCTATCTATCTAGTTTTTCGCCGTTTTCGGAAATAATCGGTTCAGAATTTCCGATTTCGTGTATTTGATATTGTAAACTACAGACATTTGAATCTGTTTTGAATATACTGACTAAGTTACGATAAAACAAAAGAACAATAAAACCTCCAATTAGCGGACATCCCGAATAGCGGACACCTCCAAATAACGGACAAAAAGTTGAAGTCCGGATGAAATTATTATAAAATCCTTATGGAAAAACCTCACAATAGCGGACATTAATAGCAGACACCTCCCATTAGCGGACAGGCTAGAAAAACAAAACAAAAAACCACAAGTTTGAGATAACATTTCTATTTTAAGCATCTTCCAACTTTTTTGCTTACATCGGAATCAATTTTATTTAAGTTTTTCTTTACCCATTGAAGGGCTTTCTCGTTGCCATTGAATACATATTCAACAGGGATCTCTAAGCCATTTTCTTCACCGTGGTTAAAAGGTTATTGGTTGGGTTAAATCCGCTTGGAGAGAAGTTACATCTGACACCATAAAGCATTGTTTTGAAAAATGTGGCTTTCCTACCGATAACTACGTAGCCACACCACAAGATATTGATGAAGAGTTTGAAACATTATTCAATGAACTGTCAGAGAATGGTTCTATTGAAGAATATGTTGAGGTAGATAATGCCTTAGCAACATCGGAAGAAGTTGATGTAAGTGAAATTGACTGGCGGGAAAAATTGCGAAATGAGTGTATTGAAGAAGTGCTGAACGTGGAAACAGTCAGTTCTGATATAGAAGATCAAGATGAGTCACAAGAAAGCATGTGCAGTTCACCAAGTGTAATAACTCCCAAAGAGGCCTTGTCACTTCTTTTGTAAAGTGAGCCTGTTTGCAACTTGAAGCGAAAATGACGACCTGAAACGTAGAATCAATGGCATCATAACAGGTATCAGCATTGGTGCTAAAAAGCAAGCATCAATCAGAGACTTTTTTCAGAAAAGTCTTCTTCGTCTAAATGTAGCCTATATTTCTTAACCTTTTCGTCCAAAAATGCCTACATAGCTAGATAAAGCCAAAAACGCTTAAAATTTGAGTATTTTGACAAAACCTCCAATTAGCGGACAGCTCGGAATAGCAGACAGTTTTGCGCACTCCCTAGGATATCCACTATTTGGAGGTTTCATTGTATAACATTTTACTAGATCATTTCTCCTAATTGTGACTTTATTACTTGGTCTTGTAAATAATTGTGTTTGCGAACATCTTCGTTCCTACTCTTTGCATCCACTGTTTTACCAGGGAGAACGAGAATGAGGTTGACGAACATGTTTTGTGATAGTGAAATCTTCACATCGGCCATCTTAGTGTTCCTGTGTTTTCTCACAAGTATAGTAGCTTCCAGGGAAGGAGAATTGCATAAAAACCCCGACTAAATTAATATAAAGATAAAATTTGGCACAGTAACCCAAAAACATGTTGAGATTGACCCAAAAAAGCCCCGACAATAGGACCTTGGGAACACCTCAAATTCATAATGGCGGATATGGGGTCTTGGATCTTCTGCAAAACAGATAAATATTTTTCATCAAGCATACAGGTATCTTCGTAATTATCGACTTGGATCCCAATGATAAGACCTGCATCTACTCTTTATCCAGCGGATTAATGTCGATTAAAGGCCAAGATGGTGTAAACGCTGAAGATGCGAAAGAACTAGATTATCTATTCAGCAGAGTCTTGACAATCTTCAATTTACAGAAGCCAAAATAAAAAGGAAAATGCTGCTGACGTCACTGGCGTCTTTAATCAAATCTGTTAAACATCCTTGGAGAAAAATCTATACAAATAGACCCCACGAATTTGCTTGTAAGGCTTTCCACAGAGAGAAGAGAACGTAAAGGAGTATTTCGAACATGAGATGACCAACTATCCCATGTCAATTTTTAAAGAAGACATAATGCGAAAGCCGAACAAAGCATCTCTTTGAAAGGTTCTTTTTCCGAACGACATTCAAGCTCCTATCAAAAACTTCTCTGGAACATATGTATTGGATAGAGGTGCATTGCTACACTGGAGTCCACGGGAACAAGGGAATGAAGTTCAAAGATATCGCCAGCAAGTACAGCAATAGTAATCCGAAATTATGGAGTGACTTACGTAGTCTTTTTTTGAACACTGTCAGAAAATGAATTACCTTATACTAAAGAGAGATTTTTGTCCAATACTGAAAACAAAAAGAGCTTAATCTCGCCATGTTTATGTTTGCACTGGAGATGCAGATACAAAGATTGTGTATACAGCATTAGATGAATCAAAGGAGAAGACCGTCCCGGTTGTTGCAGATGACATACTATGATGCTACTCTACCACTGGAATGAAGAGCTTTCAGATATTTACTTCCGTACAGAACATGGTAAAAAATGTTGGAATATAAGAGAAGCTCAATCACCCTTGTCATCAATCAAGGAACACATCCTTTTCATTCACGCCTGGCCTGGATGTGACTCTACATCAGCGATCTTTGGAAAAGGAAACCATCGTTCATCGTTTTAGAAACGATATCTAATTATTGGGCAACATTGGAAGAAGTAAACGATGCATCACTACTGAAGGCATTCAAAGAATCCTATGGAGGAAAACCAGATATTCAACTGCGGAAAATAAGGTACCTCTAAAAACTTATTTTTTATACAATAAAATCTTCATTCATAATTTCTTCTTTTCTAAAACAATAGCATATTTTTTATCTATATTTATTTATTTTTATTTTTTGAAGGATTACGGACCTTAGGCTTCCGAAAAACAACATGTACTCTTTTTAAAAGGTATTCGCAATACAATAATATGGATTAATGGATTAATCGAGCCTGAAAAGTTACCACCTACAGGCGTGGCTGCTAATTACCATGGGTTTCGAATTCAAACTGCAAGTGATTGAATGGAAAATGCTCAACAAAAAGCTTAAACTATCACCATCTGAGTGGGGTTGGAAAGAAATAACCACCAGTAATAAGAAGTACATTATGGCAATAACAACTACTAAAGCCATTGCTCCTGAAAAGTTACTCAAAGTAATTTGATGCCGATGTAAAGCAAAGAAAAATCAACGCGGAACAAACGTCTGCACTTGTCGAAAGCAAACTTGTTGCATGCTGAGAGTGTCACAGAGATGACTGTAATAACAAAATGGTAACAACTTTTATAAATTAGATATTAAATTGGATAGAAGTACAGTACTGCTACCAAAAAGCTTGAAACAATTTAAACCTGATAATAAATTACACAGGGTTATGTTTTTACAGGAACGTGAGCAAGTGTCCCTGAACCATGATGATGACGATGACATTAAGTGAAATCCTTACAGAAATTGTGTCAGAGAATGAAACAAATTCTCATTGCTGTAGAAACTTGTAGATTTTATGAAAAAGTTTTTTCTGTCTTGCAGTTATTATGCCTTATATCCGCCATTATGAATTTAAGGTGTTCCCAAAGTCCTCTTGCCGGGGCTTTTTTTGTCATTCCTGACATGGTTCAGGGTCACTGTGCCAAATTTTATCTTCATATTAATTTTGTCTGGGTTTGGTGACTTTTTATCTAATTCTACCGCTCTATTCTTAATTATTGTTTTACTAATAGAAAACGAACGTTTATCTGTGGAGCAAATCTATGATAGATACCTCCTTAACGTTTCTTGTCTATTTTTAAAATACTAAATTCTATTGCTAATTCTACCAAATATTGGACAAACTATGTTAAGTGTACTTTCATAACAGGAAGAACACCTTGTTTTCAGTTGTATTTATGTCCGAAGAAAATATGTGGGGTTCAACAACCTAAAGCGCAGGGTAATAACTTAGACTTAACATGAGATGGTTACCGTACATCCTCAATCTGGGTGTTTATTTGATTCCCCCCTCACAGGCCTGAATATATTGTTGTTCAGCTGCGTAAGTACTTTATGGTGAAGGTTTGGAAGACAAAACTGTGTATCAATCTAAAATGTTCAAAATAAATGCCCTGATCTGTGTGAATTATGAATTTATATATTGCAGTTAGAGAAGAGCTTGGGTAGGTGAGCATGATCGGTTTGTGAAAGAACTTTCCACATTTATGTGTAGTTCGCCTGCTGTGTTGTTGATTTATGGATAATTTCGCTTCATTACATAACTATTTAGTCGGTTGTCCACCTAGAGGGCAAATAAAGCGGCGAAAAATGTTTACCAGAGTCAGGTGACTGGCTTATCAAAATGTCATGATGGCAAATATCGCTAGGGAAATAGCAGAAACCGTTCCTTCTTTTCATGGTTCGACTTTTTAGACCAACTTTCCACTGTACAGTATACAGCTATCAGAGTGATCCAAAAAACGGATGGTTTGAAAGCGAGGCAAGCTCTGCTGTGATGCATTTTCCGAAAAGGTTACATGTCGAAGAAGGTTTGACCCGACTTTGATATAGTACCACGGTGGATCGATGTCGGCTCTCCGTACTGATCAGATTTGTATTCCCATTGGACATCAGTTCTGAGAGGAGCGGGAAAAACTAACTGATATAACGGAAAGACAGGTTGAAGTCTAGTGAATATCTAATATTATTGAGGAATCAAAAAATATCGGAATATGCTAACTTGTAATTCCTTTCCTTGACTATCGGAACTAACAATCAAAGAATGTCAACAAACCTTGTGATTAGGTGTACAGAGGATGACTAGGCGCTATTATTATTTATAAGAGAAAGGCCTTGCGCATGGGTTTCGTAAGGGATTAAATTTAGTAAGATATTTGATGAGGCTTAGTGTAATATCTTTTTATACAACATAATTTCAACATCTGAAACCAATTAACCGGCTTCATTTTTCTTCCTTTATAAAATGTAACAACTTTGAAGACACGCAAATTGAATTATTATCGTTCTTTTGTCTAAGTAGTTGTTCATATGCAGAAATTTTATCCAAGCTGGATAATAAAAGCGTATTTTATGGATAGTTTCAATTAGAAAATTCCCACTAAAACGCCATAAATTTTACAAAACAGAAAGCATTAGTTTCTGATGGGAAATTTAAAACATAAACGAATATAAATTCAACTTGCAAACATTATAGGGTTTCTCGATCAAAACTGAGTACCAAAAGTGCCAACTGTTAATCTAATTTACATAAGCCAATGAAGCAAAGCGTTTCTATTTCTTTATTGCAAAGTGTGGCTTAAATTTCACATCGATAAAATACGGCAAAACACAGTTTACATGAATGTGACTTAATATTCAAATTTCAGCTCTCTGAAATGAGTTTCATCGTCATAGGCTTGTATAACAAGGTATACAGTTATCTAACGCTAATATCACCATAAGTAATAAAACAGAAAGGTAAACAGTTAGCAACTAATCTGCATTTGAATACAATTCGAAAGTGTACCTCAGAAAGTCAACTTTTTATCTAGAACCTTTTGCATATCAGAAAGATATCACAGAAAGAAACAGTCAGCCCTGGATACTAGTTTAGGCAGAATTGTATTCAAGATGTCAAGCTATCTGGGTATGATGTTAGGCTATCCTATGAGTCGCCAAACTATCCGCAAAATGTTTTTAAGCTACCCAAATACGCCACACGGAAATAATTCTCTATAAACAATTATTGTACAGTCAGCCTCGATTTCGATTTCTAAATTGTATCTTATAGAGGAATTCCAGTAGGCATGATCATAGCGTAATAAAGAGCACCAGTGAAACAACAGTTCAAACATATAAGCAACAGTCGGTTAAAATTTCCGATTTCTTTTTTACTCTTTTCAGTTCTTTTTTCTTCTGCGCTCGTAGTTAATGCGAGTACGCAATTGAACAAGCGTAAATTTTTCAAGGAGTCCCGAATTTCTCAATACGCTATTTATTCTTTCGACGTTCAAGGTGCCACCTTGGATAAGTTCAGCTCCCTCTTTCCGAAGAGCTATTAAATCTCTTTTCAGAAACAACGACTGCCTTGCCATCGGAGATCCCGGCAACTTCTTCGGACTCATGCGGCGTAGTTTGTCATATATTTGACGTGGAGACGCATTCAGTGACTGCACCATGTCATGTTTGTATGTCACATCAGGAAAGGTGATACCCTCCTGTAAATCGAAAACCTCCTGTAGCTTTCCAACTTCCTTGTTTGTCCACTTTTTCCTCTTTTGTGGTGTTACAGCTTCATCGTTAGAATCCTCGCTGCCATGAAATAATTGCGTTACAGAGGCTGTAAGTAAGTAAGTAAGTAAGCAAGTAAGTAATTAAGTCAGTAAAGCTTGGTTTCCATCAGGCGCTAAATCGCGTTAAGCAGGTGGGCTAAATCGAGATAATTTTTGACGCGCAATGGAAACGATGATGAGTCATTAGCGCTTCAATTTTATCTCGAATTAGCGCCGATTAACCCGGAATTTAAATATCAAAATTTTTTGATATTTTAACGCGAATTAGCGCGTTGCCACCTGCTTTATCAAAGAATACCGATTCATATTAGAAATTACTATGTTCACAATCAAAATCAGATCTATTTACTCATTACTACAAGGAAGTTGACTAAAATTTTGTTCAATACAGCAGAAAAAACGACGAAAATGTTTTAGAATGCAATTTTTGCAGCAATTACAAATGGTTGCAATTACCTCAAGCCTACCTAAATATTATTTCCTATTAACTGATGATATTCACCAAGCTATTCTCTTTTTAGAAAGATGTCTCGAACCCAAAATCTAGGTTCCCTCCTCTTACGTTTTTGTTGTTGTTGTTGTTGTTGTTGTTCTTTTCTTCTTCTTTGTCTTAACAAGATCCAAAGCAAAAGTTCTTCCTCGATGTTATCTGTCATGTTTCATTCGAAAAAATAATTAAACCTGCGTCAATTTTATTTTTAAGTGGAAACGTCTTCGCGCTTATACTCAATATGATTAACTCCAGAGACAAAAATTAACCCGAAATAATTAACGCGTTTTAGCGCCTAATGGAAACCAAGCTTAAGTAACTGGGAGCTTTTAGTCCTTGGGCTTCCATACGTAATGGTTGGCTATTCTGCCCGCCGATAAGCAACTAGATGACTTACCTGTACCAATTACTGATGATCGCTCCATGTTTCTTAAATAATAATGCTCGTCTGCAGTTCTTTTACTGTGAGTCATCACATTCGCAACTTCGTCAATAAATCTGCTTTTCCTTTCCCTCAATCCTGTGCTGGCTGATTTTCGAACAATGTTTGCAGTAAGATTTTTGGGGATTGCTCTGTTGTCAAAATTCCCTGCTCTAAGCCATGATAAATGTAGGCGCTTGCTGATGTCTCCAGAAGAAACCTTTTTTCCAGCCCAACTAAGGAAAACAGCATTACACTTTGGATTCGTCTGCTTTCTAGCTGATTCCACATATATTCGTAGTCGGTTATAATCTTCTGGCGATAACACAATTTTGGCTGGACCATAAGTTGCCACAGTTTTATGGTCCCACACATTTATAACTCTAAATCCTTTTTCTATTTCTTTTGCTGATTGAAATTCTTCAATAGTCATATTAGCTGTAACGCCAGACCTTTGAGCGATTGTAAAATGAATAATTATATACATATGGTCCCTTATTAAACAGTATTCAGTTTGACTTAGTTTGTAACTTTCATTCTTGCCCAGAAGATCGAGGAGAGCTATAGCTTTCATTGAATTTTCACTGTTGTCGTAAGCGGCAACTTGTTGCTTATCTACTAACATTTCCTGATCATCCACCATTCTTTTGAATCGGGCTACTTTCTCCTCTCTTTTGTAATTTTTGCGCCACTGTTGAATTTTCCCTATCAGGATCTGTATATCTTTTAAAGATACCTTGGCTACGATAACATCTTCAGCAATTAAGAATTCGCAAAAGTCTTTTAAAGAGTACAGGTACTTCTTTATACTTGTAGCTTTAGTACCCTTTACAGAACAATACTTCGCGATGTACATCTCTCGAAAAAAACTTCCTCCATTTTGAAAAATAATGGAAAGATCATTTTCCACCTTCACTGCTTTGAATATTCGACGTAAATCTCCAGCAATAACGTTAATGGAATCTCTTTTTCTATTACGATCAGGTCCTATCATGTAACATACAAACGAATCAATTAATCGGTCGACGTCCGGACCAAGAACTTGGCAATCAATTTCTTTATCCCAGTTGTTTATATTTTCCTCTTCATGTAAACTTGTATCAGAAGTGCCTGACAAACTTTCAGAATCACTTTCCTCTTCGCTTCCGTTCTCTTCTGATTCTGTTTCCATGTTTATTAGTGGATTATATTCGTCATGAAATAATTGTTGTGTTGGATGGCTATCAGGGTCAATCCGATCAATACTTTCTTTAAAGGAAACTTTCCGTTTCAAGGGCAACTTACTGAACTTGAAACTGTCGCTGGTATGGATCTCAGGTTCACTGATGGCTGATGTTGGTTGGAAATAACGGGACGACGCCTCATCCGATAGAACTTCTGAGGATACCACTGGAGGGACTGTTAATTTCGGTGCATTTTCTGTAGCTTTGCGCCTCAAACGCAACTTACTGAACTTGAAACTGTCGCTGGTATGAATCTCAGGTTCACTGATGGCTGATGTTGGTTGGAAATAACGGGACGACGCCTCATCTGATAGAACTTCTGAGGATACCACTGGAGGGACTGTTAATTTCGGTGCATTTTCTGTAGCTTTGCGCCTCAAACGCAACTTACTGAACTTGAAACTGTCGCTGGTATGAATCTCAGGTTCACTGATGGCTGATGTTGGTTGGAAATAACGGGACGACGCCTCATCCGATAGAACTTCTGAGGATACCACTGGAGGGACTGTTAATTTCGGTGCATTTTCTGTATCTTTGCGCCTCAAGCGCAACTTACTGAACTCGATACTGTCGCTGGTATGGATCTCAGGTTCACTGGTGGTGGATGTTGGTTGGAAATAACGGGAAGAAGCCTCATCCAGTGAAACCTTTAAGCAATCATCTGGCGGAACAGTTAGATGTGATGCATTTTGTGCAACTAAGTTCTGATCGAGGTTGATATTCATTGATCTGTTCAAAATCTTGCTTATCACTTTCCGTGGAGATTCAGATATCACTTTTGGCATATAATGTCGATCATATTTAGGCGCTTTTGCTAAAAGTTCATAATACGCTGGCCCTTTATTCATTTTATGATACTTAACCAAGTGATCCGGCATGTTTGCTCTGACAAGCATACAGTCAGGTACAGGGCACAGCCTCTTATAATGGTAATCAGTAGATTTCTTTTCTTTGGTTTTTGGTTTACTTGCCATCAAACCAAATTGACTTCGCGCAGCTGCAGCACTTTGCCAACTCCATTTGTGTACCAACCGGAGATGTCGAGTAATGTACGATTGTTTTAAATTACAAACAGGGCACTTGACAGCTTTAACACTTTGTTTAGCTTTGTTTGTTAAGGGCTTTTGAACACGATTATGACACCCTTTTGGTACAGTATTCTCATCTTCTTTCAAAACGCCTTTCATTCCCATGCTCACTGATTGCAACTTAACCTCCTCAAGTTCTATTTCTCTATGAAAATCGACAGGCAACAGTATTTGACAAGGTTCATCTTGTGTCGCATGTATTTGGATTCTTTCTCTAGGTACTGCATCCTCTTTTGACATTTCAGGACACTATTTGGTAATAGCGCATTTTAGTTGGTTAGATTACGTTCTGCATAAATTAGAATTATTAAATAAATTTCATAAATTACCTTCTTATCCTTGAGATCAGCCTCGTTCACGTCCACCAAGGAACCTCCGTCATTATTTGGCACTTTTGATCCTTCATTACCCGATAAAATCCTCTCTTCCAGCGCTGCATTCTCTTTTATTTCTAGCATCTCAGAATCCTAATTGGATACAGAACGCTGTAATTAGTCATTTCATTCACTGTGAAAATTATTAAATAAATTTCATATATTACCTTCTTATCCTTGAGATCAGCCTCGTTCACGTCCACCAAGGAACCTCCGTCATTATTTGGCACTTTTGATCCTTCATTACCCGATAAAATCCTCTCTTCCAGCGCTGCATTCTCTTTTATTTCTAGCATCTCAGAATTCTAATTGGGTACAGAACACTGTAATTAGTTATTTCATTCACTGTGAAAATTAATATGTAAAATATAATATTAAAATTTCATATGTTACCTTCTTGTCCTTGAAATCAGTCTTGTGAGGTACACTTTCGATTTGCTCTACATTGTTTTTCGATAATGTTCTTATTGCATTATGCAACTTTTTAATCTTCTTTTGACGTTCTCTCATCCTAACTTTTACGTGTGCTTCAAAATCGAAGTCTTCTTCCAATGACGAACCGTCGGATTCCATTGAACCTTCTTCTAGGTATTCCCTCAAGTGTTTCTCAGATGTACTTTTACACCATCTCATGACTCGCGCAAAAATAGTCTCGATGGCATCCGGTAACAAAACTTTCAGAATATAATCTCGTAGTTCGAATGACTTATTGCCAATGATGGTCCATATTTGGCTTTGTATCGTACATGACGTTTCATCTGGGAGGATTTCTATGAGGTCATCATCATTTAAATTCCTTTTCGCAGAGCCTCCTTCAGTGTAAAAAGAATGTCGCCAGCAGTTTAGAGTACCATTCATAGTTTCTTCTACATATTTCACATTAATGGTATCTTTTATCACAACTTCCGTAAACAGACTCAAGCCTTTAATGGTGATATCCTCTACAGAATCTATTTGTAAAAAGGGACAGTTTTCATTGATATCTGCAATGAGTTTGTCCAAGTTCTTATAATTTTCAGGGTTTCTGACAAAATTTCTATGCTTATCTGAAAATCGATGTTGTTCCAAGTCATTATAATCTTCGGAACAAATTTCACAATGTTTCTTTACGACTCCTCTTTCGCTGCTTGTGATATCATTGTCACTTAATGGTGAATCGTATTCAAACACCAGATCACTGCCGTAACGGATTTTCGGGATTTGGAATTTTTCAAAAATAATAGGTCTGTACACGGGACTGTTGTCCTCTATCTTAAAAAAAGGCTCACGCAACTCACGGACTTTTTGCGGCACTATTCTAGTCGATCCTTTAAAATTGTAAATACTTTTCAATTTCCCTTTGTTTGGGCTTGGAGGAATAATTTGTTCTTTTGTTTCTTCTTTATATTTTCCTTTTGAGTGGAACACGTTCTTTAAAACTTCTGTTGCTGAAGTCTGGTTTTGATGTTTCTCTTTCGAGGGTCTTTTATGCAAGGTACACTTCTAAAATACATATCTGTCTATGAAATACAAATACAACTGATGGTAAGAACTGGATCAAACCAGTTTAATATTTGAAATTTGACTATGGCACAACTGATTCTAAGATTTACCAAAAATGTCTCACTTACCCGCTTCCTAAATTCGTAGTGCTTCCTGCCTGACATTCTACTAATCTGCTAATCTGGAAAATCAAAAGTAGATAAAAGTTTTTGATTCCCATACATCATCTAACATACATATACACTAATTTATTAGCACTAACATTTGAAAAAATTCCAAATTTATAAACTAGATATTTCATCCAGAAACGCTTCTAACATCAAACTATCTGAAACCATTTTAACACTAAACACTACAAAGTGAAGGGCAGACCTTCATTTGAGGCAATTCATTTGAAATTACTTCAAGACACTAGACCAGTAATACCATTCAGACAACATGCAAGGCTGCATATAACAAATGAGAACACTCCCCATTTAGTTACCCAATAAAGCAGTAACGATCAAATACACAATATAACTTTATACATGACAGTAAAGACATCCGTTCATCAATATTTTGGGTTTATACAATGTAAATGACACATGAAATAGCTAAAAGAGATATACAAAAGTGGTGAAGTTAGTTCTTGAATTCATGTTACATTAATAACCCTTGAACTAAACTTGTTAATAAGTGGTCTTGTTAATAATAGTCTTCATCTATGGTTACAGACAAAAAAGCATAAAAGAAAAAAATATTGATGGTAACCAAATCTGTTTATTGTTTATTGTTGTTGTTGATAACAACCAATCTTTTCCTAGCTTGGCTATACACTGATGACGTTCATAAAACATTCACAGTAGCAAACATGTGTTGGTTCACTCCAATATAAGAATATTTGAGTGCAAAATACTGAAAAAAGGGAAAATGAATCTTTTTACTATACAATATGAAAACAATAGAAAACATTTGATTCCATTTAAATATAATTTTTGATGGCAAAAACATGTGAATTCTACAGAAAGCTAAAAAAAAAAAAAAAAGAAAAAGAAAAAGAAAAAAAACAACAACATATTTCTCACAGGCCCCTGAAGACATAAATTTTAAACAATGTGAAAATGAAACAAAAAACTAATTACACAAAAACACATAAGTCTTGGAAGATGGCAATAACTGATTGCTCAAGTTGAAACAAAAAAACGCAGGTGATTTGTACCAGTATAGATATATACTACATACATATAGTATGTAGATGATGATGTTTTAAAGAACATTTTTCTTATTTCCATTGCTTGATGATATTCCTTTTATCGTGTTTGTAGAACACTACTCAATATTCATATCTGGGTATTTAATCCGGAAAACTTTTACCAGATGATTTGATAATCTGTGAGCTGTACCATAAGGTCGTGAATTTGACTTGTAATGTTCGTGTTATATCATGTTCCAATCTTTTGATGGGCATTGCAGCAAGTAGAAGTAAGTCTGCTGTCAGCTGTCAATTAAGATTTGCAATTGTAAGCTTGTTCGTCAATGTTTCTTGGATTGTTTATTTAACTATTTAACTATTTATTCTCTAAAAATAACATCAAAACATGTTCAGAAAAGTTTTATACATACAGTGCTATTAAGTGCTGGTGGTATAACTGATAATATGCACAGAGATTAATCAAGTTCCTCAGACATGTTGTTCAAATAAAGCCAGTCAAGTCATTTTATGTAAATAGGCCACTTAAACCTGAGCGTTTTTTTAAAGAGGCCAACATTCACTTACTGATTGATTTGCCTAGACTACATGCTATGAAAGCTAACAAACAAGAAAACAAGCACAATACAGATCATAGGTAAACAACAGATAAGACTATTTTATATTTTTCCCATATGCACTAACCAAGTTTTTTATATACCAATAATGAATCTGTAACAAATCTTCCTTGTGCACAACAGTTTACACTTAAACGTCTGGTCTTCCTTAAGTCTACCTCAAATACAACTAAAATGCTTTGTGCCAAAAATTTACAGAACTTACTTAGAGATACAAATGCTAACAACCACATTTCTGCAGACAACACAAGTATAGCTTCCTTCTACTATGTATACTCTTACTTGCCATTATTCATCATTGTCTACAACTACCAACACACATTGCACTTTTCCATGATTCTAATCTGCAAATCAACTACACCATCAGACAATTTTTCTACCCTGATTCTCCTGATAAATAAATTTTCCAAGGTAGTAATAAAAGGCTGTAGCAATCATACCATGACAAGAAAGTTGTTGGGAAAACTCCCTTTAATTCTGATCTGGTTGTTAGTATTTATGTATTTATGTAAGGCTTTTTGGTATTTTATCTATTAAGCATAATATTCCCAACACTTTGGCAAAATATTCATCTGAACATTGTGACAAATATATATCAGTCGACAGATCAGTCTCTACTTTCAAAGGCTACTCTGCAATCATAAAGAACAAATTTACAAATTAACTTCTTTTGTACAAAGACTAGATAGGGTATATAGGGTAAGCTGGGGGTAAATAGGGCACAGGACAGGTATGCGTAAAATGGGACACTGGGCCAACAACATTCTGTGGTGGTCAAAATATTATACTATGATCTGTTGTTTTGTTTTTTCTTGATTTCAAGATTTGTTTATTTTTAGCTATAAAAGTAAGCTGAACGTTTCTATTAGTTTACAACTGATACTAAAAAGTAACATAAGCATTTATATATGTCTAAACATTGTCATACATTTTATATACATCTGGTCTGGACTGGCCTAGTCCCTCTAGACAAGCTAAATTGGGCTACCAGCAAGCCCAGTCTGAAAAATGCTACTCCGACTTACATTATTGTACTGCATGCATTATAGTATTTTTCTTCTTTAGTTTTATTGCTAAGTCAACGAGGTGCATGTTTCATTGTAAATTGGTCTACACCAGATCAATGCATTTTACAATGACTTTTTATTTTTCAGTAATAAGTAGAAAATGCCTCGTAATTACATAAAGAACAAAAAAAACAAGAAATTTTACAGAAAAGGATCAGTTGAAACACTTCATATTTTTATAGTTGCTTTTAATGTTACTAAAAAAATATTTTCTAATAAAACATTAAATTCATCTCCTTAAAGGTAAAGCTTGATTGCATAAGGCTTCATGAAAACTTTAGGCTTCAATTTATGCTGTGGTGGCTTTTTTATATTACAGTATTTTGGTTGTTCGTCGCATGATAATTATATATTTAGTTTAAAAATGTATATAATCTCTCTGAATAGACATGTTACTATCAAGTGTCCTATTTTACACATCTAAGGTAAAAAGGGCACATAATCTGCATGCTTTTTAATTTTTGAAAAAAAACATATATACTGTCCTTTTTAGTCTCAGTTGGCTTGATATTTTATGACTATATATATACTATATGTATATAAGTCTTTCAATGTTTGATAACTGGTAGCTATAGTAATATTTTTGCTAGCAGGAAGTCTGTGCATTCAGCAGACCTGACTTGTAGAATTTGTCCCATTTTACCCCCCAGCTTACCCTAAACATTTTCAAATTCAGAAAATTCAGAAAAAAAATATGAATGGAAAAAGTATTAACTCAAGCACAGAGAACTCAAACCTCTATGCAAAACAACGACACATATACACATAGAAAGGCTTCACCATAGAATCATTAGCTTGCAATGAGTATCAAAGCAGGAGGGTGAAGCCTGTGAGAGAAAAATGGTTTTAAGGTTTAAGCAAATGTAAACATGAAGTTCATCATTAGTTATCGTTCAGAGTAGAAGTAGTTACATATACAATACTTTAAAACAGCAGGCAGCTTTTTGTTATTCACTTATCATTTTTTAGAACGAAAATACAAGTTAACAACGAGAGAGGCGAAAGAGAGGGAGACAAACATATTACGTCTTTAGGCACCATTTTTGATTCATTAACTTCGGACAACAATACAATCTTACGGGCACCGATAATGTCGTAAGGCTATCCTAACGTGATGTCAGGCTATCCTAAGATGATGTCAGGCTATCCGAGGCTGATGTTAGGCTATCCGAGGCTGATGTCAAACTATCCTGTATGTTGTCAAGCTATCCCACGTGTCGTCAAACTATCCCAAATCTGTTGCAAAGCTATCCGAATGAGAATCAGGAATATACTTATTATTATTATTATTATTATTATTAACATAAATCGGCTTCCATATATTACAATGGTTCTTCTGCCTAAAATTAAATAAATAGATGAAAAGCTGATAAAGTGTTAAAATTCGTTTATAATGGCTAGTAAAAAATTAAAACTATGAATATAATAGAATAAATACAATACAATACAATAGAAAAGGGTCTTACAAAGTCAAAGCCCTGGCAAGAGCTTTATCTTTGTAAAACCCTTTTACTTCTTTGGTAAAAACTTTAAAATTGTCGATCTTTTTCATAGCTTGTGGTAATTCATTATATATTGTGGCTTGTTGTTGAAAAGTGTTTGTGTCACCTTGTTTTATGCTCGGTTCTTTCTCTGATGAGCGTAAACTTCTTCGTCGTTCAATAAGTTCAATAGCTAGGTATTTAGGCCATAGCTTGTTATGAAGAGATTGATGAACAAGTTTAACAGTGTTATAATCAATGTATTCTGTAATTGGTAGCCAATTTAGGTTGACAACATCAATTAATGTGGCGTAACGTCCATATACATAGCCTGCAGTTGTGTTCTGGACACGCTGTAGTCTGCTGATCTGGTACTTAGGCATTTGTCCACATACAACGTTGCAATAGTTCATTTTTGAGAGAACCAATGCCTCCGCCAATGTTTTCCTAACATTCATAGGAGTGAACCTACTGAATTTTCTCAATGCACAAAGCGTTCCATGAGCAGATTTGATGATGTTGTTGACTTGATCAGCCCAGGAGAGGTGTTGGTCGAAGATGACACCAAGTATCTTCACGTTAGGTTTTTGTTCGATGGACTTTCCAGAGCAGCGAATAAGTAAGTTACAATCTCCAAGTTTGTGCTTTGAGCTTAAATGCATAGACGAAAACAGAATACATTGCAGTTTATCGCGATTGAGTATCAAGTTGTTGCTGTGTGACCAAGAAGACAACTGGCTGATGTCACGTTCAATCTCATTGATACATTTGTTGAGGTCTTGTAATTTGCTGTGATTTGATTCTTAAATCACCATCAATCTGTAAAACAGCTGCCGCCATTTCATCCTCTGTTAATTCAACTTTCAAATCAAAGAGATTGCACAAGGAATGCACTTGATCATTTCGCAGATTTATTTTAAAAATCTCTTCGGATGTTACATCTGTTACGGCCAGATTTAAAAACCATGAATGTCGACATTTTGTTTCTAACAATTCCAGTCCACAACCAGTACATTTGACAAACAACAACTTACCAGACTGCTCACACCTCTTATTACAGACAACACATAGAATCATCTTTTTGATTGATTGCAAACCAACAATTTTAGCAATTATTTCAATTTGACAAATAACAGAAACATCGTCCACTTTAACTAGATTATTGATATCCTTTATCACTTGAAATAAAAACTTATCAGACTTGGATGTATTCAGACAATTGACATTTTTTGTTGATCGCAGCCTGAGATTCTTAAGAAGGTAAGACTTCCCAACATCAAGGGATCCAACATCACTCCCAAATAATTGCAACTTAATAAAAGACGTATCATCACAGATTATTGCATCTTGTTGATTCAATGCACCATTTTTGGTTTGATGTGTGTTCACATCCCCAACAGAATGTACTTCACATCGAGTGTTAATCAATTGACCAGGTGCTAGTTTTGATAATTCTGCAATCTTAACAATGGCATCTGCTGACAGTCTATTATCATATTGAAAACGAACTGTGTCAGGATCAACTGATTTCAAGCTGGTGTTCTGGTTGATTACAATGTCCGGTCTTTTGTTATTAAAATTGGATGTCTTTATTGGAATTTTAGCAGTTTGACATTCAATCAGTTTATTGCGTCTTTCTAAATGGAAACATACACGTTGGCGTGCTCGTTTTTCCTGTTGTACCATGAAATTGAAATTTCCTTTGCCCGTCATTTTTGCCGTTTTCACGGGTGACACATTGTGGATACACCCAACCACTTCATCATCTAATAAGAAAATTTTAATGTAATGGTAATCAAAATGGTGGAGGATGATGACAAATTATTTAGGCAATTGGTTCTTATTTAATTCATACACAGCTGTCTCGTAACTGAGAACATGATCTCCCAAGAACGACTTGGTTCAAACACAACGTTTTGAATTCTTCATGCTGTGTTATGTTGATATTGTTTAACATCGTACTTTGCAAATTATCAAATTCCTCCAGCATTTAGTTATATTTGCAAAGAGTATCACAGCGTTTTTTTACAGTTGCACCAGTAGTTTAAATTATTCTGCTAGAATGAAGTTTATTATCCTCATCCTTATTTTTTTCATTTCCTGTTTATATTCACTTCATGGACATATGCATATAACAGAAGTAATAAACTCTAGAAACTGAAGATTGAGATAAATCCTGGCTGTTTGTAAAAACAGGAACTCAAATCAGACATTTTTGTTTTTCTGTATGGCGTTTTCAATTCATTCGCATTAATACGTCACAAGTAAGAAGTTTTGTTACGAACCGTGTTGGCGTTTGTAACGTAATGGCGACGAGCGTTCATGAAATTACCGATTTTTAGGGGGTCATTCTGGACTAAAAAAGACCGCTAGTGCAAATATTTTAATGCAGAATTATTTCTATAATATGAATGAATGTATTTAGTTAAAAAAAACATACACCAATATTTTTTTCGCTAGTTCTCCTTTAAAATTGCTTCTATCCCTTTTAGCCTTATTTCGTGACATTGCCAGCCACACTATATAGGCCAGCCATAATTTTCACCGATCAGATCGAAAAACATTTTATTGTATGGTCTGTAAAATTCAGTTAACGATTTTAAACAACTTTCAGGTACTTCAGGATGCTTCCGCCCTTTCGTTTTTTTTAAACATTCGCCGTCATGAAAGCAGTAAAATCCTCTCGTCTTGTTGAATAGAAATGATCTTTCATCTATTAGTATGGGAAGATTAAGGAAATTCTGTATAGACCTAAGTACGGAACCGGGACTCTTTATCAATTGCTCGCCATTCAAAAACAGTATTTGCTTCATAGGAAAGAAACACAACCACGGTCTAAGCAGTTTGTGGTAAAGACCAATAAATACCATTGGGTCTTCCGTGTTTATAACACCTGTTTCAGATTGGATAATCTGGCAGAAATCTCTAGTTTCGCCCACCATATCAAGATGATGAGCGTAATCGGAAACGGAACGGATGGCAGGTTCACGAGTAATTAGTATTAACTTGAAGTCCTTATTAAATGAATGAACAAGCTCAGCTGACTCTTCAGTAAAATAACCAACACTTTTTTCAATGGTAATTTGGTTTTCATATGATTTCGGCATTTGTTGCAGGTACCACTCTGGACCATTTTTGTAGTGTACATTGAAATAGTGGACTTCTTTCTTTGCAAACCTTATCATCGGGTGTTTTCCAAGAAAACTTTTTAATGCCCCTGTGCCACATTTCTTTGCACCAATAATCAAAACTTGTGGAAATCGTTTCTTGTAGAGACCTTTGGGCTTGAATGTGAAATTTGATGGGTTGATACATGAAATATTTTGTTTGCAGGACTTAATATCTATTTTATTTATTTTATCGATTTTTACGTATTTGTTGTTGCACATGAATGTCTGGAAATCCGGTTCTTCTTTAAATGATGTTTGTGCTGATGTGTAAAAGATGTCTGAAAGAAAGAATCAACAAAATGATTGTGGAAAAGAATTATTAAGACAATTACATAAACATGACAAAATCTGTGTGCAAAATTCTTTATATGTGTAATTTAATATGGCTTTACTTCTGTCTAGTTGTCTAATGTAATTCACTAGACCTGTGATTAGAAATCTGCAGCAATTACCTTTTCTGAAAGTATCTGAAAGTTTCAATAAATTATTTAAATTGTGTATTGCATGGGTGTACCAACCATAATATGGTTTAAAATCTACTGTTTTCCAAACAACAATGACAAAATTGGATTTTTGATTGAAAATATAAATAATACCTCCATGGAATAATTACTGCTAGTAGGGAGGGGTGTTTTTGAAATCTTGAAAACTCAGCGAAGAGTTAGGAAGCCATAAGCTATTGGGAACTAACTTTCTTTTTATAAATATTCATATGGCTTACTTATGTTATTTTATACTTAACTTTTACATTTTGGTGGCCCTTTTATAAATCTGACCAAACATGGGCAAAGGTCAATTTTTATATAAATTTCATCAATTTATAATCATTCATAAAATCAATTGCAGAATTGAAAGACTGAAAGCTGTACAGCTTCTTTTTAAAACGATTCCAGCTCACTTCTATCAAATGTAATTTAGGCTCAATATATATAAACAACAATAAGTCCTACTATGACACATATCAAATCATGTACGAAATTGGGGAAATGATGTTTAGTAATCTGAGAAAGTAATAAAGAGACAGACGTAACTCACCGTTATTAATCTTATTGATGTACCCATCTAAAAGGGATGATTTCATAATTCCAATAAGGACAACAACAAACGTAGCAACTGCAAAAATAAATGTTTTCTGACGAAACATTTTGTTGTGATATGAGATATCACAACATACATATATGTGATATCAGTACTATTGATACGTTACACAAACTCATTTACTTATTCATTTAATCCGTAGCTATAGCAACTAATAGTGAGTATTAACTTGACCTTTCTTTTAATTTTGTTTGATTTTTTGTTGACTAACAATGGTGGCCATTCTCCCTAGCAACAGCAAAGAATTGCTTAATATACCAAAGTCTTCAGCCGATTTTGCCCAGTTGACTTGTTTTTTTACTACCAAGTGAAGAAAGTTTGTGGGCATTGATTTTTAATTCAAAACCACTAGCGTATTCCAAATCGATCGGAGGCTTAACTGCTGAAATTATAGCAAAGTTCCATTCCTATCTGAGAATTATTTATTGTAAAATTTAATCAAAGCACATGAACAATTTCAGAAGCAAAACTTTGAGTTTCAACATTTTGGACAGATTTTTGTTGACTTTTAAATAAACATTTTGTTATTGCACTTGTCATTACAAGCCAGGTGTGCGATTGCCACACGCCTAAATATGTTTTGATTTGCGTCCATAATTAAGAAGGCTTTTATTTTATTTTTATTATTTTTATTAAAATTTATTTAACGTCAATTAGAAATATACAAAAATAAAAATGAAGTTAAAAAATGTCGTCTCTCCGATGAAATGCAGTAATACATTTCAAAGGAGAGTACAACTAAAGTCTGTTCAAAAAATATGTGCACTAATTTCAGTTACCATGTGGAAACCAGATTTAGCAAATTACATAAATTCCCTTGAGCCTGGTTTTTATATAAAAGCTGAAATCAGTGCATATAATTTATGAACAGACTTTAGCCGAATTCGGCTAATTAAAATTGACGGTCAAAAATTAAAAACAATGGCATTTACAGCTAAGATTGGGCAAGGTTCTTATTGAAGACGAGAAGGTACTAAGATTTTTCGCTTCCCTGACACTAGTAGGAAGTTCATTCCACAGGTTTGCTCCTATATATGACACTGTCTGTAATCCGTGACGTGTAGTTCGAACAGTTTTTCGAACCAAGTCACACTGACGTCTAGTTTTGTAAGGGATATCCTCCTCGAAATTGAAAACGTTCTCCATATAAGAAGGGTTGAGACCTGTTTTAGTCTTATACACTTCTTTCAGGAGAACCTCACAATTTCTTCGATGAATGCATACATGTGGACTATCACAACAAATTTTCTCCATTTTATTTTGCATCCTCTGAAGTCTCTGAAAGATTCCCCTTCCCAGCAAAGGACCAAATGAGAGGACAATAAGATAGTTCAGAAGATACAAAAGAATTTGCAGCCACCTTACGCTGAAAGGTTGAAAAATATGGTGAAATTCGCTTCAAAGCACCAATTTTGGCTCTGACTCTCTTGCACGGTGAATCAACATGCTTCCTGTAAGAGAGTTTGTTGTCAATAATGATGCCTAAAAGTTTCACCTCTTGTACTTCTTTCAAAATAAAGTTGTCTATATTTAAATAAAAATCAAAGTCAACTTTTTCTTAAAACCTTTAAGAACAATAAGTTTGCATTTGGAAGGATTCAATTGTAGTCCATTATCCTTATACCATGATGAAACGATGGACATGTTGTCATGCAAACATCTCATTACGGCAGAAGGATCCTTGCCATAAGTATACAACGTATTATCATCTGCATAGTTGCAAATAAAAACATGAGGATCAGAAAGAAACATAAAAAGGTCGTTTATATATATATATTAAATAACAGTGGCCCAAGTATAGATCCTTGGGGCACACCCATCAAAATATCTTTGGTTGTACTATAATTATTTCCTACACATACGTACTGAGACCTGCACTGTAGATAACTTTGGACATAACGTAATGCAGGTTTAGAAAATCCGTAGGCATATAATTTCGCCAACAGAAGCTCGTGATTAATACAATCGAAAGCTTTTGAAAGGTCCATCAATATACCTCCGACAACATCTCCTTTATCTAATGCACTATGCCATTTTTTGATCATAGAAAGTAGAGCATGCTGAGTACTATATTGAGACCTGAAACCAGATAGAAGTGGAGACAGCTTGGAAGACATAAAGTCAGAAATATCATTATACATTTTTCTTTCATAAACCTTTGAAAAATTTGGCAATAAACTAATAGGCCTATAATTTTCTTTTTTCGTCTTTTCACCTTTCTTGAATACAGAAGTTACGTGAGCTTCTTTCATACTTTCTGGAAAAATACTCGTTTCACAGCTGTTGTTATATAATTTCGTCAACACTTCATTATAAAAATCAATATTTTCTTTCACCAGTTTAGTCGGTAGATCATTTCGAGGTGTCGATTTCTTTATATCTAATTTCTCGATATACTTTTTCATTTCACTTTCGTCAACAGTGCTAAAGTTAAAACTCGTACCAACAGGAAATGCATTTTCAATAGCAATTATACTTGGATGTGATTTATGCTCATGAATAATTCTATCAATATCATCTTCAAAAGCACAGTCAGCACTCAGTTCTTTTGGTATGTTATTAATATCTAGAGTACTAGTAATAGAGACGAAATAATCATTCATCACTTCAGCAATTTTCTGGTCATCAGTCACAATATTTTTGTCTTCAATCAATATGTTCAATTTTTCGCATGATGATTTATCATTGAAGATTGGTTTTACATTGCGCCAGAACTTTTTTTGATCGTTTAAAATCTTCATATTCAAGGATGAAAATAAGTCATTTCTTGCTTGCCGTATAAGTTTCGTACACTTATTTCTCTGGATTTTGAAATTCACCCAATTGATTGTAGTCGGACATTTGTTGTATTTATTTCGAGCTTTGGATCTTATCATGATTTCTTTTCGTAATCTTTTGTTCATGAAAGGAACATCATTACTCCTCACATACTTTTTCTTCAATGGGAGATGTTTATTCACAATTTCATTAAATTTATGTTGAAAATTATCAAAATCAAAATCATTCGATTGCTGGCTTGTTTTCACCATATTTTGTATATCAGACTCAAACAGCTTTTTGTTGAATTTATTGTAGGATCGATAATGTAATATTCTTGGTTTATTTTTAGGTGGTCGTTTATTCAGAACAGTCACTGTCAGTTGATGAAAGTCAGAAAGATCAGTCTCTAAGACAGACGTTTTTACAAAATTCGCCTTGTTTGACACCCATATGTGGTCAATTATAGATGGATTATTAATCGATTTGAAACATGTTGGTTCCTTCACAATCATTTTTAAACCTTGATCATTTTTGAAATTGTCAAGACAATTATCGTGAATATCAATATTGAAATCACCCAAAATTATCACATTCTCATAGTCAAAGTCATCCAATGCGTCTTCAAGATGAGAGATGAATTTTTTTGGTGAATGAGATGGTGGTTTATACAATCCAACAATTAACCACTTTTGTGATCGTATATTCAATTCGATACATATAACTTCCAAGCTATCAGCATGTCGAGTATTCTCCAGTTTGGTGCATATTAAGTTCTCCTTCACATATAACATTAACCCTCCTCCATTTTTATTGCGATCACATCTGAATGGGGCATGATAACCATCCATTTTAAATTGTGAGTTAGTGAAAGAATTGTCCAGCTTTGTTTCAGATATTAAAAACACATCGATGTTGTCACGAAACATTGCATGTCCGTAATTAGGACATAAACGGTTAATGTCGGCGACATAACATCTTGGCCTAGCTCTAGCCCTAACCCTAGCCCTAACACAAGCTCTAAACCTACAACTATAACTGACCCCTAACTCTGACCCTAAACCCTAATTCAAGCCCTAACCTAAACTTCGGGTTTCCCGCCCTGTCTCACATGGTCTATTAGTCTGGTGGCGAAATGGGGTATTTTGCTTGCACCATACAATTAGTACATATGGGTTTTTGTTTTATTTTCTCATTATATGGTCCCTTGGGACTTCAAAACCAGTTTTGCCAAGCTGGCACAAAAAAGGGCCAAAAATGTTAAAAACGCTGAGTCAGCAAAATTTCAAACTCAGATATCTCATAATCTAGCCATGGAAAACTTATAAACTATACCTTAATCGATAGTACGATAGTATAATAGACGCGTCTGATTAAGGTGGTTTTCTCAAAAATGCTGACGTCAGCATAAAATGTTGCATTTTTAAAGACGTTTCGTCCAATTTTGGGGGAAGTCGACCAAATTAGACAAATGACCCCATTTTGGAGATCTACTCTTCAAGCCCTATCTGATGGTACAATCAGTTTTAGCTTAAGAACTTCGAAAATCGACTTTCAGGGCAATTTCAGGGCAGGCCAGCTTGGCAAAAACCGACTTTGAAGTCCCACAAGGGATCGTATAATGAGAAAATAAAATAAAAACCCATATCTACTAATTGTATGGGTGACCAAAGGCCGCCACCGGACTATGTCAAGCCGCAAATGCAAAGTTGGACAGAAACATAGAAAGTAACTTTCGGATTAATGGATAACATTGGGCGCTATTTCCTTTTCGCACCCCCCTAAATGTATCTGCCATATTTTTTTACTAGTTGGCTCTTCATCGCGGAGATAAAAATAACCCTAATCCTAACCCTAACCCTAACTTGACTCTGGACGAATCCTAACCCTAACACCCTAACTTTGACCCTGGACGGAGAGTGGGGGTGCGAAAAGGAAATAGCGCCCAACATTGCATGGATAACAGCATTGTGTGGGACAGTATGTTCTAGTGACAAGAAATTTGATCTTTGTTTTTTCTTTCCAAACAAAATCTTTTCATCACTTCAACTCTGTTTCTCTGATCTACAAAAAATGAAGTTCATGACCTACATATCTCTCAACTTTAATATAGTGTGAACATGTTGCGAAGTTTAGCTATTTCTTTTTACTAAAACCAAGTTAGCCGCACATTCGCAGCGACACATTCGGCATCCACACATTCCAGCGACACATTCAGATTTTTCCAGCGACACATTCGCAATCTTTGCCAAATAGCAACGTCAGCAAAAATGCAAAGAAGATAAAAGTCTTATTCCCCTAAACTACTAAATCTAGGCAACACATACCACATCACTATTTGCTTCTATCAATTCCAAATTTCCTGGAAAAAGTCGAAATATGACGGAATAAGAGATCACAGCAAAACACAAGTTGAACTTTGAAGAGGTCTGAAAACTATATTGCAGGTGCTTTCACCAAATTTAATTCTTATTCCCCTAATGTCCATGTCATGGCCAACACAAAACAATAACAAGTTACTTGCAGTGACATTTCAACTTCCTGGAAAAATTCGAAATGTGACGAAACAAGAGGTCACAGTTAAACGCGACTTGAAGATTCAAGAGGTTTGGAAACTATATTGCAACTGTTTTCACCAATTTTAATTCTTATTCCCCTAATGCCCATGTCATGGCCAACACAAAACAATAACAAGTTACTTGCAGTGACATTTCAACTTCCTGGAAAAATTCGAAATGTGACGAAACAAGAGGTCACAGTTAAACGCGACTTGAAGATTTAAGAGGTTTGGAAACTAAATTGCAACTGTTTTCACCAATTTTAATTCTTATTCCCCTAATGCCCATGTCATGGCCAACACAAAACAATAACAAGTTACTTGCAGTGACATTTCAACTTCCTGGAAAAATTCGAAATGTGACGAAACAAGAGGTCACAGTTAAACGCGACTTGAAGATTCAAGAGGTTTGGAAACTAAATTGCAAGTGTTTTCACCAATTTTAATTCTTATTCCCCTAATGCCCATGTCATGGCCAACACAAAACAATAACAAGTTACTTGCAGTGACATTTCAACTTCCTGGAAAAAGTCGAAATGTGACGAAACAAGAGGTCACAGTTAAACGCGACTTGAAGATTCAAGAGGTTTGGGAACTATATTGCAAGTGTTTTCACCAAATAAGGGATCACCATCAAGAGAAAAGTTCCATTTTTTATTGTTTTATGATTTTATTCTGTAATTCGTTGCACTCAAACCAAAATAACTTCATTTATTTTCAAAAGCCTTTTATTTGATAATGGTAGGTCGTAATGCTCTTCATGTAGAGATGTCGAAGATGTAACCGTGAAAAAGAAAAAAAAGAATTAAACAAAAGTCTTGGTATAATTGCAACGTTTGAGTTATTATGTACAGTAACAGTAGTCATAACTAAAATAAACATATTTACAGGATGTCGCAATGAGGTTAGTTTTTTGTTTTTTTCAGTATGTCTTTGTTATATTTGTCAATATTGTAAAATTGCTTCAATACGTTTTGGTCATTAGAAACTAACCGAATGACTCGCAGGTGGTAAAATTCTTTTGTCATTAATGTCTTAAATATTGCAGCTTTGATGGTCGTTGCGCTTTTGCGCAAAGTATTGTTGCCAGAAAATATCCCGCAACTAATTGCGGGTAATGCAATTGATGCACACTTCAAATTTTCGGCCAAATTCAAGGTTGCAGAGACCACATTGAAGAGAAGATCTTCTTCCGGTTTATCAATGCCCCAGCGTGGCCCTAAAGATTTATGATGTAGTAAAGCTCAGACTGCTTTTCAATGAAACATACAAGCGATTATAGTCTTACCAACGGCATGCAATAAGTGATAGCAGTTCAGATCGCCTGGACTAGCTGGTATTACGTTACCAACGCTAATTGTACCATTTTTAGCGACATAATCAGCACTTTCACGATTGATGTTGATACCACCACAACGAACAATAGCTTTTGCAACCTGAATCAGTAATTGGAATTGTGGAGGACTTGTACTATAGGGTTTTTTATTAAAAGAAAGTGAAATACGCACTCCTCCACCGTGATTCAGCGCACTGTTCGCTGCATTTACAATTGCATGTGTTTGCTCATCAGTAATGTCACCTCTAATTACTAAAAGCAGAAGCCATTGTCAAAGAATCAGATAGATGTTCTTATGTATGTGAATACGTCACAAGTTCAAGTGATACTCAAGACAAGTTCAATAACCGAGCATACTTTGCACAATTGTGATTTTTGTCTTGGTGAAAGTATTTCCAATTTAGTTTCCAAACCTCTTGAATCTTCAAGTCGCGTTTAACTGTGACCTCTTGTTTCGTCACATTTCGACTTTTTCCAGGAAGTTGAAATGTCACTGCAAGTAACGTGTTATTGTTTTGTGTTGGCCATGACATGGGCATTAGGGGAATAAGAATTAAAATTGGTGAAAACAGTTGCAATTTAGTTTCCAAACCTCTTAAATCTTCAAGTCGCGCTTAACTGTGACCTCTTGTTTCGTCACATTTCGAATTTTTCCAGGAAGTTGAAATGTCACTGCAAGTAACTTGTTATTGTTTTGTGTTGGCCATGACATGGGCATTAGGGGAATAAGAATGAAAATTGGTGAAAACAGTTGCAATATAGTTTCCAAACCTCTTGAATCTTCAAGTCGCGTTTAACTGTGACCTCTTGTTTCGTCACATTTCGAATTTTTCCAGGAAGTTGAAATGTCACTGCAAGTAACTTGTTATTGTTTTGTGTTGGCCATGACATGGGCATTAGGGGAATAAGAATGAAAATTGGTGAAAACAGTTGCAATATAGTTTCCAAACCTCTTGAATCTTCAAGTCGCGTTTAACTGTGACCTCTTGTTTCGTCACATTTCGAATTTTTCCAGGAAGTTGAAATGTCACTGCAAGTAACTTGTTATTGTTTTGTGTTGGCCATGACATGGACATTAGGGGAATAAGAATGAAATTTGGTGAAAGCACCTGCAATATAGTTTTCAGACCTCTTCAAAGTTCAACTTGTGTTTTGCTGTGATCTCTTATTCCGTCATATTTCGACTTTTTCCAGGACATTTGGAATTGATAGAAGCAAATAGTGATGTGGTATGTGTTGCCTAGATTTAGTAGTTTAGGGGAATAAGACTTTTATCTTCTTTGCATTTTTGCTGACGTTGCTATTTGGCAAAGATTGCGAATGTGTCGCTGGAAAAATCTGAATGTGTCGCTGGAATGTGTGGATGCCGAATGTGTCGCTGCGAATGTGCGGCTAACTTGGTTTTAGTTTTCTTTTTTGTATATTATGTATTTAAAGAGGCATTGTACGGCTGAAATCAACAAAAATAGGGCTGTCGAAAAAAACGGTCGTTGTAATCTTGATGTCCCATATCTAATCTTTATGAAACAATCGTATCTGTATTTGGGTTATCGTGGAAAGCCAAACAAGAAACGATGTCGAACAAGATGAGCTAGTATAAATATAAAAATTGCTGTTTTTGTAATCAATTTTTTCACTTACGTTATCAAGTTGCAAAAAAATAAAAGCACCAAAAGGCTATGAATTTATATAAGAAATTAATTTCGTGGTTCTGATGCGAAAGCCATGTATCATTTTGAAGATATATGTGGATAACATTTACATACTTTTTTCTCTATCATTTGACAATTATGTTTCTCAAACGATATGGGTTTATACATAACATTTGAATACGAATAAGTTCTGTTTTATGACCTTTTCGATGTGAAATATCATTCGTCTGTATCAAAATGTAAATTTTAGATCACGATTCAACGATAGACTCTTATTTTTTTTACAGAAATATTAAATATATGATAATAACAACAACTCTCTTCTTTTTCTTCCCACATTTACATTCTTCTCCACATTTTACTTCCCTTGTCTTGCAGGGGCAACCAGATCTTTTACCATCTTTTCTGCTGCAAGTCGAGTTACATATACAATGCTGAAAATGCACGAGTGAGTAAATGTAATCAAATTTAAACGTTTCGTTGAGAACAAACAACGAAGAAAAAGTTTTGTATTGATTGGAATAGGCAATGAAATCAAATCGCTTTAAATTAGCTTCCACAACATTCTCTTATAATGATAAAAGTAATCTTACTTGAGTTAAGACAGCTGACATGTTTCTTCACACAAAACGATGACTTATGAAGAAGTTCTTCCATATTAATTTATAATTCACGAGAAAATTCAGTAATTACTTCTAACAAGTATTGTAGAAGAATGAATTCTTTCACCAATATATTGTTTAAAAGGTGTCAAAACTATGTTTCAGGTTGATTTCCCGAAATAAAGAAATTCTCTGATTATTTGCCGTCATATTTGTTTATATTTTTCATGTTCGATCACGTGACGATAATATTTACAATTTTAGCCGTACAATGCCTCTTTAACTTTTAAAATAATTACCCTTAAGGCTGAAATACACGATAAGTTTAATTGGACCAATAAGTTGCATATAAAAAACTTATAAGTTTAAATGTAGATTGGCAGCTGTTTACACGATCAGTTTAAACTTATCTGTTGAAAAGAAAAAACTCCTCTTTTCGCAATGGATATCATTCAGCGCAGACGCATAGTACACAGTTTTTGACTTTAGGACACCCGTGGTGGAGTAAAGTATTTAAAATACCCGTGTTTCTCCTCCTACTACTACTACTACTCCTCCAAGTTATGAACGTTTTCGTGCAGCGTTTACATGACATCGTTCCGAATTCGCAAATTTGGTCAAATTAGGACTTCCAGTTGACCAATTTTCATGAAAATTTGCACAGAGTACAATTGAAAGGTGTTGAATTCGAATTTGACAATGATATTTCCAGGTTTGACTAAAATTGGCCAATTTAGGCCAAATTTGGACCAAATTTCGAAAGTTCTTCAATTTTCATGAAATTTTGCACGGATCACAATTGAAAGGTGCTGATTTCAAATTTGACAATGATATTGCCAGGTTTGATTAAAACTGGCCAATTTAGGCCAAATTTGGACCAAATTTCGAAAGTTCTTCAATTTTCATGAAATTTTGCACGGATCACAATTGAAAGATGCTGATTTCGAATTTGACAATGATTTTGTCAGGTTTGACTAAATTTGGGCAATTTAGGTCAAATTTGGACCAAATTTCGAAAGTTCTTCAATTTTCATGAAAATTTGCACGGATCACAATTGAAAGATGCTGATTTCGAATTTGACAATAATTTTGTCAGGTTTGACTAAAACTGGGCAATTTAGGCCGAATTTGGACCAAATTTCGTAAGTTCTTCAATTTTCATGAAATTTTGCACGGATTACAATTGAAAGGTGCTGATTTCAAATTTGACAATGATTTTGTCAGGTTTGACTAAAATTGGCCATTTTAGGCCAAATTTGGACCAAATTTCGAAAGTTCTTCAATTTTCATGAAATTTTGCACGGATTACCATTGAAAGGTGCTGATTTCAAATCTGACAATGAATTTGTCAGGTTTGACTTAAATTGGCCATTTTAGGCCAAATTTGGACCAAATTTCGAAAGTTCTTCAATTTTCATGAAATTTTGGACTAATACAACTGAAAGGTGCTGATTTCAAGTTTGACAATGATTTCGTCAGGTTTGACTAAAATTGGGCAATTTAGGCCAAATTTTGACCAAACTTCGAAAATTCTTCAATTTTCACAAAAATTTGCACGGATCACATTTGAAAGGTGCTGATTTCGAACTTGACAATGATATTGGCAGGTTTGACTAAAATTGGCCAATTTAGGTCAAATTTTGACCAAATTTAGAACGTTCTTCACATTTGAAAGGTGCTGATTACGAATTTGTCAGTCATTTTGTCAGATTTGACCAGAAATGGGTAATTCGGGCCAAATTTGGATCAAACTTAGAAAGTTCTACAATATTCATAAAAATTTCTACAACGCACAATTAGAAGTTGCTGATTTTGAATTTGCCAGTCATTTTATTAGATTTGAACATAATTTGGCAATTCGGCAACGTTGTATTTTTGAGACTAAATATGCATCGTTGTGTTACGTCCTGAAGTCTTCAAGCCAAGCGGCTTCTTGTTTTTTATAAGAATTACATAAATCGAAATGAGCCTCATGATTCTTAAAAATTTTCAGTTTTGAGCCTTAAAATATTCTTATATAAGTGATTCTTAAATTTTAAAAGAAGAGCAAGAAAATTTTTTTTTAATTAATGGTCAAAATATGTATATTTTCCCTTAAAGTAGTCTCAAACGTGCGAAAAAGAAGAAGGGACTAATTATTTTAACAAAACGTTAATAAGTTTGTTTCTTTTAGGATAATATCATCGAAAGCTCGAAAATGGTTATGCCTGATTTACACTGTAGATAAAAAAAAAACGGAAAGTTGAAAAACTCTAACTGAAGAAAAAAATTGATTAAAATTTTTGAGGCTCAGCATTATTCTTAAAAGATTCTTAAAATTTTGCAAATTTGAGCCTTGTGATTCTTATAAAAAGAATTCTTATAAAAAAAAAACTGTGTAGCTTTAGTAGCTATAGCAGCAACGCATATCTTTGAAGAAAATAATAGGGTAAAAAACGAAAAAAAGTTACTTGGGTGAAGCTCTGGCTTTTAAAAAGAAAGAAATATGGTGCTTTTAATGCACTTCTTAGGCAATTTCGAATGGAAGATCCTACAGAATAGACATCAGAGCTTTTTCCATTCTTCAATGAATTTTTCTGTTTTTTCTTCCTTTTCTGCTTTGCTAGCCATTTTCAAAAAGTATGCTTTCACCACTATACTCAACTCTCTCAACACATGTTTCACAAACACGTGGCTGGTAAACAACATCACAATAGAGCTTTTGTTTATTTAATTCAAATTCAATAGAAACAAACGTCCAATTAGTTGGCCAAAGTTGAACATGTCCAACTTTTTAAAAAACTTATAAAACCAGAAAAAATTGTACGTCTTTGCTGTTTACACGATCAGTTTTTTATGTTACAACTAAACGGTCCAATTAAACTTATCGCGTATTTTAGCCTTTATGCAACCATATACTGTTTTATTTTACCCTAATAATAGGAAATCTGTTAACAAAAATGTATATATCACATAAACAAAAAATATTGCTATCTGACTGAAATCACAAACCAGTTTAAGTTTAGTATGCCACTCATGCATGTTAATATACTCTTTATTGTTCAAGATTTGTATGTAAAATCAAGGTTTTTTAACTGCAATGGAGTGTTCCTTAGAAGATATCAAGACTTTTCCAGAAATGGTATGTTATTGTATTTTAATTCCTGGCCAACTTTCATTATGCATTATTTAGGGAATAAATGCAGTTTTTAAAGGGATTCCCTGTGTCCAAAATGATATTCACAAATATGTTAGAGCTAAAATAGTTGTTTAAAAAGTCTCTTTTCAGTATTTCATAATTATTTATAGTTTTCGAGATACTTCGTTTTTAAAATCCTATATATATAAATTTATGCAATGCATTATGATGTAAGAAGATAGTAGCTAACACTTCTAATTGCAATTACTTAAGATATGATTAATATTACATCTTTGTAAGTTACTATGGAGTAAGGGCTTCCACTCTGAGTTGATTGATAGAAGAGTGAAGTCCTATAGTACTTAATTCAGAAGTTATACACACTAACAAAAAACTATATATCTTATTACATCATAAACCTCCGAATATAAGCCCACCCGTGTATAAGCCCATAATTTTACTCATTACTAATGATTTCCATATATAAACCCATAATATTGGAAGGGAAAATTTCATGGTTGTTTTTCTTTTACTAAAAACTTTTAAAAGTGACAGAAACCAAAGAGTGCGTAATTCGATCATTTGTTTAGGGATCGTCTCCAAATTAAAATCGGTAAATTAGACGAAATTAGATGATTTCAAGTCATCCACAAGTAATGTCGAGACAAATTTTGCATAAAGAAATTCGTCTGTTTTTGAAAAAAGACAATTCTAGTAAAACAACTTTTAAAAATCTGGATGATTTTGTAGACGAAGTTAGATGATTTTATAGACAAAGTGAGACTATTATTTTTATGAAGCGGGATGAAATTTTAGACGAAGTATGATGATTTTTTAGACGAATAGATCAAATCAACTAGCCATTGCAAACAATACCGTCCGTAAAAATTTTGCAACCTGTGAACTGTTTGTGGTATGTTTTTGGTTGGTATTATGATCAATTTGAGATGATTTTATTTGTCCAGGACGATTTTATTTTTTCACATAGGACGATTTCATTTTTTCTTTAGACAATTACTTAAAACTTTTTTTTTAAATTCTGGAACGGTTTTTGATGATTTTAGACGATTTCTTTTATATACAAAAAAATGTTATTCTTTTTGCCCGTAACTAATGGAATGATTCATAGACGATTTATTAATAGAGGATTTTAGACGATGTTTTGGAGGCGATCCCTTAG
Organism: Turritopsis dohrnii; assembly: GCA_027922465.2. Lineage (NCBI taxonomy): Eukaryota > Metazoa > Cnidaria > Hydrozoa > Anthoathecata > Oceaniidae > Turritopsis > Turritopsis dohrnii. Next base: position 384,001 of record BQMF02000305.1, read on the forward strand.
GTGTAGATTAACTAATAATTTAGATGGGACAGAAGATAAACAAATTATAGGTATAGAGGACCAGAGGAGGAATTCCACCTTGAAACATCAAGCGAGGAAGAAGATGATGGTAGCAAAGACAATGTAGCAGGCCTTGGCATATAAAAAATAAGGACGTGCCATAATCGCACGCCTCAATTTCAAAACAAGGTTGTTGTTTGAGGCGTGCGATGTTTATTTTCACTTTTTATGTTCAAAGACTTTAATCAACGTAAGTTCGGCACCCTTCTGCACTTTTTTAAAATAAAATTCAGGAGGAGAGTGACTCTTGCTTGTTGGATTTATCAAATTATAAAAAGAAAACAAACAATTTCATTGATGAATCTTTTAGCTATTCAAATATATATAGTTTAATCTTTCTAATTAATATGTTACCTGTAACAAAATAAAGGAAAAAATAAACTCAGATTAACTGGCTAGGGCTTCTGACACAAAAACAATGCAAAATTGGGAGATTTGAGGGATATCAGGGAAGGACACTCCAGCAGGCTTAGTTAGGAATTGAAACGCTTGACTCTGGCCGTCTACTAGGACGGGGAGCGCCATCAACCAGGATGTGCGCCCAATGGCAAACTAACTTAGGTCATCTTAACTCAAGCCGTTTACTAGGACGGGGAGCGCCATCTACAAGGATGTGCGCCCAATTGCGAACTGAATTAGGTCCATCTACCGGATGGATGAGCACTGTCAACTAGGACAAGTGCCCAATACAAAATAGTGCCTAACTAGTGACCTACTGTCAACCAGGACGGCGAGTGCTATCAACAAGGATAGCCACCCTTTACCAAAACTTATCTAGAACTAGCTACCGACTACAAGGCCGGTGAGTGCTATCAACGAGGACAGACACCCTGTGATGTATGCTGGAGTGGAACCCATCAATCCATATATTATTCTGATAAAAGCGATACAAGAGTGACCGTAGTATAAAACAAAAAACCAAGAGAAAACACCTAAAAACATATAAAAACCGTAGGAAATAATCATCGTAAAATAAAGCCTATAAGGAATGAACTTCACAATTCCAACCCTCCTAGGGCGGAGAGGGCAGATAACGTTGTTAATTTTGTTAATTTTAGGTGTGTGTTTTTTCACACGCCTCAGACATTTTTGGCGTGTGTGAAGGCGTGCGCGTGCGATTGCATGCCTCATATGCCAAGGCCTGTGTAGAGACAGCGACATCAAGCGAAAGTGAAGATAATGGTGATAGCGAAAGTGAAGATAGTGAAGAAAGTGGCGATGAGTGAAAAGTTTTTATTACGTAAAATATATGCATAGATATTTAATATGTTGCTATTGTTTTCCATGTATAAGCCCACCTGTGTATAAGCCCACCCCTGTGTATAAGCCCACCCCAAAAAAGCTTACGAACTTGTATAAGCTTATTCGGAGGTTTCGGTAATTATGCATTGCATAATTTGATTTTTAAATCAAAATATCTCCCCAAGAAAACAGAATTTCCAAAAACGGTAAAAAGAGTTCTTAAACAACTTTGCAAGTTCTATCATCCCTTGAAATATCATTTTGGACCCAGGAATCCCTTTGAATAATAATCAAGTCAAATCAAAAGTTTGATTTTTCACTTTTTAATCTACAAAATTTTAAATGGAATGCTGATTATTTACTGAGTTATAAATATAAAAAAATTCTAATTGTAAAATTTGATTGATAAAATTTTAAACATTTGCTGACACAGTTTTTGAATATATATACAGTGTAAGTGTTATGCAAGACAATGCATAATCATGTGATATTTACCATAATGGCTGCACACCGGGCATTTGTTTTGGTATTGATAGTATTTAAACTTAAACATAAAAAAAGAAAATATATACATGAAATAATTGATTAGTTGAAATTCTATACAAAATTACATTAAGCTAAACAATGTGTACCCAGTGTAACAAACCTACCAGCTAGCCACTTATGTGTGCTGGTGAAAGCCAGTGAAATTAAAGGGGAACTAAACTCAAAAAATCAAAATTGATTTTTTTGTACCATTTGGAAGAATTTTAAAAATGATGAAAGTCAGTTTTTGAATTTTTAAAAAATCATTTTTCGATCCCGAGATATTGCCATTTAAAGTTTTTGCTCAAAACTTGATCTCCATGGCAACATGACATCACAATGTTCAAAAAGAAATCGCTGACATACAATATGTAAATAACTCAAGAAGTATTAGTGATACACTGCTAGAAATTCGTATATGTAGTGGCAAACATTTACAGGTATCAAATTACTAAAAATAATTGTTGCCATGGTTACCCTGGGTTTGTTTCCAGGTCTCTTCTGTTTTTTGCTGAAGAACCTATAATGGAGATCTGCTCAGGTAAGGGAAAAGAAGTTTTAGAAAATGGAACAGTTTTCACTGGATGTAAGAAAGCGAAATTCACCATAGTAATAGTGTTGGATGCTGATATATAGCTTTGTCAGCAAAAAATAATAGAGACCTGGAACTGAGCCATAGTAGCAATGGCAATAAATTTCTTTGCTATTTTCACAACTGCAGTTATGTACCACTCTACATGCAATGTTCTAACAATTATCATTCAAACATTCTGAGTTATTCAAATATATGTCAGCAATATCTTCTTGAACGTTGTGATGCCATGTTGCCATGGAGATTAAGGAGAGAAAAACTATTTAAAAACAAATTGTTTTCTTATACAGTGTTAAATGTTGAAACTTATTCCAGCTACAGTGTACGAATATATCAAAGTAGATTCAAAAATTGTATAGCTTGCAATTGAATCCATGCCAGTAATGTTCTTATTCATTAGGATATATTTTTCTGTGATTGCCAAAAAGCAAATGGATTTTCTTTTACATTTTGTTTTGGTTTTCTAGAGAGGAAAAGCAAAATGAGTTCACATGAAATAACTCAAAATCAAAACTAATGGACCATGGTCACAAAATATGCCACATAAATGAAAGTAATTTCAAGAATCTTTATGATCTTCCGGTAGGAATACCTAGAAAGCTAACAACAAAAAATGCTACCCAAGAAAGCAATCCAAACGACCTCTCCGTCTTCCTCTAAATTATCTGTGAGGTAGGACTCAGCAAAATCAAAAGCAGTAATGCAAGTTATAAACAATAGCAAATTTAAACTTATTTTGTATAAACTATGTATAGATGTGAATGTAGAGGTTTCACCCGGCACTCACGAATCTGTGTATATCTTTAAAATAACAAATACTCTCATTCAATAACTAGCACTATTCCTTAATAAATTCATGATAACTTTGTACCAATATTTAGTACCATATTACAATTCACGCCCATAGACAAGACATTGAAAAAAATAATTCCGACAGCAATGAAAATCTTCCGTCCTCTTCGCCATGATGTTTACAAGTTGTCTCGATCATTCTAATTTTTTAATCCTCAAATTACATGGCAGATTTGAATAACCAAGAGTAACTCAAATTTGAAGAATATCTTATTCAAGTTAAGTGTGCTAGTTAAACTGTGAATGTTTATCTAAAGAACAATAAGACATATACAAAGGTAGATGATAATCCTACATCCCCCCCCCCCCCCCCCCCCCCCCCATGTTGAAGGATTCTAAGTGTTTAATGTCAACATAAGTATAAATAGAAACAAGGTGAACACGTCAGTGTACATCATAGTACGTCCATGACACAATAATGTCCCAACAAACCATAAATAGAAAGCAAAAACAATGGGATGATACCGCCAACCGAACGCTCACGATCAAGTCCCGGTCTCTGGAACATATCGTAGGGGTGGACGAACAGCACGGCGAGGACGAGAACGCTGGACAGGATCGTTAATAGGCTGTTCAGGCACTGTTGGATCGACCGGAGGCTGCTCGGTGACATCAGGTTGTACGTCTGAATCATTTCGGACAATCGGGTCCTTCACACTACTGACTGGTGTCGTCGCCGCGGTGTCAAGTTTCGGTGGACTACTAGATACAGGTGCAGGCGTCATAGGACCTAATGTGTAGGGTAGCCCGTATGCCCTTCTGGGTGTTGCAGATTGGATGACAGGGGATAACGGTGTGAATTTCCGTAGAAAGCGTCTGTTACGTAATGTCACACGATTTGATCCATCGACCTTGACAAGGTACTGGTCAAAATCTCCAACTTCAGCAATGGTGCCGGACTTATCCCATTTATTAGGGTGGCTACCGTGCTGGTTCTGAATGAGGACATGGTCGCCAACAATCAACGGTTGCAGCTGACTAGCGGATTGATTCAAACGTTCCGATGAACGGGAGAAACGAGTCAGCATGGCTTCCTCTTTCTTGTGCCATGCTTCACGCCATGTTGACCGGATCGATGGATTAGTGAACTTGGGAAGGCGATTGACGAAGGAGAAAGCATCACGCAATGGCTTGCCAAAAATAATTTCTGCCGGGCTGACCTTACAATCTGCGTCTGGTGTGTTTCGCAATTGTAGCAAAGCACGTAGGAACCGGTCATTATTCAATGAGCCGTTCGGATTGATGTTCCCCATAAGCAGGCGTTTGCACTTCTTTACTGCGACTTCGGCACCACCGTTCGATTGTGGGAAGTATGCAGACGAAATCCGGGAGTGGGACACCCCACTTCTTCAGGAAATTTTTTGTTTCACTAGCCGAAAATTCAGGGCCGCCATCGCTGGAAAGCTCTTCGGGCACACCGAATGTGCCAAACAAAGAGCGCAGCGCAGCAAGGAGTCCCTTGGCCCCCGATTTGCTGCTACCATGAAGCGATTGGTAAACTTCGACCCAACCAGACAGTCGGTCGCCAGCCAGTAGGTAATGGGAGCCAGCATACGAGAAAAAATCGGCAAAAATCATCTCAAAAGGAGTAGAGGGTGTTGATGGTGGCGCTGCAGGTAAGGCAGGTTGAGATGGAGCGTTGCGGTGGCACGGTATGCAGTTTGCGCGAGTAGCGTCAATGTCCTTGGATATGCCTGGCCAAAAAACTATCGAATGGGCCCGTGATGTCATGGCAGAAACGCCTTGGTTTGCTGAATGCAAGATTGATAATACCGCTGGACGAAGTGACGGAGGTACAACAACGCGATCTTGGTATAGCACGACATCATCCAAGATGTAGAGGGAATCGCGATATTTCCAATACTCGGATATCATGGCAATTTCATCAGGATGAATTCCAGCAAATCCTGTTTCCAAATGCTTACGCAACAAGGCGAGTGTTGCATCCTTGGTTGTCTCCGTAGCTAAATGGTTCCAATCGATGCTGAAGGTGTCACTGGCGTCTGCGCGAATAGCGGCGTTTAATGCATACTCCACTTGGTCTGCAACAGTCAGTAGATCAACAGCAGCCGACGGATACCTTGAAGTTGCATCAGAGGCAAGGTTCGTTTTACCTGGGAGATGATATATAGTAAAAGACCAAGGTAGCGTGCGTTGTTTGAGCCGGAAGATACGGTCATTGGCAATTTCATCAAGTGTTCGATCTCCCAGGATTTTAACCAACGGCTTATGATCAGTGACAACAATCAGGGAAGAGCAACCTAGCGTGAAGTACTTGGTTTGCTCCAATGACCATGCTACGGCTAAGGCCTCGCCCTCGACAGGGGCATAGCGCTGCTCCGCAGACGACGAGAAACGCGATCCGGCAAGTACAATCCTCCACCTGTTTTGGCAACAGTCGGGTGTGTCGGAGGTACATCCACAGTGCTGCTGATAAAGGAAGTACCCGATACCTCTTCGGGACCAATCAGGACGCAAACAAGTTTTCCTTGACGGATCAAAGATGATGACACCATCATTTATGGCTTGTATGATGGATTCTTTAGACTGCCTAAAGGCGTGGTCGAGTTCTGGTGACCATTGAAATGCGCGTCGTGGACTGAGAAATTGTCGGAACGGTCCCATGAAATCTCGAAGTTGTGCGTAATTCGAGACCTGGTTGACCAGGCCAAACCAGCTGCGTATGTTGGTGATTGATTTCGGTGTTGGGAAGCTACGTATTGCATCGGTATATTTTGGCAATGGTGCAATGGAAGAATCGGAAATGCGGAATCCTGCAAAGTCGACAGTACGCTGCGCAAAGTGGAATTTATCTGGGTTCATAATAATGCCAGCTTTACCTGAAGTGATCAGCATTTGCAAAGTTCTCCACCAATGAGACTCGAGAGAGGTGTCGTAGTGAAGAACGTCATCAGTGACACGCTCCTTCCGCTCAAAATCTGATAAGACTGCGTCGAAGTGACGGTTGTATCCATCGCCTGAACCGGAAAATCCTTGTGGTGTCGCACAGTATCTCCACCGGCCAAAAGGCGTGATAAAAGTGGTCAAGTGTCGGTCAGACTCCCGGAGAGGTACACTATGAAACCCATTCCACGCATCATTAACAGTCTTCCATGTGTTTGGTGGTATGCGTCTAGCTGACTGAAAAGGTGAAGCAGTTGCAAATGTCTCACGTTGGCAGTGCCTATTGAGAAGAGACAGGTCGACAGTTCTCCGTGGCGAGCCATCATGCTTACGGGTGACGACCATGCGATGGCACCATGTTACTGGCTCGCCATATGGCACTCTCTCAATAACACCAAGTGCTTCATCCCTCAGGAGATCCCGGTGAACCTGGTCCTTCCAGTGGAGTGGAATAGAGGCAGGTGTGTGTACAGCCTTGGGGACGGCATTAGGTTTCAGATGGATCTCCACGGGTGGACCTTCCATTAGTGGCAGACGTTGGTGCGGGCAAGTGTTGAAAGTGGATGATGCAAAGTAATCGAGTAACCACTTTCTCATTTGAGCGTTATTCTCGGGTAAACATGCGAAAGGCAGCTCTTGGGACATCTCTGGGACAGATGTGCGAACTGGACAAGAACAGCTCTTTCCTGGGTCAACATCAGATACCACAGTATTGGTGGGAGAATTGTCGCAAAGGTCAGTCGCAGGTACTCTTTTGATTGCAGGGAAATCATTCGACACTATGCCCAGGTCAATCATATTTTCCAAAGACAAGTAAAACCCCTGAGCCTGCCTGCTTATGTAAACCATTGTAGCGCATGACCGTTGTGCGGCATAGAGATGACATTTTGTTGAACGGTGGGATTACCACCGGTTACACCTGCAGCGACACTAGATATCTGTGAGAACATGGCACCAATATCAACACTGCTACCAGATGGACCAGATTTTGGACCAAATTTCGGGTCAGACTTCTCCTGACGACGACTGGCACGGTGAGCCCGGTAACAGTCGATGCATTGCTTGTGAGGCTTCTTGTTGCGTCCAGATTTACCCTCAGTAAAACGAAGGTAGGGCTTTCCACATCCAGGGCAAGGAATAGGTGTATGAGGTGGGGCAGGGTCAGAACGATCCAAGTTATTGCGGCGGTAGGATGATGATGACACACGTCCAGTAGGAAGTGGCAATGCATCACGAGCCATCTCCTTACTCTCAACAAGAGCAATAATATCGTTAATGGAGGTAGCAAGAATGTCCTTCACACCGAGGATCTCACGTCGAACATCTGAGTCCTCAATACCAGCTATCAATATGTCCCTGATTATGGAGTCGGTAAAATCAACAGTATTACCACAGGTGCATCCCGTCTTGTAGTTGCAGGTTTCAGCTTTGCCTCGTACTCTTGAAGCAAATATACGAAATTGTTCGTCGCGTTCCTGATGCATGTTTATTAGTTCAGTTCTGGTGACGCAAGTAGCAACAGCCACAACAGCCAACGACTTCATCGAATCCAACAATTCATTGGTAGGGCGAGACATGATATCAGGGTTAGACCGAAGCAAGCTATCACCAAGTGAATCACTGGTACACTGGAACAGTTGAGTTGAACAATTGTTCGGATCCAGCCCAGAACCTCGGACAAAGGCATCCCAACGACGAATAAAGAGGTTCCATTCTTCTTGGTTCAGTCCACTATCTACCTTCGGTCGTTCTAACTTCGGCCCAGGTGTAACATGGGTTCGACCCCCCATGTGTATTGTGCTGTGAGCTGATAGTAGGGTGCATGCTACAGTTTCAGACGACCCCGCTGGTGTCTGGTAGCCACAACCAGGAATTGGGCACTGTAACTCAACCATAACACTGAATAGTCAGTCAGTAAAAGACAAACATGAAGAATATCTTATTCAAGTTAAGTGTGTTAGTTAAACTGTGAATGTTTATCTAAAGAACAATAAGACATAACAAAGGTAGATGATAATCCTACAAAATTCTTTTGTCTTAAGCCGGCCAATGCCTCTTTAATGAGGTTTATATCCTGCACCTACACTATAATTCTGCATACTGTTAATTCGGAGAATGTTGTTGCGATATAGAGTCAAAAACGGCTGGTAGAATCAGTCATAGAACAAGACGGTAAACTGATACGGGACATTATGTTCGACAGTACAGGATCTCATGTCAGACATAGTGCAATTCTTGCCGGAAAATATCCAATGTCTGGCGCTTATTTACAGCCCTACATCGTTTCGTTTTATTTCTTGTAAAATCGATTTGTTTTGTCTCTTGTTAAACTCATTCTCCGTGATAATCTCAATTTCATACATGATGCATTTCAAAATCACAAAAATATATAGCATTGCTATTGAAATTTACTTGAAAATCATACAGTATAAAGACTGTCGATCTTAAGGCAACGGATGAAAAACTTGATCGCACGCCATAATTGACATCATCAATTAAGGCGTGGGATGACCACACGGCTGTCTATTTTCTTACGACCAGGCCTGTTTAATATATTGGAGATATGTATAATTATTCCATGAACCCTCTCCAGTAATGAAAGGTGTGAAGAAACTTTAAGAACAAAATGCAATGAAATTCCTTTTAAATGATTTTACTTTTATAATACAATAATTAACCTGTTACATTTACTGGTGCATATATATCAGAAAACGACAGGATTGTTCACATCAATCCCAGAGAGAAGGATGAAGAAAAGGCAAACAAAAACTTTGTAAAACTTTGGTGAACATGTCACTGAATGTTATCTGAACTGAAGTGTTTGTTTAACTTGCAGAAAAAATAGGAAATTTTTTCTGCAAGTTAAAACTAACTTTGAAATTACTAATTTGACGTTTTTTTTAAAAAAGTCTGATAATCATTAACTTCATTAAAACTTTCCATTTGGTGATATTAGTGACAATAATTTAAACTATTTATTAGTAAAGATATAAAGTTAAGAGACACAGTACAACGTTAGTATACAGTGCAGTATTAAGAATTGTTTACAGTTACTATTATTGAATTTTTATTTTTTTTTCTTAATTTGTCTTTAATTAATCTGTATTCAATGATCAATTAATAAAAATTGAAAACAAGCTTTTGACTTATAATTTTCATTTTTTGTTATGAATTAGGCAGGTCTGGTTGTCAGCATGAAAAGTGGATTACAAACTGTTCTCTCTGGGTTTACCTCACTGGTGAACGATTTAATTGACAGACAAACTGAAGATTCATTAAGTGATATTGGAACAGTCGAGGTAAAATATTATTGACCTTGCTCGATAGGCACAACATCAAAACTGCGTACGTGAGGTTTTTTTAAAAAGTTGTAAAGGATAATAAAAGCCATTAAAAGTGTTTTATTTCTTTTACATCCTATTAATGTTCACACTTTCTGTCTATGTGAAAGTCAAAGTACCCAGAATTATCTAATTTTTTGAAGAATGCAGCTTTTGTCCACTTTGTTTTAGCTTGATAATCATCTCTAGTAGTTCCTTCTTTTGGGAAAAATCTTGTGTTTTTTTATAAAACATTTTACAGGCAACTCTTGAAAGACTGAAAGAGCAGTATGTTTTGGTCAAGAAGTCAGATCTGAAGCAACTTCAAAATGAAGTAAAATTGCTGAAGGACATCTTGCCCAAGGTACAAGTTTTGGTTGTCTATGTCAATTTTTTTTCCGTTGTTACAATAATTAATTTGTTTGTGAGTGTGAACATAATTTACTCTGATGCTCTTTTTCTAGACATTAACCACTGATCTTCTTAACTCACCTGCAAAACTGTTGTGCAAAGAGCAAGGTCTGTTCTTGATATGAAAATTGAGTTGTTGGCGTTGAGGATACAGGTTTAGTCAGAACAATAGTTTAGAACAAATCCTTTTATTCTCATGAAATGTTTTTACAACCATTTGAAAATAAGTTTTAATGAAAGTGTTAATGTTGATTCCAAAAAATTTGGATATTTCAATGTTGGCTCCTGCAGGATATCAGATTTTACGTAGCAAAGTAAGCCATTATTTGATTTGATTATTGTTACCAACTAGACCATTTGAGAGTAATCCTAAAAGATCTATACAGGGCCTAATCTAGAAAGGCAGGGCAGCGTCCGGCGGAAGGGAGAAGGGCACATTATGAACATCAAAAGGACACTTTTTTTTTAGGAAAAGGGCAACCTGAGCTTTATTTCGGTGGGTTTTAAATCTTTTACCCCCTATACAAGAGTGATTTTTGAAGTTTTTAAAGTGAAATAAATTTTTTTTTAAAATACGTAGAAGGGCAGGGTCAGATCAACGAATGCTCTTTTGGCCTAGATTAGACTCTGCTATACTGACAGAAGTGGCAGTATAAATGATGTAAAGAAAAACACTCAGCTTTGTTATGACAAATTTGGTCAGAATTACATCATTCTAGTCTTCTTTCAGTAAAATTATTTCTGTCTTGTATAGTAGAGGGCACCAACGTAATGAACATCATTTCAAAGGGCAAAAAATCAAGGATATCAAAAACTGTGTTGCCAATGTGAATGGTGGTCCAGCCCGGTGCAAAAAAGCTTGATTAGCTTTGTCACAAACAAACAAACTGACCCTTAATAGATTCTATTAACTTGATTTAAACTGTCACATTTCAATCTTTTGTGTGCTAACTTTGATTGCATGATAGTGAAATTACCTCACTAGTCAATTTGAAAGTCAGTCAGTAAATTTTGTGGCATAGCAGGTGTTTGTATTTTTAGAGTATCAGACAGTCAGTGCAGAAAGGAATTCATTAGAGAAACAGTTTCACCTCTTGCAAAAACGTTATGATTTATTGCTAAGTGAAATTGAGCAAGAGAGACAGGTATATTGAGTAAAAGTGAAGCTTTTAATTATATTTGATTTAATTGTTTCTTTACATAGCAGTGACTCCATTTATCTTGTTTCAAATGTTTTTGCTTTGATCCTGAAAGGTTATGGGTGCTTTTTATTTTTCTTCATAGGAAAATGCTGACTTAAGGGTGAGGCAATTTTCATCTGTTTATTATTTTATCTGACAAGCATCTTTTCCAAACCATTTTAAAGAACTCAGTACTTGCGGTACAAGCCATGTCATTTTTGTAATTAGGTTATTCTAATGATGCACGGTATATAGCAGTAGAAGTAGTACTGCTGGGAAGCTTGTAGCTGGTTCTTCAGCATATCTGGTAATTGGCATGGAACAGATATGTGACATGATTAGCAAAAAAAGAGCATTTGGCATACCTACTCTTTTCCCTAACAGATATTATAATGTGGTTCATGTATAGGATAACATGAAGCACAAATCCAGAATCCGACAATATGGGTATACTAAAGAATACCATGTGCTCTGAAAGCCATTTGGCTCTGTAAATACGCTAGTTGTACACATTGAGTACGCAACAGTTTTATACTATGTTGTGCTAAAATAGTAAATGTACAACATGTACAATAAAATATTTTGTGTAATGTTCAGCTGTGTTTCATCTGCCAAACATTCTCTTACTTTGTTTACGTAGGTACAAGTTTCAGACTTGAGTACAATATCTAGTGAACAGTCTGAATACTGCGCCAAGTTAGGCTGTACCACCTGTGTGTTACTCTGGCGGGCTTCCCAACAAGATGATATTATTCCTTCCTTGTTAAGTGGGGTAAAAAGTTTTAATTATTTCTTCAATTGTAAACAGATTATTGCTAAATATTTTTGATTAACTTAAGGCTATAAGCTTCAAATTGCATTAGAATATATAAGTGTTTCTTACTATGTTGAAATGTGTACTTCCAAGATAAACACAATTTAGATAAAGCGTACTTCGAATGATGTTATTTTTCTACAGGACTGTGGAAAGGAATTCATTCAGATTGCCGGACATACTTTAGAAAGCTATGCAATTGCTCTGCAGGATGATCAACTCAAGTTGAATTGTGGCAATACAGAACACAAATTCATTCTTGCATTAGTAGGCGTTATTACTAATATCTCTGCTTCTGCATTTGGAAGAGAATCTCTGGTGTCCAACCAAGAAGGAAGCAAAGTTGTTGAACTTCTAATCAGCTTGCTAAAGGACTTACGGGGGACAGAAAATCCATGGATGAAGCTTAAAAATCTTATTTTGAAAACTCTTTACAATACCAGGTAAAATCCTTTAGTGAGTAAGTGGATTGTGTTACTATATTAATGCTATATCCAATAATGTACATAGCTGGTGTTTCTATTTTTGTTTATTTTGCTTCTTTTTTCCCTTTTCACCTGTGCTTTGTGTGGTGCTGTGGTAAAACACCTTTCTGCTGTCCATTTCATATTATGGTTCATTTTTTTTTTTTAAATGGGAAATAAATTTATTTCAAGTCATTAATCATTCTAATGGTTCATTATCTTCAACTGGATGGATAAAATTATTGTAAAAAGGATTTTCTTTTCTAGTATAAACTTAAAAGGCTTAAAGCTGATTTGTTCCAACAAAGGCTTTTTTCATTTGCTTGCCTCAATAATTGAAGGTAAGAAAGTTTGTTAAAGCTATCCATATTGTTTTGTTTAATGTTATTTCTTAAATGATTTCTACCTAAAACATCACTGAACAATTTGAAAATAATACCAAAATGACGACAAAGTTTTCATCGGTGTGATTTTTGAAGCACTTATATCTGAATCAAATGTCATTATATATATTTCCATATAAGGCAACTTTATAGTGTTTTGGTTTTTTTTGGACATGTGATTATCTACATGTGATTATCCTAACCCTTTTTTATTTTAGGAGATAAATGTTCTGACAATCGTCTGCAGGCAGTTAGGTACAAAACCAGATATTCAACATGTAAATTCAAATTTCTCATTGTAATTGCTGTAATAACACTCTTATTTTGTGTGTTATTTTTTTAGAATTGTTCAATCTATTTTATACGAACCTGATTGTTTAGAAACAGCACATTCAATCATGGAACTTGTAAGAAAACTTTTAATTTAAGTGCTTAGGTGTTTTGAAACTATTTCTTGGCCTTATGTTTTTTGAAGTTTAAAATCATTAAAGTTTGTATTTGTAAAGTACATGGTGTGTTCATAAATCTTTTATTAAAAAGCAATGACAGTGTATTATGTATCATAATGCATTCCATACCATGTATTTTTCAATCATTTTAAAAGGCAATGCGTATATGTATATATTATTAGATCAATCAATTAGATTACATTAGATAATGACCAGTTGAAACCTAACTAGCCGACCTAATGCATAGAGTGGGAATTGAAGCCATGACCGATTGCTTGACGGGTGATTGCTCTATCCACTGTGCAATTAACCCGATGTCATTACCCTAGTTTCGCATTAGATAAGGGCAGCTCAACTCAGTTAAATAAACGTGAATTCTGTGAACCAGTGAAATATCATTAAGTTCATCTACCAACCCATTAACTGTGTGATGCTTGTAAAGTGGCGAAAAATTTAACTTAACAGAGCCACAGTTTTATCCTCATCCATCCATCCTCAGCCTCAGTGTGATGGTGTCGTTGATTATCCTTTTAGGTGACCGTTGAGAAACTCAGATCGCTTGCACAGATTGCTCGTGGAGAGGTAGGTATTTTACTTTCTAGTTAAATTTTTTTGATTTCTGTTAAAAGATGATGCATTCTAATGTTTTAAAACAAGCAACAACTTGTGATAATGTTCTGGTATTTGTACATTATCTCTTGCTTCATATTAAACACATATGTCACTCATATAAGAAGCAATCACTTCTTACCAAGGAAATCAAGGAAAACAAGCAACAACTTGTGATAATGTTCTGGTATTCGTACATTATCTCTTGCTTCATATTAAACACATATGTCACTCATATAAGAAGCAATCACTTCTTACCAAGGAAATCAAGGAAAAATATTTGTACCAGTAATGAGAAGGCCTAATGCGTAAAGTGGTACCAGTGCTTCATTACTTTTTTGTGTTCTAGGTTCGTGATTCTCTTCAAGAATTGTTAACCGACATGAAGTCACTGTTGCGAGAACAGTGAAATATTTTAGCTTCGAGTAAAATGTCAAATGAGGATTTATATTATTCATAATAGCAGTTCTTTAGAAGTTGTTGATTTATTGTACATAAGGAATTCCGGTTAATTTATCTTTGGTTTTTCTGACTCGTAATAAAATGTTGGTAAGGATATGTGAACACATCAAACAAATATCATGCCATTCTGTTAATTTTTTGTTTCCATTTCCATTTACGTTTGTGATCTGATGTTTACTTCGGGTTTACTTGTTGTCTTCAATAACGATGGCTCATTGCAAATTGGTTCTTATAAACCTCACAAGTACAATGCAAATTTTGTAAAATGTATCTAATAGAAAAAGCTAAGTTTGTTTAAAGTTCTTATTTTTTTGAACTTCGTTTGTAATTTGTTATGCAAAAGATTAATTTGTTGGACATGTTTATAGTGATGGTATCATGTATATCAAAGGAGAATTAATAACTAATGTTTTTTTCATATTTCCATAGTATTGCTTTTCTTTTTGTTTCACATTGTTTAATCTATACAAGGTTTTAATTTTAAAAATAATAAGAATGAAGAAGAATGCTGTCTTCATCCATGTGTACTTTGAAAGTGATGTACATACGTGGCGTCGCAACTGTAATAACAGTTAGCTGTGGAGCATAACTTAAAATGCTTATTTAGAGTGAAATAGAAATTTTCGAAGTATTTGAATAAATCCATTTTATTTGTTAAAAAATAAAGTTGTTTTTTGACGTTGATTCTCCTTGGACCAATTCCTTTTCCAGTTGGATAATTCCTTCTACAATACTGTGATGGAAACAAATATATATACTTGAATAACACGATGTAGTATCAGTTCTTATAATTTTGTGGCTTTCATAGTGAAAAATTTATTATTAAGCATAACCATGAATTCATTTGTTCCTTCAGTAATTGGACTCCAGTAAATTATGAAGCTTTCTAAATATTGTTACATGTGTGCCAGATCTGGATTGGCTTTAAGGGCAATCTGGAGGCCTCTACCTATACCTTCACTCCAGCTGCCATATGTTAGGTATTCATCCGCCCTTCAACGTGCAAGACTATCAAAATCTGATTCAGCTAATTTAGAGGTAACTGTTTTTCCTATTTGTGTTTTACTGTCAATTATATGTGAAAAAAAATCATAACCCTTTATCTAGCTGGACGTAATAATCCAAATAATGAGTTTTATTTTCCCAACGCACTATTATTACTGATTCTATTTTGTTTAACGTGTTTTTTCATGAAGAATTTCAAATTGTGCACTGCATATTCAACAAGTGAATCATATAACCTGGAAAGTTTAAAGACGTTCCTTCAGCAAAATCCAAACAAATTTCATATCACAAGCCTACCCACAGGTAATGAAAATATTTCAGCTTCTTTTCATGTCCTGTAATGGGAAGAAAACTAAATTGATCAAGCCTTTGCTTTGCTATTGTATTATTTTTGTGAAGATCTCCAGGTCATTAGCCAGAAATTTTGGAAACATGACGTTTTTCACTGTATTGGGAAATTGCTTTCACCTTTCAGCTTGGGATCTTAGGGGATGTTGTGTAAGAACCGATGTAAGGTTACAGGGGACAAAGTCAAAAATCCAGACGTAATTGGGAAGTTGAATGTGATTTACTTGAATGGGAAAATGACATTATACGTCATCTGTGAGGCCTAACTAGAGCCCTTAACTCATTTACTTAGCGTTTTGATTATTCAGATGCTACAGATGTGTTGCACGTGGCTGTTTCTAGTGAAAATGAAAAAGAAAAAGCTGGTATATTCTTTTTCAGGTAGAAATGGAGTGACACCATTTTTTTTGGTTTATGATAAAATAGAATTACAAATTACAATTAGAGTCTTTCTTTAGGCGTTTAGGATCTTTTGTATGTTGGAACATGCATCAAGATGAGGTAACTCAAAATTTTTACAGAAACTGATTCATCAAAATTGCTTCTCCTATCAACTTGGTAGCCTTTTTTTATAGATCATAAAGGTACGCAAATTGTTACTGCCGTATGAGTTTGGTTCATATGAGTCTAGTGTGACTGAAGAAGAATATGAGCAGTTAAATGTCGTAGAGACAAGGTAGTTCGCTTGTTTGCGGGTTCAATTAAAATGAGCAATTAAACATCTAATTTTATATAAACAATCTGCTCAAAAAGAAAAAACAAAAAAAACGAAATGCTCAGGGTGTAAAGCGACTCTATCTTGTGATTCTGTAATTGTTCCAAGGAAATAGATAGGCAGCTGAGATTGCATACCATCATAATGAGAATCAATGAACTATTGCCAACTCGTTGCAAGTTTGAGTTAGAGATGTTTTGAGATTCCTTTGTGATTCATTTACTTCTTCATACGACATCATGATGATTATCAAAGATTTTCTTTCAATGTTTTGCTGACATTTGGATCTAAAATTCGCATGGATGTTTATCACAAATTCAAAATGTCTGTGAGAATTATGCTGAGAAATTCTGGCAGGTTGAAATCATTATAATTTTCTTTAATATTGAAAACGCTTGTGTTTCTATTTCCATACTCTCACTTTTATTAAACTGTTCTTCTTTGCCGTTGAAATCAACTATTTACTTATTTCTCTTTCAGAGACGCCACTTCATTAGTTGATGAGAATATTCATCTAAATAATTCAAGTTCACAAAATCAATTGTTGCTGGAAAAATTCACATTTTCTAATGCTTTAGCTTTGTCAGGTAAGTTGGTTTCTTACTATAGAACAAGTCTTCATTTGAGTTCGTAAAACAATCAAAACTCCTCAGTTCCCATAATTCCTGCTTTCCATCTCAGAAATGGAATAATAGGAATCAAAAGTAGTTGAAGATACCACTATTTTTTTTAATGCGAAAAAATCATGTAAAGAAAACTCATGTAGGCACTAAAATTTGTGGATGGAAAAAAGTACCAACTGCCATAAAAAGTTTTTGATGTAATTACTGCGACCACAGTTAATTCCATTTCAGGAAGTGGAAATCTAAACAAGGAAAACGAAAATTAAAGAAATCTACAATGAAAAACGAAAATATGATTTTGTATAAATTGATTAAATACACATTAAATACACGTTGTTATATGATTCCACACACAACCAAGTTGAAGAAGAATTTCTTGAATGTCTTTTTTTTATCTTTTATTTGTTGACAAGACTTATAAACAAGCTTTCTTCCTTCTCAAAGAGTAAAATACAATTTAGTCAATAATGATAACTTCGGGGTTCACAGGCATGACATTTAAATATTTGTGACAACATTCACAAATTTGAATGAGCAAATTTCTTGAAAAATCACTGCGAAGAAGTGCATTTCTATGGAAATATACATGTCATTTCAATGAAAGTGCTTCATTGCAGTGACATTTTGTCAATTTTGCCAACTGGGTTGGCTTTTAATTTAGTCTAAACATAATTTGCATTGCAGTTTTTGTTACTTGTACAATAATGATGATGGAGATAACCAAATTACGGGAACAGACAAAAGAGAAATAGTTTTTTTCTTACTTCAAACAAGAATGAACTTGTTCTTTCAAAGTGTTAATGTTTGTTATTTGAATAGCTGCTTTTGAAATGTTAAACATTATTCTTGAGGATCAACTGAAGCACTGTATCACTGTGAAGAAGTGCATTTCTATGGAAATATGCATGCTGTTTCAATGAAAGTGCTCTTCATCGCTGTGACATTTTGATGGTTTTGCCAACTTGATTGAACATTATTCTTGAGGATCAGCTTAAGCACTGTATATCGTCATCAAAATCAACACCGTCTGCCTCCTTTCTCATATCCAAATCGCAGTTAAGTGTCGACATTTTGAATAACTGCATTGATATGTAATTAGATTATTAATTCAATATTTCATCATAATGAGGCTAGCAATGTTGACTAGGTCACAATGCAGTGTTGATACGAAACTCAATAAATGTCTTCTGCTATATTCTTTTAATGATGAGTTTTCATGTTTACAGTGAAGTTAGCAATGTGGGAATCATCCCTGGAAGAATTCTCCGAATCACTTGAACACATCCCAAAGGTAATTGATGCAAGCTTGTCGTGTATTCCTTAGAGGTTTTGCAATATTATATTTAAAGTACTTGCAAAGTTGACTTCAATAATCTTCACCGCCATGTTGTGGTTTATGAGAAAGCGGTTTATGATGTCCTGCCTTTTATTTGTGTTGACGTAATGCATTTATATTATACGCAGTTCTAGGTGAAGAGCCAAATTAATCTATTTGGATATACTAGAATCCTCTTACTTTCACTACTGAAATTGTAGACCAGGAATTTGAAAAATCAAAACCCATAATGAGTTACATCTATTTGATATAAAGAATGGCTTTGATGCAGGGTTTAAACAAAGGTATGGGGGAAAGTCTAGTAATCTAAGACATGGTTACAACCCCTCACCCCCACCCAAGATATTTGGTGGGAGGTAAATCCAAACATTGCCAAAAAGTACATGGGAGCTGAGACCTTTTGAGGAATTCTTGGGGGAGCACCCACTTCTGTGGCAGACCTAATAATGAAATTCAGAGGGCTGATTACTAGTTGAAGGAAAAATTATTTTAATTAGGTTTGTTCTATCTTTTTATGAATTAACAATAGATTATAATTTCCTACAATAAATCTGATACTTTATCTGATACTTTTCCTAGCCTTATATTCTTTTGTCTTTTTCTTTGAAATTTTTACCCATTGATTTATTTGTTTCTCCCTCTGTTTACTTCACTATTTTGTTCTTATTTGCTATTTTTATTTCCAAAATTACCTAAAATCTGCTGCAGAAACATAAGCAATATAAGTAGCGACACATTTTTAAATTAAAATGAATTAAATAAAATATAAGTTAAATGATTAAAGGGCTTGATATAATGAACTGCTTGAAGAGATTCGAAAGCTTCTTGCAAAAAACTTAAAGAGATGAGGCTAAACTAGCAAAAATTTAGAATTATTTGTGGCAATCATTTTATGTATTGGTGGTACAAAAGTAGATTGGTTTTGTGTTTTTCAAGACTTTTGGCAATAGTTTTTGGGGACCTTTTATTGGAAGGAACCTATTTATTTGGTTAACGCGCAGAAGATGTGTTTTCCCAGTTCATAAAAAAAGTACCAAATACTAGAATAGGCTCAACATTGGTAAAAAAAACTGCTGCAAAGGAGTGTAATTCTATAGTAATATACACACTATTTCAATAGAAATGCTCTTCTTCGCTCTTCTTGTCCTTTGACTGAAGAGAATATGATTTCCTATATTCGACAATTTCAGTATTGTATATCAATCATATTTTATCAATATCATCAGAATGTTTAGTGTTTTTTTTTTTTTTTTTTTTTTTTGTGAAGGTCTTAAAGCGTGGCTCAAAAATAGGGATGACAAGAAAGGAGGTGCTTCAAAAGATGGGAGAACTTCTCACATTAAGGTTGGTTATTTAGTATTTCCTTCCCATTGGGCAGATTTGTTGTAAGATCAATGCGAAGGAGTGCAATTCTATAGAAATATGCACTTATAATTCAATAAGAATGGTCTTCATCACAGTGGATTTTCGACGATTTGCCTACTGGATTCACCATCATGATAAGGCGGAAGTTAAAAGCCTCTTTGGCGGAGTGTGGGTTAGTGAATGTTGAGTAAAAAACAATGGACCCTTCTACGCGTTGTTTCTTTTATAAAAAAAGCCCCTTTAGCACATTTTGATAAAAAAAACTAAACTTTTGGGTTTCTGGTTAATTACGGTAGCAGCGAAAGCGAATACCGTATTAAAACACCCTTGGACTCCTACTACTACTCCTCCTCCTACCCTATTACCCCGTTTTTAAGCCCCCTTCAGATTTACGCCCATGGGCTTAAATCCGGATTCAAGCCCATGGGCGTAAATACGGACCCATTTTCAGCATTCGAGAAAAAACAAAATCATTCTCAGGTACATCATTTTTTTTAAAACAAATTAGTCAAATTTACACGGGTTCCTTCTTAAATAATCCTTAATTAGTAAATGCCCTTTTTCTGTGGACACATATGGTCCCTTTACTTTGTATAGTCCAGGGGCTTCCAATCCATTTCCTCTTGTTTTTTGTCGGCTGCCAACCACTTCTACTGATTTAAGCCCATGGGCTTAAATGCGGACCACTTTTTGAAAGAAAAAAACTTACTCAACATTAAAAATCCGCTTTTAAGCCCATGGGCTTAAAAACGGGGTAATAGGGTACTACTACTACTACTACTCCGGCCGAAACGGCAGTTTTTAGCCTACGATTTAGAGTATGCGAGTCCCCACTAAAAACTCAATATACATTCTAATGAACGAACGCAGCCTTTTGAATTTTCGAAGGTTTTCAATCACATACATTTAAAATACGTTTTCTTTGATATTTTATCACTTAATTGATGAAGGAATGGATATTAATCAAATAGGTCTACATAAAACTGGGACTTTTAGTTACTTTTATGGTACTGAATCAATGAACTTTGGTACTTGAAAATAGATATGTTTTTCGTGTCAGTAAAGCACAGATCAGACTTTCTTATTATTTTCTACGTTTGTTAGTTATCTGTTCTGTCTTTGAACATCAAGGTTTTCAAAAATCGAGTTAAAAAAAGGCAGTTATCTGTTTGAATTCATTTTCGGTTTCAAAAAATTATAATTCAAAACATACATTTTTTTTTCGAAAAAACGCGTTTTTTTTCTACATAAGCTCTTATAAAAAAAACGTACGTTATAAACAGCTCATGCATGTATAATTCTTTTGTCTTCCAATAAATTAAATTGCTGGTGTGTTGCGATTAGACCCTATTTACACGAGTTAGTAATTTTAAACATTATAATATCGTTTATGCCTTCCACCAGTAAGATGTCTCAAGAAATAACGTTTACAGAACGTTTAAGAACTTTAAGTAAAATTTCAAATTTAAAAGTATTCTTGTGGCAAGTACTTTTGCTGCTACCGTTTTGCGCCATCTGGCTCTTGTTTTATCTAGATTGACCTTATATTTATTAGAAAAATGTTTTAATAGAATAATTGAATACTTGGAGGAAAAGTCACTGTGAAGGAGTGTATTTTGTTAGTAACATACATACTATTGCAATGAAGATGCTCTTCATTGCAGTGACTGAAGAAAAATTCGGGCATACCATTCCGAAAAGTGAACTTTTATTCTTGAGCACTTACACGAGGTTATTTTTTCTTTTCCAGTCATCAGATCAACTTATACTCCGACGTTTTATTAACGCCCGACTTTTACTGGGACAGAGAAGATCTGGAAAAATTATACTCGAAGACATGTGCCTACTTGGAGATATCGAAACGAACAAAGGTGAAAATTCCATCTATTGAAATCTAAAGTATTAATTTTTAAGAATGGACTGTTTGATCTAATACACTATCGTTGATTAAAACTATCGGCTGCAGAAAATGTCAACACTGTATTTCAGCCGAATCAACATTTGTCCGCTTCGTTTTCACGTAATTTTATCATAACCTAGTAAAGCTGAGGATTTCATCATAACAAGGCTATCAATGTTTTTTTTTTGTTTCGTTATTTTAATGGATAGTTTTGGGTCTTTCTGGAGACCTTCCATTCTTAACGATTGGTATTCTTACCACATAGACTGTATTATGGTATATGGCAATTAACAGAGAGGAGAGCATACATGCTTTTCTTTTTATAAAAATAGTTCCTATAAGAATATGACGGTGAAAATCGCCTAAAGCATGGTTTCCATTCAGAGATTTCTGTGCAGGCGGAGCGAACGGAGCGAACTTAGCGGACAAAAAATAACATTTCCATTCATTCCCCGCGCAAACTTTGGTTGTTGTTTTAAGATGGCTAAACTGAACACAGCAATTATTTTGCAAGCGAATTTAGTTTTGTTGATGTTATTACGCCGAAGAATTAAGAGAAGAAAAGTTAGAAATAGAAAAAAGAGATTCTGGGTACGTCAAATCTTTCAAGAAAGAGAAGAAAAAGGTGAATTTCAGTTGCTGGTGCGCGACCTTTATCTCTTCGACCACGATTATTTTTACAGGAACTTTCGAATGTCTCCTAAAAACTTTGAACTTCTGTTATCTTGGGTAGGACCGTTTATATGTAAATCTGGTGCTAAGCGACCTACAACTTCTTCAGCTGAACGTTTGTGCATCACATTACGATATCTTGCTACAGGGGACTCCCAATTCACAATAGCATCAAGCTATCGAGTTAGCCCAACCACAGTATGCCGAATAATTCGAGAGACTACCTTAATAATTTGGGAAGTGTTGCGTAGTAGAAATTACATGAAGGTACCAAATTCTACAGAAGAGTGGCAGAGAATTTCTAACGAGTTTCAAGAAGTGTGGAATTTTCCTCATTGTTTAGGTGCCATTGATGGTAAACACATAGTGATCCAAGCTCCCAAAAACACAGGTTCATTATATTTCAATTATAAGAAAACTTTCAGCATTGTATTACTTGCTGTTTGTAATGCACGGTATGAGTTCACGCTTGTTGACATTGGAGAGCCAGGGAGGAAAAGTGATAGTGGAATATACAGCGAAAGTCAACTTGGAACTTCCATTGACAATAACTTGCTACACCTCCCAGAAGATTCCCATATTCACGGGTACAATCAAAACATTTCATTTCCATACGTTTTTGTTGCGGACGAAGGCTTTGCCTTAAAACGAAATATGCTTCGGCCATTTCCAAAATCAAATAGATTTGATCGCACCGAAATTATCTTTAACTACAGATTATCACGAGCGAGAAGGATTATTGAAAACTGTTTTGGAATCTTAGCTACAAAATTTCGAATTTTCAGAAGACCAATAATTGCTGATGTCGATAATGTAAAGAATATTACAAAGGCATCTGTTGCTTTACATAATTTCTTGATAAAGGAAGAGTTTGGTAATTATTTTCCTACATCGTCTCAAGATATTCAGCCTTGCAGTGATAATATGATTGCTTTATTGCATCAAGGCTCTAATAACTGTACCAACAGTGCAAAAGAAGTAAGACAAATGTTCAAGACCTACTTTAATTCAATAGAAGGTTCAGTTTCATGGCAAAATGATATATTTAACACAGAGAGTTAAATTTAAAGAAAATAAACATTAAATCAAGTGCAACGAAGACTTATTTCACATGTTAGTGAATAGCTGTTAAGATATATACATTTGTTTTAATATATGATATCGATATGTATTCAAATATAAACAGAAGATTTTGTGACATTCCATGCAATTTCAATGACACGCCATTTTTCTAAACAAGCCACACTATTTTTCGGTTAATCTTATCAATTATAATTGGGAATAACTTTCTGGCACAATTTGTGGACAATTTTTTAAACACGAATTGAACTGCATTAGAAATCTATCAAAACTTATTGAGCTACATACTTTAGTTCAGCCATTTCATAGAACCATTGAACTCAAATCTTAATCTAAAGTGTTAACAATCAAGATTCCCAATTAGTTAATATTTTTGTTATGCCTTTTTTGAATTGATTATACTATATCTTTTTTCACACCGCCAAATATTGTTGACACTACAATTAGGGATTTGAAGGAATTCTAGTTCTTTTAATATCTTTACTTAAGTGGAAACTGTTGTGATGATTCCCTTATGATTGATAAAATAACCAAGTATATTATACATATTAGCATATAATTATTTTCTAGAATTATGGTTTATTCCTTCAAATTGCATGGAAAGTCATAACTTAGAAAGTTCCTGTTGTTAACAAAAAAGTATAATATATATAGTATATATTCACGTTAACTAGCCACCTATTGTCCATCATATTTCACTTCAAATAAAACTTCTTGTATTTTCAATCGTGCTAGCATATTTTGCCTTGGTGTAAGGTCATTTAAACTTTCGATGAGGCTTTTGCAAAAATGAACATTCGAATTTTCCTCTGTACTATCTGATTTTGATTGTTCTGTTAAAAATGAGTTGAAATTGTCGATAACCCCAATTAACCGTTGATCTGCTTCATCGACCTGCTTTCTTTGTTTGCCATATCTTGATCCCCTTGATTGCACTTGACTCATTTGCTCAACTTCGTCTAAATTTGTTGATGGGTCTAAATTTGTTGATGGTTTGATTACACCAGTGGCAGATGAATCATTTAAAAACTGGAGCTCATTAAAGAAGTGGCAAGTAGGTAATTTTGATGCCTTCGATCCTGATTTCGTCAACTTATTTCGTTTTGACAAACAGCGAGTAAACCCATCACGTAGGTTTTTCCATGCACTTTTTATATCATCAACTAAAAATAGAATCAAAATTTCTTATAAAATTGGTATATATTTTTCCCCCTGTTTTATTTCACCAACAAAACCCCGTTGACCCCCCCCCCTCCTTTAAAAGAGGGTACAGGAAACTAATGATATTCTACAAAAACAAAACACTGCTGCTATTATCACTTTATGTTTTCTACATTTCTATGAAATTTTTAAGCAGATTATTGTCACAGTAGATAATGCGCCCGTTGCGTTGGTATATATAACTTATATATAACTTTGAACACATGTAAACGAGTTAAAATCATCAATCAATAAAGAAAAATAAACAAAATAATAAGTCTGAAAATGTTCATACCATTGTGAGTTTTCCCCATACTTTCATAAATTGATTGCCATGCAGTTTTCTTTTTTGAAAAATCTTTGTAATCCTTAGATTTGAAATCCCATAGACAACGGTGACGGCGTACTCTTTCTATAAGTTCCTCTTTATCAATGCCTTCTTCTTCAACATTTTCTGACTGAATATTATTTTGTGAAATATTCGATGATGTGGTAGCAGAATTATTTCTTAGGTTGTTCAAAATAGATAGATTATTTTCGACGTAACTATTCTCATTCTCCTCATCAAAATCATCATTTTCATAATTTCCACTTGGTGATGGTGATGGTAAGGGCAAAGGTGTCGTTGGAGGACTCATAAAGTCAGTTGTTATTTGATTAAATTGTTGCTGATGCTGTTGAGGAGATGATGTCGAAGGATGTAATTGTTGTTGAATGACTGGATATCGAGGCTGAAAATTCTGAAATTGCATAAAACTTCGAGGATCCATTTGAAATCTTTCAGTTTCTTCTCCTCGTTGCGTTTTCTTTTCCTCTAGCTTTCTTTTCCTAAATCTTGCTAGGGCACTATGGTCGTCTTCGTTGCTTGCCATGTTTGTATGTCGAACACCATATTTCTTTTACGATTTGCAGATGTCAGCAAAATTAAAGCAAGCTGATTGGTTGTAGAAACCAAGCGAACAAAAAAAGTTGAAAATTTTCAACTTTCACAGCGCACAATTTTGTTTATTTTGTTCGCTCGCTTTGCTCTAAATTTAGATTTTCTTGACGTCACGACGTACTTTTTTCCGCCCGCCTGCACAAGTTCGCTGAATGGAAACCGCGCTTAATTTGTAAGAATATCTTAAGAATATTCCCAGAGTGAGTTTCATAAGAATAACAGAACAGGGTGAAAGACAGATACAGTAAATGCGCAGAAATCAATATAAACATCAAACATAAAGCTGTTTTGATAAGTTCACAACATAATTGTTGTATATCGTGTACACGTGACATTGTCAAGAAATCTGATTCTGGAATATAAGAATACATTGAGAGTATCTCACCCTTGTCTTTTGGTAAACCATCAGAATACTTCACCCTCAACGAAATTTCACTATGCTTATAAAACAAAAAGCATGTATCTCACTATCGACGTCCTCAGGGTGGATTCGAACCGGGGGTTCTACGCCTTATCCCTTAGGCCAAGGTTCCACTGAATGTTGACTAGGCCATAATACAGCGTTTATACAAAACTCAATAAATGTCGCCATTACATTACAGCGGTGTTTGGCCTGATATTAATACGATCGGTTTATTACCAGGTTGTTTCAACCTTTCTGAAGTGGGTTCCCTTGGAGGTTGTGTTAAGGTCCCGAGAGCACTACCTCTGTAATGTTTTGCCCCCTTTTTTGTTTGTTTTGTTATTTATTTTTTATACATTGTCGTTTGCATGCATACGTATATACTCTCGTTAATTGGGACTCTGAAGAGACGAGAGAAACTGGTCCCACTTACCCAATATCGTAGGGGTACGGTATTTCCATGACAACCATTTAGGTTTTAGTCCCTTTTTCGGCTACTATCTATAAAAATCATACTTTTTCATTCTTACATAGGTTATGAACGAGAAATTGAATATGTGTAGTGAATTGGTTAGCTTGTTGAGAAGCCACTTAAACGAACAGCTGTCCCATCGGTTGGAATGGATGATCATTATCCTGATCACTATAGAGGTTATTTCATGTTATTTCATTCATGCTGTAGAATCTTTCATGAATTAGATCATTAATGTCGTCAAATTTTGCGTAGTTGACCACCAGATTGCAAAGAATTTCCATCTGCGTGTCATTGGCTATCCAAACATGTAGAACTTTCCCGTGTTTTACTGATTGCATTTATTACTTTGCAATAATACATTATTCCATTCCGCAGTTAGATAATTAAAGGCAATTAAAATCTTTAAAAAGAGATCATATTTTTGCCGTAACAAGACATTCATATAGACATTTGAAAAATATTTATTTCCAACCTGTTATTGTACTAACATGTTTACGTCTGTCGAAAGCTTATAATTGACCGAGACTGATTTCGGATTTTGTATCATTCGGTGAATAGACCTTTTCGGAAATTACGTCACGGCAGATCTTGCCTCGTTTCTAAGGTTTTTAATTACTTAAGTAATTAAGAATCATAAAAGAAGTTCGTGTAAGGTTTCTTCTCGGGTATCATTTCTTTTCAAAAACAACACAAATGTCACTATTATTTGTGTTGATAGCGAGGCAAGATCTGCTCTGACTTATTTTCGGAAAAGGTCTATCAAACGGCTGGAAGTAAACAAGACGGCTTTGACATTCCGTTCTTTACCATATTGCGGTTTTGTTGTTGTTGTTGTTGTATTCATCGATGTCTTTTGTTTCCCAGATCCTCTTCGAAGTGATCCGATTGTTCGAGAAGTGATCGTGGCACAAATTCTTACCCGACAATACTTCATCTGAATCCGAGACTTCCAGCTGCGCTGGAGTGGCGGGAATAGACGTTCGCTTGTCAATAACATCAGAAGACTAGTAGATACAATATTTTATTTCACTTTATTTTTGTTGTTTTTTCGTATAGTGTCCTTTCTTTGAGGATGATAGATGGAATACCATAGATAGATGGATAGGCAGAAAATTTAGGGAAATAGACCTTTTCATTAATTAGGCCACAAATGTTGTGACGTCATTTCTGAGCTTAATAATTATTACGTTCCCTGACGTCATAATGAAGGTACATGCGTTAGATGTATCTCTCAAGATATGTTTTTTTTATGACGCGCCGAAAACAACGTTTATTATATTTGGAAACGAGGCAACATTTAAAAAGTTCGAAAGTGACGTAATGAGTGAAAAGATCTATTGATTGATACTTTTATCACAGCCTCGTTATCATGTACGCTGTTGTTTCGCCAATTGTGACTTGAAAAAGGCTTTCTATTAATTTAAAAAATATTTCGAAATTCGGATTTTGTTTATTGAAAGAAACAGCTTTGAAATTTCCGTTTCCAACACTCTGAAACACACAGTGTATAAGCCATTTTGTCGCGGTATATTTTATAGAAACATGGGAATTCCTTTTGTTATATCTTATCAGGCGGAAATAATATAATCGGGCCTTATCCTTGCAATTTTTTAATTAAGAAGATTTATATATTTTTTAATTGTTTTTCGACTGATAATTATATCTTAGAAAGATCGCCCAAACCAAGCGTGCATCTAATCAGATCACCACAACTGGTTGTTGATCATCGGTGACAAAGTTCAGCTTCGGTTTTGGACAATGCTTTATTCGTTACTCCAAGTGTTTAGTATTATGTATTTTTTACAAATGCTTACAATTCTAATTAAAAAAGAAGAAGTCCTGAGCGTTTTTCGTTGTCCATATCTCCTTTCAGAAAATCATTCAAGAGCCCTAATTCGCATTGCTATTTCTTTCGGATATGTTTCAAAATTTCAGAAATTGAGGCCATTCGACAGGGAGGGAAGAAAAAGGAGTTTGAACGCCCTAAATCTTTTTTTGATGCGAAACTTTATGGGAAGACTGAGGAGGGCTGTTTAGGATTAAGAACAAAATGGATCTAGCTGGAATTTTATTCAAACGTCGGCATATTATCATACCCAAATGTCACAACAACGAAGAGTGTTTTCATCGCAATCGCGTGTAGACTTCTACAGAAACACACTCGTTCGCAGTGCTTTTTCAATAAATTTGTCCGGTGAGTACCATGTTACCCCGTCTCGCTGTGATTTGATAACTTGCTGTTAAGAAACGCCTCTGATCAAGTATCTTCATAAAACTAGGTGCACCTTGACAAATGTGTAGGTTTGTGGAGTGGGTGCGTGTAATCATCCTTACGAGTACGCCCTATAATTTGTAGGTGGTGAAAATAAAAAATAAATTTATTTTCTTTACATAGAATTCTATGCGGTAAAAAAAAACAAACAACAAAGCATTTTTTCCCTCATAAAAATTTCTATGTAGAGAAACTAATGTTGAAGTTTTATTTTCATCACAAAGGAAGTCCTACCTGAAGAAAATAAAAGATGGCACCAAGAATATGCTTCCGTAATTCACCTTTCCCAAGATCCATGACGTATTGGTAAACTCGTTTCCAAATGAGGGTCCGTACTGACAAATTATTGGAGAGCTTAGGAGGAGGAGACGGAGCTTGGAGATGATGTTATCCGCAGATACCGTCTCCAGAAATATCACTACTTTGATGAGCCATCAAACGTAATGAAAAAGGTCTGAGAATGAACTATTCGTTTTGCAAACATTCCCCTCGGCATAATAATGGGTTGGACTTTTAATAAAAAACTGTTGGACGAAACTATTTTTATATATATACTTTTTTAATAACAAATTATATTTTTTGTATAACGAAAATTAATTTTTCTTGCGATATCAATAAATAAATAAACATTAAGAATTATAACAATATCCTTCCCAGTCCTCCAAAAAGAAAGCCATGACGACAAATGACGAAAACATCTCAAATTAGTCTGGAGACATGCGCGATGAAGGATGAAGCCACAGCCCATGCCCGAAAATCGTGCGTTAATACGCTACCCAGTGGGCAAATTTGTTAAAAAAAACCACTGCGGGAGAGTGAATTTCGAAAGAAGTAAACACACTCTGCAAACGAGTGCATTTCTATAGAAACATAAACACTACTTCAATAAAAATGGTCTTCATCGCAGTGATTTTTTGACGATTTCGTCCGCTGTGTAACGTTTAAAAACAGATCTTGAATTCCAAAACAAGTCATCAAAATAAAACAACAAAAAAACAAGTCATATGCACCACAAGGTAATCTAAGCAGGGATAAAGATTAAAGACTCGACTGAAAAGATTCCATTTATAATGCTTGGCAACAGAAACAGTTATGATCTCCATAATATCATTGAGCCAAACGAGCGCCGCTCAAAGATTTTCGCTTTCATAGAACCGAACTTGCATATATCGAAAACTTAATCTCAAGAAAAAAGCGTCAAGTTTGGTCAAATCATGTGTAAAATAGAATCTTATATTAGGTGATAGGAAGTACGCAGCACTCCTTCGTAGTGCTTACTCTATTCGTGTTAAATAACAATAAATATTAAAAAAAAAAAAAAAATCCTCCACTTCGTTTAAATATCGAAGCTTCAACTTTATCCTGAACAAACCAATCACATTCGCTATCACGTGATTAAGCTCGACTATTCAATACTCGATACCTTGCTCATCCTAACAAGACATCTGGATGAACAAGATTCCAGTGGTTTGAAAATTTCATAAATAAAAGCTATCTAATCATAAAAATGTTAGTTGTGTTTGGTTTTTGACTCTACTTGCATATAAGCAGTGAAGAAAATGAATGCCTAAAAATCTGACTTAACAAGTTACATTCGACCGGAGCGAAGTTCGCGCCAATCAACTCGATATACCGTATTGGCTCTTTTTATGCCGGCTCCTATAGGTGCTATCTTTCCAAAATCTATGGTCAAAATCACATTATCAAAATTAACGCCATTAAGGGCGGGCATAAAACGGGCGGATAAGGCAGATATATAAAAGGATACCCTTCCACGATGCATGGACGATATCAAGGTATCGGAATTGGTTCAGAACTCGGTAGGTTCTTCTGTCCGAGTTCAACGCGATTCGAGCAGTCTCTGTTGTATTGCAACTGTTCCCCAAGTTTACATTCCAGTTCAGAGTAGGCCGGACTAGTCCCGTACGAACTATCGTCACTCGGACTGAACGGCGAACCGGATAAAACGTGGTAATTTCGTTGTTCTTCCGGTGACGTCTGGATAGCATCGTAAAGCGACATATGTTCACCGGGTCGGCATTCCTTCTCTTCCGATTCCTGCGCAGAAGTGCTGACCTCCTCCACAGTGACTTCTTTGCTCTCCACATCGCTAATATTTTCCGCTTTTCGCTTTTCAAGAATTTCCAGAATTCTTTCAATGTCTTTTTCTAAAACCTGGACACGAGGTGCAAATTAAACTTACGTGTAAACAGAGCCACAACAGTTATAGCTCATCTAACAATTTGAAAGCATCAAAACTTCACGGTGTGAACCTTGTAAACTTTGTTTGGGTCAGTGAGGGTTAGGTTCCGGCTATACCTTGTTCTTTCAGACTATTTTAAGAAGCTTTAATCGAGAAGTTTGATGCTTTCAAAATGTTAGATGAACACACTCGTATGTCCGTCTATCAAGACTCCATCTTCCTAATCTTTATGGTTTAAAGTCTCTTATTTCCGTTTGAAAAAACGAGACATTACGCAACTTGCTCGTTTAATCCAAACAGAAGTAACAAGGTTTTAACCACAAACTAGTAATGAGCGCATGCGCATCTTGTTTGACAAACATTCTAGTTAACACTACTGAAAATTAAAGCTCTATCTACATTTGCCTTTTCATAGACGTACGAAATGCGAACATACATACATTAAACCCCAAAAATTTCGGCAGAAAAATATTCGGCGGAAAAACTTCGGCGGAAATATTTTCGGACACTTTTTGCCAATTTCGGCGGAAAAAATTTCGGACTGATTATGGAAGGAGGAAAAAGTTTCGGACAACTGAATTTTCAAAAACAGGACGGTAATATCGCAATAAAATATCAAATCAAACAGAAACAGAAAATTTCATTAAAATATTTTCACGTATTTAACAAAAGACACTACAACGCGTTATAACTTTTTCTAATCTAAGTCAGCAAATGGATCTTCGCAGGGCAATTCTTTGGTCACAGCCTCTATGATCCCAGCACTTTGGAAGCCATTAATGATTACTTCTTTGCTGTTTCGGAGGTGATCATAAAAACCGAGAAGCCAACGTGCATGAATAGGTTTTAGGATGGATAGCTTTAAGGGTATGTCGATTTCATAAACTTCTGTTCCTTCATCAAGCTGTTTCTTAACTTCATTTGCATACCACAACTCAAATTTCTCCTTCAAAAAATGCTTTGCCACTGCGTTCACAGTTAGATCCAACGGCTGGAAGTAATTAGTCATGTTATTTGGCACGTATACTATGACGCAATCATTACTCTCGATGTATTCCTTTATGTTGTCAGTGGTTTGCCCAGCAAAAACATCGTATATCAACATAGATTTTTGGTCTTCAGGTAGACCAAGTTCTTCCTTCTTCTTCAGCAAATAAGGAAAGATGACTTTATCCAACAATTGTTTAGTTTTTTCCTCATTACTCCAGTGATTTGGAGTGAATGTCACGTCAAATTCAACTGGAAATTTTACATCTTTGGGTAGACAGCGGGTTGTTTTGCCTTCATAGATTAGTTGCATTGGTAGAAAGTCACCTGCCATTGAGACAGAAAACGTTCCTGTGATTTGTTTCTTTTTTCCCTTTCCTTGTAATGGCACAGATTTTGCACCCTTTTCATTTAAAGTGCTGTTACCAGTAACAACGTAAGGCAAAGGGGTTTGGTCAAAGTTGATTATTATATCGTCAGGAATATTATGCCAGGATTGCAATTGACAAATTTTGCGCTGAAAATCAAGCTTTGTTTCTGCTAACAGTGCTGGAGCTACGGGAACTCTGGCCGTGGTGGCAATACGGCGAGTCATTTTTCTTCCAATTGTCTCCATTCGATACAAAACCTTTCTTGCCCAATCATTTGATAAGGACAGATGACCTCCATTTTCAGCAAGGAGTGACCTGTCGTTAGCCTGGACGATTCCTTTTGCAACAGCGTTAATAACAGACGATGTTACAGGTGCTCCCCTTAATCTTAGTGCAGTGACAGTGTCTACTGTCTTTTTCATTAGAGTTTCTGGGAGCAAGGTCGGCCTACCCCTCGTTTTCATGACAATCCCATCTGAAAGATCGTCACCTCTTTGTTTGTTCTCTATGTAAGCCTTTTTAAATTCAGTAATTGTTTGCTTAGTTAAACGTGGATACTTTGATAACAACAATCGGAACGTACTAGCGTTTCCATTTTTCGAAGCATGTTCACCAATTTCTAATCTTTGTTGAGGTGTCCAAGTGCAATATTTTTTCCTCTTTTTTCCTTTTTCTTGCACCTTCTTCAGTTCTTTTGAAATCTCTTCAGTTTCTCGAGCTGTAATTTCGGAAGAAACTGGCTGAATATTAGCTGCTTCTACTACTGGAACTTTCTGAAAATATTTAAGTAACGACATCCTTTCACCACGAGACACAGTTCTTCAAAGGATGATCCAAATGCAAAACGAAGTTAAGTTTAAAGCCTAGAACCCACTGTGCAATTTTTTAATGCGCGTGCAATGCAACGCGTTGCATTGCATGCAAATCATAAAATTGCACAATGGGGCATGTTTTTATTTTCATGCAATGCAACAAAAAAAGTTGAAAAATCATTGCATGCAACAAGAAAAAATATCAAATCAATTTGATATTTTTTCACGTTGCGCGCAATGATTTTTTAATCTTTTAGCGTCGCAACATGTTTTTTGTCATGATTGCGTAGTGGGTCATAGTTTGCAGCACATTACCAACAATGTTTGTTTAATCTAGAACGCAAAAACAATATAAAAACGCTTTCATCAGCTTTATTATCAGTTATTTTAAGATGGCGGATGATAACAACAAGTTATCGGATCAAGAAAAAATTCAACTTCTTAGCTTTTATAAAGAAAATACTGTGCTATGGAATTCGGAAAACCCATGTTATCACAATAAAGTACAACGAAATTCAACGAAAGACAAGTTAGTACAGTTGTTTGAAGGAAAATATTCATCAGAAGTGTTGGATAAAACATTTCACTCATTAAGAACCAGTTATGCTAGAGAAGTAAAGAAAGAAACAGATGGAATTATTCCAAAGAAGAAGTGGAGGTTTATGGATGAAATGCAGTTTTTAAAAGAACAATTAAGTAATAATAATAACAATAGTAGTAAGAAGAAAGCTGTGAAACTGGACGAAAGTGAAAGTGAAATGTTAATTGATTTTTATAAAAGTAACCCTTGTTTGTGGAACCACAACTTGACTGAGTATAGAGATCGAAATCTACGAGATGTTTTAATGCAAAAACTTTGCAGGGAAGTTTTTGATGATAAATTTAACCAAGAAGAGCTTAAACGTTTTTGGCATAATCTGGTAACTACGTACAAAAGAGAAAAGCAAAGAGAAGAGGCATCTGCATGCAGTGGTTCCGGTATAAGTGATCTGTATACATCAAATTGGGAGTATTTTACCATGATGACCTTTATCGATGTTACAACTAATACCGATGAGTCTATATCTACATTAGATGATGAAAACCAAGCAGCATTCCAACAGCCTCCCCAAAAGAGAAAGAGAAATTCGTTAAATGAAGAGCAAGCTGCGAAAGCAGAACTATGGAGAGCTTTGGCAGCTAAAATAGGCTCTTCACCATCAACATCTGAAGCCCTTCAACCTTCAAGCCTTCAATCAAAGTCCATTTCTGATATGACCAGTGAAGAAAAACTTCTTGAAAGAGCAAATATTTTCGGGAAAACTGTAGTAGACAGCCTAATGCAGTGTGAACCCCATCATTGGCCAATGTTGAAAAAAAGGATCATGGATCTTTTCTATGAGTATGAAAATTTTAGAGCACAATCTCCGCTCCCAAACATAAATCAAAGCATGCAAAATCCTTATTATAACCACCAGCATTACAACTTTTCACCTGGTTCAATAAGCTCTAATCATTCAAACGATTCATTTCAGTAAAAAGCGAGAGAAAAAATAAACAACTTTGTTACATTTTCATATGTTTTGTTATCTTTTGTTATACAATATGTACACTTCTTAATACGTTATAATTTGTATTTTTGGAAGTATATTGTAATGTTATGTTCCTTAAAAGCGTTCATATTACATATTTTTCATTTTGTCAATAATTGGATTAAATATCGACGTTTGCACACTTCCATTGCCAGGGTACTGACCCTTCATTCATGAAATAGTTTTTAAATTCTTCTCTTACTGCAATTGCTTGTTTACTAGGATTATTACTTCGGGTTTTAGACAAAGGATTCCATGTTCCAGGATAGTCATCCTGTCTCCAGGAGCCTTGTATGATTTCACCGGTCTGAATATCTTCATAATCAGCAAGGCTTATAGGAATATATACCTTTCCACTAGAACTTTCACTTCGAAGCCAATTGTGAAGAGCTATTGTTGCTAAAGTGATAGTTTTGACTTTTTCTGGCTGTAACGCAAATGGTCGTCTAAAAACACGCCATCTATTAGCCAAAATACCAAACCCATTCTCAGATATTCTTCTCATACGTGAAAGACGGTAGTTAAAAACCCTTTTTTCTTTTGTTAGGCCTGTATTAGGGTAGGGCTTCATCATATACCTTGTAAGAGGAAACGCATCATCTCCCGTACATAGAAATGGCGTATCAACTGATCTTCCCGGTAATGGGGTTGGATTCGGAATATTCAGAGTATTACTTTCCAAAGCTTTTTTTAATGAACACTGTGCCCAGATGCCACCATCGGAATTTCGGCCGTTAGCTCCAACGTCCGCATATAAGAACTCGTACTCCGGCCCGATCATCGCCATTAGAATGATGCTGTCAGTCCCTTTATAGTTCCTGTAGTGTGAGCCAGATTTCCAAGGCTGTTGCATTACTATGTGTTTACCGTCAACTCCGCCTAGACCATTTGGAAAATTCCAACGAAGTTCAAACTTACGGGATATTTCCAACCATTCATCAGTAGTACTAGGGGTGCGTAAAAATTCAGGACCAAATTTTTCTATTATAGCCACAGTTACTTCACTTATTATTCTAGCTACCGTTGTTCTGCCAAGTCTAAACTGAAACCCCAAGGAGCGGAACGTTTCACCGCTAGCTAAATAGCGTAAAGCTAAGCAGCACATTTCGTCCGGCTTAATGGATTCTCGTAATTGTGTATCTTCTTTTAATAAACGCGTCGACAGTTTTTCAACAAGTTGGTTGAACTGCGATTTATCAAGACGTATATAGTCTTTCAGATCCTGCGAATCTTGATTTAAAAGTTCTTGGAAAAGAGTATGAAAAACTCCTAATTTTTTTCGTTTTTTTAAGATCGGCTTCACCCAAACTCTTTTCGACGAGTTAACGCTTTTTTCAATATCATCATCTTCATCTAGAAGCAGCGCTATCGCTATATAAACAGCATCCATGACTTTGCAAGCAATATAATATAATATGAAATGAGCATGTCCCACTACAAGTATTTTTTTGCTTGCAAAATTTATAAATTGCATTGCATGCGCATGAAAGAATTGCATAGTGGGTTCTTAGCTTAAGAAGGAAAGAAAAAAACTCATCTGCTCTCCACCTTTAAACTAAGATTCTGCTGCTTGGCTATTTTATCGTTATTTGAAAAATATGCATGGAGGAGCCCATTGAAATGTACATGCGCCACCCGTAGAAACAAAATGAATTTAATAAACAAGCTCTCCTTCTTTCTTACTCTAGGTAAACCGTTTTACGTTCTTGTTTTTTCTACGGAAGAGTGCAGTATTAAAAACCATCGAATTATGTGCATGCATGCTACATTTCTTTCTAGCATTTGCAGTAGAATAAAGAGTAGAAAACAAAAAAAATGGAAACTACATTAAGCTGTAAAATTGCAAGTAGGGGCTGGCATTACTATGGGAAAATTCGTGGAAACGACCAAAGAAAGAAGAAGTTGTATTTGCTGAAAAGGAAAGCTGTAAGACAGCTTTAGAAATTGACCCATACTCCATTGCTTGGAAAAAGAAATGTAAAAGTAAAATAACAGCAGATGTAGTTGGACATGTGCCCAAAGAGATCTCTAGAGCAGTATATTATTTCATTTCAAGGGGTGGAAAAATGATTGGTAGAGTGCTAGATGAAAAGTACTATCCGTCTCCTATTCCAAAAGGAGGGCTTGAAATTTTATTAATGGTCCAGTTCAAAATATCCGATGAAAAAAGAAGATACATGGAACGCTTGAAAGATATTATATCTACAAATTACACTTCTGACTTTCCAGAAGGCTCTGAAATCGAGAATATTGACCAGGAGTATATTGAATCTACGAGAGAGGTGGAGCAAGCAGAAGACGACAGTGATATCGATTATGTAATTGATGATGAAAATTTTGATGATGTAATTTGTATTGATTAACTAATAAATTTAAGTCGTTTTCAACTATTGTTGTTATTTTTTTCATTTAATATCGAGAAAATTAAACAATAATGTGACCACATCTATTTCTCGATGTAAATATCAGTTAAATAAGAAAAATGCATTTTTCGAAAAATTTCGGCCGGAAATAATTTCGGACAACTCGAAATTTCGGTCGGATTAATATTCGGACAAAAAAAAATCCGAAATTTTGTCCCGCCGAAATTTTTGGGTTTTAATGTAGTTTTTAAATCATTCCTTTTCTGGATGATCATGAGAAGCTTCACAAAGCAGACAGGTACTATAAATCTATAAATCATAACATCTCTAGCCTCATTTCAAAACTTACTAATTACCGTGCTGCTGAAAATTTCGCGAAATATGTTTCCTGAAGGTATTGCTTCTCTACCTTTTTTTGAACGAAATAATATATTCCTTGGCCTAACAGTCTATGATAAACAGCTTACTGGATAATATTTCTATTGGTATTTTCAATTTGCAAGCGTTTTCACACTTTGGTGTTTTAGTTAGGTGATCAAAATTTACAAAACTAGGTTTTTAACACTGGAAGGACAAGATGTCAGTGTTTAGTAGCAGATTAGTTGTCACAAGTGAAACTTACCAGGCAATACTCTGTATCATACCCGCTAACATAGTAAGTAGAAAACTGCCACCCAGCCAGGGGTTCCACTATTTGTGCCACAATACCACATTCCTCTACAAACAAAATGTATAAAAATAGTTTTATTAACAATGAATCACTGAAAAATGTTTGCAGCAAATAGATTGATTACACGAAAACCGTACCAAAATCGAGGGTATGATTGCCAATTTGGATCATTTTCCAATTATCCTCGTTCTTTTTTGTATATAACACATTATGTGGAAACCTGGCAAAACAACAGTAATGGAAATAAACATTAACTCTAAAGCATATTATAACGAAATCATCGTGTGTAATATACAGCTGTTGATTGGGGAAAATCTGATCACCTCCTTTAAAGGGCTTGTAAATTACCTACTCTGGACGAAATACCTACTTTTGAATAGCATCATTGTCAAGAATTAGTGAGATGTCACCACAAATGGCAGAAAAATGAAAAAACGTTGTCGGTTTTTCTGTTTCTTTATTCCTGAAATAAAAATAGATGAAAACTTAAAGAACTTGGGCTGAGGTGGTCATGGAAACACACCTGGATGACACTTTGACTTAAGGACCAAACAGACAGATTTCAAAAACACAACAAACGCATTGAAAAATAGTCCACTGGGTATTTCCTCATTATGAAAAGTTACCAGTGAAACCTGTGTATTATAGCCTCCCTGGGGAGAATGGTGACCATTGCATCAAATAATTTTTTTGTACATTAAGCTTTCTTATGAAAGAATTGCATTAGAGAAAACAGTTGCTACAGCGAACTGGTCCCTTAACATTATTCATCAATAACACAGCTTTCAATTTGAACAGACAATACTCATGGATTGTAAAAAATCAAACTTGAGGATTCTCCAACTAGCCTCTTAAAGAAGTATACTATTTCGTGGCAAGTATATATAAATTACTTCCCAGAGCAGAAGTGATTCGTTAAGCTTACCCAGAGAAAAAAATCAACTCCAATAGTATCTGGACAACACCTGACAGTTTGGATGCATCCAAACCTGTTATATGATATTGATAGTCGGGACTGTTAAATGGATGGCGTATTGGACGGATTTTATCTAAATAAAAGATTCAACTTTGTAGAAAAATATCTTAAAGAGAGGATAAAAATGCTACAGAAAATGATTTGTGTTCAGTTCATGAAAATTTTAACTTCCTTATACGTAGTATTACAAATTTACCCGTAGGTGTAGATGGTGAAGAGGAAAGCAACTGGGTGACATTAATTCGTTTATGATCTTCATTGAAAATTTTGAAGTATGATCCTAAAAGCCGTAATGTTTGATCCAGCTGAACCTCTTGAACCTAAATGTAAATAGAAAATTGGATGACACTAACTTTAAAGATAACAGGTAATGCAAAAGTAACTTAAATAAAAATATTTTGATGTAAGAAAAAAAAAAAGAAAAAATAACAATAAACCATGAGCCAATCACAGGAGACAAAGACTGAAAGACAGAATTATACGGCAAAATGAATTACCAAGGCGGATGGTTCACATAATTCTATATAATGTTACTCTTTATTGAGTTAACAATGCAAGAATTTCAATCTATACGAATTACCAACACATGACATAATCTTTAAATTACAAGGATCAGAACCTTCATAAAGGCAAAATACAATCACCTTACCAATATATAATCTGATTGATACGTGGATAAGCACAGGACTGACACTTGATGATCAGCCAATGGTCCGATGATAGACTTAGCTATTTTACTAAGACCAGCAAGTTCATTTGTAAAACCCATTGCACCAACTGATACTGTGAAAACCCTCCATGGATAACCAGATGTTTTTAATTTTTCATGTTTCGGGAATTCTAAATGATACCAGATTTTTCAGTGCTATTTTAGAATTATATACAGTGTGAGTTATTATTCAATGACTAGGTATTATTAGGAGATCTAAGTACCTTTGATATCATCCTCGCTGATTATCAGAGTGTAACCAGTGTTTGTTTCTGTTATACTGAAAAAGCTTGGCCTACAGAAGAAAAACAAAACATCTTTCACATTACCAAGAAAATATTGAAACTTGATGGTGTGCACGTCACATCTGTCAATAGACCTTTGGACATTTTGTCATGGTAGGACTTATCTAGCTGCACAAGTGACATCTACGGAAAGATAGCATTTCAAAATAAGATGACAGGCATTCAAATAACAATAATACGTGTCTCAAGCACTCCATCTGAATTTCCTTTCAAGCGATTGGTACATCTTCTTTCCCAAAAAATCAATAAATCAATAAAATACCTTGAATCTGGAAGTAAGGCTATTTTTATGATAGCAGCACAAAAGTATGATATTTCATTTTTCGGTATTGAGCACACCTGCAGTTTGTGCTCTAAAACATATAACTCCATTGTTGAGTCAGGCGGCGATGTGCTAAGTATGTAAGGCGACGGTTGAGGATCTCTTCGTATGGAAATACCACTACTGATGAACTGTGACAGACTTTGTATAAATGCCATATTCGTTGTATTTAACATTTCCTAGTAGATTCAAATCTTGATGGTAGAATCAACATTGGAAAATGAAAAAGTGATATATACAGACATCTCCATGCAAAACCTCGAGAAATACATGAAGGAATTCAACAAGGCGAAACGTAATATCATAAAAAACCAAGCAAATCAGCTAGCTGCTGTTATTTCTCTTTGTTTATGTTATTCATGGGATTATTAATCAAAGACCATTTGTTACTGCGCAATTAATCAATTTATCAGTATAAGAAGTCATTTATTGAGTTGATCTGGAAATTATATTAGGTTGTTCAGACTAATCAATTACTCTAGCACACATCAAATGGCCAGCTTTTGGAATTAGATTGAAAATGGAAATGCCAGAGGAAACACAATATGACCATAAAGCCTGAAGAAATATTTCATCAATTTTACCCATTAGAAAAATTAGTGCACTAATATTGGAAGTTTTTTTAACTCATTATTTTCACAAATCAATTAGTACAGAAAAAGTACCACCAAAGTCTTTTCTGTTATTAAATTCATCCATTACTTTTTATATCACATAATAAAAAAGTTGATTTTGGAATGTGAGTTTTCAATAGAATTTATGGATCATAAACAGTGATGAAAGAAAGTGTCAAGAAAAATACAGCTTTCATATTGCGTATTATACTGTTGCCAATAAAAACAGACCACCAAAGGGAGGGGAGCTTCGTTAGTTGCATGGCTTGTAAATGAGCATCTACAATGTGGCGAATGTTTTATGCTTGCATAAACATGCGATAAGAATCTATTTCCATATTATGTGTAACAGAATCTGTTGATCAAACATAAATCAAACCAACTGATAGGATCATTTTACACTTTAAGATTATGTAAACAACGGATAATATATAATCATGTAACAAACATGATATATAATAAATAATGAGACATACAGTAACCAGTATACAAAACAAGTTATTTACAGGTTTTTTAAGGTCTTGATTTTTATATTACCTTGCAAACATTCCAGTTAAGACACATCCAGAAAAACTGAAACCAACTATAATTATCATGTTCCTCTACTTTCTCACCTATTGTTCTTGTGTAACAATTTCAGACCATCAAAAATTCATGGTGTAAACCTTGCAAAATTCGTTTGAGTGATTGAGTTTATAAAGATTTGCCTTGTTCTCTGTAACACTATTATAGGATTATAGTCGTCACTGAAATTCACTGTTATTTTTCATAAAAAAAAAAAAAAAATACAACCTATTGAAAATTGGGCACAATAACACCTCTTTAGACATAGAAATTAAAAATCGACACTAAAGATTTTGAAACATTATAAACAGTATACAGATATTATATGTATATATACTGTAGTTTTTGTATGGAAACCTAATAATGAAGTGATATCATAAAAATAATAATGTATATGGTTATCAAAATATTTCTAACATCTGGAATTTCAATAACTTTATTTTGAAAGATGACATAAAAAAAGTGTTACTATGTATTTTTTTATCCACAAAATGTCCATTCCAAAAACAAGGAATATAAAAACTCTAACAAATATATGAAATTTTATAGATCTTTATACGTTACAGATGTGTGTTTTATTAACTGTTGTCAATGTAACTACCTACAGCCTTGAAAATCGTGAGAAAATAGCTCAGCACGTAAGTTCCGAGCAAAATGGGCCATAGGCCGGCAAAATTTTGCCAATCTACAAAAGATTTTAGCTCGGCATTGCCGATCTGTCGCCATGTTAAGGTTGGCAATTTCGACTTTTACTCATCCACAAATCAGCAATTGTCAAGGATAAAAAACAATCATATTTTTTTTAAAAAAAACAAACTTATATTTCCCAGAACCACAGTTGACTGGGTAAATGTTTCATAAACTAGTATGAAATCTTTACATTAAAAGTATTTTAACCTAAATTCTGCTATAGATTATATAATTGGTGTTTAACTAGCTAAATATCTCTATATACTTATTTTACGCCAAATTTTCTTAACTTGGTTATTCTCGCATCCGTAACCAAGACAGTCGAAGTTCCAAATTTTTACTACTTTTTCAGTAACAGTCATGTTGTGCAGTTCAAGGAAAAATTATCTCAAACTCTGTTCACCTATACTACACACATATGCACTACACAAACTAATAAATCTTTCTTCCTTGATTTATTCACTCGTATACGTGAATAATAGAACACCGGTGCTGTTGTATCATTTTTCTTCCTCTCAACTGTAGGTAAAACACACACCTTCACAGAGCTTCAATGTAAACAAGCATGTCTCTTGAAGGTTTCACTGCAAAAATAGATTTTTCAGAAAATATGTTTTTAAACACAGCATTTTGTCCATTTGACCTTTAAGTATAATTTTAGAAGATTAATCTGAATTGTAGAATTTTTGATTTATTTGCTAAATCATTATCAGGACAGTGAAAATCAGTCTAAAAACAAACTTTATCTCTTACAAAAATTGGAAAGATCTACATCAGAATATTTATGAATATTTAAGAAGAATTGCGATTATGCGTGCAAAGTTCTGATATATACCCTACCTTAACGAGATAAATTTGCGTGGACATATTTTCGCAGATGAATTTTTTTCCATTTCGCATGGGACATATTTTTGCGGATGGCCCAACTTCAAATAATTCGCGTGGACTAATTTTCGCGGATGGCAGTAGATAAAAATTTTTTTGTCTTCAAAATGTATTATACACAACCAAAAGTAATGAAAAACTAAAATACAGTGTTAAATACAGTGTTAAACTAATCGCCCCGTTCATTATCTATACCCATTTTTTGAAATTCAAACATCTGTATTATATAGGAAAAAAATTAACATTTCACGGAGACATATTCTTGTGGATGAAGACATTGCAAACTTTTCGCGGAAATGGCCAAAATCCGTGAAATCCGCGAAAGTTTATCTCCCTGAAAATTTATCTCGTTAGGTACTTATCCACCACTGACATCCAACATTTTTCATTGCACTTGAGAAAATTATAAAACAAAATGGACATTTTTATAAACGAGATCAATAGCGTGTATTGTGTCTTCTTCATGTGATGATGATGATGATATGATGATATATTTCATTTTTAACTCGCAAAGCTATATACAGATAAAAACCACCGTTAAGGTGTAAAATAAATTCTCTTACAAATAAAAAGTGATAGCTAATTGTTACGAGAGGAAAAACCATAAGAGTAACTACTTAAAGCTAGAGATTATATGGAAACCTATCACTAGAATTTAATAAATTGGTATCAGTAATTCTAATTACTGAGATATGAGTAAGATTAACAATATGAACGTCAAAAATATGAGAGAAAAGAAAATATTGAACAGTTAACATATGAAATATAGATCCTGATAAAATATGTACATAAGAGCTAAAAAGAAAAAGAAATCTTAAATAAGAGATCAATAATCAACAAAATGATTGGGTTGTTAATTTATTTTTGTGTTAAAGATTTCAAGTCTGGAAAATCAAATAGGCAATTAACAGTTATTAGGAAAAAAGGGGGCTCTGTAGCAGGGAAATGAAGAAAAATAAAGATGAAGGGATAGAGAACGCAAGAAAAGACATAAGGAAGGAAAAACAGATGAAAAGAGTGGAGGTGAGAGAAATGAGCAGTGCTAGTCTTCAATAATGTGGTGTCATCATTGATGTGTAATTATGTTCAGGTTGTTAGATAGAACAAGGTATATATTAATGTTATATATCAACTCAGTTACCTAAACAGCTTTGACAAGGTTATTACCAAGAATATTAGATGGTCTGGAATTGTTAGATGATTTAGACGATATATTACTTGTCTATTTGTTGAATAACGTTAAAACATATTGCATATAAATTTTGAACTCCAGTATTGTGCACATACATTACAAAATCTAACTTCCAGGACAGGAATCCGCTCAGGGAGCCCTCATTCTCCACTACCAATGTTCCTGAGAAAGCATACTCTGTCCGTCTAAAGCAAAGTGTTATTCTCAATAATGTCAACAAATCGAGAGATCCTTCAAAACTTTTTTTCAAAAAAAAAAATTTTATCCCGTAAGTTTGAACCTGCTTATAAAGTTTGGTGGTTTGATATAATCAAAGTGGACATATATTGTAAATTTCAAAGTCATAAAATCATTAATGACCTTGAGTACAAAACTACTATAGAAATTATGACAATCAATATAAGTTTAAAGATATGAACACTTCTTTTGCAACATATTACATTCAATATTGTTGGGTGTAGTTTATCATATTATCAACCTTGGCTATATTCACACTTCTTCTCAAAATTGCAACCAAAGTAGTCATTACGCAAGATTACTTTACAAAGAAAAGGAAAAAAAACACGTTTTTTTCGAAGACAAACATTCAAAATGAGTAGTAAAGGAGGTTTTGCCACTCGTCACCTTTATAAACTTGGCTGGAATGAAGGAAAGGGATTAGGAGCAAAGGAAAACGGTATTAAAGATGCTATTAAAGTTAAAATGAAGAGTAACAAAAGCGGTCTTGGTCTAGATGAAGGTGCTGAATTTACTTTTCACTGGTGGGACCACATATTTAATAAGGCTGCCAACTCCATAAAAGTAACTAGTAATGAAAATGGTGTGAAAATCGAAAAAAGTGTATCAAGTAAGAAAATTGAACCAATGATTAT
Organism: Turritopsis dohrnii; assembly: GCA_027922465.2. Classification (NCBI taxonomy): domain Eukaryota; kingdom Metazoa; phylum Cnidaria; class Hydrozoa; order Anthoathecata; family Oceaniidae; genus Turritopsis; species Turritopsis dohrnii. The sequence goes on from BQMF02000305.1 coordinate 428,709, forward strand.
TTCAAATAAGAAACCACTGAGAAGAAGCATAAACGGAAAACCTTTGCTATATGGCACTTTTGTTAAATCTGGAACGTATATTCCTGGTGATCAAAATGTAGACGAATCTAATGAAGGCACCACAGAAGAGAGTAGTGACGATGAGGAATGTTTTTCAGGGAAAGATACCCTTGAGGAGACATTCAAGTTAACAGGATTAACGGGACATAAAGCAGCCCGCCATGGTCACAGATTAAGTGGGAAACTAAAACGAGTACAGGACCAAGAATTATCAAATGTGAATGCTGCTGTCAGTGAAAACATTAGTGGCAAAACTTGCCTTACTAAAAAGAGGAACAGGAAGCATCCTGAAACCGAACGTTTTACATCTGTTGAAAAGCAGTGCGTGGTAGTGGAAGATTCAGGAATGTCTGAAAGTATGGAAATTAAAAAGACAAAGAAGAAAAAAAAGAAAAGGAAAACAACATCAGAGGCAAACCATGAAACTTCAAGTATAAAGTCGAAGAAGAAGAAAAGAAAGTAAAGGGGGGAGTTGGGCTTTCTTGCATACAAAAATTTTCTTCGTTTGAATTTGAAGTTTTTTCAAAATCAAAGTTGTTTTTATGTTATAATTGTTTTCTCATTTGTTAAAACCCGATTAGAAGTTTATTAACGTTGTAAATATTATTAAAACAAACTCAGTTATCAATTAAACTGATAACGTGAAGCCCGATTTCCATTCAACGTTGCTGTCCGCGCGGACAGCTTTTCATCCGTACAGACAGACAATTTTATAGCTGACTTCGACGTAGAATAAGGAAGCAGAAAATTTTCAACATTTTCTTCGTCTGCTCAACGTTGATTTTATGCCAACACGATACACAATGCGCATGCCTATATTGATACACTATGTTAAAACTCGAAGTAGATATTCTACGTCCTCGCGGAATTTTTGTGGAATTAAAAGCAGGCTTAATATACAGTATATCCTCGTTAACTGGGACTTTCAAGGAACCTAGAAAATCTGTTCTACTTAAAGAATGTCGCAGTTAATCGGAGCTTCCGTTAAAAGTTAAAAAATTAGTAGAAAAGTAATACGTGCAAGTATCACAAGACTGAAAAGAAACATAACGTTGAACTCTTCCGTATTTTAACTGACTGAAAACATGTTTATTAGGAACCCCGCTGAACCTTCAATACTTACAAATATTTGATGACTTCATGTTGAGTTTAGGAAGCTTGAGAAAATAGTATGAAAAATTGCTCTTACATCTCTTACGTAAGCAGTCCTAACTTTCGCGTATTTACCAAAAACTGCCATGAAAACGACTCCAAAGACCCAAGTGAATATACGCCCTACAACCAATACTACTCCCACACACATTTGTTTCAAAATGTTTCAGGTGAATAGAAACCAGTCTTCAAGAGTCAAGATACGAAATTATGTAGAAATTTTAATCCTCTGCTGCTAGGAATCTTATAGCCTAGATTCAGCAGTCATTGTCGCCTCAAGGGTGGAATCGAACCACTCCGACTTTCATCGGCTACGGGTTTGAAGCCCGCACTCCGGACCACCGAAGCTCATTGAGGCGAATGATAACAGCATTTCACTCAGTTTAGAATACAATCATGTGTAAGATTGCGATTACTTGTGGTGCGCATGCAGATTAACTTTATGGAATATAAGTTTAAATTCCGTAAATTCCGCTAGTAACCTATTGACACAAAATATTCTAAGGAGTCATTATTTTCTACCATAGCCCTCGCAATCTTAAAACAATACGATTGATGTTAAAACGCCATGCATTGACGACGATGCATTGTCTGTCTCGGTTCACCACTGAACAGCCATATGATAGGCGTTGAGAGGATCTTCATTTGTTTTTAATTATTTTTCACTATTTAATTCCAAACCCTTTAAGCCTGGTTCAGACCTCGGGGATTACGACGTACGACGAATACCTGCAAGCTGTATTTTAGATAGCTAGTATTTCGTTTGTAAAGTCATTGTAATCTTTTGATTTTAGTGCGAACAGTTTGCGCTGACCCTATGGGCTTTTGTTGTTATTGTTTTTTTTTTTCACCTTCAGTAAATGTGCGCAATATATTAATGATGGCGCGTCATACGGTCTGCCGAAAATCTTGCACACCTGTTGTCATTATCAATTAGCAACCATTTCTAATGTTCACTACTGTGTTTTTATTTAAATCGTTAAAAGATGGAGAAAAGAATGAACTTGCAGCAAAGTTGCTTTATAAAAAATTTACTTTCATTTTACTAGAATTTTCAGAAATAAGAACAAAATGGGGCCGAAACCTGAAACTGCGTCCTTAAAGCTAACCCAGTGGGCAAAATCGTCAAAAGCCACTGTGACGGAGAGCACTTTTATTGAAATTGTGTGTATATTTCTATAGAAATGCACTCCTTTGCAAAGATTTTTAACAATTGTGCCGACTGGGAAGAATATACATTTTGCGATCGATCCTCTGAGTATTCGGCTGTTGTTACTCACGTCTCAAAAACAAAATGGTGACCGATCTCTCAACTTTGAGGCATGGAAAATCAAAAGGGATTTAACCGTTATGTTTTTTTTGTTCCCTGAATAGTTTCATTGACATATGTGTTGCTGTGGCTAGTTCTTTTGAAATCTGGTAGGCTTTGCAAAATACCACACGGTGAAAGCAAAACAGATGGAATCAAAATTATATACAACCTGATTCTCAACAACAATCGTGGTATTAGACGCATTTTTCTAAGAACATCACAACAAGAAGCAGATGCAAATTATCCATTGTTTTATGTGTAGTTTCAAACAAAGAAAAAACCGACAAAATGGAAACCAACAGTCAGTGCGGTCGCTGACTATATAAAGATAATAGGCTATTGCGAATAGTACTAAGCGTTGCAGTGTGCCGCTGCCAGTAGGGAAAATCATCAAAAAGGCCACTGTGACGGAGAGCACTTTTATTGAAATTGTGTGTAGAAATGCACTCCTTCACATAGATTTTTAACAATTGTACCGGCTGGGATTAGAACACTAAGAAATGGATTGAGCATGTTGACTAATATCAAAATGGTGAACAAAAACTTAATCTTTTTTAGTCATTCTTTATTTTGAATGCTAGCTTCAATTATAGGATTAACTCAGCTATTGAGATCATGGATTTGTTGCTATAGAAATGAATTTACATTGCAAATGCTTTCAATAAGGAAAACAGATGCTTTGATGCATCTAAATTTTAATTGATCATAATATTCTAGTGTTTCTTAAGTATATATAGTATTATTGACACGTCTTCGTTTTAACCTCAGCGCTTTCGGAACTGTGGTTTTGTACACGCAACACTGCATTAAGGTTTGTATTTATCTGATTCCAGTCGCTATTTACGCTGTTCACGGGTTTTTCTGATTAGTTTAAAGGCCAATTCACATATACGAACTTATTGTTGTAAAGCTACATTCACATCAACGTATTTTTTTTTTACGTAAGATCGTACATAAGGGGGAATGTTTATTCATTCTCTTCAGTTCATTAAAAACTTAACGTAACATGTGACACTACTTACGTGCAACTTCAGCTGCTACGAGCAAACGTTTTTGCTTGTATGAAAGACGACATAAGGGTATACGAGTCTTTTTTCAATCAACATAATCGAGAAGTCAATTTAAAATCAATTGAAGTTACCGGAAATTTCTCTTCAATCAGATATTTTAGCAGAGATGAAAGTTGAAACACATGGAACAGAGATTTGCCTGTACAAGTTCGTAATTCTGATGCAGACTCTTTTATTCTTAATCCAACATTGTCGCTACTGAATTTTTATGATGGCTTATTAAGCGGCACCGCCATGTTGAAATATGATTTGAACCAGTTGATATACGCTACCTACGTATAAGAAAACTGTATGTAAGCTAAAATACTTTACTTTCCTTACGTTAAACTTTTACATAGCTACATTCACATGTACGTACATTTTTTTAATGTAAGAGGTAAGGGGGAATGTCTATTCACTCTCTTGGGTTACGTAAAAATTTAACGTAACATCTTATTGTGCAACTTGCGCTCTTTCGTCAGGTTTTCTTGAAAGCAAAATGTTTTGCTCGTAAGAAACATGACGTAACACGTTCCTTACGTTACGTACGTGTGAATGTAGCTTATAAGTCTTTCATAAAAGAATATGTACATGTGAATGTAGCTTAAGAAAGTTGACCTAACTGCTGACGAATGAAAAGAAGGAAAAAAACATTTGAAATGACGTCAAAAAGTGTTCGATTTGTCCGATTTGTTTAAAAATCTATAGGGAGTAAACATGGCAGCTTTTGAAAATGAAACGTTTTGTGGATTGGTTAAGCGCTATTTCCACGACCACGTTTGATCGAAATTTTTCTAGCGAAAATATTAGAGGAGAACAATTTCTGCTAGAAATATTTCGATAATAGAATTCCACATAAAAAAATTGAACTTTATTAGCTGGTTTTCATATTCAATAGGAGATTAACAATACAGAAGTAAGTTTGAAAGCAACCACAAGTAGAAACCGTCTGCTATAATTCTTTTTTCTGAATTGTTCGATAGGATTGCTATTAGAGGAGACCTCAGACTACCAAAATCTGCCAGGTGACTTTTTTTGGAAATGCCTGTATGTCACGTGATTAATGACGTCATTATTCACGGTCAGTAAAAATTTTAGTCATATCAAAAGTCATATTATTATATATCAATCAAAAGATCTTTTAAAATGGAACAAAAATTGTATAAAAACATATGCCTGAAAATTTAGTCCTGAGGTTTTATAGGTCCTTGAAAATTTTGATAACGTCATAGAAAAAGACCTGAAAAAATCTTGCAAATTAATCTATTTGGCTAATTTTCGACTATTTGTGACATGTAACCCCTCAATTTTGGTCAGAATTTGGTTTCTGATCTTTTCCACATAAGTAAATTCCCTGGGCAAAAACTGCTGACTCGGCAGTTTCATTTCTTTTCATAAAAAAGTGTTTTCACTTGGGCATTTTGATATTATTATTATTATTAGAATATTCATTATTGACGATACGATAGTTTGACATCCTTTTCGATCTTTTGATACGGCTGTCGGGCGGCTTCCACATGAGCGTTTTACACATTGATATTTTTTGCTATTCGCAAGTACAGATCACAAGGAAGAAATTTTCTTGAACTGAGTCATGTATAGATAGTTACAGTTACTTTGAATTTAAGTTCTGGCTCATGTCAACAACTGACGGAACATAATTGTTGAGTCAACAAAATATTAATTGACAATTTTTTCTTTAGCCGTTTGCCGATTTAATAATAATTGACTAATGTAATATTAATTGACTAAATCTGTAGATTGCGTTTCACCTTAATTGTGTTGAGTTTGGCGGCATTTTACACCGTTCTAAATTGGTGCATTTAAATTCGTATACCAAATACAAAATGCCGTTCACTATCACTGCTTATTTCGAACAATGTTTAATATCCCAAACGATTGATAACATGAACAAATTTAGCCCAGTAAAGCTAATTGACCCGATTCAAGGTCTTAATAACTGCATAAAAACTATTACCAATTTAGATGCGGAATCATGTAAAAACGAGTTATCTCACTGTTTTGATACTCAAGATTGCATATACCTACCGATTACAAACCTTACAAAACTTAATTAAAAACTTCCTAAGTTCTAGTAAGTAAGTAACCGAGAGTTTTTAGCCCTTGGGCTTACAATCGTAAAAAGAGGCTCTTCCAACAAGTAGGTGAATAACCGCCTAGCACACGTATAGCAGGTCAGTGTGCATTCCGATCGCGCTCCTAAGGTAAGCAACTAAGTGAGTAACTGGGGTTTTTACTTCTTGGGACCGTAACGGTTGGTTCTTTCGCCCACCGACTTGCAACTAAGCTAACATACCAAATACGTATAACATTTTTCTAATTTGCCCAAGGCCAGTGCACAGTCAGTCAATGGCTCCCAATGGGCTGATACGCTGGTTTTGAAGCGCATCGGAGTGGAGTATCGAGATACGACATGACTGGACTCAAACACGGGTCACAGCGGTCGCACTCAAAGCTGCTAACCACTACTTTATCGCTGCAAAGAGGGTGGACGTGCTGCTTTTAAAGCGTAACGGAGTTGAGTATCCAGGTAACATGACTAGAGATTGTACATAGCTCGCAGCGTTTTCACTCGAAGGTACTAACCAAAGAACCACCACTGAACAATCAGTTGAAAAAATTAAACATACCTTACTCTTACACTTACTTCCCTAGATAGATAAATTAATTTTTGTTCTGTCAACATACACAGTCTGGAATCTGCTGGTATTTCGTATGCTAATCTAGATTACAGTAAAGTAGGCTAAAATTTCCTGTCATTTTTCAACTGTGTCATTCTGGTTAACTGACGATTATTGTTGGGTTCTTGGATTATTTTCGATAATTGATTAAATGGAAACAAAGAGGAACTAAAAAAATGTTTTATAACAACAATGGGCTCGTTTTTTGTCATACCTTAGGTTGAAAAGAATTTTGCTCGCAACCCAGCTACTGAACGGCGCCTGAGAATCACCCTCAAAAAAAATTTCGTACCCTTACTTAAGAGTGAGGTGACGCGGGTTTCGCGCGGCTTCCACAGTACAAATAGGATATTTAAACATTCCAAGACCTTCCATGCAACGTTCATTGATAGCAGCTCTATTAAGCCTGAAAAAGCTTCCCTAAATAAACATTAACAGTGAATAAAAAAAATACAAAAAACAGAAAAAACAGAAAGTTCCACGTGATATCAAATGCAACTCCAATTTTGGAATTCACTTTTTACCCTTTAGTTGAACAACAAAGCACAATGTTAAATTCCCTAGTTGACGTTATGCACATAGATGACGTCTTGCGTAGTCAGAAAAAGAAAAACTTCCTATTTCCGACTACGCAAGACGTCATCAGCTACAATCAATTTGCAAGTGATTTCAATTTGACAAGGTCGCAGCATCAGCAATACATATAATGACATAGTAAAATTTTGGAACCCAAATGTACATATAAGAACCTTTGCAGTAGTTACAACGGAATGTTTTTTCTTACGTAACAAAATCAGCGTAGGCAACGAAATATGCATTCTTTAACCAGCCATGAAAAAATGGTATGGTTAATTTGCATTGCCTATCATACAAAACAACAAAACGCGATTTTGCCTGAAAATCGGTGAATAAACTTGAATGAACTTTCTCATTCCTAACTGAAGCGTAAAAACCATTAAATAAAACAAAAAATTCAAAAGAACATGAGAAAGCACAGGAAATGCTTGATTCATTGCTATGGACTATTATGAAAGAGAATCAGCTTTAAACACCTCAACAGGGCGTTTTATTGAAAGAAGCAATAATCAAGCGTATTAATAAAAACTGAAGAATGTTTCTCGAACTGAACCATAACAGCACTCGCACAAAATCCGTCGATGTATTGATGCCAATAATGAACAGGAAACTTTAGGTCAGCTTATCTTATTCTTGGTATCTTCAGATCAGTTTCTTTGTTCTATAAAAAATGGAAACCGGCAATGTAGAAGTTACGTTTCAGAGAAATATCGATGAAATGATCAGTCAAAAATATATTTTGCAAATTTTGAATAATTACTTGCGCGCTCGTAGTTAACCCGAGTGCGTAATTGAGGAATGGTAAACTTTTGTAAAAGATAGCAATTCACTGTTGATTTTTTGGCTGTCAAAGGTCCACCTTTAAGAAGTTCTCTTCCGTATTTCTTCAAAGCTAAACAGATCTGAGGTCTGAAATAAACTTGTTCTTTTCAATGGTGAAATCTGAACCTTTTCAGGACTAATTCGACGCAGTTTGTCATATATTTGTCTAGGTGAAGCTTTATTGTATGATGATTTACATTTTTCCTTCACAGTGTTGTAATCAATTCTATCCCCGTCAAACATTTTGTTTGATTCGTCAACCTCAGCCTCAGACCACAGCTTTCTTTTTTTTGGTGTTCTTTGAAGTTCTGAGCTAATACTATTTTCTTTACCGTGAAATAACTCAGTCACAGTAGCAGCCCAATGATGGAATCTTTCTCCATTTGTCTCAAATAATAGTGGTCGTCAGCTGCCCTCTTGCTATGTGTCATGACATTAGCCGCTTCTTGGATATGTGCACTATCTATTTTCCTTAATCCAGTACTTGCAGACTTCCGGATGATATTGGCAGAAAGATTCTTTGGAATTGATTTGTTCTCAAAGTTTCCTGCCCGCTCCCATGAAAGATGAAGCCATTTGCTAATGTCTTCTGATGACACTTTCTTTCCAGCCCGACTCAAGAAAACATTATCAGATTTTGGGTTGGTTTGTGGTCTTGCAATGTCTACAAACGTCTTCAGTAATTTGAATTTCTCTGGGCTCAAAATTACCTTAGCTAGCCCGTAATGCGCAGCTGTTTTGTGATCCCAAACACCTATCATCACAACACCATCTGTGACTTTTGCCCGCTGATATTCACTCATTTTCATGTTCGCTGTAACTCCGGATTTCTGCGCAATAGAAAAGTGGAAAATCGTATACAGATGATCTCTAATCAGGCAATATTCCGTTTGAGTTAGCCGACAAGTTTAGTTTTTAGACATCATTTCTAAAAGTTCTAATGCCTTCTTAGCGTTTTCACCGGTATTGTAAGTAATGATTTGTTTTTTATCAACTAGCGTTTTCAGTGATCATTCTCTCGTATCTCTCATGCCGTTTGTAATTTTTACGCCATTGTTTCATCTTCTCAACCATGGTGTTTATATCTTTCTGAGAGGTATTGTTAACTGCAATTCTTTCAGCCATCAAAAATTCACAAAATTCCCTCAAAGTGAAAAGGTATTTTTTTATGCTTGATGCTTTGATTCCTTTTTCATGACAATAGTTTACGACATACTGCTCTCTAAAGTGACTTTCATTGTCTTGAAAAATAACGCTTATATCATCTTTGACGTTCACGGATGCTAACATCCTGCGCAGTTCCCCAGCTTCTACGTTCACACGTTCTTTTTTTCTATCTGGGCCAGCCATATAACTTACAAGTCTGTTGTTAAGAGCAGTGACTTTTGGTCCAAGCGACTTAGTCGGAACTACGAAACTTATGATGAATCGCTTGAACTGAACAAATTGATTTCTGAGTTACTTCCCGTCCCTTCATGCATTTTTTGTGATCTATCTTTTGGTCTTAACTTGAGATTGTAGATACCAGTATTTGAATTCCATTCTTGTTCTGTCTGTACTGTCTCTTCTTGTGGATTCATTTGATTCTGTCTAATAGTACCTTTAGAAATGTCTTTAAAATGTGAACCCGTGATCATTACGGCAGACTCAGAATTGGTTTGATGTGAATCTGATGAAATGGATAAATCAATGTACGAATCTGTTCCAAACTTTTCAGTAGTGACTTTTAGTTTTCGCCTGGGACGTAATCGCAAGTTAGAAAATTCATGACTAAGGGCTTCTTTTGTAGGTATAGAATTGTCTCTGTTCATCAATCTTGAATGTGATTTGGATTGGCAATTTCGGCAACCATCAATGTTAATGGAAGCTTGTTCAAGGGTTTCGATTGATACCGGCACCAGCTAATCGTAGGCTTGTGATCATGGAACGTAACTTGCCATCAGATTGCAATGTATATTGATATTATTTTCTTTTTTTCATTTTCATCTGACGACTTTCCAGAACGTTTTGAAAACTTGCGAAATATTTGTCTTAGAGAATGTACAACTTCTTTTGGAACTGTCTGTTCAACATACTTAACTGCTCTCTTTAACAACTGATAATAAATTTTGCGCTTTTCTAGTTTATGATGCTTCAAAAGATGTTCCGGCAAGTTACTCCTAACTTGTAAGGAAGATTCGATTGGGCATACTCTTTTTACGGGATAATCATTTGTTTTGGTTTTCCGAGAAAATTTCGAATTAAATTGGCTTGTTGCATCTTCATTTTCTGGAAAAGTTTTCGGTATTGCTTCGGCCACTGAACGTTTGTGTCGACCTTTCGTTGATCTTGTCTCACTTTCCCAACCTGTCTCAATCAACTCTGCCTCTTTGAATTCTTTTCTTCTTTCAGCGGGTTCTACTAATTCGGTTGTATCATCTTCAATTTCTGGAAAAGTTTTCGGAATTGCTTTGGCCACTGAACGTTTGTGTCGACCTTTCGTTGATCTTGTCTCACTTTCCCAACTTGTCTCAATCAACTTCGCCTCATTAAATTCTTTTCTTCTTTCAGCGGGTTCTACTAATTCGGTTGTATCATCTTCAATTTCTGGAAAAGTTTTCGGTATTGCTTTGGCCACTGAACGTTTGTGTCGACCTTTCGTTGATCTTGGCTCACTTTCCCAACCTGTCTCAATCAACTTTGCCTCATTAAATTCTTTTCTTCTTTCTGCGGGGGTCTTACTAATTTGGTTGTATCATCTTCAATTTCTGGAAAAGTTTTCGGTATTGCTTCGGTCACTGAACGTTTGTGTCGACCTTTTGTTGATCTTGGCTCACTTTTCCAACCTGTCTCAATCAACTTTGCCTCATTAAATTCTTTTCTTCTTTCTGCGGGGGTCCTACTAATTCGGTTGTATCATCTTCAATTTCTGGAAAAGTTTTCGGTATTGCTTCGGCCACTGAACGTTTGTGTCGACCTTTTGTTGATCTTGTCTCACTTTCCCAACCTGTCTCAATCAACTCTGCCTCTTCAGTTTCTGGAACTATCTTATTACATGAAATGTGTCAGGCAAGTAATTAACGGTCAAAAAATTAACGAGATCAGAAATTAACGCGAATCGTCGTCAAGATTTAAAAGTGTGCAGTAATTAACGCGAATTCTCTTAGCAGTATGATTTTGAGTAAACTGGAAATTTCAAAAAGAGTAATAGACAAGAATTTTTCTTTTTCTGTGTACATACAAACTTTTATTTAAGTTAAAGTGAAAACTCTACATGAAGTTATATGAAAGGGTTATCCTTGATAATGTTCTTCTTCTGTTTCCTGGCCTCTTCTAAAGCATCGGTATACCTGCAGCCTTAAATCCGGACTTTATAATAGCTATTCCATCAGATGATTGGAGGTGCTGATATATCTCCTTCATCACTTTTGCATGTAGGGGTTTTAGCGTAGACAAGCGTAGATCAACTTGAATTGATGTAACGTCACGATTAGGATCGATTTTCAGAGCCTCCATGATAGATGTGAAATAATCACCGTAAGCTTTCTTTTCGTGCTTCTTGAAAGATGCATTGGTCGTTAGGTCTAGTGGTTGTAGCAAATGGGTCATGTTTTTTGGCACCATGAATGATTCTATGCCATGATGAGATACAACTCCCATTACTTTATCAGTGGATTGAGCCTTGAATGCATCCCATAGCAAGAGGCTCTTTTGAGTTGCTGGCAAACACCTTTCTTTCTTGATCTTATTTGTGTAAGGAACCAAGACTTCTTTGATTAAGCGGATCGTTTCAATGTTTTAGATTGTACGCCGTACAAAAGCCTGTTGGAAAGTCAACATTAGGAAGACATCGTGTCGTTTTTCCGGTGTAAATCAATTGGAATGGAAGTAAGACCATCCAATGTCCCACGAAGGGTTACGGTTATTGCTCTTTTATCATTTGAACCAGCCCGAGATACATGCTTCTCTCCTTTCGCAGCCATTGTGACATTCTCAGTTGCAACGAATTTCGAAGGCTGATCAACATTGATGGTAAGTTCATTTGGGATTTTATGTTCAAGAATTTTCTCAACGATCTCATGGAGGAATCGAGTTCGAACCTCATCCCATAGTGATCTTGTAATTGCTGGCCGGGAATTTGTTACCATACGGCGTGAAAAATTCATCCTTTGATACAACGAACGAACAAAGGATCTCGTTACTTTAAAGTCCAAGTATTTACCAAACCTATCTGGATTTGCACGGATCAAGCCATTTAAAACACCTGATACCACATGAATATTGATACCGGCACCAGCTAATCGTAGGCTTGTGATCATGGAACGTAACTTGCTATCAGGTTCCTCATCTAAAATTAAAGGCCGACCTCTAGGTTTACCAGTCTTTATGACTTCATCAACCCCCGTTTTCTTGTTTTCCTGGATGCCTTTTTGTACGTTTTCACCCATGGTCGTATGGTACTCTCCGTCAAAAGAGGAAACTTTCCTTTGAACTTTCTCAAAGCACATGTTACTCCAGCCATTGCAGCATACTTGGCGATTTTTTGCTTGGTTTTCTCTGTGTACGTCGTTCTCTTTCTTCACTTTAGTTGTTCGACAATATTCAAACTTTCTTGGACATTTTTCAATTCATTTGTAGATAGCCAACCAATTCGAATTTTATACTGGACTGAGAGGGTTCCATGTTTATTCAAACACTGTATCGTGGAAACCTTATGTTAGAGAAAAAATAACCTTTAAAAGAGAGCGTGATAATCTCCATGACAAGTTTGCGGTTGCATGAAAAGTTACTATGAGAGGAAAGTTTGGTCTAACCGTTGTTGGGCATGAACCAAGAGAGTTTTCTCGGTATATCTGGTACTCTAGTAAGTAAGTAAGTAAGTAAGTAAGTAACGGGAGTTTTTAGTCCTTGGGCTTCCATCCGTAATGGTTGGTTCTTCCGCCCGCCGACTTGCAACTATTATTTGACTTACCGCCAGAGATACGTATAGCATTGCTCTAACTTGCCCGAAGGCCAGTGTGCAGTCAGTCAGTCTATTCAAGAAGGAGCAAAATACAATGTTGAAGTTTTTAAAACGAAACCAATACCATCGCCCTTAGTTCAAGGTGGGCTAGAAAAAGCATGTGTAATATGGAGTGATTCTGAAAAACTATCTCTATTAATTGCAAGGGTTTATGCAGGATCTCAGTAGATAAAGTTTCTGCTGTCAGCTATCGAGATATTTAATCGCGTGATCTCGTAGCTATGTTTTTAATGATCTTCTTCCGCTTTGAGGGACGAACTTTTTTCTCCTTTTTTTTTCTCTTTCTTGACGGCCGCCTTGCACTGTAAAACATCTGTTAACGCTTTCTCTGCCGTCAATGGCGTGTCGGGTATAGGTAGTTTATCATCCATAATTTCAAACAACAGAAACCTAGAAATCATAAAAATAACTAAGAGTTCATAATACCACAATAAAGCAGATGTGAACCCAAACTAAATTCAAAAAAATGAACGCTAGACTCAACTACTAGATCACTAGAAGTATCCGTTCTCAAACTGTTTTAAGTTCTTTTGAAATCTGCCCTCATTGGAATACCGCATGACTCAAAATATCTCTTCATTTTCCTGATAATGATTTCTCAAATATAAGTGGTCACAATTTCCTCTTATAGAACTTTAGACTACAATAGACTACAAATTTTATATTCCATCTTCTTCATCATCATATTAGCTCTTTTTTATACGAAACAAAAATTTTCGAGTCAAGTTACTGTAGCAACAATAATAAAGAAGACTTCCTACTACTTGCTTTGGTCTTTAATTTGAAAAAACTAAATGTCACAATAAAATATAGCAATTTAGTAAATGATAGTATAATAGGATAGTTCAACATCTTCATATGATAGTTTTGGGCTTCACCAACTTACCGAACCAGATCCCTCATACCACTGGTCTTCTGGACCTTAGAAATACTAGACCTTAAAACATTCTGATAATTGTAAAAACAAAACAAAATGTTACCTTAAGCCTATACTAATATCTTCCAAATATGTATATAGATTGCAATGTATAGCAAATTCGTGTAATATTGCGTTCTTCCTCTGATGAATAGCTACAACAATAGTATTTTCTAGAGGAAAACAGTGAACAAAGAGTTTGAAATTACCGAATAATCTAGGAGACCTTGTTTTGATACGTTAGACAGGTTCATGTTGAAAATGTATGTTGCAAAGCAGGCGCACATTTTTCGTTAATTTTCAATGCAATAACGAGATTCGTATGGAAACAACATTGCGAGCACACGCCAAATATGAATTTCAGAAATGTGTGTTACCGTGGCGGATTTGGACTATACACGTTTTTTTTATAAGCAACACGTTCATAAGCAACACTAGTAAATTTTCTCAAAAAGTTAAGCAACAGTACTACAAGGATCTTACATAAATTAGCAACATAAAATTTTGAAATAATGCAGCACTAGCATTGCTACAGCATATTTCTTAAAATTGCCACACTAGGTGGTTACACTAGGTTGCAGTACTGTGTCCTACACTTTATACTTAAATACTTAAGCTTACACAAACGTATTCAAGACTGAAAATACATATTTTTTCAATTAATTCTTAGCAACAAATTAAGTAACATTATCACTAAAAAATGGTCATTTTTTAAGCAACATTACTACTAAGGTCTGACCTTGGTTGCTTATAAAAAAAAACGTGTATATCTTTTCGGAAAATTACGTCATCGATTCGGTCCTAAAGTGATCGATGCTGCATAACTTCCACACGGTCTAACCATTGTGTAGCTGAAACCAACGAAGCTTTAAAAGTAATTTTATCAATCTGGTTAAGTGCATCATAACAAATATCCGGCTGTTTCGCAACATTATGGTTTTGAAAATTAGCAGTTGTTTTTAAGGGACTCAGAAAGTTTGCGACTACGATACTTTGATTTTTAAGGATTTCATATCCAAACATCCTATAGTGGTTGGTGATTAAAATATGAATAAAATAGTATGAATATTTGATTTGCCATAATTTATCGAATACCGTAAATCCTCTAATATACGCCCGGGGCAATTATTTAATTTTCGAGATATTAGAGAGGGAAGCGTTTAAAAGAGGGAGGCGTTTATATCAAAATGAAGGAATTCTCTTTCCTTCCATTTCTTAATAATAATCTAATCAACAGATACAAATTCGTCATCTTCTTCATCTTCATCAAGAAGGTTGAATCCAACATTTGCTTCCTCGATAAGGAGTCTTCCAAGAGCGCAGCGGAACACGGTCCCTTTTCTTTGAAACAATGAATTTTGTCGTCTTTTCTTCCAACCGATTTAAGATTGACTGCGTATCCATGAAACGAATTGACGATCAAATCTTTCTTAAGCATTTGAATTTTTCAGTTA
The DNA here is from genome assembly GCA_027922465.2 of Turritopsis dohrnii. Classification (NCBI taxonomy): domain Eukaryota; kingdom Metazoa; phylum Cnidaria; class Hydrozoa; order Anthoathecata; family Oceaniidae; genus Turritopsis; species Turritopsis dohrnii. The sequence continues at coordinate 443,754 of BQMF02000305.1, forward strand.
GGTGAGCTTCATCATCAAAAGGAAAAAGTGTACAGAACGTTTCTCGTATTTAAAGAATGAATAAAAATTGAATTCAAGCGAACAAACCAAATGTGTTCTTTCTTGCTCCGTACATATCTCAAGAGATTCTAATGAACGCCCCCTTTAGGGAATTAAGAGACTCTAATAAACGAAGGGGCGTTTATCAGAGGGAGGCGTTTATTTCAAATTTTGAGTTTTTGGAGGGCGTTTATTGCAGGGAGGCGTTTAAAAGAAGAAGGCGTTTATTAGAGGATTTACGGTAAGCTAAGTTATGACAATGATCCGATTTACTAACATCATACTTGTTTACTGTGGCAGATGACCGGCATTTGCAAGCTATTGTGGAGCCTAAACAAGCAACCCGGGATAAATCAAACTTTGAATCCTCTAATGCAGGACGAAGCTTCAGACGGAAATAAAACTGAAGCAAAATGACAGAAAAACAGTGAAAACAATATCATCATCGGTTTACTACTATCACACTCCACAAAATCGACCGTAGACTGTATTGACATTTCCATAGGGGATTGTTCACAAATGACGTCAACCAATTTTTCAAACTTTTTGACCCCCCTCCCCACTCCTTCTATCAACCTGCGTCAACTTTGCGTTTCCCCCCTCCCCCTCAGTTGACGTCATCGTTTGAGAAGAGAGAAACTACAAGCATCCACGAAATGTAGTGATGCAAATGTAGTAATGTTGTGAAGTTCAAACCATTAAAGAATGAACCTTATTGACAGATGAGCTTACCCTCCTTGCTTTACTTTCGAAAATAAGGGACGACTTCCTTGTCATCTGCAATAACAGATATCTTGGATAAATAGATAAAGAAAGAAGGTTTTCAAAGATTTGTTCACTTATTATTCACTTGATGTACACGTAGATCGAAAGTATGTGTAATAAGTTAGTTAAAAAATATTCCAAGTTAAAAAAGTCACAAATATAAAATCTATAGGTTTTCAAAAAAACTTCCATTGCCGAGGCAGCAGTATATTTAAAAGTTAATGCTTTACAACAATACGTTACCATATAGTACATATTTATAAATAACATATAAATAAAGTTCCTAATTGACTTCTTTAGAAATAAATTCGACAGTTCAGGTTGGTTGTTGATGATGAAGGTGATGATTTATAATATCTGTTACATTCGAAAACGACCAGTAAAGAACTGGGCTTATGTCAGTCTTTCTTAAATATAGTTACGTACATACATCAAACATATTTCAGATTTTTATACAAAATGTTCTTCTACATAAACAGGGTTTAGAAATTCCCTGACTTTTCTAGAAAGTATACCATTTTCCTGGAAAAAATCTTCTTCCTGACTTTGGGTTACTTCTCCTGAAACATTTTTCAACATAAAGAAACTTCAACGCAAGCTCAAAACAATACAAACAGGAGTAAATACAAAAACTTTTGCAAAAATTCATTATTTGAAACACAATATAACAATGAACTTCATCTAATTTCAAACAAACTGGGCCCAAAAACAGGCTAGAATGAGGACCCACAAAGACCAGAAACAGGCTACCTTACCAATTTCAGACTTTTCTTCCTCCTGCCCTGACTTTAAAAAAATTCCCTGACATTCACTGACTTTCCCTGATTCTAGCAACCCTGCTACATGTCAAGTCCTTGATACCAAGTTTTCTTTTGTGTATGTGTATTTTCTTATTCTTATCTTTGCCAGTGCGTGCGTCCACAATTTTTATCACAATTATCATTCTAGCATACCGGTATTCGTTTCGTATACTTTTTTTTCTGATTTAAAGGCCCTACTTTTTTTTTTCTTTTTTTTCCTTTTTTTTAATGCAGGACTTAATTGATAACAGCATTTATTTGTTGAAGTGACAATCCTGTAAATAAATATTCGTTTAATAAAAATAATAAAAAAATGTTAGTAAATAAAAATTAATAATACGTAACAATTAAAACAACAATATATACGTGTAAACAATAAATGCCAAGTTTTAAGTCATTGGTAAAAAATATATCTGTTGCATGAAAATAAGAAATCCATAAGTCCATGTTTGAAAAAGAGGTAAAAATGTCCTAACCCTCCTAAAATAGGTGTTTAAACATTATTACACTTACATCTTGATGGAAAATGCCACTTTCTGCTTTTTTGCAAGTTTAAAAAAGCTCAGATATACATTCCGATATACAAACTATTATCACAAAAAGTATCTTAAAAATCCTTAAATTGTTCATTATTATTATCCAAGGAGCTACTTCTTAGAATTTTCTACCATTCTCACAAATTAAAACTTCAAAACTTGATTTATATACTTAGAAATTCTAAAATGGACTTAATGGCTTTCTTATTTTCATGCAACAAAACACTAAAATTTTGGAAGTTAATGGAATTTCATACGACATATCCACAAATGTCACTAAATCAAAATTAAAATTTTTTGGAACACACAGCTACAACAGCTTGAATATTGTTTAGTACCTACAAAAGCAAGTAAATCACAGATATAAATTCCATAATATTATTTTCATACCATTTCAACATTTTGTATAACTTCTATGTTCTATCCACTGTTCGAATAAAAATAGAAAACTTTTCAGTACAGCTTCACGTATGTTTTTCATCAGACTATCGTTCAGTCCTTATAACAGCTTTCGTTGTTGATGTCATGATCCATAAAATCGAAAAGACAACGTTTTCACTTCGTTTTTCATTGAACCATTTACTAAACATTAATATGATGCTCTTTTTAAACAAAGAAATATTCTAAACAACTTCTTCTGTTCTATTGCACCATTTAGATACCATACCTAAATACAAACACATATTGATTATGTGTCATGTTTCCATCATATCAGCCATCCATTGTCATATTTGAAACAAGGCCATTAAAAGTTAATCTTAAAAGTTTCAACAATTTTATATATACTTTTGACCACAGTTCGCCCACTTAAGTATCATACAAGTATGTGAAAATCTAGAAACAATTACAACATACTTAAGAGGTTCAGATGCTTTTCCGGCTCTGCCATATTCTGTAAACAATGTTTGGGAAGCAGGAGGAATAGTGAACGTGATGATGATTTGATTTATTCTGAAAACTATGGCCACCAAGGTAGAAATAGATCAGTGTATATATACATATATATATAAAAATACAAAAAAACTACATTTTAAATGTCAAGCTTTCGAGATTATTCTCTTCGTCAGGTATATATATATATATATATATATATATCCATTAACAATTGACAAATAGTACAAGTTCAGCTGATAAATTCTGTTTTTTTTAAAAATAAAATAGAGCTGTAATGAAGGTGAGTGAAGAAAGGTCATGTTGTAACAACTGGTGTTGCATGTTGTTCCAAGAAATAAAACATTGATAATGAATCGAATTAAAACCAAAGATGGATGTTCTGATTAAAGGTCTGGCGAGGAGGCGGGTAGAAGAGATGCAAGTGTTATGAGCTGTTTGTAGGAAATTTAGACTGAAAAGATTACACAAGTCAATAGGAGCAAGAGTTTAGGATTTCGAGTACAGGAAGTAACTTTGATAGATTTACATATTCAGAAACCTTAAGAAGTTTTAAAGAATATAATAGTTTTGAAGGATATCTAAAATAAGAAAGGCGAAGATCAATTTTTTGAAGTTTGATAATTCGATGTTGTTTTTTATGATTTCACTCTAGCTATATACTTGAAAAGTATAATTGGTGAATTAACTAAAAAACGCAAGTTTCTTTTTATATTTATTCATACAAAGCTTTTCGTGTCTTCCGACACATCTTCAGGTTTAAATTTAAATTGGTGGCTCTTTATAAATATATAATTGGTGGTATTGGAAGAAAATAACGCATGAGGCAAAGCCATTGCTGGCTAAAAAATAGTGTCATAGTATCAATAGGTGTACTGTTAGTTTTCCTTAGTTTGAGAGCAGGATAGTTAAAATAAACTTCCCAGTTAAGGTGAGGGTCTAGAAATAACTTCTTAACCTTAATTAACAAACACTACCAGAAGAGTCAGCAGAGAGAGTTATGTATTTTTTGCTGCATAGATTAAATCTATATTATATACACTTTGTTCTTGTTTGATTGTTGTAAAAACTCATTCAGTTAAAGCATTGAATGAAAAACACCTACAAATATAGACTATTCCTTTGTGAAATAATGTACAATAAACTTCCACATCACTCACACTGAACTCTCTTTAATCTCAGGTGGTTATTTATTAATTTCTACGACCATGTTGGCGAAATAAAAAAACTCCATGTAATTACATGCAAAACAACATACAACACAACACTTAAGGACTGTTAATAGCAAAAAAATATAAATTAACTGCAAAGAAATTGGTTAAGAAACTGCAAAAAGACTCTTCCCATACACTCCCGCCTCGTGGCCATCTTTACTGCGAAGAGACTGTGAACTGGACGGCAACCGAAGCAGATGTTAAACTATCCGAAAGGGATGCCAAACTATCCGATTGAGTTGTCAAACTATCCGATAAGGATGTCAAACTATCCGTAGGATGCTAATCTATCCCATAGAGATGCTGATCTATCCGAAAAGGACGCCAAACTATCCGAAAACGAATTAAGAATATTCTTATTATTATTATTATTATTATTAACGAATATTTACAATGAGGATAAACATTTCAGTGATATATTACACTGTTATCAACATGTGTCCTCATATATGTGTGTGCATGAAAGAGTAAACGTTAGTAAAGAAAACTATCAAATATATTTAACAATTATTAAAAAGCTAAAAACAAAGGCTGCGATGCAGAAATAAACTAAATGGTTGAGAAACGAGAAAAGTAAAATAGGAACAGTAGTAACCACTTGTATAATTTCTAAATAACAGCTTTCAAATAAAAACTAGTTAAAATAACTTCCCAATTCATTCATAAATTTCTGACCTTTTTCCTCTCGTATTTTCAATGGAAGTTCGTTATACCATTTACCACCGACGTATTTGAAAGATTTTTTGCCGAACTCTAGTTTATATTTAGGTAACTTCACCGAGATGCCATTGTTACGAGTGCTGACCGTATGTTGGTTGAGTTGAAAATAGTTTGAAAAGTTATGACAAGTGTCGTTTTCTAAACAGTTCTTAACAGTTTTACAGCAATTTCGTTTGATCAAATTTTCTATTGATGGTACTTCCTTTCCAGTAATTGATGAGACTCTTCTTTCCAGCGATCGTAGCCTCTGTTGTTGTGTAGCTGTGAACCATATATACAAGGATGGGTACAATAGTTGTCATGTATATCTTTAAGGCTATTTTTGACGTAAGATGACTGTTCAATGACATCATCAGCTTCACTCGACTGGATGCTTTGCGATATGCTGACTGGAAACTGTCATTTAGATATAGATTTTTATCAAGAGTGTGTCCCAAGTACACATACGAGGTGGAATTTGCAATAAGGTGGTCTCCAAAATAAACAGCTAGGTCGCGTTCTTGTGCTGCTAGTTTCTTACCGGTACCAAACAGCATCACCTCCGTTTTTCCTTTACTCAAGTTAGTGATAAGTTCGTTTTGGATAAAGTACTCATTAAGGTATTTCAGTTCATTTGTTAGTACTTTCTCTATAACAGTTATATCTCTATCTCCATAGTATAATACAGTACCATCTGCATACATTAAAATCTTACATTGGCATAGTTGATCGACGACATCGTTGAAATAGAGAATGAACAAGAGTGGTCCCAGGATCGACCCTTGGGGGACACCCGTCAGGACGTAAGTTAGATCTGAAGTGTTCCCATCGACGTAGACATACTGCTGTCTACTAAACAAATAGTCTGTAAACCATTTAAGCTCGTTATTGCGTATGCCATAAGACGATAATTTCCTGAGTAGCACATCATGATTCAACGTGTCAAAGGCTTTGCTGAGGTCTATAAATACCGTACCAACCATGTGTCCCTTGTCTACCAAATCCCTGATATCATCAACAAGTAAAGTGGCTGCTGCATTGGTGGATCGGTTCTTTCTGTATCCAAACTGGTAACTTGTGATGAGGTTATGGTCCTCCAAGTACGTTGAAAGTTGGATATGAATGGCTCGTTCCAAAATTTTGGATAATGCAGGGAGCACGGAAATTGGTCGATAGTTTGATGGTTCCTGAAGTGATCCCTTTTTGTATATGGGAATCACTTTCGCTATCTTCCAACCTTGTGGGATAGTGTTTGTGTCGCCTGGTGGTAATTGATCAGCACCGGACGCCTTATTCCTTTTGAATTGTTTCAGCTGATTGATGACGAAATTTTCTGTCACGTGATCAATTCGAAAAACGGCTGATGTTCTTATTGGAATTGTTGATTTAAATCTCCAAGCAAAGTTTGTCAGACGAAATGTTTGTTGTTTGAGTAAAATGACAGCATTTTGAAAATATTCACTAAAAACGGTTGCGAGGTTCCTCTGTGTATTCTCATCAGCGACTGCTTTTGATTTATACGGAAGTATTTTCTTGAGACAGCTCCAAAACTTCGAAGGGTTACCAGCGTTCTCATTTAACAAGTTTCTGTGGAACGAAGCTTTTGCAGATTTCATTTTATTGTTGCATTTGTTTCTGAGTGATCGGTATAATTTCCAGTCTTGGGTATTTTTTGTTTTTCGAGCTTTTCTCAATAGTCTATTACGATCTGTCATCATCTTTCGTACTTCAGGAGTAATCCAATCAAAGGGTTTTCCTCTGACTCTTTTTGTTATAAACGGTGCGTGTTTATCGAAAATTGATTTGACAGTTTCATTGAAAAGTTTCAGAGCTACGTTAGCATCTCGTAATAAATAAAGTGGTGTCCCAGTCAATATTACAGAACTCATTGTTCATACTTTCGGGATCGTATTGTGCGTAATTTCTGCAATGAATCGTCCTTTGTTGAAATTTCATGTGATTGATTCTCCTGAGACAGCATATCATATCATGATCACTAATTGCAGTTTGTATGACCTTGGTATACGGTATTAATGATGGTTTATTCGTTGCAATTAAATCGATCAAGGTCTCTGAATCCTTTGTTACACGTGTTGCATGTTTTATGAGTTGAGTAAAGCCATGCAATTTTAGACTGTCTTTAACGACTTTATTGTTGTCTTCTTTAAAAAGTCGACATTAAAGTCCCCCAAAATTATCGTCTCTTTGTTTTCCATTGATACTTTCGTCAGGAGATTATTGAAAGTTTCATTGAAATTGGTTGGTAAATGTTTTGAGTTAATTGGTGGTCTGTAAAAAGTCGCTATAAGAAAACTTTTTGACTTTGTGACAAAAATTTCAATCCATAAACTTTCAATATTTTCCGCCTCCAGACCGTGTCTTCTTTTCCAGTTTATACTTTCTTTAATATAACAGCCTACTCCTCCTCCGATTCCTTTTGTGCGATTTCTTTTCACAAAATTATATCCGTCAATATGATACAGCTCATTTTTATCGAGATGACTTTTGTTACGAATGTGTGTTTCAGAAAGAGTTATGATATCAACATTTTTGTGTTGGTCAATAAAACAAGTAAGGTTAGCTAAGTTGTTAAACAAACCCCTTATATTTTGGTGGGCAATCTTTATCCCTTTCTGTGAAAATATGCTGTGTGCTGGTCCAGGATTGTATTCGATATCTCCACACAAAAATAACAACACGATAAACGATTTGTGTCTTCTTGAGTTTATAATATTTGTATCTTTCTTCTTAACATAAAACGATGTAAAATTATGATTCATCATAACATCACCTAAATCATCTTTTCCAAGAGTTATACTAATACCATCTGGAGATACAAAACAGGATTTTCTAATACATAAACTTAGAAAAATCACAGCAAACAAAAATTTCAGCGACACGTCCGTTCTCTCCGCCATGTTGAACTTATACTTATACTTATAATATACTAGCCGCCAAGGCGGCGTCGCTCGCCGCCCATGTCCACCTGCTCTGTATCACTGTATCAATAAACGTCAAATTTCCTTATAAACGGCTCGTACATCTTGTGTTCAACCAGAAGCAGATTCGAAGTCACAACCTCTGGTAAAACCAATCTTTTATCAATGTAACAATACACTCAAAACGTATAAAAACTTCAACTTTTTATTAACTTTTGTTTTAAAAAAGTTACGCGCTCTAACATGGGTGCTATCAAACGTAAGGGGGAAATGGTTTCTCTTCTTAAAAAGATCACACGGGAGGAGAGAAAAAAAGGTACGTGCTAAATGAATAAAGTGAATAAAAAAACGTTCGATCTGATATAAAATAAAATAGATTAAAAGAAATCGATTAAAACAAATTAAGACAACTATTATGACAAAAGCAAAAAAAAAATATTTTGTTTTATGATACTCTTTTTTTACCTATCGGTTTTTAAACATTTTGATTGCTCGAAAAAAAAGCTCACCCGTCTCAGACAGTCAGGCAAGGATACGTTAGAATACACTGGCAAACTGAACATGCTACCACGTTCTGCCAAGGCTGCTTTTTGCCCAAAATGTTTTATCAGTTAGTTTCTTTGTATTTAGTTGATGTATTGTTTTCAAAGCCAAGTCAACGTGGAATATAAAACTAACAAAATAATAAAAACGAAACGTTATTCCTATTAGTTCATCAGCCAAAAAATGTCACGTTCGATTGGGGTTGCAATGTATTTGTTTTGAACTCAGGTCGCACACAAAAAAAGAAATAATTTCGCTCACAACTCAATCTACCATTTTGCGTGACTTACAAACAAACAAACAAACAGACAGACAGAGAATCGGCTATTAATATATAGACTAGCCGCCAAAGCGGCGTCGCTCGCCGCCCATGTCCACACCTGCTCTGTATCACTGTTTCAATAAACGTCAAATTTCCTTATAAACGGCTGGTACAACTTGTGTTCAACGAGAAGCATATTCGAAGTCACAACCTCTGGTAAAACCAATCTTTTATCAGTGTAACAATACACTCAAAACGTATAGAGAGAAAACTTCAACTTTTTATTAGCTTTTGTCTTAAAAAAGTTACGCGCTCTAACATGGGTGCTATCAAACGTAAGGGGGAAATGGTATCTCTTCTTAAAAAGATCACACGGGAGGAGAGAAAAAAAGGCACGTGCTAAATGAATAAATAGAATAAAAAAACGTTCGATCAGAACGCTTGACAATTAAAAGAAGAAATTAATTTATTAAAAGAAAAGCAAAATCAAAAAAACATTTTGTTTTGATATGATACTCTTTTAAACATTTTGATTGCTCAAAAAAAAAGTTCACCCGTCTCAGACAGTCAGGCAAGAGTTAGTTGAAAACCGAACATATGCTGCCACGTTCTGCCATTGCTGCTTTTTGTCCAAAATGTTTAATCAGTTAGTTTCTTTGTATTTAGTTGATGAACTGTTTTCAAAGCCAAGTCAACGTGGAATATAAAACTAACAATAATGATAAAAACAAAACGTTATTCCTATTAGTTCATCAGCCAAAAAAAGTCACGTTCGATTAGGGTTGCAATGTATTTGCTTCGAACTCATGTCGCACACAAAAAAAGAAATAATTTCGCTCACAACTCAATCTACCATTTTGCGCGACTTACAAACAAACAAACAAACAGACAGACAGAGAATCGGCTATTAATATATAGACTAGCCGCCAAGGCGGCGTCGCTCGCCGCCCATGTCCACCTGCTCTGTATCACTGTATCAATAAACGTCAAATTTCCTTATAAACGGCTCGTACAACTTGTGTTCAACCAGAAGCATATTCGAAGTCACAACCTCTGGTAAAACCAATCTTTTATCAGTGTAACAATACACTCAAAACGTATAGAGAGAAAACTTCAACTTTTTATTAGCTTTTGTTTTAAAAAGTTACGCGCTCTAACATGGGTGCTATCAAACGTAAGGGGGAAATGGTTTCTCTTCTTAAAAAGTTCACACGGGAGGAGAGAAAAAAGGCACGTGCTAAATGAATAAATAGAATAAAAAAACGTTCGATCAGAACGCTTAACAATTAAAAGAAGAAATTAAATTATTAAAAGAAAAACAAAAAAAAAAAAAACATTTTGTTTTATTATCTTTTTTTACCTATCGGTTTTTAAACATTTTGATTGCTCAGAAAAAAAAGTTCACCCGTCTCAGACAGTCAGGCAAGAGTTAGTGGCAAACCGAACATGCTGCCACGTTCTGCCACTGCTGCTTTTTGTCCAAAATGTTTAATCAGTTAGTTTCTTTGTATTTAGTTGATGTACTGTTTTCAAAGCCAGGTCAACGTGGAATATAAAACTAACAATAACGATAAAAACAAAACGTTATTCCTATTAGTTCATCAGCCAAAAAAAGTCACGTTCGATTGGGGTTGCAATGTATTTGCTTCGAACTCACGTCGCACACAAAAATAGAAATAATTTCGCTCACAACTCAATCTACCATTTTGCGTGACTTACAAACAAACAAACAAACGCACAAACAGAGAATCGGCTATTAATATATAGACTAGCCGCCAAGGCGGCGTCGTTCGCCGCCCTTGTTCAGCATGCGTTGACTTCACGAAAAATAAAATTAAGGAATTGGCAACCGAAAGTGATCCCATGTTGTAGAGCTCGAAAAACTGATCAAGAAAATGTATGGGATCGTTCCGCTACGATCAACCGTTACAGAGATATCATTGTTCAAAGATTTTGATGACGTCACAGACCCCTCCCCAAAAAAGTTAGACCCAAATTTTTCGTCACCCCATCGCCTGTATCGCGGACCCCAAAAAACGTCAGTTATCCCTATTGGTTATCGAGATAATTTTCCCTAAACGTCGCATTCGATTAGGGTCTCAATACAATGGTTTCACACTGACGTCGCGCACAAGAAGAGAAATAATTTATGTGTGATCTTACATTGCTGACTCCCCGATTTCTTTCGCAGTTCACATCTACCATTTTGCGTGACTTACAAACAAACAAACAAACAGACAGACAGACGGAGAATCGGCTATTAATATATAGACTAGCCGCCAAGGCGGCGTCGTTCGCCGCCCATGTTCAGCATGCGTTGACTTCACGAAAAATAAAATTAAGGAATTGGCTACCGAAAGTGTTTCCATGTTGTAGAGCTCGAAAAACTGATTAAAAAAATGTATGGGATCGTTCCGCTACGATCAACCGTTACAGAGATATCATTGTTCAAAGATTTTGATGACGTCACAGACCCCTCCCCAAAAAAATTTTGCCCAAATATTTTCGTCACCCTGTGGCCAATTTCGCGGACCCCAAAAAACGTCAGTTATCCCTATTGGTTACGGAGATAATTTTCCCTAAACGTCGCATTCGATTAGGGTCTTAATACAATGGTTTCACACTGACGTCGCGCACAGGAAGAGAAATACTTTATGTGTGATCTTACATTGCTGACTCTATTTAGCAGTTCACATCTACCATTTTGCGTGACTTACAAACAAACAAACAAACAAACAGAGAATCGGCTATTAATATATAGACTAGCCGCCAAGGCGGCGTCGCTCGCCGCCGATGTTCAGCATGCGTTGACTTCACGAAAAATAAAAATAAGGAATTGGGAACCGAAAGTGTTCCCATGTTGTAGAGCTCGAAAAACTGATAAAAAAAATGTATGGGATCGTTCCGCTACGATCAACCGTTACAGAGATATCATTGTTCAAAGACTTTGATGACGTCACAGACCCCTCCCCAAAAAAATTAGACCCAAATTTTTCATCACCCCATCGCCTGTATCGCGGACCCCAAAAAACGTCAGTTATCCCTATTGGTTATCGAGATAATTTTCCCTAAACATCGCATTCGATTAGGGTCTCAATACAATGGTTTCACACTGACGTCGCGCACAAGAAGAGAAATAATTTATGTGTGATCTTACATTGCTGACTCTCCGATTTCTTTCGCAGTTCACATCTACCATTTTGCGTGACTTACAAACAAACAAACAGACAGACAGAGAATCGGCTATTAATATATAGATGTTGAATAATTAAATGTGAAGATAAATCTATATATTAATAGCCGATTCTCCGTTTGTTTGTCTGTCTGTCACGCAAAATGGTAGATTTAGTTGTGAGCGAAATTATTTCTTTTTTTGTGGGCGACGTGAGTTCGAAGCAAATACATTGCAACCCCAATCGAACGTGACTTTTTTTGGCTGATGAACTAATAGGAATAACGTTTCGTTTTTATTATTTTGTTAGTTTTATATTCCACGTTGACTTGGCTTTGAAAACAATACATCAACTAAATACAAAGAAACTAACTGATAAAACATTTTGGACAAAAAGCAGCCGTGGGAGAACGTGGTAGCATCTCGGTTTGCCAGTGTATCCTAACGTATCCTTGCCTGACTGTCTGAGACGGGTGAACTTTTTTTTCGAGTAATGAAAATGTTTAAAAACCTATAGGTAAAAAAAAATATTATAAAACAAAATATTTTTTTTTGCTTTTGTCATAATAGTTGTCTTTAATCGATTTCTTTTAATTTATATCAGATCGAACGTTTTTTTTATTCACTTGATTCATTTAGCACGTGCCTTTTCTTCTCTCCTCCCGTGTGGTCTTTTTAAGAAGAGAATCCACTTTCCTATTACGTTTGATAGCACCCATGTTAGAGCGCCTAACTTTTTTTAAACAAAAGTTAATAAAAAGTTGAAGTTTTCTCTCTATACGTTTTGAGTGTATTGTTACACTGATAAAAGATTGGTTTTACCAGAGGTTGTGACTTCGAATCTGCTTCTGGTTGAACGAGCCGTTTATAAGGAAATTTGACGTTTTTTGATACAGTGATACAGAGCAGGTGGACATGGGCGGCGAGCGACGCCGCCTTGGCGGCTAGTATATAAAATAAAGCTCTATGGTTCACAAGAACTTTCGTCGCTATCACTATCGCTGGTGTCGTCGTCAAAATACACCATATTGAAATTGACCTCTTCTTCAGTTAATTCGTCGTTGTATTCAATAGATCTTGTGTCACTTTCACAACGGGCTCTTTTTTTTTGGTATTCGTCTTCCTAAGAGAAAAATATTTTAATTTCATCAGTTTATGTGAAAATCAATCGCACGTATCTGTCTTGTAGAAGTAACTAATACCTTCGAACCAGAGTGGTTGTACCGAATTTCCTTCACTGTCGCATACCCATCCATTTAAACGGAAATCAGGTTTCACCATCATATGACTCGCACATTGAAGCCATTTAAAGATCTGATGATCGGCACAAAGAATATGCTGTTTGATAAATCTATCGACGATTTTCCTTTCATTTGCTTGTATAATCGCACTTTGGTCTCAACTAGTGATTCGCCTTCTTCTAAATAACACATGTATTGTATAAATCTGGACACCTTCTCTATCATATCCTCTTTCACCATGATCATCCCAGTACCAACTTGTAAGCCAAGATCTTCTAATAATGAAAAGTTTTTCTTTTGATTTACACACCAAAAACTTCTGTAACACATTTTGCATCATCAATGATAAAATGTCTCAATTGACTTTTTTTGTCCTTGTTTGAGCTTGCCATCAGGTGTAGATATGCTCAGTGGTTAGGTTGGTTAGCGGGTAAGCAAATGAATCCAATAAATTCACGTCACTTCCTAAAATTTCATCAAATGCCTGTTCATCCTCTTTCGAAACAGTTACGACTTTGTTTGGTTGCTTCACTTTCTTCAAACCAGTATTCAAGTTGTTCTTTTTGATGGGCTTGAAAAAATCAAAGTTTGCATTGATTAAGCGCGTAATCCATTTCATATTCAATTAATGTCCAAACTAGGGCTTGGACATGCTTTGAGTCCGTTTCTGTTGCACCCTGAGTGGTTTCTTTATGAACGGACATAGTAAATAAGTTAATCTCTTAGTTCTTTAAACGTTCTTTAACCTTGGCTTGTATGTGCGTAGTGACTATCTAATTGTTGACAGCATTTATATCAGTGCTATGCCCTAAACACCACAAAATGTCCTAAAAAATCTAAACAATCATGAAGCGATGAATAAGGAAATTCTGCGTTCCTAAGCTTTGAGAAGGAAAAAAGAGAGAAAATTACATTTAAAAGCACCTTCTTCCTGTCTCATATCTACAGAACAGTTAAACTGCTTTAAACTTTCTGCCTCAACCTAAGTTTTTATTTTTGTCGAGGTTTTTGTTGCACATTTTCCATTCCGGAAAAAAGCAAAATTAATACCCATGACAACTCTGTGATTGTGATAAATCGCTTCCCGTTCTTTCAAAAGTTCTCATCAACGATTCCATCGGATTCTACTATGACTCTTATCAAATGCATCTTGGTATCATCTTTGTTTTGCAGACGTGTGTTGGCCTGAGATAATGAGGCAATGTCTCTCAATCTCTCGACCAAATTCGATACCAGCCTCCAGTGTTAAACAGGCACGCTTTTAATGATGCCAATATAATGATGCAATAACAATTTTAAAGTATTCGAGTAAATATTTCGAGTTAGTAACATCATGAACTGACTACGATAAGCAAAACACTTCTAAAAACGTTCAAACTTCAAAGAAAAGATTCCGTTGTGAAAGTGACACAAGATATATTGAATACAACGACGAATTAACTGAAGAAGAGATCAATTTCAATATGGTGTATTTGACAACGACACCAGCGATAGTGATAGCGACGAAAGTTCTTATCTCCACATTTAATCATTCAACATATATTATCAAAATGCCCAAGTGAAAACACTTTTTTATGAAAAGAAATGAAACTGCCGAGTCAGCATTTTTTGCTCAGGGAATTTACTTATGTGGACAAGATCAGAAACCAAATTCTGACCAAAATTGAGGGGTTACATGTCACAAATAGTCGAAAATTAGCCAAATAAATTAATTTGCAAGATTTTTTCAGGTCTTTTTCTATGACGTTATCAAAATTTTCAAGAACCTATAAAACCTCAGGACTAAATTTTCAAGCATATGTTTTGATACAATTTTTGTTCCATTTTAAAAGATCTTTTGATTGATATATAATAATATGACTTTTGATAGATAACATTTTTACTGACCGTGAATTATGACGGCATCAAGCACGTGACATACAGGCATTTCCAAAAAAGTCACCTGGCAGATTTTGGTTGTCTGCGGTCTCCTCTACAAGATTCCATTGAGAACATAAACATTAGGCAGAATGTCAGATTTTTAGGCTATGTGTCCTGTCCATATCAAATTCAAATATGGAATTATGCAATTATTCAGACATCAAAGTTTTTAGTTTTAATTG
Source organism: Turritopsis dohrnii (assembly GCA_027922465.2). NCBI lineage: Eukaryota > Metazoa > Cnidaria > Hydrozoa > Anthoathecata > Oceaniidae > Turritopsis > Turritopsis dohrnii. Next base: position 458,957 of record BQMF02000305.1, read on the forward strand.
AAAACGAGGCATGTGTTGTTACTTTTTAATAGACCACTTGCTCACAGAAATGTTATATTTAGTTCCTGGAAATAAAAAGTTCTTCATTGTATTTTTCATTTGGCCATCGCCTTATTGTGAACTTGCTGTAAAACCGTGTGCCGTAATATTTGGCGGCGATTATATAGGTTTGATTAGAGAAAGCTAAGGGCATAAAGGTCTATTGAGCACCAATAAGATAATATGTTACTTAATACCTTATTACATGAAATGTGTAAAGCAAGTAATTAACGGTAAAAAAATTAACGAGATCAGAAATTAACGCGAATCATCGTCAGGATGCAGTACATTAGTATGTTAATTACAGACGGTACATTTATTAACGCGAAATTTTCAAATTCGCGTTAATTACTTGCTTTACACATTTCATGTAATTTTATGTAAATGCTGTGGAATAAAAATCCGTTCCTCCACAACTATGACAGAACATTCTCTGAAACTGCAGTGTTCTTGACACATGCTTAAACTATATATTCCTATACAAAACAATGTTTTGTTCCTACATCTTTTTATATTTTGTTTCGCTAGTAGCCGCATGAAGACATAATGAAGGTGTAAACACAGTTCTCTGTATATTCTTTAAGAGGTTATATTGCGTTTATAGGGAGAATGAGAAGAGTTTTAATCCTTGTACCGTTGGGTTTAATCTGTTTAGTGCTGTATTTTTTAGATAAGGTAAGCTATTTTAGTTCAAGAATAGCACTTCTACAGCTGTTCTTCTCCTGTTGCTATCACTTAATGCTATTACTCATTGTTAAAACTATGTGCCTCTTAATACCAATTTTAATTATTTCATTATCTAATCGGAGGCTTGTTATACAATACAACAGTCATGCAATACAAAACTAGAAGCTTGTTATGATTTGTGGCAACTATTATGAGAGTAATAGAACCATCATTAATTTTTCATTTTTAGTTTATGACTCTCTCTCAATAAAAGTTTCTACGTCACAGTGATTTTCGACGATTTTGCCCACTGGGACATGATGATATTCATAATAGTATATCACATTCTTTTTTTATTATATCATAAACTTTTAACATGATGTAAGTTTTGCACCAAAAATTTACCGTGGTTGAAATACAGCACTTATAGGTCAGTGTTTTTTCTGGGTTCCCTTATTCAAAGCTAATTTGTTGCATTGCACATTGAAACTTAGTTAAACATACTATCGAAATAGATTCATGGAAGATTGAAATGAAGAGCATTTCTAGATTAATAGCTATGCGCTTCCAAAGTTAGGAGCGCTAAATCATAGAAATATTCCACTAGACGATCAGAAGAAATGTTCCAACCGACATATCGTCGCATCCGAAAATGCTCTTCATCTGAAATTAAATACGGTTAAATGAAACTATGCAGTTCATCGAGCTAGCTTAATATAAATCACATAGAGCGCTTTGGGACGGCATATTCCAATGGAGAAACTAAAGCGTGTTCTAAATCACTCTCCTTTCACTTTACTTTATCACACATTTCAAGTGTGCAAGTTTGAATATACCATCTATAAATGTTTTATAAGAGCTTTCCCAATAATTAAGAGCACTCAAGGATTCTAGAAATCCATACCTTTTCTTTTAATATTTGGTCAATGGAGAATTTCACCATCTTTCTTAAAAATTTCTTCTGACTTTTTAAATTTTGGCAAATAACAGGTAAATTGTCTGAAATATCATTTCAAATATCTTTTTCTTCTAGCAAATAAATTTAAGCACAAACAGAGCTACCAATGATGAGATATTCCACATTTTAAGAAAAATATAGCGTCTGAATTTGAAATAATACATCACGATCGACTGTTAGTGATGTCGATCTGATTTATTCTGCTTCATATTAAAGCCGTGTTTTATCATGTAGTTCCTTTTTATTTCCATACAGAAACATTTGGGAACAAAAATTCCATCAGCAGAAACTCATTTTTCAAAATAATGAAAAAGCGTTTTGTTGTTTTTTTTTTAATACCAGCTTTATTCTTTTATGAAATTTAATCCTTGTGTGGTCTTGGTTTTTTTGTTACTAGAGTATCTACTTATTTCAAGAAACAAAGAAAAGACAAAATGGGCATTTAGAAAGGAATTATTCCAATTTTAGTCCTAAAATGGAAATTTTTGCTGACTGATGCAAATTTTCACATTATTAGTATTTGTTAAAATTTGAATGCTCTCATATGAAATATTCCATCCTTGGTTGCTGTAGTGTCAGTGAGAAAAATTGACTATACAAGTGTTTGGAACTTTAGATTGATATTGAACAAGTTCAAACTGTAAATAAATACAAAAACTGAGTTGAGAAAAATATTCATGTCTATGTGAGAAATCTATATGAAATTTGATATATAAGTGAAAAAGAAACCTAACCTAAGTTGCTCCCATGAAAACAAAACCTGAGCAAAAGCAAAAGAATGAAAAGCCAAGACAAAAAAAACTTACCGGCTTGCCTGAGTATGAGGCTTGTGAACAAGCTGAATTGAGTGGGTGAGTCTCATATAAGTGAGTGTTGACTACACATGAAGAGTAGTAGACTATTTTAAAAGTTCATAGTCTGAAAATTGACTTGAAATTGATGACTAAGTCAAGTTGATGTTCACTCCTTGAAGGTCTGTTATGAACTGACTGAGAAAGTGAAAGTAGGAGCTTTATAGTGACACGTGAGAAAGAGTATAATATACAGACCTAGAATTAAATATGCAAAAATGACAAAATGACATAAATTAACATAAAATATATATTAACCAAGACTAGAAAGTACACAGAATTACAAATAATACTAAAAAATACATGAAAAATGCCAAACAAAGAAAAACACTGAAAACACCTGAACTAAAGGTGAATGCTTTTACACTCCCCCAGGAGATATGAAAAATTGATTGTCCAATTCACATTTCAATTTCGTCAGCACCAAGAATTAGTATCAGAGTTCGAACTGAACGTGTGGTCTCACGTTTCACCTGTTCATTGGCATTCTGATATTCCACAACCACTTTTCGAACTCTTTCGTCTCGGTCTCGACTTATCGACTTAATCATACCAAACTGATATTCTGAAGAGAGGTTCGACTCTTGTTTCGTGAATAACACCACGTCACCTTCCTTGAGATCACGGTCTGAATTGAACCATTTCGTTTCGAGACTTGCAACGGTTGTGTGGGACATCGGTCATTGTTCCTGCCCAACATTAAACGGTTGGGGGTGATAAGGTCTGCCATCTCAAAATCGCCTTTGAAATTCCTGACTGCAATTGGAAGGTTGTTGATTGAATTAGCAATTGAGGAAGTGAGAGTTTCCCATTGCAAAATTGATAAGTGTTGTTGATGAACGGACTTTTCAATGGATAGACGAATTTCCCTGATCTTCCGTTCAACACGTCCATTAATGTTATGGCCTCCAACTGGACGTGTGGAATATTCCATTGTTGAATTTTTACTAATTTTGTTGCTGAGGTCTTGGAAATCCATTCTTATTGTTTCACATCCCTTGACAAGTTGGCTGCCTTCGTCGACAAGCAGCTTCTTCGGGTATCCCACTTCGCATGCCAGTCTTGTGAAGGCTTGGAGAAATGATGTGGTGGAATAATCTTCCATGACCTTTATTTTTGTAGCAGTTGTAGTTGCGCAACAGAAAACCACCAACCAAATTTTGACAGTTGTGCGCTTATGGTGGTTTGAGTAGGAGAGGAGCGGTCCAGCAAGATCTGTCTGACTAATGTAGAATGCCAGTGCAATAGTGAAGTTGTCTGGTGACAACGGTCCCATTGCTACTTCAAGTTGTTGCTTCATCAGGTATCTGCATCTTGTACATGAGGATCGAATGAGTTTTACGAGAGACCTTCCTTCAATGATGTATGCAACTTGAAGTACATATCGCCATGTGGTTTCTACACCAGAGTGCTTTGCTGTTGGGTGTGATCAGTGAACTTCATTAACGATGGAATATGCTAATGGTGATCCTTTGTCAATGATTGGAACAAAGAAATTGAGCGTGCTCAAATCTTTCATCATCGAGGTGACCTTGCCGAGAGTTGATGCTTCATCAGTAGAAAATATTCGGCCTGTATAGCAGATGATGCCATCCTTCATCTGGGAGATTCTGTTGTACTTCTGTGGTGAAACAAATTTGATGATTTCTTGAGTGGCTTTTCGAAAGAAATATCTTTCAACTTCTTTGATATCATCTTCAACGTCACACTTCATGTGTTGAGGTTTGATGGATGACAAGGACCAAGATTCTGACAACTTGGGAGAAGCTTCTTGATTTTGGATCGATCAAGTATCTGGAAAAGTTGTAGTACTGTGAAGTTTCCCTTGTTGATGTTGAAGCAAGGCATGCTTTGACTTCATCTGGTTGAGCCGGGGGCTCCTTTATTTCCTTCCTCATCAGTTGGGTTTCTTGTGCACTCAATGATATTTCTTCTTTCGATAAAGCTGGAAATTCAGATGGTGACAGTTTCATCCAATCATATGCATTGATCCAGTGAGAGTCAGGTTGGATGATGTCGATTGAAGAGCATCTTCGAGTGCCAACATCAGCAATCATGTTTTCGGATTTAACATATTGCCATTGAGTTTGATTAGTGAACCTCAAGATATCTATGACACGACTTCTTGTCCATTGCTTCAGACTGAGGTTCTCGTTGCAGATCTAGTACAATACAATTTGGGAATCTGTGAATTTGAAGAATGATTTGTGTTTTTCCCCAAATGCACGTTTGACGATATGACCAGTGTGGGTATTGAGTACAGCTGCAAATAGTTCTCCTCTTGGTTGGGTGTAATCTTCGGGTACGACTTTTGATCTTGCAATTTGATATCAATTGGCATGAATAGTCACCATTCTTTCTTTTAAAACATAGATTGAGCTGCATGCCATTTCTGGACTTGCATCACCAAAGTCGAGTGTTTGGATGTCAAGGTTTCAGGCATCTTCTGGGACAACAGCACGTTTATAGCGGATGTCTTTCATTTCATTCATCATTTGAAAGTGAGATACCCATACGTTTCGTAGGTTGTCAGACAGAATATCGTCCCACTCCATCTTTCGCTTGACCAACTCATGAAGGTCCATTTTCATTGTAGCGATAATTGGTGTGATAAGACCAGTGATGTCGTACAGTTCTCCAACCTTTGAGACGCAATGACGCCTGGTAAGATTGGTTGGGATTGTTGAATCTGAGGTTGGCTTGCGTCCACGGTGTTTCTTCGCAAAATTTAACTCTTGAACATCGAGATGACATCATCTTTGGGGTACCACTTTAGACCGGCAACTGATACTGATTCGCCATCACTTGACATTGCTTCTTGAGGGTGTTCACCAGAGAAAGTAAATTCCTTCAGTAACCATCCACCATGACTAACGACAATTTCCAAACCGTCTGCAAGAATGAGGACTTGTGATTTGGATTCAGCTCCTGACAAACAATCGTCAATGTAGGTATCTTTCGTCAGGACTATGTAGACTCTGGGATAATAATCTGTGAGGAGTTTGGCAGTTTCCCTCAGTCCTTTTTCAGCCTGGTTGCCACTAGATTTCACCCCATAAATGAGTGTCATGATCATCTTCTCTTCAGGAGGTTTTGATGGGTCCAGTGACTCTTGCCAAAGACAACGTTGTAATCCCCAGTGAGATTTGTCGAGTTTAATTGAGTTGTACATCTTCCGTACATCAGTGTGAAGTGCTACAACGTGTCCTCTCCATCGGATGAAGATATCCACAAGCCGGTTCATGTTATTTCTGCCTTTAGCCAATATGTCATTTAGTGAATATCCACTCCTTGTTGGCATTGAAGCATCAAATACCACTCTGCATGGGGTTGACACAGAACTTTCCTTCCATACGGCTCTCCATGGAATGAAATTGTTTAGATTCGATTGATTAAGGAGGGTTTGATCTTCTTTCGATAGGTTCTTCACATATTTGACATAACCCAATGATGCAAGTTTTTCTTCTGATTTGATGATATCTTGCTTATCGGCAGGATTCTTCTGGAGTCGCTTCAGTTGTTGGTTGTAAACTTTTAAAGCAACATCTCGGTTTGGTGACAACAGACTTGGGCTTTTGATGAGTGGAAGAGTTGCAGTTGATTTTCGTTGAGAGATATCGACAGTGACAGAATCGTTGATAATGTCTTGTTCTGTTTCTTCTTTGATGCTCATTATGTCATTTGATGCATTCTTGAGAGTTGGACAGCCTCGGCACTTGACACAGCGATACGAGACTTCACTGCCAGCTTGATCGACTTTGTTGAATAGTTCAAGGTTGCATTCGTCAAGATTGGTGTCAACATCACCAAATCAATCACAATATCCAAGTAAACGTACATCTGGGTTTGCATGGTAACCATTTGAGAACAATCTGAGCTGATTCTGGGCGAAGTGACTTGATTGGTTGTGAATAGTATCAAATATTGCGTGGGGTCCTCCGATCAATCCGCATGAACCATCACTGTTGAGGAAGTGCGACTCATAGATTGTGAGACCAGATAACATCTGAAATATTGGCTTTGGAAAGTAACGTAGATACCGAATGCCGATAATGAAGTCCACATCTGACGGTAGGTTCATCAAATCACCACCGTTCCTCTTGAATTCATCTTTGATGTCGTTAAGAACTTCACCATTGATGGGGTATTGTGGAAATTCATTGGTGATTCTATCCAAGCAGGGTCCTGACATCACAGCGTTGTTGTTGTCTTTGAGTGGTAACGAGACTTGATAAATCCCGTGGTTAGAAGGACTTGAGATATCACCAATACCGTTCATTTTAATGGTGCCCGAGAACAACTGTTTTGCCCTCAACCCAAGACGTTCGACAGCTCCATGACGACTGATGAAATCGCTGCAGCCGCTGTCGTAGAAGATGGTGAACTTCTCATCATTAACTGTGATTGGCTGCACCACGAAGATTGCATCGTGAGAGTCATCATCTGATTTTGACTGAGGATTTGATTCCTTGGACTTTGCCTTGAATGAGCTGTGAAAGATTTGGATGTCCTTGGAGTAAGCAGGAAGTGGGTGCTTCAAGATGCATCGTGCCTTGTAATGCTCAAGTATGTCTTTGTTTTGTTGGTCATTCCTATGTTCCTCACACACAAAAACGTGCTTCTTTGTTGCATATCCGTTGTGCGATTCGTGCCTGCAGACAAAGTCGCGTTGACACTTGCCTTCCTTGTGCTTTCCTCCATCGATCTTTGCCCCAGGTTAGAGGCATTGGAAGCATAAACCATTGGACTTCAGGAATTGGAATCGTTGAGCCGTTGACATCTCTGCGAACCTCTTGCAGGAAAATTACTTAATGAGTTTTGTACCTCTCAGTCCGTTGCTTTGGAAGTGGTCACTTGCGCCACAAATGACGCAAATCGTCGATGATGATTCATTGCTTGAGGATGACGAAGGTTGATCGTCAGGGGTGCTACTCGGATACCCTAAGAAGGCTGACTTGCTTGGCTTTGACGCTGGCTTGCTTGAATGGATGTGCTTCACAGCCATTGATTTCGACGTTGATTGAATGACTAACTTCTGTTGGTGAATCTTCATTTCTTTCTCGAGAAATTCGATGAGTTGTTTCCACTTGTACTTCCCATCTCTTGATTCTTCACAGGAGATTGTCAGCCAACGCATCATCCGTCCTTCGTCAAGCATGTTGATGATACGTCGTAGAGCATCGCTGTAGAATAACTCATTTTCAATGTTATGAGTTGAAGCCAACATCATCAGGTCCCTCATTGTGTTGGTAATCTTTGAGAGGAACTCAATTACCTTGGTGGGATCTCTGGATGTAGCTTCGGACAAAATGTTGAAGAGATCTGAAAGCTTGTGTTGAAGAAGGATCTCTTTATCACCTAAAACGTCTTTAAGCCGCTTCCATACATCTTCAATGTCATCAATACTTTGGACAAGCGTGAGCGCTTGCTTGCCCAGGTAATTGTTCTTTAATAACTCCGCTTGAAGACTTTTTGGCACTGAATCATCGTGAAGTTTTAGAAATTCGTCGATGAAGGTGTAAATGTCTAACATTGAGTCGCATCCTGTGAAAGTTGGGAGCTTGATGTTGAGTTTACTTTTCTTGAATGACTCAAGTTTGGTTAGTTCACGGTTTTTAATCTCCAGGTTTAATTTCAGTTCATACGTAGCTCTTGTATCAAACAGTTTTTCATAGTCTGAATTAAGCTTTGCAAATATCTCCTTTTTCGGACGTAGTGCGATCAGCTCTTTCAATCTTGTGGAGATCTCTTTGAGTTCTTTGTGTTGAGAATCGAAGAGTGACTTCCGCTTGTTCAAGTCTTCGTTGCTGATCCTCAAGACATTGGTGCAGGTGGAGCTTGCGTTGAGGTAGGTGATGGAACGTTCTATCTCCTTGATGATAAGCTCAGCCTGTTGATTGTTAACATCCTCGCTGAAGCGGATGCTGGTGAGGTGGTGCGTTTGGATGAGCTGATTGATTGACTATATGTACGTACTGATGCTCAAGATTACAGCGGTAAATGACTTTTGGTAATTCGCTTCATACTCATCTTCGTGCATAAGGAGTTTCAGTTCTTGATGAGTGGAACGGTATTTGATGCGAAGGTTCTCAATCTTGCTGATGCAAATCTTCATCAAATCCAGAGATTGGTTGATTTGGTCTGCGGCATTGTCGTTGATTGAGTCTTCGATCTCATCTTGGAGAGTTGCTTCTTGTATGAGCAGCTCCTTGACTCTGTCTGCCATATCAAGATGGTGTAAGTATGCAGTAAGGGTGGGGTGTTTGTCCTGATCGTTGCGTCTGTTTTGAGTGATCAGTTGTTCAACTTCAACTGAAGGACCGACTTCAGTTGATGATTAAGTTTCAGTGGAGGGTTGATTTGTGTTAGGTTTTGTGATTTTTTTACCAGTAGTAGATAGGATGCTGTAATCAAGTCTGTCTTTTCTCCTTGGTAGCATGTGACCACGCCTTTAATTGATAAAATCCTCAGTGATGCTCGCTGTTTGAATGTAGTGTCAGTGAGAAAAATTGACGACACAAGTGTTTGGAACTTTAGATTGATATTGAACAAGTTCAAACTGTAAATAAATACAAAAACTGAGTTGAGAAAAATATTCATGTCTATGTGAGAAATCTATATGAAATTTGATATATAAGTGAAAAAGAAACCTAACCTAAGTTGCTCCCATGAAAACAAAACCTGAGCAAAAGCAAAAGAATGAAAAGCCAAGACAAAAAAAACTTACCGGCTTGCCTGAGTATGAGGCTTGTGAACAAGCTGAATTGAGTGGGTGAGTCTCATATAAGTGAGTGTTGACTACACATGAAGAGTAGTAGACTATTTTAAAAGTTCATAGTCTGAAAATTGACTTGAAATTGATGACTAAGTCAAGTTGATGTTCACTCCTTGAAGGTCTGTTATGAACTGACTGAGAAAGTGAAAGTGGGAGCTTTATAGTGACACGTGAGAAAGAGTATAATATACAGACCTAGAATTAAATATGCAAAAATGACAAAATGACATAAATTAACATAAAATATATATTAACCAAGACTAGAAAGTACACAGAATTACAAATAATACTAAATAATACATGAAAAATGCCAAACAAAGAAAAACGCTGAAAACACCTGAACTAAAGCTGAATGCCTTTACAGTTGCTCCCTTTCAGATTTCAGATTTAAAGCAGGAGAGCCTATTTTTCAATCATGAAATCTAATGTCTTTCATTCATTATAAAGATTATTTACTTTATTAAAAATTATAAAATTCTAGTTTGATTTTAATGGAATTTCCCTTCCTAATGTGCACTTCGACTTCAAAATAGGAATAACTATTTCATAACGAAGACAATGCTTTACTTGTATCGATTTGTATCACTAGGATTATGTTTCGTTGAGTTTCTACTGTAACATGCTTTAGTATTCGTTGTTCCATAGCAATATTTCTTAAACAGAAAAATGGAATTTGTGATCCTATGGTTCTCCTTTTCCTGAAAATATTTTGCCAAGTAAATTTATACCATGAAACTAAGACGTAGACCCATTTTCAAAGGTTCTTTTCACTAAAGTACGTTTCAAATGAACTTGCACAGTTACAGCTTGGCAAATTTGAAGGTTATGAGATATTTCTAAAATTCATTTTGCGCTGTGTCAAGCTTAAAAAACACTTTTTCATGATATAACAAATTTGGAAGAATAATGAAAATGGAAGAAGAAAAACGAAGATGAAAAAAACGAGCTTTTCATAGAAAAGAGCAAAAGAGCTCAATTTTTTGTCAGACCAACTTCAATCTTCGATCATTCAAAAGGCGAAATAATTTTTCAAAAAAGTAAATTAGATTGCAAGACATAATCCTTTAAAGTCGCTTAGGTCGCATGTTTCTCGTGTTTACAAACTTGTAAGGATTTGATGAAAACCGGGAGTGGAAAGATTTTGCAACTGCAATGGTAATGAACATTCATTATAATTGAGAATACGTTAGACATAATGACTACGTGGGCATTTAACTTTATACAGTGTGTATCAAAATGTCTTATCCACCAACTTTCAAGGCGTATATTTCATTACATGTCTGATAAAATATTGTGAATTTTATATCACAAGAAAGAGCTTTTCATGCTCTATCCGTTAATATAAAATGGTTACCAAAATATTTGTTCTTCGAAAAGATATTGAAGAAAAACTCAACGATTTGGCTCATTAAATTCTTAAAAGTCAATTAACTGACATGCTAATGACTTTTTAATGGTGTAATTTTCTTTTGTTGTGCCGATGAACCTTTAGAAACTTTTAAGTATAGCTTTGCGTATTAATTTCCCATAACAACTAATCTTAAAAATTTCAAATAAAAATTTTTTACTGTGTGATGCTTTTTAATTTTTTTATTGTGTTTACAAATGGCCTTCATTGAAAAAGAGTTAATTGACTTTTAAGAATTTAATGAACCAAATCGTTGGGTTTTTTTTCAATATCTTTTCGAAGAACAAATATTTTGGTAACCATTTTATATTAACGGATAGAGCATGAAAAGCTCTTTCTTGTGATATAAAATTCACAATATTTTATCAGACATATAATGAGATATACGCCTTGAAAGTTGGTGGATAAGACATTTTGATACACACTGTATAAAGTTAAATGCCCACGTAGTCATTATGTCTAACGTATTCTCAATTATAATGAATGTTCATTACCATTGCAGTTGCAAAATCTTTCCACTCCCGGTTTTCATCAAATCCTTACAAGTTTGTAAAGTTGGTGGATAAGACATTTTGATACACACTGTATGTCATTGCATTTATTGTCTCGATACGGTGTACTGTAAAAGTATCCCTTTGGGATTGATATAAAAATGTATGACTTATACACGAGTAGTTTACTTGTGTAATTATTCTGATGAATAGAGCTTATTAGTTTTCCACTAATCATTGCTTACTCCTGAAAAATTAATGAAATCATAACAGAGTGAATATGTTAAAATATGCGATCTAAGCGATTTTAAAGGATTATGTCTTGAAATCTATTTTCCTTTTTTGAAAAATTATTTCGCCTTTTGAACGATCGAAGATTGAAGTTTGTCTGACAAAAATTGAGTTGTTTTGCTCTTTTCTATAAAAAGCTCGTTTTTTTCATCTTCGTTTTTCTTCTTCCATTTTCACTATTCTTCCAAATTTTTTATATCACGAAAAAGTGCTTTTTAAGCTTGACACAGCGCAAAAAGAATTTTTGAAATATCTCATAACCATCAAATTTGCCAAGCATTTATAAAAACTGTGCAAGTTCATTTGAAACGTACTTTAATTTAAAAGAGCTTTTTAATAAAAAATTTGTTTCAGTTTTCACGTCAAAATACAATGGAATAGTCATTCCAAATGTGCTCTTCGAAACTGATTTGAGAAATTCAACTATCCGTGGGTAACAGCTTACTTAGACTCACGAAATCTTTTTATTGCCTTCTCTATACAAATAATGATAGATTCGTTGATTCTGGAATAACTCTTTTCAGTGCGCTCTTTAAAGCCATCAAAATATCTGCAGAATGATAATATACTTCTTTTCTCAATTTTTTCTGGCAAAAATTCCTAAAAATGGTCATTTAATCCCCAAAAAATTGTTTTTTGGAAATTTGAAAGGACCACTTTTCGCCATTTGAAAAAAACAAAAACACTCACGTAGATTTTCGTTTTAGAAACCTGCGACCTACAATTCTATTCCTAAGCCTTCAGCTGCAACTTCGTTTTCAACCGACTTAAACCTTCAACTTGAATCAAAAAAGAATTTCAAACATCAAAATGTGAAGGTAATGTGAAAATATTAATTATTTATCTTGACTTGGTCACCCTCTCTTTCAGACCTTGTGAAATGTTTTCGCCATATGTCAAGCTAGTTCAAAATATTCAAAAATAAAATTCGAAAAAAAAATGGAAGTTCGAAACATTAATCAGAAGTGATATCACGATTAATGTTTGCCCCCGAAAAGTGACCGTGTTTGAAATATGCCACTTGAAAAAAAAAAACACTCACATAGATTTTCGTTTTAGAAACCTGCGACCTACAATTCCATTCCTAAGCCTACAGCTGCAACTTCGTTTTCAACCGACTTAAACCTTCAACTTGAATCAAAAAAGAATTTCAAACAGCAAAATGTGAAGGTAATGTTAAGATTTTAATTGTTGTTCTTGACTTGGTTGCCCTCTTTCAGGCCTTCAAAAACATCGCGATGTAAACCTCGCAAAATTTGTTTGTCTGTTTAAAGAATCTATAATGATGTTTTATGGTCTGAAATTGCTATAGTGTGTATCAAAATGTCTTATCCACCAACTTTCAAGGCCTATATTTCATTACATGTCTGATAAAACATTGTGAATTTTATATCACAAGAAAGAGCTTTTCAATGTTAATTGACTTTTAAGAATTTAATGAACCAAATCGTTGAGTTTTTCTATAACATCTTTTCGAAGTTACATTAATGGATGCGGCATGAAAAGCTCTTTCTTGTGATATAAAATTCACAATACTCTATCAGACATGTAATGAAATATAGGCCTTGAAAGTTGGTGGATAAGACATTTTGATACACACTGTACATAAACCACATGCTTAAGTTCACTGAATTTGAGTGTGATTGAGCCCCCATCTGAATTTTCTATTCCAATGAGAAATTCCATTTCAACAGTGAGAATCAAACTTTATTGATGTATGTCAATATATAAATAGTGTCACATTTTCTTAGAATGATGAACACGACGAATGGTGCTATAGGCCACCTTTCAACAAGACATTGAAGGGTAAAGAATTTAAAATTTCCAAAGAGCTCTGGGAAGCGATAAAGTTAGACAACTTTATTCAATCATCCGATGTTAAGGCCTCTGACATTGTTTTTGTTAATGCTGCGAGTTCTAACCATCTTAAAGAAACAGCTGGTGCTTTAGCGTCAGTCCAAGAGTGGTTTCCACAAAACAAAGTCATTTTTTATGACATCGAATATCCACATGGAATGGGAAAAGAAGCGGATGTTGTAAGTGCTACAGAAAAATGAAATATTCTATTAACATCAAAGATTTAGGTCATCTATTAGATCAACGCAATAGCAGTTGATCTTTCAATAGCATTTGTACATTATATTTGTACGATTGTTATTCCGAGATTTTTTGTATTGCAGCTTTATATTCGTGTTGTGTTGGAATAGAGACTATATTTTTACTCTATGTAGAACTTTGAAGAAGCCATAGTAGTTGAAGCAGTGTGTTTCTTGTAAGTGTAGCCATGAATACATAAAAAGTTGATGCCAAAGTAGAAAGTGAATTTGTAAATACATGTGTAAGTAAGGATGTACATGGTGTCTCAGAAAGACTTATCCGCAAACTTTCAGTATCTTTTTCTCAAAAATCACTTGTCAAAGTATTGCGTTATTTACATCACAAGAAAGCCCTTCTTCAAAACTTTTAAGAAAATGATTATTCTTCGGAAAGTTATTGAAGATTTGCATCATTACTTTCTTAAAATCAAACTTGCACAGTATCCTCGTTTGAATTAATACCTTATTTTTATCCTCGTTAAATTCTAACTTTTTTGTAAACTTTGAAAGATGTGCCATTACTATCTTGAAATAATGGAATTGTCGTTAAATTCAATATAACAAAAAATATCAAAAAGTTTACAACGTTTAGAATCATTGAACTAAAATCTAATCGTCGTAATCGTTAGACCCAGTAAACACAAAAACGTCTTCAAGACGTCTTTCAAGATACCAAAAGGACATCTTTAATACGTCTTTATTTGGTTGGAATCTGTATTGCTTTAGACTAGTTTGTTTCAAAGACGTCTTAAAGCTGTATTAAAGACGTCTTTTTTGCATTTTGAAAGATGTCTTAAAGACGACTTAGAGACGTTTTAAAGACGGCTAAACTTGTACATCAAACACTGTGTAACTCGCCGAAATTCATCGTATCCTTTGATTTCTCATGAAGACATCTCAAAGATGCCTTTGAAATTCGTCTAAAAGCGTTGCAAATTTCTTTTTTTAACCGTGAAAGATGTCTTAAAGACGACTTAGAGGCGTTTTAAAGACGGCTTTTGCGACCGTCTAGAAGACATCTTTGAAACTCGTCTCAAAGCGTTACAGATTCCAACCAAATAGAGACGTATTTAAGACGTCCTTTTGGTATCTTGAAAGACGTCTTGATAACGTTTTTGTGTTTACTGGGGATCTGTACCAGGCTTAGCAGTTGAAACGTTCGGAATTGAATGAAAAGGCATTCTCCCTCCTGTAAATCTTCAGGTACAGTACAGGCGTCTACCATTCCGATTTTTTGACACAAACTTGTACATCAAACACTGTGTAACTCGCCGAAATTCATCGTATCTCTCACGCAACATTTTAAAAGCGGTTGAGTAGATGTTTTGTAGTACTACAGAAAATCTCAGATGTATCTGCTCATCATATTTCCTTTGATTTCTCATGACATATTAAGCTTAAAACGTCGTATGAACCCGTTGTATACCTTATCAGGGAAAAAAAAACGTCGGTAAAAAATTTAGTTGTGGAAACTTTTAGTCGGGGAAAATTTTAGTCACCTAAGTCACATATATTGATGATTCTTGTCAAGAGTAAAACCTGAGTAAAACCATTAAGTGAAGTAAGTCTCATTCCTCTTGTTATTAATAGATTCGCACAGCTTGCAACGTCGCTTATAGGATATTCGACTTTAATAAGTGGCCTCCTCACGTAAAAAGACTGACAACATATGCTTTTAAATTACTAATTATACAGGTAAGGCTAGTTGATTTAATTTCCTATGTAAAAGTGTGTAACATACTCAAATGCAACTGAGCCAACTAAGTCATCATAGAGTTTTTTATGTTCACCAGAATATTATATTTAGGAAGTCTTAAAAGAACATTCAGCCATATTTTGGATGGATGCTTCGATAACGTGGCACAGCAATAATTTACAACCAAGTCTTGAAATAGCGGATAAATTGAATGGCCTTTATATGCCTTTACCGACCACTTTCTCAAACTATGCCATGACTAATCCAAGGATGTATAGCTACATTCCAACCAACGTAGAACAACAGAAACAAAAGGCAGCACAACAAATCGGTGCAACAGGTTTCTTTATCTACCGAACAGAAGAAATTTGGGATAACATATTTAAATGGAGTCTACTATGTGCCTTAACAGAAGATTGCATATCACCAAAATCGCAGAGAGGATGTAACCTTGGAAATATTGGCAATCCAACAGCTTACAGTGGCTGCCATCGATTTGATCAGTCGTTGCTTAATACATTATCATCAAATTTTCATCAGTTCGACTGGCCTAAATTTGTGGTTAAGCAACCTAAGAACATAATTGATATACAAAGACATCCACGTGGAAACAATTTAAAAAAGTGTATGCAATAAGCGTGTAATTTTATCGAACCATGAATGGAACGGATTGGTTTCAGTGCATCAAACGTAGGATTTGTAACATCGGATACATTATGATAAGTTGATAAATAAATATGATAAATTATGATATTATAAATATCATATGTATTCAAACATAGTTCCCGATTGGGCAAAATATTACGTTAAAAGCAGCGTTTCCTTCTCCTTCTAATTATCCGTTCACTTTGAAGACAGCAATTTCAAGCCAAGACAAGATTTAAGAGGCCTGTGAATTATGTTTAAACGTATTGTTAAGGGCATACAACTTGATTATAAAGGGTATCACCAGAAGGTTATAATTTTCAGCTAACAAACGATCGATGGGCTAGTTAAATTTATTTATTTAATACTTCGACCTGTACATCTAAAGATGACCTATGAATCGTGTAGGTCGAAGTATTAAATAAAACTAGCCGCCAAGGCGGCATCGCTTGCCGCCCATGTCCACCTGCTCTGTATCACCCCACAGACCCCATTAAACAACATATTTCCTCATCAACGGCTACAACTTGTGTTCAGCCACAGGCAGATACGAAATCGCAACTTCTGGTGTGCAGTCAGTGATGTATCTTAACGTTTCTTCAGAGTGTCCCAGTCGGGCAACCAGTGTTCCAAGTTTTTGTAATTTTGGTTGCCGGAAAAAAATACCTGCCCAAAATATTTGAACTTAAAACCAGCGATAAGCGAGGGACGTATAATGGGAGAACTGAGGTTTCTAATGGCTCCTGGATTGTTTTAACTTCCTAAAGCTTGTTTGCACATGAAGACAAATACATTCCTTGTGTTTCAAATCTTGGATGTTCTCAACTCAGGCGGTCGCCTTTAAACTTAATTGTATAAAATCTCCGCCCGATCTATTACTGGTGTGTACGCCATCGCGAATAAGCTATCACGCTGAACGTCATAATTTAAGACCTCTTTACGCCAAATCTAGAAAACAATATGGACGCAGTATAAGTTAAAAGTAATTTGTTTTGTTTAGTAATCTGATAATATCGGATAATTGTTTTAACCACATCTTTTAATATCATTAGATACGCATAGATTAAATATTTCAATGGCTAATGACTGCAAATGAGGCTTTGATCTTCCCGCTTCGATGATTCTGTACACATTAACGTTAGCTAACAGTATTCCACTGAACACGCTCGTTTAGCAACATAAAAGCAACAGACTGTGAGACGTATTTCACAACATATACTCGCGGTAAGTAGTAATTGGTAATACTTCCTAATGCTAATGACATTGAGATAAGTGACCAGCAATCTTAGATATTTGCTCCGCTGTTACTAATAGAAAGGAGACAATTCGCAATAAGAGTTTTTAAATTTTTTAACTACAAGCCCCCACAAAATATTTGGGAAAACCCCCTTCGCCCTGATCTCAATGTTGTATGAAGTGCTGCTAGGCCCCCGACTACTTCACCCCAGAAACATTCTGTTATCTTTCAACATAAGCAACATTGAATTTGGGGGCAGGGGGGACCTGGCTTATCAACTTGCAGGGGCATTTTCCCTTTTAAAACCAATATTTTAAGTTTTCCCAATATATTTTGTGGAGGGTTGTCTGAAAATTTCAAACTGAAATGCTTGATTGCTTGGCAACCGTGTGTGATAGGCCTTTGATTTTTGGTTCTGTAAATTACCATTGACATTAAAATTGCAGTGATAAACAGTTTTTCGAAATATCCGTAATGGCGGACTTAGTTGTGACAGTTTGGCTTTGCACCATGTGGATCTTCTTTTTGTTGGAAAACCTAAACAGTTCTTCATATAACTAACTTGTTTTGATCATATGGACATAATTTTCGTATCTCTCTTTCCCAGAAAACCTCTCTTTCTTGAAAGAAACGTTTTCTTTCCAAAGTAAACAAAGAAAATTAGCAGTTTGATATTCCCCCCTTTGGATGAAGACAGCATATAGAAAGACTCCTTTGAAATGCCTGTACATTTTAAGATATCTGCATCAAGAGATGAACATATCAGGAAGAACAGTTTGCAAAATGTGCCCAATGTATTCATCATCAAGTATTTATTGACATGCTAAGAAAGCTACCTATTCTGTCTGGCAACTCACCACAAGATCCACAAAAAAAGGGAAATCTACCCAGACTAACTAAAAGAAATAAGTGTCCTCTTATCCGTCAAATACCCAAGTTACCAGCTGATGCTAGTTCATTCACTGTAAAAAAAAAATGGCGTGTCGAAGCAGACATACGCAAAGATTTACACGATTCATGATATGAAACTGTCCATTTTACAGACCTTGTTCTTATGAGAGAACTATAATAAGTAATTTTAAACTTAGGGATATCATTGTACACGTTACACACACGTTACGCACACGTTACACACACGTTACACAAACGTTACATTTAATGTTCTAAGAAATCTATAGGGAATTTGACACGTTACACACTTTTTTTTATAAAAAAGATATGTATTTGTTTTTTTTAAAAAAAGTTGATGTAACGTGTGTAACGTGTTCCAAAACAGTGTACTTTATTGAAAAGTCAGCCAAAAAACAAGTGTAACGTGTGCGTAACGTGTGTGTAACGTGTGTAACGTGTGAAACACTTCTGTTTCTACTTTCATTATGTCACATTTTGTTTTGTTTGAGCCATCCTACACTGACAAGATGTCCTAAGTAGCAGTCGTAACTAAGCACAAGTCCATAAACTAAATAAACAAAACCCCCTTTATAAAATCTATGTATATATATATACCTAATACATGAGGCAATGACTTAAACTGGACTCCAAAACTGTTTCTCAATGGTAGTAAAGGAGTACAGGGAATTATAAGCACAATTATTTTGATGATGAGATATCTCCTTCAAGATAATGACCTTGTATTTCACTCTCTATAGTATATATAGTCCAGTTTATTTCTGCTGCCTTCAAATACTTGATACATTTTTCTTTGGCCTGAATAATCATAACTGTATGTTTGTACATACTTTCTATAGCTTTGGCTATCAATGGTGTGGCACAGTGACATGCATAACCATTTTAAACTTGTATGGGATACATTGGCAGCTCAAACTTGATGGTATGCTTATTTGTTTATCTTTTTAATAAGACTGTCTGGAAACCATGACTGACCTTTGTGTGGCCATGTAGATCTGTTTTTTGGCCAGAAAGTCTTTGTGAAATGCCTGTGTGTTATTGAAGTGCAGTAAATAGAGATCTTTTTAGTATTTTGTAGGCAAACCTCTGTTCATTTGTTTTTTTAAATTCAGACAAGCCCCAACAAAATATTTGGGAAAACCCCCTTCCCCCTGATCTCAATGTTGTATGAAGTGCTGCTAGGCCCCCGACTACTTTTCTTCACCCCAGAAACATTCTGTTATCTTTCAACATAAGCAACATTGAATTTGGGGGCAGGGGGGGACCTGGCTTATCAACTTGCAGGGGCATTTTCCCTTTTAAAACCAATATTTTAAGTTTTCCCAATATATTTTGTGGAGGGTTGTAGTCTTGTGGTATTTTCAAAATCATCAACTTAGTATCTCAAAACCTAGTCATTTGCCAAATTGACTAGGCTTTAAATTTGATTTTTGGAAATTTATTGTTAAGCCAGCACGTTGTCAGTTGTTTTGAATTGTTTTAGAATGGGATGCAGAGATTTGATACGAATGAGAACCAAATATCCCATCGTCGAGATAAATCGCTGAAAATATGCCCTTGGAACGCCATTTTCTGACGATTGATCGCATCAATTTTGTGAAGGCGTGTAGCAAACACTGGCCAATCCAAAAATTAAATTGACGAATACAAAATACTTGGTGACACCGTCTGGAAAAGTACATGCAAAACCCAAATACTTTTGATGCTCTGGGGCAATTGGTATGTGGTAGTAACCATGTTTCAAATCGAAAGTTCCAAAGAAATAATTATTTCCGACACTGTTTTTAAATTTTCGTACTTGAATTTTGTAATATCAAGGAAATTGTTCACGTCGGAAATCTAACACAAGTCTCAATTTCCCTAACTTTCCCGCAACTGTGAGTGGGTTACGACAATAAGGGGCACTTTTCATCTCCATAACACAACTTCCCTTTATTAACTTTTGAACTACATTTTGAATTTTCCCTGCCACAGAATCTCTGCACTATACGCTCAACTCAACTTCTCGGTCCCGTGTTCTAAATACACAGAAAACTCCATACGCTAACGAAGAAACACATAATGGAGAATCCTGTACCAACTAATGTCAGAGTAGCACCTGAACTTGATGGTTACATTCGAAGTTTATTACAAACTAACATGAAACATGTAACATTAAAGCAGGAGAAAATCTTAAAATCTCTGCATGATAAATTGAGAAACATTTTTTGACAATTGTCATTGTCATTGTAACTTTGGACAGTAATATATTCTGAAAGGGATAATCACCCTGATGATGATGCTCTAAACAAAATGGGACAGTGGTTCGGGCAAACAGTCCTCCTGGTATCTCAATTGTTCCAATCATTCTCCTACCACAGAAGGGAGAATCTGCTTCATACATTAATAGATTCAAATTCGAGAGTAAAGGATATCTTAAAAGATCATTCCAAAGTAATAAAGACAAACTGCTGTTTGGGGAAGAATTTGAAGCCTTGTTGATTAAAGAACCAAAGGCACTCAAAAAGTCAGAAGCTTTGTTTACTGGATTGTCTTCTCAAGGACAAAAGTCAACCTCACCAGGAGCAGTATCGAAAAAGTTGCCCTTTCTGAAGGGCCCCTTGTTTCAAGGGAGAGGCAGGGGGCAAAGATTTTGGAAAACTGCCAGTTCAAACCTCTCAACACAAGGAAGAGGTAAGAAACATTTATCCGTCTTTTCAATAATCAACATTTTGATGAACAAATTACCTATGTGGAGTCATTGTAAGTCTTTTAACATATTTATAGTCATTTTTTAAAATTTCTTCACTTATATATTTTTTGTATCATAAATTGTTTTTCTCTCTGTGTTTCTGCATGACCAGCAGTCTCTTTTGTTTTCTTAGTCTTAAATAATTGGCAGCTCTTTTGCATGCCTTTTTTGTTTTCAATGAAGAAAGGCAAAAATGAATGAATGGTGCATTACCACTCATACAAGCTCATGGTAGTTTTTAACATCATCAGTTATTTTTAGTCATTCCTTTCCAGAATTCATCTTTGTAATGTGTGAGAAGTTTGCTTTTGAACTCATTGTAATCATTAGAATAAGAGAAGAGAAGAGTAAAATTCGCATTTTTAAGGAATTGGTAACTTCTTTTGATTTTAATGCAATCCTGCATTTATTCGCAATCCGATTTTATTCAATTCACTTCAAAGACAATCATGTTTGTTTCATTTGTAGTCATGTCCTCAGTTAGCATAGATGAAAGTCAATTGATGAGTGTTTGTATCTTTAATTTCTACATAAACATTTTGTTGAATTAAGTTTTGTTGCACAATTTGGACACAATTTTGAGACCAGACCTGTTTGGTTTTATCATTGAATGTCTTGTTCCTACTATTACTTCACTATTACTTCAGTTATCACTCATGAATTCCTATTTTGACCTTCCTGGAACAAAAACGTGATTTTTCCATTTTGCTTCACAGTCAAAAGTTTTTTAACTTTGGCGAAAACGCAGACCTTCAGGCCTTGTGTCCTCTTGTTGATAATATAAATACGAATTATTTATTTAACGTATTGACAGGAAAGTCAGCTAGTGAGGATAGTTCAAATTTTCTATGCAATGTTGAAGAAATTGGTGTCACTGCTCCTGATGATTCGATCGTATGGTAACAACCTCAATAAATTCTCAAATGCTCTTAACAAACAGAAGATCAAAGTCTTTGCAACAGAAGCAGGGAATTTCAAGATCTCTAATTTTACAGAAAGCAAGTTGGCGCCTGTTATTATGGACAGAGATACTTTTGGCAGTATCCTGTTTCACGAATTACAGTCTTAAACAGATATAACACATGCGTTGAAGTACGTTTAGACATACCATTATCATTATGTCACACTAATAGAATCACGCAAAATCCAAGAAGGGAAACGTCCAAATGAGTTGGAGCGAAGAGTGACAGTTAGTCCGAAAGATTTGTCCGAAACATTGATCGATGAAATGTTTTTCTACATATTTTCATTGGTTTGCCATCGACATTTGGTGCGGCTGCCGCAAATATTTTCCAACAAAATTCACAAACAGATAGGCGATGAGATCCATCTCGTGCTTGACAAATTTGTAAAACCATCAATCAGAAAAGTGAGATAATATATGCGACGATAGAAATGTCACTTTTCAAATAACTAGTCCAGATCAAAAGAGATCATCAAATTGGCTACAGGCGTCATGGAAAGATCAATTCAAGGAGTCTTTGATGGCATTTCGCACCAGTTACTGGAAGAGTAATTCACTTCATTCAATTTTCTGCGCCTTAGCGAAGGAAATTGTTTGATTTAGACATTCTATCTATCAATCTCTGTAACAGTTTTTTGCCATTTTTGGAAAGTCCGTTCGGATTTTGGATTGTTTGTTTATTCAGAATAGTTAATGACAGAGCCAAAACTCTATGCAAAATGTAATACATAAAGGCCACTTTCAATATTAATACACCTTTCCCGAATTTCCGTTTAAATGCCGAGTTAATGCTTAGTTATCAAGTTTAGCCTCGTTTCTATGTATTTCATTGTTTTTCTAATTGCATAATGTTTTCAGTAAGTAATAGTTTCTCGTTCTTTCAGTTCCCCAGTGGAATAATTACAAGTAATTAAGAGTTTGAAAAAGAGGCTAAACTTAGATGCCAGGTTATAACACGGCGTCTAAACAGAAATTCGGGAAAGGTCTATTCATAAAAATAATAAGCTTTTTATACTTTTGAAATACTTTTAGAAGTTATTTTAGCCGTTTTATATTTAAAACTTCCCAATTCAATTGTCTTTAAAATTTCTTTAAAACGTCAGTAAAATATGCACACCAAACACGTAAATCGTTCTCGAACCGATTTGGTTTATGTTTTGAGGAAATTGTAGAATTAGAAGAAGCTTTGAAGAAGAATTTTAAGACTTTATCTACTATTGCAATCGAAATATAATCATAAGAACATTCCTTATGGAGGAAATATTGATGTTCAGCTGACTCTGGGAAAAATTCTTGAAAAAGAAGGTGAAGGTTTGATAGTAAACGAAACTTAGCTGTGAAAAAAACTTTCAATATCGCAGCAGAAATGTATATTATAGTATCAAAACATTACTGGTGAATACGTCTTATCAATAAATGCATGAAACATGTTCATTTCATTTAATAAATTTTACACCGAAAGTTGAAGATATTGACAAAAACAAACAAATGAAATTGTCATAAGCAGCACAAATCACTAGTGAATGAATTGACCCAAACATACATACATACTGAAAGTATAAACATGTGCAAGATATTGGTGAACGATATGTCTTATAAAACTGTTTTTCTGGCTCCGAAACGTCATAGTGAATTGAGAAGCGGTAATGAATTAAAGAAGGGAGTAATTTGGGGAATTCCAGACTGTATCAAATTATTCATCACTGTGCAATGCTCGGTCAAGTTATCACTTGTGTGGCACTGATTAGTTTTAAATTCACATTTAAAAGATTTTAAGATGACATTGTTCAAAATAATCCTGCAAACCGCTCAATGGAGGCACAATGATTTAATTTGGATATATTTCAAGAAAACAAACTTTGGATGATGATTAGAATCCAACCAATTATATACATACAATGAGATCACTAAAGCCTTGTGAAAATTTGGAGTGTGTAGTTCTAGGACACAAGGGGATTTTTTTTTGTGTGGATTAAGTTTTCCAACTTTGCGAATTTTGGGCAAATTTGCAAAAATAAATCCACGCAAAACATCAAGACATGAACGATTCACGAAAATAAATCCACGCAAAATTTCATGATTTTATTTGCTCATTTTTTGGCTCTGCGTACCTTTCATATATTAACTATTTCCTTGTACTTATCAAGCACCCATTGGTTTTGCAATGTGGCAGGCATGGAAATGGTGATTTTTGATGCTACTTCTAAGCTATATTATAAATTACACACATTGCACTTTGTGCCCATTCGCAAATATAAATCCAAACATTTTCTTTGAGAATCTGACTCGAAAAAATCAATCCACGCAAAACGCCCTCAAACCTTCGCTCGCAAAAATTAGTCCACGCAAAAAATCCCCTTAAGGTATATCATGTTCGAAAAGAACATTTTCATACAGATCCTAACAAAGTTTTATTGTGTCATTTGTCTTTTCGTGCACATTGGTGTTATTTATAGACTCCATAGAAGTGGCAATATGCAGACAGTGGTGGATCCAGAGTGTAGTCGCAACTTGTGGAGAAGCGCATTAACATAAGTTGTGAATTCAGTTCATATTATCAATGGGATTATTTGAACCTTTTTCTTTTATGTTTGAATTGCTAACACTCTCCTACACAAGTAGCGGGCTACCTCTGGATCCGCCACTGGCAGGTATAGCAGAAATAGATTTTCATATTGTATGTTATGTTGATTTAAGTTATGTATATAATTTTTAGCTTCTTGTAATGCTGTTAAATGTCATGGATTAAAATCTTTGAAATGCCCAAGTTTCTCCTGCTCCTATTAATGCAAGTTATAAACAATTTCATGTAATGTTTACTTAAATATATTACCAAATTCACATTTCTGATAAAATTTGGAAGGTGTGCACAAAGAACAATTGGAAGGTCCTGATATTAAAGTTGGCAGTTACTTGCAGATTTTTCCCTGATTTTCAAATGATTTGGGTTCACTTCTATCGAATATCATTTTTATTCTTCATGTGAACCATAAGTCATATTTTGGGAATTGTGATAGACCTGTTCTCACGTAAGCAACAAGAACAGAATGATATCCATATCCTATCATTCAGAATCAGATATCTTGAAAATTAGCCTAAAGCTATTTCCTCTAGGCCTGGTGCGGAAATTGTTCAAGCCCTGAGGCTTCTAGTTCGATTTTAAATCAGAAAAATTATTCGTCATCTGTCGAGATAAATGTTGTTTTTTCGTAACTTAGAATGAAACTATGAAATAAAGAAGCGCTTTTTGTAGCCGCAAAGTTGCTCAAGCTTGATCTTCCACCAAAAAAAATTCGAACGCCAGTCAATGTTGTGATACGCACCGCTAATACAGATGTTTTTGACATAGTGACTGGAAATAACGTGCGGTTGAAATGCAAGCTTTATATGATAACAACTTGAGGTAATAAGCGTCAATCGGATAGGTCAAGATTATGGCAAAGTATTACCAGGTTTTCACGCGCTTACTGGATGCGACTATATGGCTTCTTTCGATTGAAAAGGGAAAGTGTGTCCTTTGAAAATCCTTGAAAAGGATGTATTATCGAGGATTGGGAATTCGGAAGACATATCGGATTCTAATGTCCAAGTTATCAAAGCTCATGTATGCTCAGTTTAAACAGTTAGAATTAATTAATTCCTGAAAATAACAGTATATATCATTTGTCGAAGTTTTAATCATTGTTTCTGATCGCAATCAAATTTTCCAACTTTAGCTTTCAGCTCCATCGCCGCAAATATGCGCATGTGGGCGTTTTTGAAATTGAAAATTGAAAATATTAATAGGATGTTTCTATTTGTTCGAGACAGGACTGCAGATTGTACGAAAGAGAAATATAAATTTTTGATAAATTAACATTTGTTAAATCAAATATTTATATTCTTTGTTAGTGTTAATCTTTGACATTTCTCATCTTATATCTTATTTCACTAATGAAATTAGATTTCCATTATCAAATTCTTCCACCTATTCCTAGGTCCTTTACTGAGTCAAAAGTGAATTTAGTTCATGAGTTTCCAATAATTAAATTTCAGAGGGACTAGGATCTTGCCTTAAATAATCTTTACAATAACAGAGATGTAGAAATAATGTTTACCATCTTTCTCAATTATTTACGAGGCATTGCAAAAAGATACTAATACATTCGAAACGATATTTAATACATTCAAATTCTTTACGAAGCTTTTAGTTCTAGTGAACATCTTCAAGTGTATGCTAGCTACAATAGAATTAAAATTATATTACAAGGATAAAATTATCCAATAAAAATGCAAAATGCAAAAAACACAGACATTTCACGAATATTTGTAGAATGAACTATTTACAATGTTAATGCCGATATTCTATGAAGTTTTGTTAATGCTCAAAATCAAGAGCCATTCCTTCGGTTGATGAACTTTTACTTTACCATGGAAGGGCGCCGACACTCTCCTCCTGTTTATAGCGAAGTGTAATATAGTGTCACTAAGAATTAGAAAGACATTTTACCAGAAGTCATTTCTGTTTTATGAATTCATTTCCAAATATTTGTATTTCTTGAAGATGCAATGGGTTGGCGAGAATATATTGTGTCACTCTGACATATCTTGCGAATGTTTCCTCCGTGCATGTAAACTCAAAAAGTAAGGCACTTCTTTCTTTATTACTTTCCATTGAATAACACTTTTTGGGCTGATCAGATTCTTTGATTTGCGTGGTCACATTAAATGACAAAAATCGTTTTCTGACATCTGTCTTAAGCGAGAATCGATTAATTATTCGAATTCCAGATATGTATGATTTTTGTTTCAAATCCACTTCCCACCATGCGTTGTCGTCGCTTTGAGTGTGAAACATGGTAGATGTTTTCCCGTCATTCCCTGCTGTTGATGTCTTGCTAGACATTAAAGACGGTTTTCCTTGCGACAAAACATTCATTCCTGAAAATCATTTTAAAAATTGGTTTTTAAAAATAACAAGGCGCAAGATGGCGCAAAACGGTAGCAGCAATTGTACTTAAAGTTATGAAAAGTTACTAAAAAGTTCTTTTTTTATATTTCACTGGTGGAAAACAAGCATAAACGATAAATATGTTAAAGTGGTAAGTTAGTGTAAAAAGGGTCTAATCATCAGCCACCAGAAATTAATTTATCAAAGACAAAAGAATTATACATGCGTGAGCTGTATATTTTTTTAAGAAAATTTTTTGTAAGATCATGTGTAGAAAAAAACACGCGTTTCGAAAAAAAAAATTTAATGTTTTTAATTATAATTTTATGAAACCAAAAATGAATTCAAACAAATAACTGCCTTTTTGAACTATACCTTTGAAAGTCTTAATACACAAACACAGTGTTGTAGCTAACAAACGAGGTAATAAGAAGTTTTGAACTGATAGGCTTTACTAACAAGAAAAACTATGTATATAACCATAATCATAACCAAATTTGAAGTATCGATGTATTTTCAGCAACCATAAGTAACTAGAACTTCCATTTTTATGCAGACCTATTTGATTAATATTCATTCTTTTATGAATTATTTCATAAAACATCAAAGAAAACGTCCTTTTAAATGTTTGATATGTGAAACCTTTCGAAGGCTGCGTTCCTTCATTAGAATTTACTTTGCGTTATTAGCAGAGTCTTGCAGACTCTAAATCGCAGACTAGTTGCCATTTCGGCCGGAGTAGCAGCAGGAGTAGTAGTAGTAGTAGTAGTAGTAGTAGGAGTCCGCGGGTGTTTTAATACGGTATTCGTTTTCGCTGCTACCGTAATGAACCTTTTTTATAATTGAAAATGTCTGTTCGAGCAAATAATTTAATGCTAAGCAAAATAACCAAAACAAAGAAAACAAAGCATGACTCAGTATGACTGATGATGACCTTTGGAAAGTAAGGTCGAAATATATATAGAAACTTTTCGACTCTGCTTCTCATATTAAAAATGTTTAAGCTTCTGGTTATTTTGTTTACCATTTTTTATAATTCCAAGAAACTTAACTTTTCACCGTTAATTTTAATGTGTATAATACTTTTATGAATAAAACCACATGTTTTGACAAACTCTGATACTTACGTCTAATTTTTATTGAAGAACGTTTGATTCGAGTAACATTTCCATAAGTATTTCCATTAGGAAACTCGTCCATATAAACGCCAGTCATATATCCGTGATGACATGCAGCAAACCAGAATCCTCCATAGCCATTCAATTTTGAGCAACTGTCAACATGTTCATCATTATCCTTATCATAGGTAGAAAACTTCTGATTGTGATTGAAAAGCATGTAAACGTCTGTAGAGTGCTCTGGAGAATAGAACTCTTGTAAATGTAATCTATACATTTCCCTCTTTGAATGAACACGAAATTGTAGGTAATTCGCTTCAATAATGTCATCACTTTCTGTAACATGTTCCATTTTGGCCTCATACATACAGTGTTGGGTAAGCAAGTGCATGTTTTCGTTTCCAAACCAAAACGATCCGGTCAGTGTACCAAAACCGTTCTTATATTCCACCCAACTTTTGTTGAACAGCTGTTGGTCATCAATTCTTCTCATGGCAACTGTCCATCCTCCTAACGATGTTTCCATATCACAATACGCATTCATCTTGGTAATTCCATCTGGCCAGATCGTAAAAATGCCACTTTTGTTAACTCCTGCATCTCGTAACGACAAGCAATCAGTTTTTTGGCGTGTTCTATAAAATTTAAAATTTTGAGCATCCACGATATATTTCTTATAATTGGGAACATAACATTTGTCCACCAGAAATAAGTGACATATGTACTCTTCATTTTTTTGAATTTCTTCCACATTTAACGCCTCACATTTTAATTTGTGAAGACAGTCTGTCAAGCATTGGTGTTCTTTACTTCTCTTAGTTTGATATGATGCCGTTAGGTTTAGAGCTTTCCCATTATGAGCTAAGTGAAACGTTTTTTCTTCATTACCTTCGACTACGTTGAACAGCAAAAAGAAAAGAGTAAATACTTCTTTCATTTCAAAACCTGACGAACTTTTGTTTTGCTGTGATCGTGTTGAAACAAACAAGCCTTAGTACATTTTTAAAAAATCTATTTCTAGCCATCATCACAGATCCAACATCAATTGATCTTTAGAATGATATTGAAAGGAAATATGTATTATGAATACTGCAACAAGTAATAGATTGAATGGAAAGGTAAAGATAGAAAGTCACAAATTCATAAAACATATTATTTTTTTCGTAAATATTTAATTAGCCACCGAACTATTAGAATACAGTTCATGAGACATAATGCAAACATTAGACTTTACGGTGTAAACCTCGCGAAATGTGTCAGGTTTAGTGAGGACGAGGGTCGGGCTTAGCCTCATTTGTTCAAATACTTTTTGTTCGGTGAGAAATATTTTGTTCTATCTCCAATTTATTTTCTCCAAATGAGAAAATTTTAATTTTTAAATTTCATAATCTCACTAAATCTTTAAGAAACCAACAAGATAAGACTGCCGTTTTAAGAAGATTTTGCGCTTGTTTTTGGAAAAAGCTCACGAAGAAAGAGCAAAATAACCCTGAAAGGCAGTTGGAGTTCATTTTTTAGAAAAATGGAGATAGAATAAAACAATTTTCACCAGCTGGCACAAAGACGTCCCTAAGACGTCGCGAAATGGTGGCAAAGTGGGAATCTCAAAAGGCGTTCCAATCACATCTTCACTGAGACGTCTCGATGACATCCCAATGACATCGTAACAACGTCGCAGAATTATGAAATTTTCTCATTCATTTTTAAATATTGGTTACAAAAAGTGTACCCATATTGTAAAGCCCAAAAAACTGATCAAAATATTTATGAGACCGTTTCGATGCAACAAGCCGTTAGAGAGATATAGTCCAAAAAGATTTTGATGATATCACAGACCTGCCTTCAAAAAAAATTATGCTGAAACTTTTCATCACCCGTTCGCCTGAATCGCAGAGTGCAGTAGTAGAATTTTTGATACGCCACAGGCGGACCCGAACCCAGAACCTCCGGAGTGCCAGCCGAACACGCTACCCTTATGCCACCGCTGCTTGTTGTCAAAGCACTTAAAAACAATTACGACGATGCTTTAAAATTTATAATTGTTTCGAAAGTCGTTGTTCAATCTACATACAGTGTGTCCCAGAGAATTTCGGTCTAAGGTTTCAACGGTTCATAACTTTTCACACATATATCACATTTCAGCAATTTTTACATCATTCGATAGGATTTTATTCATTTTGTTCTCCAAAACCTTTTAGTTTGGAAACAATTAATGTTTTTCCCATGAAAAAATCCAATTATCTTCTTAATGGTTAATTAACACATCTTACAATAACAGCTATCAAAGGTCATTAACAAAAACAATATCAAAGTCAAATGAATGTAAAACACAAGAGTCATTAAAAACAAAACTTTAAGCTGTCTCAACATGTCCCCCGTTTCTCTGGACACAGTGATTTGCTCTTGCTGTCATAAAGAGTGGCGAATAAAATTTTGATTTTGTCTAACATTATTTGCTGCGTCAACAATTTGACTTCTCAACTCTGATAGACTCTAGATCTCAGTGGAGAAAAGTTTTTGTAGTAACTGAAGATTGTTCATATCATGTCAAAACATTTTGTAGAAGCCCCCGTCTCACAGCTTTTAACTTTGTGATGAGATTAAAATTTTTGTATGTTCAATAACATCACGACATGCTCTTAATAAACAAAATAATAATCGCACGTGAAAACTTACTTTTATTAACCATTAAGGAGTTAATGACCGTGACAGTTTAAAGAAATCATATCTACTAGAAAGGTTTTGGACTAAGTTATTTAAGATATAGGTTTTTAAAATCCTTGAAAAAAATGCCATCGAATGATGTAAAAATTTCTAAAATCTGATATATGTGTGAAAAGTTATAGCTTGTTAAAATCTCAGACCGAAATTCTCTGGGACACACTGTAGAGACGTCTCAAAAACGTCGTAAAATCATCCCTCAAAAGACCAATAAATAGAATTCGATACGAATGTAAATTCTATATAAGTATGTTAGTGTTATTCGATATACAATGTGTCTTCAAAATCATAAATTTTGAATCCATGTTCTGCACATACGGATCATACCATTTAATAAAATGCAAAACGGTTGTTTTTCGGAACTTTCTTCCAGATCTGTTGCACAATTGATGAAAAAAAGAACTTGAGTAATTGAGTAAGTTAGTAACCGGAAGTTCTTAGTCCTTGGGCTTCCATCCGTAAAGATTGGCTATTTTGCCCGCCGACTTGCAACTCCAACCCGGACATAAATTGTGGCAAAACATCTTTTCATGAAGAATTCAAATGCCCCCTCCCCCAGCATCAATGTTTTGAGTTGTGTCCAGCCAGGGGCCCCAACAAACATTGATAACATTGATGGTGGGGGAAGGGGGGCCTCATGACGTTAATTTCATGCTTATTGCCACAATATTTTGTCCGGCATTGTAATAGTTGACTTACCGACAGAGATACGTATAGCATGTTATAACTTGCCCGAAGGCCAGTGTGCAGTCAGTCAATGGCTGGTAATGAGCTGTACGCTGTTTTTTTAGCGCATCGCACTGGAGTATCGAGATACGACATGACTGGACTCGAATACGTGTCGCAGTGGTCACACTCGAAGGTACTAACCACTACACTATCGCTTTCAATGTTAATAAACAATTATCTATTTGATAGCGATTAATGTCCCAAAATGCACTTCGGAATTTTTTCTTTTAAATTTAGAAGGAACTTTGTCAAAAAGAACATGTGGAAATAAAAAAATTTGCATTCCAATGCTCATAGAGTTTGTGTTACTAAAGGATAAAAAAAGTTAAGAACGTTATATCAACGTTTCAGCTTTTGTTATTACAATCACTTATTAATAAACAAAGAGCGAAAAAGAATATAAAAAAAAAAATAAAAAAATAAAAAAAATAAAGAATAAAAAAAAATAATAAAATAAATAAACAGTATTAGGCACTGTTGTACTGCCAGTAAATGTCGCAATCGCCAGTAAATGTCGCAAACG
The DNA here is from genome assembly GCA_027922465.2 of Turritopsis dohrnii. Taxonomy (NCBI): domain Eukaryota; kingdom Metazoa; phylum Cnidaria; class Hydrozoa; order Anthoathecata; family Oceaniidae; genus Turritopsis; species Turritopsis dohrnii. The sequence continues at coordinate 490,735 of BQMF02000305.1, forward strand.
CCAGTAAATGTCGCAAAATTGCCGATAAGTGTCGCAATTCAACAGTAAGTGTCGCAAAATCGCCAGTAAGTGCCGCAACAGTAAATGTCGCAAAAAAATTAAAAATCAACAGTTAATGTTGCAACTTTATAATTTCGATTTCCAACCAATATCTTCTCCATCCTTGTTTTGAACTCGACACTGATTATTCTGATCAAGATGTGGTACTACTCATCGGACAGTGCGCTGATGGACCTGCACGACATGTCACAGAGATTGCAAAATATAAAACTAAGACAGCTATAATTTTCAACATTGCTAGTTACTTTTACTTTTTTCGCTAATACTACTAGTTAACTCTTTGCTTCAAGATTTTCCAAAGTGAGTCCTGACCGATTGATTTAAGCAACAGGTCTTTCCTTGTCATACCCTCCACATCATATGATCGAAATCACTTTGTGTAAGTTTGCGACATTTCTGTCTATAATGGAATTTTAAAATCATGCCTCTAAGATGAGCATAGCGGTGAGTTAATCCTTTCTTTTTGCTACTTTGTCAGATTGCTTAATTCGATGATCGTTCATTTCTGTTAAAAAACATTTCACCAATTTTGTACATGATTTACTGTATGCCATAGTAAAACAAAAGTGCTACGTGTCAATCACCAGTAGTATGTATGGGGGTTGAAATGACCATATTTATTGTAAGTGATTAGATTTTTCAACGACAAACATTTTACTCGATTTTCCACTACATACAATGCTTAGCTACTTTCATCAGATGTTGTGATGGCTGTTTTGATGCGAGAAGAGTCCCTCAGTTAATTTGGTCTCATTCTATTTTATTAGGCCCCATTTTATTTTAGTAGTTGTGGCTTTCAAACTCCGTAGTGTTATAAATTCATTTTTTAAGATTCTGTAATGTTTGTTTTGTTTGTCAAAGAAAAGATAGAAACTTGATTGTTTGGTAGATATCCGTGTCAGCCCAGGAGGAAATGTCTTAAGATTAAATTTTAAGATGTGTGGTTACATGAGAACACCAGTCTGCTTCGAACACAAAATACGACTTATTGTTAGTATATATACTAACAATAAGTCGTATTAGTATTCGGAGTAGTGTGGAGCTTGAAAATACACTTGGGAGAATTTATATAAAATCACTTTGAACAAGAAACTGGATAGCATGAAATCTTTCCATTTTGTACTAATTCCTAAATATAGTCTCTAAATAATGTTAAATTGACAAAACTCTTATAAAAATCGACGCTTGCCTCAGGTTTGATCAGATCTATAAAATGACCAACAAATTCAAAATCAGTGTCTTCCAATTGTTCTTTGTTCATTTACTTATAAAATTGAAACCTTAAAAATTTGGCCCAATTTTCGAAAGCCAGTTCATGTAGACATTGCAAGCATTCTTCCATAACTTGCTGTAGAAGGAAGAGAGAAAATACTGAGATTACAAGGTTTTAAGCAAACTAAATGGATCTTTTATTAAGTACTTCTTTACTAATAAACAGTAGATAATCAATCAAATTTTGGTTTGTACGGACATACAATGCAAAAATTCAAATATTAATCACGGATCCTGTGAATTTAATTAGCAAAAAAAGCAGAAGTAACGCCATATTGATTTACATTCAAGCAGAATGGCCTGTGTGCACATTCTTTTGTCATATTTATCTAACTGTCTCTTAGATTTTTTCCACAATAATTAGGTAACATTCTTTTACATTTGTTTTCTTTCAGATATCTTTTACACGTCAGCACAAACATCACCGTATTTCAAAACGTTTGTTTGCAACAATAAATATGTCAAAATCGGTGAAGTAAATAAAATGTATCTTGGCTTCTACAAACATAATACTTCAAAATCCAAGATGTCAAATTTCACATTTCAGCCCAAAGGTACCTACAAAAAACGATTTCCCCAAGCTCTAATAATTGTCTCTAGGAAATGTGGCACAGAAGCGTTGAAAAGTTTGATCAGTGCTCCACCAAAAGAAGTTCATTATTTTGATAAGCATTACAAGAGAGGTCCGAAGTGGTACCTTCAGCAGAGGCCAGAATCATATGAAAACCAAATTACCATAGAAAAAAAATCCTGCTTGGTTTATTAAAGATTTGGCTAAGCTTGTTCATTCATTCAAAAAGGACTTCAAGCTTATACTTATTACCCGTGAACCAGTTATCCGTTCTGTATCCAATTACGCGCAATGGCTTGCTGTTGGTTATGAACGTAGAGATTTCTGCAAGGTTGAAGAATCTCAATCAGGTGCTATAAATGAAGACAACTACGTCGTTTACATTGGTCTTTACTAGAAGCTGATTAGAGCATGGTTGTTTTTTTCCTATGAAACAAATTCTATTTTTATATGGTGACCAATGCACCTTTCCCGAATATTTTTGCGTAAACATGTAAGTGAGACTGAGTGTTGTAGATGAACTTAGACATGGCGACGAGCAGTAATTAAAACAGTGCTAAGGGTGTTTAAATGTTTTGATATTGAATGTAAAGTCAATAAAAATACTAATGGTAATTCTAAAATTATAAAAAGGTAATTCGAGTTCCTGTTAACAATCAATATTCAAAAACATGAGGAGACAAAAAACATTCCAAGTCTTGATGATATAGCAAGGATGTTTAAGGAAGATGGATTGTGAGCGAGTATAAGTCTATTTTGCCCGATATTTTAAAACAAAAGAATCTTTTCCTTATTAAACCAATCAGAGTGCATTTTATTGCTTGAGTTGGTCGAATGAAATTATTTGTAGCTTTTCGTCCTGAACGTACAAGCCAGAATACCTTTCAGTTATATTCAATATGGCGACTAGTAACACGTGTTTTGATAATGAGGAAGCGAAGATATGGAGGTTTTAGTCGATTCTGTGATCATGTCAGATGACTAAGAAATTGTTCTGCCTAATTTTGATGTGGATGCAAAAAATGCTGAAAGAAATATAAAAATCGTGCTTTTTCACAAGAAACACATAGAAAAGTGAAAAAACAAAAAACAAAAAAAAAAAATTATAAAGAAGAATTTCGCATGAATAATAAACATTATTCACAATTTGCAGATACACTGAGTCAACATCAACTTGGTGTTATTGATTTCAGTACATAAAAAGAGCTGATGTTTTCGAAATTTCACAAAATTAGATATTATGAACTCCTGGAAGGATATAATTCATGCCCTGCATGAAAACACTAAGCTTGAGTTTGTGGTAAACCTAATTCAGTTTATTTGGGACTTTTTTTCAAGTTAATGTCAAAGGAAAAAAACTTCAATGCTCGAAACTCTGACTGGTGGGCAGGTGATACTACTACCCAGGGGAGTGACATTAGCAGTTCATTGAAATGATTTAGCAGCTCAGCATAACCTATATTAAATTACTGATGAGCCCACGCATGTTCTCCCAAATTCTCTTTCACGGATTGATCTTATTTTTGCATCAACAGAGGATTTTACATCTGAATCGGGGGTATTGCCTTTTTTGTTTCCCAGATGCCATCAGCAGATTGTTTATGCTAAATTTCAGTTCAAAGTTACCTTCCCGCAAGCTTACCACGCAGTATATGGGACTTTTCAAGAGCTTACCCTTATATCATTAAACGTGCCATAAACAACATTAATTTGGAGAGGGCTTTTACAGACCTGGGCGTTAATAGTAGAGTGTCTTTCCTTGCTGAGTGTAGATTTCTGCGAAGCAAGAAAGTTATTACAACCGGCTTTCGTTTTTTTCTTCGTTTTTTTCTTACTGTCCAAACCTAGCGGTTTTTTGAAATTTCGTGCGTGCATTTACATGAAACCAAAGCACCGTGCATTGCATGTCAGCGAAAGATTTACAAAAGTTTCTTTGATCAATATTAAATGGATTTTAAAGGAGATGTACTTATTTTAAGGTGAAAACAGAAAATATATAAAAGAAGCTTATAATTATCTTGGACTGTGATCATTCTTTTTCAACTAAAAAGAAGTTCTCAACGGTTTGTAAACAGAAGAGTCAAAAGAGCTATATATATATTTATATCTATACTGACGTGCATGGCTTCCGTGGCACAGTCGGTTAGTACAGCAACTACTAACCCAAGGGTCGGTGGTTCGACCCCGCGTTGATCAAATTTTTAAATGTCATAAAATATTTCGATTTTGGATTTTTGCGAAAGCAAGAAATACATTACAACCGGCTTTTCACCTCCATTTTTTTCTTACTGTTTAAAGCTAGCAGTTTATACATTACAGAGACATATGTAGTTCTGTGGCGCAGTTACTTGGCTGCTAACCGCAAAGTCGGTGGTTCGAGCCCACTTTGATCGTGTAACATTTTTTGTCGAATTTCATAATTGTCATAACATTTTCATTTTTCATGCTTCAACAGATTTTGCAGAAATCTTTCTGCCCATTCGGGCATCTTGTTTGCTTTTCAATGCTTTCTTATCGAGACAAACAGTGTCATACAACCTATTACTTTTGTCACTTGTTGTCGCTTTTGAAAAATTTCTTAAGTGGCCGCTTCCAGAGAGTAGTTTTAAATAGGCATAGTTCAATTTGGAAGCAAGTTTTGGCTGATGTTCCCTAAGGCTCAACATTAGGTCCTCTGTTGTTTTTAATCTATATATTAATAGTCGATTCTATGTCTGTTTGTTTGTTTGTCTGTCACGTAAAATGGTAGATTGAGTTGTGAAAGTAATTATTGTGCAGTTAGATAGTGGAAGATTTTTGCTTTCTGCTAGCCTTTTTGAGATAATTCAAAACGTTAAATGATGGAAATAAATTGTTTAAGTGTTGTGCTAAAAAGTTTTGTAAAAACATTTTGAATGGACATGTGAAAAACAGAGAAGAAACGTGATATCAATGTCGTGGATGTTTTGTTTGGTTTTGCTAATAACAATGTAGCTATACCTATACGATGATTGGTAATTAAATGCTTGGAAACCATTGAAGCTGTGATTTCAGTGCAAAAATTCATTATTAAAAAGCCAGACTGAAGATTTATTTTTATGAAAAGATGCACACAATCATCATGATGAAGAAAACCCTTTCTTCTTTGTGGAGAACAACACCAAATCAAAAACTGCATGTGGAAACGTGATGTCGTATATTCCAAAAGAAGTTTAGAAAACCAATTACGTATAATACTTAAGAAAAAACAAGTGTGTTTCCTGGATACCTACCTAGTCGTTTAACCTAACAACAGAAACAGTTTGCTATGAATGAATTTCATGATCACGTTATACTGTTTTTAAAATCATATACAATTTTTTATTTTGAAAAATTAACATACTGTCAATTTTCCTTATGAACAACGATTGTAAATCAAAACACACTCTAATAAATAACAGTCTGTAAACTAAATCAAGCCAGAACACAAACTTCTACTTTTCAGCTATGTAGTATTATTTCTCATAAATTTATATTTTCACAACCGAAATCTGTTTTTTTCATTTGGGATTTACAATAAAGATCTCTTTATCACATTATCAATAATGTGTGTGAGCAAATTTTTTTGAAAAAGACATATTTATTCTGAATATATACATGATTTGTTTTGCAAAAACAGTTTTATAAGAACACAAGCCTCAGATTTAGCCAAAATTAAGAACGACATTAAGAAAAACCTGAGACTCAAGTCACTGTTCTAAAAATCAAGAACAGCCTGAGCCTGAATTTTCGTGTAAAATAAGAACTGTTCAAGAGGTGAATTTTTTCTCGAGCAGTCGTAAACAGTTTCTAAGTTTATTATTTTCATATTCAGATGAAAGATGACGATGTTCTGCGGATGCAGAACGAAATATTGAATTAAATTATAAACTACTACATGTATTAGCTAAAAATGCCCCCGCGCCCACGCATTTCAATTTGTACACACAGCGCAAGCTATACATTGCAAGCCTATACAACGGAAACAAAAACAAACAAAACTTTATTACTTTTTGTTATCTCTTAGGCCTATGTCACACTGATGCTAATATACCTTTCAAAAAGTGTAAATAAGGCTTAACAAGTAATATCAGAAAGCATTTGCTACAAACAAAAGAGATGTGTGAACTGAAACATGGATACGTATAATATAATCGAAGTAAGATTTGTTAAAGGAATTATGTAAGAGCCAAAAGAAATAAAAAAACTTTTTCAAAAAAAAAAAAAAAAAAAAAAATTAAAAAGTAATTCAAAACAAAAAATAGCCAACGTTTACATAAAATAGCAAGAAAAAAAATATAAAAAGGTTTTATTGATCATGATCACTAGTGGAGGACAGTTAAAAAGGAAAAACAAGAATTTGTAATATGGCTTTCTTGCATACACAGAAATCCAATTAAAATGGCAAGATCCACCAAAAATTAGTGCATTGAATAAAATTTATTGAATGAAAGATTTAGAGCTAAAACATATACAAGCATAAAATGTATGGTTGGCAAAATTTAAAGTAACAGTAAACTAAAACATGTTTGTTTTAATAAGAGTTTTAGGTCTGGCAGAAAGTTAAGAAAAAAATGAGAACAAGCTGAGTATCGAATGATTATACTGAAAAAATAACCCAATTCTATGTTTCCTTCTGTCTAATAAAAATTCAGTTAAAAACGATGATTAATGTTTCATTTCATCGACGTTTAGTCTGACATTGAGTGTGCATCTACTAAGAACAAGAATAAACGAATGAGAATGGAAGAAAAATTTAAAACGAAAAAATGGATAATTCGGATAACTTATTCTGAACATTCCATAATAGTAGTATATAGTGGAATCATTCTAAAACGCACCATCCTTTCCAGAAAATGTGTCCACCTTATAGAAACCTTTTCATAAGAATGCATATTGTGACCAAATATGGAAATTACACTGGTTTGCAGGGCATTAGATTGTCCCGGAAATTTATAGGGTGAAATAGAGACGAAGACTTTATTAAAATGACAAAACGAATTCGCATCAGAATTGAAAATAATTCACATCAAAACAAACCTCTAATAAGATGTGGCTTCTTTTCTGTCCTAGTCGTAAAGGGCCACTAAATTTGTTTTAGTGGGCATTGTGAAATACGGTCCAACATTGCAAGTGTTTCCACTACAGTTGGTATATTATTTTAAAGAAATTCAATAATTTAAAATCAAAACCTTTAAAAGAATGTTAAAAGCAAGAGTGATTTTTACACAACTTTCAGTTTCCATTGTAAAGCTTTATACAACATATCTGAGAAGACTTTAGTTTATGAAAGTTTTATCTTAATATTATCTTTGTTGACGCAAGTGCGCATGCATGTATTTCATGGCACACATGATCGGGGATTTCAATTTTCAAATTTAATCGTGTAGCATTTTCTGCACATAGCAGCCAATGGTTGTGCAAGCAATTAATTTAAGCAACTTACTTTGTTTTCAAAACAGGGTTGTCATTGTACCTGTGATAAGAAAGCTTAATGACCCAAAATGTTTTGAGGCTATAGTTCAATTTGACGTAAGTGTTGACTTCACATGCAGCAACGCGCTTAGGCTAAATAAGAAAAAAACTGTGTGTATACACACAATTGGAACCCATTTTCCACAAATTACATGAGTCTACCAACCATCGACAGAAATCACGTCAAGATGTAACATACTGACATCATATTCAATGCGTTGACTTCCCAACGCATTTGTAATGACATTTTTTTTATAACGACAGTTTGAAAGCGACCTCGACAATTACTGGTCGAAATATTACGAGCAGAAAAGATCGTGTTTTTATTCTTATTTAACCCAAGCGCGGTGCTGCATGTTAAGTCAACACTTATTACTATTCCTACTTACAGAGATGACATTAAAAGATGGTACCGTTGCGGCAGGAATGTATGTTATCTTGTACTGGAAGAAGAAAGAAATCCTTTTAAGATATTTTGCCTTTTATCTTGTTGTTTATCCGTCCCCGTGCGTTTGATGGTGAGGAGAAGAGATCATGGATACAGGTGCACTTAGATATTTTTGGGACTCTTTGCATCGAGAAACCTGCAAAAGGGCTTTGAGGAAGTAGTACCTGAAGGCGAGAAAGGTACGATAACATTCAATGATGTTGTTGACCGAATCAAAGAGAGATATCGACTTCTCCGTAACAAAACATTAACCCATATTGAATTCCATAAAATCAAGCAGGGAAATGATGAGTCGTTCGATTAATTCGTAAACCGTCTGAAAAAGGAGGCAAACAGCTGCTGGTTTCAGTGCAAACCACAGTGTAATGTCAAGGATACGATGGTAAGGGACCAGCTTATCATCGGTACAAGCAATGATGATATCAGAAAAAATGCCTTGAACAACCAATGGAACTTGGAGAACCTTATCAAAAATGATAGAAAATTAAAAGCAGCAACGTCAGGAGCAAAGAAGATTATAGCAGACGCAGCAACAGCAGTGGAGGATATAAACCGAATTGGAAAGCCAAGGAAGTGCTCAAAGAAGTGGGCCCAAAAGAACGATACCCACAAGGATAGTACGAGAAGAAAATGTTACTATTGCGGTTTCCTTTAACCAAGCAGGTATTATTTTAAAAAAGTTTAATTTAAAAAAGATTGTACAGTGTGTTTCATAATGTCGGAAATGTAAATGTTAAAGCTGTTTTTTTAAATGAATATACCGAACTTCAAAATAATTTTTACACCGGTGGAAAGCCATTTTCAAGTGTTTTGAAACAATAAGCACGGTGTAATTAAACTACGTGTTAATCGACCATTCAAAATTTAATTACATTTTTCCAAGACATTTTCGTTATTTTTTCAAAAACCCCTTTTTAATTTTTCACAAAAATAGGCTAGCCGAAAGAGCTTGAAAATGGCTTTCCATTGATGTAAAAGTTATTTTGAAATTCGGTATGTTCATTTAAAAAAACAGCTTTAAAATTTCCATTTCCAACATTATAAAGCACACTGTATTAAGGAATGACACAGCAATCAAATTAAGAAATGTCTTCATTGAAAGCATAATTATACTGCGTTCTTATTTAATTAGCTGCAGGGTGTCCAACAGATTTTCAAAGCAAAATTCCAGGACATTTTTAGGAAAAATTCAGAAAATTCCAGAAAATTTTCCCCGACTTTTCTGCACCCGACCAAAATTTTCCCCGATTTTTTTCCTTGACCAAAACTTTTTTGGGGTTTTTAAACCAGTGACACTTTGTTGACATTTTAAGATTGAAACTTTTGAAGAAATACCACTGAGAAGTATCTTCATCAGTTTCTTCTTATATTAAAAATATTTAGTCAGGGAAAGTGACTTATTCCAAAAATTAGTCAGAGAAAAGCGACTAAAATTTCATTAAATGACTAAACTTTTTCCCGACTAAACTTTTACCGACTTTTTCTTCCCTGATAAGGTACGCCATTTTCATCGGTCAGTTCATCATCGAGACAGTGCATTTGTTTTCTGCTAGCTTTTAAGACGATTCAAGAGATGAAAAGAGGAATAACATCCTCCAATAGTTGGTCTTTGTAACAACTTTGAATGACATGGATTTTGAAAGTATCGATTCTTTTATAGCTCGAACAAAAATTCGCTTGAATAGCAGATTTTTGCACGCAATCGATTTCTTTTTTCTCTTCTTTTTGCATTATCTCGGCTGTTGGAATTGGACAATGTTCAGAGTTTAATGTCCAAACTCGACTATTTGAAATTTGTTTCTTGATCACTTTGAATGTAATAAAGACTTAAATGCCGTGCGTTAAAAGCCAACGTTATGATATTTGCATGTTATCCTTCTCTGATTTAAATGATTGAAATCTGTTCCGCAATGTTTGAATGACTTCTAATTATGGTTCTGTAGCGAAGCAATCAAATACAGTGATACCGTGACGCAATGAAGTGGTGAACTATCTATCGCAAGAAATATGCAGTGCAAATGGAAACACAACATTCCAGGAAATTCCTCCGGACAGAGCGTTTGTCAGAACGGAAGAATGCTTGTATAGCACTGTACTGTATGCAATGCATATTGTATTTATGAGTAGAAATTTAGTTGAACAATAATAATAAAAAAATTAAAAAAGTTCGGATACATGAAAATGATTAATTTGGCATTTTCCATTGAAATAACACTATTCTTCATTGATGTAGAATATAGGTGAGTTTCTAAGTGACAGAAAGTTTATAAACATTAGTGCTCTTTGCAAGATAATTTATAGTTTCTTGTGAACATGTTCACGCATCTTCAATAATAATTAGATGCCCTCATTGCACTTCAAGATGTTATCAGCTTATTTGATTCTCGGTCTTAGGGGCTGTTTATATGAGAGGCGGGACGGGACGAAAAACGGGATCCCGCCTCCATTGAAGTTTTCATAAAAAATCTATTTCGTGTTTATATGAAAAAAACTATCCCGGGACAAAAAACGCTCCGTCCCGGTTAGGCGAGATCTCGCTTTCTCAAACCGGGATCCATCATAATTTCGTCGTTTTTCATCATATAAACACACTGTCCCGGGACGTTTGAAAATCCTAACGCTGAGTCAGCAAAGCTAAGATAACCGAAAGTAAACATGGCAGCCAAACAGACCATGCCTGAAAAAACAACAAACGTAAATGCTTTCGTTTTTCGTTTTTTTTCATCATATAAACACACTGTCTCGGGGCGTTTGAAAATCTTAACGCTGAGTCAGCAAAGCTAAGATAACCGAAAGTAAACATGGCAGCCAAACAGACCATGCCTGAAAAAACAACAAACGTAGATGCTTTCGTTTATCTGACGAAATGGTACAAAAATTTGATAAAGTGTTTGTTAGATTATAAAATAGCATCTGATTATGAAAACACAGATTTTGACGGCGATAAACCTTTGCAATATAGAAGTATCAGAACTGAAATGGCCAAACTATATGCAGAAGAAAATGAAGAATTTTTTGGACCGATTGTTGAATTGCAAGAGGGAGATACTAAGTTTACTGATGTCAAAGAGAGGAAAAAGATGATTTCTAAGGGCTACCACAGAGTTCTAGAGAAAATAAAAGATTTGAGACAAGGTTTTTCCAAGGCCGTAATAAATGGAACTCGCAGTGGAAGTGGAAAATTTAAATATGAGCACTTTGATTCATTAAAGCAACTATAGGGTGGTAGTCCCAATGTTGAACCAATAAGAAGCGGTGTACATTCTGCAGGCATAGAAGTCAGTGATAATGTGGATTTGACGGTAGATGGTGACAGTCGAGAAGATATTGAAAAAGACACTTCTTCTAATGATGATGAATTCTCTTCTTTACACAAAAACAGTAAAATTGAAAGTAATGTACCAAAGCTGATTGGTAATAAGAGAAAGCACTTAGAAAGAAGACTTTCTGCTGCTCAAAGGGATAGTCTGTTGCTTAAAGATGCCAAAGAAGAGCGTATAGAACGAAAAGAGCTTTTGGGGGCAATTAAAAGTTCTAATGAGTCTTTTGCCAATGCACTTACGAATTTGAGTCAAGCTATGTTTCAAGTCAGTGGTGCCATTTCACAATCAATGCAAATGATGAGAGAATCATCAAATACGCATGCCATGCACCAATCACCCTCTCCAAGACAGCAATCTTTTCCTATTCCACCTGAAGGTCAAGAAACGTTTTATTCTTGGTTAAATGACGAAAAGATGTTGAATACTGTCATTTATGTACTGTTGGAAAGATTTTATATGTATTCCAAAGAGTTTTGTTGGTTCCTTGTTTTGTTTTTTTTAAAGAAAATCTATACATTATTTCTTTTTTGTTGTTTACATGTTTTCTTTATATAACATAAGAAATACTGTTTTCTTACAGGTTTTCGTCAATATATTTCACTACATGTACAACCAGGGCTTTCAATACTTAAGGATAGACTTCGATGCAAGCTCAAGTCAATTTGCAAACACTTGTCATAAATCCTATGTTTTTGGTCCTTTAATTTACTGCTGCACTCTTTTGCCCTCAAAGTAACTTTGTATATATACACTTGTTTCCAAGAATTCTTTAAACATGTTCTAATACACTGAGTTAGTAACTTTGTCTAATTTTGAAGTTCAAGCTGTTCTTTAATATAGTCTGTTAAAATTTCTCGGATCACTTCTCCTTCTCCCAAATTTCCAGAATATATTGTATCCTTTGACTGCATGTCCTGACTTGAGTGTTTCTGTAATTCTACATCAACAAACTGCGAGTCAATGCTACATTTGTTTTGTTTTAAAAAATTGTGAAGAACAAAACAAGCATAAATTGCTATGGGAACGAATTCAAGTTTCAAATCCACTTTTTTTGTTAAAAATGACCATTGTGCTTTGAGTCGGCCAAAAGCACATTCAATAGGATTTCTTGCAGCTCTGAGCATGTTGTTAAAACTCACTTGGGCATTTGTTGAGCAACTATCATATTCTTTCATGTAATAAGGAGTTAAAGGATAGGCTGGATCACCTATAAGGTAATTTGGAATCTTTCCTCTTCCTGGAACAACCTCATGATATGTGAGAGGTAGGTCTTCATTCCTCAGTTTCATTGCAACACCAGAATTTGCAAAGACCATCGTGAACACTCCCAGGCCACCTGCAATCAACATCCATGAAGAAGCCATGATAGTCACAAATAGCCTGAACGTTTAGCGAAAAATACATCTTATAGAAAAAATAATCTTGTGAGTGCTCACTTGGCCTTAAAACAGGAACGTGAGTCCCATCAATGGATCCAAACGCTTGAATCATACCAAATTTCGCTTCGAATTCAGCAGCCTTTTGAAGCATCTCTTCTTTAGTTTTAGGAAGGAAAATATATGTTGGTCCAAGCTTATAAGTTATCACATGGCAAACTTCTTTGATTACTTTTGAAACCGTTGAAACGTGCAAACCAAAACTGTTTGTTGTCATTGACAAAGAGCCAGTGTCTTTTAAATAATATAATGTGACTGCTAATTTTTTTTTCTGCAGGTAAAGCATGAGGTTCATGAATAAATTTTTAGGCATCTTGAAATTCATTTTCCACTCTTCCTCAGGTAGCACATCAAATAACATATTTCGCCACCACTGTTCTACACGACCTTGCTTTACCCAAATAGACCGTTGAATTCTCATTTTCTGTCTTTCTCTCATCAATTGTCTCTGAAGGTGTTTTTGCTTTTTGGTTTAAGTACAATGCCATTAAAGCATTTCTCTCACTTAAAAATCGAACGAGTACAGTTACTGTTGCACAGTTTAACTGTAACAATATAGAAGCATTTAATAACAACTGTTTTAAAATGTGAAATCTTCGTTTGTTTACATTTCTACGCGCCATTACAGTTTCTTTTCCCGCGATTGCTGTCTCGTCCCGGCAAAACTACTTCTCATGTAAAGGCTGGATAAAATCATCCCGTTTTTCGTCCCGTCCCGGCAAACGTCCCGTCTCGCCTCTCATATAAACAGCCCCTTAAATACACTTGTAATGACTTTTTGTGAAGTTTCTTTGATTTTCAGTTTAAACAGTTTATGCTCGTCTATAATATATTGTTGTTGCTAAGATCAATATCATCGCTACACACTCATTATTTGGTTGTAAATTAAATCGTGTTAATTTGTGCCCTGGTAATACAATCGCCCATTAATTAATGTATCGTGTAATATAATCCCTCGTTATTTTGTGATATTTTTTAAAATGCAGTAAACGACAGGTTTTCTATTTTGACACAGTTATTTAACGGAATAAAACATATATAAAAATACCAACATTACAAGTCACTCACACAGTTTGAAACGTTACCACGCCAAAATTTTGAGCGGGATCTACGATTACCTGAGTTCAGAGAAAGGAAAAGCAATAATGAAGGCTAAATGGAAGGCAACAGGGATATGAGAGGCATGAAATGATCCAAGATTAAACGACAAGTGCTTTGAACTTATCCGGTTTGCATAACCGTACAGCAGACATTAGCACGCACACTGATCGTATTTTGTTTCCTTTCCTATGTTTTATTATGAAGGTAATGTATTACGACTTTGGTAACTCTGTAAACATTGAAGCTTTTGATTTCCTTTCGTTTTTTGAAAATACACCTTCCAAATCATTTAAACTAATCCAGAGTCAAAACTACAAAAATCAAAATCCGCGTTAATTTGATGCCATTTAAAAATAACAGTCCTTGAATCGTGTTAATTAAAGCACACTTTTAGAAAGTCTCTTTGTCCATCCGCGTTAATTTGTGACTGCGTTAATTTATGGCGCGTTAAATAGTCTGCCTGTTAATTTCGTGTAATAAGGTAGTTTTATTCTAAGAACAATTTGATTTCAAAGCTTAAATAGGGACTTGTCTTTTGTAGGTATCAGGCTCAGTGCAATGCGTCATCTAACAAACCATGTTGCAACGACCAACTCGGCGAATGTGGCAGTAATGAAACATATTGCAATTGTGGATTATATTGCACGGATTACAGAAATATCATCATGCCCGAATTCTATGACTGGATTGAAACCTACAATCCAGTTACGAACTTCGATAGTGGCAGTACATGCGCATTTTTATCGGAAAAGTTTTCATCAATAACGTTCATTGGAGATCATCGATGCGACATTTTTGGGAAGCTTTCTTGATTCATCTTACCAATGATCCCATACACGGTGCTTTAAAACATACACTGAATACTATCTTGAAAAGAAGGTGCAACGAATATGAGCAGTTTTATAACGATACCTGTTTAACGCACTTGGCCAGAGACCCAAAGGAGGTTAATGCAAATCCAAACTTCTGCAAGAATAAAGAGATAGAGATATGTAGTAGAAAATATTGACCCCTTAGAATATTTTCACCCCCCGTGGTTTACGCTTATGACTAAACCTAACCCTAACCCTAACCCTGACCCTAACCCTAACAATAACAAAGAAAACCTAGCAATTCATAAGCGTAAACCACGGGGGGGGGGGGGGGGGGGGGGGGGGGGGGGGGTGAAAATATTCTAAGGGGTCAATATTTTCTACCAAAGATATCAATGTTAAATATTTACGCACGTGGTATGCATCAGATGATGAAATAGAACAAATACAAGAATTGATCAAGCGATGATGGAAAAGGCTGAACATTATCAATAATGGTATCCTTGACAATTATCATGCAAACCAAACATGGGAAAAATTCCTAAAGCCGCTCATTGACATCATCTCTGTTTACCATAATACGCAGTTGATATAGTCATCTGGCCCTTCTAGTGGGTTTTTAAAGAAACTGGATCATTATAAACGTCAGGGTAGTCCCAAGGCGTTGAGATTTAACAAAGTTATTAGAGCGTTAATTAAACCATATAACATTCCCATACTGGAGAACTTTGATATTTCACTGCGTGTTTATAGCTTCGATGGTACGGACCAGCATTGAACGGTGTGATAGTTAGATTATTCATTAAATTATTAAGGCATCTCTTCTAGAATGATCGGCCTGTTTATTCAATTGATGCTTCAATGAGATGTCAAATTACCTGCACACGGAACATCTTTGTATTCTAATTGGTTGTTGGCAAAAGTTTAGCAGATTACAATATCGTGATCGTTGGCCAAGGGGGAAGATTATATTTTGTGCATAAACATTACCTCCTTTGTTCACGGTAAAAACGTTAGTTTGTTTACGGAATATACCACTTATATCTTTTAAAATATAGTTTTAGACTCCTTTAAAGATTTCGTGTTTCAAAGAGCGCCGAAACTCTTTCAAATGCCCATGCCCTATTAGCGCCCAGTCTTTAATAAGCGCTCCAACGAATTTCTAGTAATAACCAATAATTAAAGATTTTATCCGATAGAGAGCTACTCCTCCAAATTCAGAGAAAGTTTATTACTTCTAAACCATTCTTCAATATATTCAAGCTCTTTTGTTAACAAGATCAAACAGTGATTTTATATTTTTTTGTGACAAAAATAGGTTGGTGTCGTCGGTGAAGAGAATGAAGTTTAAAATAACAGATGCTCTGCAGAGATCATCTACATATAATAAAAAAAGTAATGGGCCAAGAATGAAACCTTGGAGTACACCACATGTTATAAGTTTGAGAGATAATGTTTTTGGTTCCATAAGAAACACATTGATTTCGATCAGTAAGGTCGTCTTTAAACCATTAAATGTTATTATTGCGTACATCAACCATAAGGTTTCAGTTTCAGTTCGGGTGCGCCAAAAAATGTCCAGGTGTTTGAAAAGACATTTCTCGAAAAGTACAAGATTTTTAGGCGTAAACTTAATTTTAATGTAAAGATATGAAGAAAAAATGTTCATATTAATTTTAAAAAAGCGTCAATTTTTAACAAAAAAATGGGGGTGTTAAGTTATCAATCATGGTCTTTTTTTATCAATGGTAATAAAACAAAAAGACAACTAATTTCAGTTTTTAAAACATTTTATTCATTGGAAAAAGCATTACCATTGACATTGACACATTCTTCTTCATCTTTCTCTTATTCATTTTAAAAGTATCATAGCTTTGATAAGAATAAAAGTTTTCTTTGCAAAGGTCAAGTTTAAATTTGGATTTTTGAAACTTTAGGAATTCATTGGTTAGCACGGCAGCAGCTGATGCTTCATCGGTATTCGTGTTCGTGTTTCCGTAAGTCCACAAATTCTTCTCCCCCGTTGTAGGTTCATACCACCACAAACACAAACCATAGTTTTTAGGCTGGAATAGAGGCTATTTGTTGATCGTGGCTTAATTAAGAAGTGTTTGATAATTCTTAACTACAACTATTTTATCAAGGTGAAGTGGCCTATAGAAAATTCGAACGTGAATTTGTTTATAGTGGAGTTTGCGTTTTCAATATTACTTGAAGCAAACGAATTTTTAATATTATGAATGATCTTTTGATTATATACTTCTGATTTTTTCTGGTTAGCTAGTGCTGCTTTGTTGTTTTGTGCTATTGTACAGGTCACAGAGCTCTGCTACCTGTAAACAATGGAATGCACTGACCTTCAAACCTCAATGGCCTCTTATTTACAACTATTAAGAGAACTTTCTTGATTATGAATTAATGAAAATAATAAAATACAGTACACTCACGATAACTCGAACCTCCAGGGGACCAACAAAAAGTTCGAGTTATCGAATGTTCGACTTACCAGTGCATTCAATAACTCGAACTTTGGCCGATGAGTGAAAATAGTTCGAGTTCTTAAAAGTTGTTTTTTCTTTTCTATTCTAACAAGAAAGGTATACAGTACAAAGTTATACATCACTGAAAAATGTTGTCACTCATTTGTTTCATTGTAGCGGTAACGTCTCTGTCGATTGAAATTGAGAGTGCATTGTGCTTTTGTTGAATATCTTCACCGCATAGACTGAAGGGGATGTAGTCATGCAGCACTTGCAATGCCTCCCGAATATCACCTTTGGGCAAACTGGGTCAAATAGAACATCCTCATCCTCATCATCCTCATCACCACCATCCACATTCTTCTGCATTCAGCATTCTGTACTCATCACGTTTTGATTTGCAGAAATGACATCTTCAACTGTTGTACCTGGAGGGTAAAAATCACCAAGGTTTTCAATCTGATTTTGAAGGTTTTTAAAAGGGTCATCGTCATCTGAATGGGCAGATGCTTGTTGATCTTTCGAAGTTCCTGCTTTCGCAAAACAATTGTCGGATGTGCTGGGCAGTTGTCTATGATAAACGCTACTTTCTTCTTCTCTTTTGTAAACTTTTTATCCATTTCTTGTATCCACTCTTCGAAGAATACGCTATCCATCCAACTTAATGATAAATTATACCGGCTGTCAAAAGACCAGGAAAGACCTTTATTTAATGTCAAAAACACAGTTCTATGCTACGGCTTGGAGAAACAGCCACCAAAGTACGTCATGGAAACATTGGCTTTGGGTCCAAAGAATGCCGTGATGGAGAAGTTTAACCAAAACGAAGTTCTTTCGGAGTTAGATGAGTTGTTGCGGTTTTGCAGACAACACGACGTTAGTGATGAGATGATTACGGATATTAATGTAAAGACATTGACATATATAAAAAATTGTAAGAAACAAAAAACACCTAGGAACGTCCAAATGACCCGAAAGTACCTGAAAGAGAATGATCTACTAGCTGTTCCCTTTGATTAGGGGATAGGCATTTGTATAATGAAAAGGGATATATACAACCAAAAACTCGATGATATCATTCACCTTCCACAGTTTGAAAAGTATACGAAAACGCGAAGGAACGAGAAACACCCATTGCTGAAGGAGGAGGAGAGGATAGTGAATATCCTAAGGGGCATGAAGAATCAGAACAAAATAACTGAAAGTCTATTCGACAGGCTAAAACCAACGGGAAGTCAACCACCCAGGCTATATGGCACGGCGAAGGTGCACAAACAATCAACACCACTTAGACCCGTCCTGTCGATGCCCGGTTCGGCGTATTATCGAGTAGCTAAACAAGTAGCAGATTGGCTTTCAGAAGTAAAAGAATGCCAAATAAATTCATCAACACAGTGTATATCACAAAGTTTGAAGGATATACATCTACAGAAAGAAGAGGAAATAATAAGTTTTGACGTTTCGTCACTGTATACAAATGTGCCGGTTGAAGAGGCAATATTATACTGTGCAGACTTGCTATACTCCAACAACTACAAAAAGCCACCGGTATCAAAGGAAACATTCATTCAATTAGCACGCATCAGCAGTTGTGATGTGTTATTTTTAACACATGATGGTTACTATAGACAAAAGGACGGATTAGCTATGGGAAGCCCACCAGCCCCAAGTATAGCTAATGGTTGGCTCAGTAAGTACGACACAGATATAAAGGGTGAAGCAAAACTGTATTCCCGCTATATGGATGATATCATTAGAGAAATTAACAAAGAAAAAATTGAAGAAAAACTGGTGGAGATCAGGGGCTGTTTTTTAATCAGTACCACTTTCCAAAAAAATTTTTTTTCGAAATGAAGCCCAAGGCGAGCCGGACAATCCTGTTGATAAGTATACAGTTTGTTTAAAAACTAGTAGTGGAACTACAGTTGGACATTTGGAAATGGGAAAGTCAGGGCGTTTCGCAAAGACCATGTTTTATTTATTACGAAGTCATAAATAGTCGAATTGCACAGCTAAAGTAACTAGAAAAAGATTAAACCTTGGCGATAGCGAGGGTTTACAAGTTCCGTGCATTTTACAATTTAAAGAAGAAAAAAAATTTTGTCAACTTTGGAAGAACAATTTATGTTATTGAAAGAAAAGTAGTCACTTTTTACGGAGATTGTTTTCATTTTTCCTCTGAAGTTCGAGTTATCGGGGGATTTTCTGTCCAGGGAAAAGGAAAAATGGTTCGACTTAACGAATGTTTCAGTTATCGGGGGTTCGAGGTATCGTGAGTGTACTGTAGGTATAAATGGTTTTAACTCCCACTTCAGTTGCTATGAAAAATGTTCAGAATTAATTGCGCGAATGCTTTTGGATTTTTGTCAGAAACTGCGTTTCATTTACTAATTTACTAAAAATTTTCGGTTCAACATCGTTTTCATGTTTTGCTAGCTGGAATACTTCTTCCCGAAAGAGTTTGTTCACAAGGAGAGAATATAAGAAAAATATTGACGAAAATCTTTTTATAAAACTGAAATTGTAATCAACATCAAGTCGAGGTTACGATGTAATATCATGAAACAAAACGCCTGGTCACACCTACTACCATATGCAGCAAACGATAGAACCTTTATAAACTGTCAAAAGAGAAATATACCTATCTAAAACCGACAGTTGGCCATTCCCCAGCAGTACTTATCAGTCTTATGAAAGTTTCATTTTAAACTGAGTTGGAAAAAAACAAAACAAATCCTCTCGACATTTTTAAAAAGGAGTTATTTGAAATCATGTTTTATTTTATGGTCGAAAACGTTCAAGCAAGCGTATGTTCGACATAATAGAAAATAGTTTGATATAGATCAATTCGATCTATATCAAACTTCATTTTAAAAAGCTTTCATTGTTTTCACGCCGTAACCTATTGTTGATTGTTTGTGACCCACGTCGAGAAATGTGTCTTTCTGATGACATGTTCTTCTAAAGGAGGCCTCACTCTAATTCAATTTCAACAAGTAGTCGACTGTTAAGACTGTCATTCTACATTTCTCCTTCTAAAATCATTTCAGGCCCTATTTCATGGGACGTAATTTCCATGTAACGTTTGTTAGGCATTGGAGTTTTGATTACAGACTAGCCTGTGTCCCGTAGACTTTTAGTAAGATTTGATATGCGTAATGGTTTGGAAACAGACTTATGACCGTTCATATCAAAATTAAAACCATTTTAATCATGTTTAACATAACTAAGTTTGTTGCTCGTTCATACAGAAGTCAAACGTGTTCTGATAAACTGCGTTTAATTTAAACGGATTTTAAATAAAACAAAATAGCGAGGTAGTTTTAAGTGTGTTTTATTAAAAGAAACATGGCTGGATTTTTGAAGGCAATAACTAAGAAGAAAAGATCACGTCATTAGGAAGAGAAAGTAATAAAGATTTTGGTTATAAAATGAGCAGAAGAAAATATTCAGGAGAGGCTTAAGTCATGCAGTAGAAAGAAAGCAATATGATGCGAAATAGTTATGTTTGTAAAAGCAAATTGACACGAAGATCAAAATGAGGATCTTTAAAACTAGAATGCAAAGAATAACAACAGCCTACAGAAGTTATAAAACTATGGCGGTTTACTGATTGGCGGCGATTCACCATGCGCGAGTGAATGCACCACAGCGTCGGGTCGACCCATGCCATGTGAGGGATATTGGGTAGATGATACAATGGGTGTTGCAGGAGGTCATCTAGGAGAGCACGGCCCCTTGACTGGATTCGTGTCACTCATGATAGTGTCAAATACTTCGGAGCATCCAGCCTAAGCGGTAATCTCATCTGGAAAACGGATGCAATAGCAACTGAGTGTGGCCAACCACATAAAATAATACCTAAAAAATAAAAATAAATAAATAAGATTGTAAAATGCATAGAACGGGCACTGCATCACCTAATGATGGTGAGCAAGTGATGGGGGATAAACCAATAACGAAGCCACCTCATTTGTTTTCGTAATCTAGTGACACGCAAACATCGAGTTCTGATGAAGAATCTGATGTCAATGATGATATCAGTGTGATGATGATCTCATTAAAGCTGAGTTCAAATTCCTAAAGATAGATATATGATAGTAAACGAAGTGTTCGGATATTTTGGTTTTAAATGATAGAGATGTTGAGCTCTTAAAGATGGAGACCTAACTGCTCCATCCTGGTATTTTTTCGTAAATAATGATCTGCATGTATAAAGGTATTTGTTGTGAATTTCTACATAATTTCTTTAACAAATCTTATTTTGATTATAAAATACGTATCCATGGTGTCAGTTCACACATTTCCTTTGTTTGTAGCAATTACTTTCTGATATTACATGTTAAGCCTTATTTACACTTTTTGGAAGGTATATTAGCATCAGTGGGACTTAGGCCTAGGAGATAACAAAAAGTAACAAAGTTTTGTGCAGATTTTCATCTGTTTAAGTTTAGATCTATTTGGTTTGCATATTCCAAAGTGGTTCTGAAATACCGCAATTATCGAGTGAGTGTTATTGTTCTGCTCGCCGCAATTTAGCATGGTTCAGTTCTTGCATACTCATGTTCATTGTTCAAAGCAATTTTATATGCAAATACAGACCCCGTAGTTAGCTTGTATTATAAATGAACAATATCTTCCTTGGTTTTGTCCCTTATTTCATAACCCATTTTGATTGTTTGATAGGTTCCTGTGTATGGTATACTTTCTACCATTTCATTCTGAAGCCATTTTTCACAGAAATCTCGTTTCATTAGCTCACAAACATGCCCTTAGTGACAGTGTTCTCAACTGAATTATCTAAATGCTTACTTAAGCATTGAGAAGCTACCTTTCAATCGGCCAATGGCATTCTCAAAAACAACCCGAGAGCTACTCAATGCAAAATTTAATCTTCTCTCTTTTCTAGTCAAATTACCACGTTCTGAATATGGTTCATCATAAATTTTTCTATTGTGGATATGCAGAATCGCCAAGCATTAAGAGTCCTATGCTAGTGTTATGCCTATGCTGTTTTGTATATTTTTTGATAAACTTTGGTACAAAAATGTTCTCTGGAGACATTTCCTGATAACGAGAAGAATTTTTAACCATTCCAGCATCATAAGATTTATCAGGCCAACTCATAAATATATCATGGAACAAGTACGTCCAGTCCACAAATCCTTGTAATATTATCGAGTGATAGTCTTTCCTATTGACATACCTTAAAGTTACAAAAAGTTGCGTACACAAAAAGTCGCGAGCACAAATTGTGCGTCGTTTAATTTTTGCCTATATTTTTATGTGACAACCATCCTATGCTCCTATAGCTTGTGGCAAACAAGAATTTTCCTCGAAATCCTTTATGATTTGTTCGGTAAACAACTTTGTTTGGTAAACAAATCATTGTTGGTAAAAAATGGGCGAGAATGGCCTTACTTATAGAAACAACGATCCCAGTTAACACACGACGTCATTACAACTTTGTTTTATGGTTGTTCTAACGTCGTAACCAAAAACGACCATTAACCGAAGTCAAGAAAACGCCAGGGTTGGTTGCAATCAAAAACGACCATCAACCGACGTCTAGAAAACGTCCGGGTTGGACGCAAATAATTGCGACCTGAAAAAACATTTCATTTGAAAAAAACATTTTAAAATCCTGCAATGATTTAAAGCTTATATCGTGACTAGAGTGATATATACGATGGCTCATATCTGCCACCCATGTTGAGCTGTTGAATAAGGATTTCTACTGCGCAGTAGAATCGTGTCTACTGCGCAGTAGAATCATGTCTACTGCGCAGTAATCAGATTTCTACTGCGCAGTAGAAAGGTCTCTACTGCGCAGTAGAGGCCCTACCCTTTATATAAAACGTCTCGATACCTGAAGCATATGAGATATTGTGTGCATATGACGAGGGTAATTAATATCTATTTCGTTTTATAACCTATGATCGATTACAAGTAATAAACCAGCCTAACATCAAAACATGTCGGTGAATGTGGAACAAGTAAGAACTTTCTTTTTAGATGTTTTCGTGCACAAAAACAGTACAGTTTGATAATTTCGCCAGCGTTCAGTCTTTCAGGGCTACTTTGTTTGATTCTCCACTTAAAAAAGTAAACGTCATTTGTGACAGTTAGCTATAACTCTAAACCACTACTTATATTATTTAATGCTAATCGTTTTACTGCGCAGTAATTAATGCTCTACTGCGCAGTAGCAACAAACTTACTGCGCAGTAAAAAATGTGCTTCTGCGCAGTAATAAATTTTCTACTGCGCAGTATGTCTGTTGCTACTGCGCAGTAGAGCATTTACTACTGCGCAGTAATAAATTTTCTACTGCGCAGTAGAGTATTTACTACTGTGCAGTAATAAATGTTCTACTGCGCAGTAGAAAATTTATTACTGCGCAGAAGCACATTTTCTACTGCGCAGTAAGTTTGTTACTACTGCGCAGTAAAGCTAGAAATCTGGGATTTTCATCGGTATATGTATGACTTACTGCGCAGTAGGGACCTAACTACTGCGCAGTAGAGACCTTTCTACTGCGCAGTGGAGATCTAACTACTGCGCAGTAGAGATCTAATTACTGCGCAGTAGACATGATTCTACTGCGCAGTAAAAATCCTTATTCAACAGCTCGACATGGGTGGCAGATATGAGCCACCGTAGATATATACTGTAATTTTGTATTTATGCTACTAAAATCATTTATTTACTTACAGTCAATTCTAACGTTCTTTCGATGTCAAAAGAACCATGGACGTATATGTATTTATACGTCCATGAAATATATCTTCCATCTTAACCTAATCGAAATTAAGTTGGCGATTTTGATAATAGTCAAATACATTGTCGCACGTTAAGGCACCGTAAGTAAGTAAGTAAGTTAGTAGGAGTTTTTAGTCCTTGGGTTTCCATCGTTATGGTTGGTTCTTCCGCCCGCCGACTTGCAGCTATTAGTTGACTTATCGCCAGAGATACGTATAGCATTGCTCTAACTTGCCCGATGGCCAGTGTGCAGTCAGTCGATGGCTCCTAATAAATGGGCTGACATGCTGCTTTTAGAGTGGTGTATTGAGATACGACATGACTGGACTCGAAAACGGGTCGCAGCGGTCGCACTCAAAGGTACTAACCACTACACCATCGCTGTACGATGTGTGGTGGTAGTGGTTATCACTCTCACATATCATGCGAGAGGTCGGGGTTCGATTCCCGCTGGTGACTTTGCATTTGTTGTCATTACCTTTCGTCGTTAATTTGACCATGCTACAACGTCAATGTAACGTTGTTTCCGGTTTTTTGACCGTTACAGAACGTCCATACAACGTCCTTTTTAGTTATATTTAATCGTCATTTTGACGTCAAAATCCGATGTTATTTTGCTGTTTCCATTTCGACTATTAAACGGCCGTCATGCGACGATGGAATACGACGCCGAAACAACGCCAAAACTACGTCTTTGTGCTAACTGGGATGCTACAAACAGAAGACTTCTAACTCCAAACAAATTACTGATGGTGTGATATTCCGATGTGCCAGAACAAAAATGTAATGCTATAATAGCGACACTGACTTCGACGGGAATAACTTGTCTGTATTTACTATTTTCTATTTTCTATTTTCTCACTTGATTGCATATGCATTTTTGTTCATCCTAAGGATGGACAACTAATCTGCCTCTGTCCAATATTTTGACATATCCTCCCTCTAAAAACTCTGATTTCGTGATTTCATCCATATTAAGCGGTTAGTTGTGGCATACTTTGGCATCAATGCATTAATGCATTGCATGCATTTTTCCTTCTTCTACGACCCCTCTTATATCATAATATATCCATGTTTTTGTTTCTTCATTTTGCATTTAGTAGTAAAAACAGCAATCGCTCTTAGAAAAAGAAAGTTCGAGAATCTTCTTCAGCATGAACTGGGTTGAACGCGTATATTTAAAACTGGAAATTTTGTTTATTGTTTTCCAAATTGCTGTCATTGTTTTAAAAACTCTTTTCTTTTTATTCACATCTTAATCGACCATTAAAAATTTAATTAGATTTCTCCAAGACATTTTCCTTATTTTTTCAAGAACCACTTCTTCATTTTTCACAAAAATATACTAGCCGAAAGAACTTGAAAATGGCTTTCCATCGACGCATAAATTATTTTCAAATTCCGTATATTTATTTAAAAAAACAGCTTTAAAATTTCCGTTTCCAACATTATGAAATACACTGTATATAAGACTAAAGATTATAAATAGTGTTCCCTATAAAGAATGGAATTACACGAACATCACACGAAAATTACACAATCAGCAAATACTATAAAAGCTTGAGTCTTCTTGTTCTTGTAACAAACAAATGGAGTTGTTGATACCAACTGCAATATATGTATCAAGATGATATAAAAAAAGAATCCTTTCTTTACATGTCTATCCTCTTCAATAAAGTTGATTCAAAAATGCTTTTTTGAGGCACATGTGTAACAGCCTTTGGAGCTTTTGTTATCCAGTTGCACAAACTGTTGTCGATCAGAAAGACAGTCAATAACTAAATCAATGAAAATGTTCATGAATTTCAATGTATGCAGCTTCTTGTAAAATAACGAACAATTTACTGTAGTGATTTACTTTAATCTGCCGTGAGTGCTAGAGTAACTTCACTCTTTTGAAAGGTGGCTACATAATAGAAATGCATAACTTGTCAACAATTACAATACTAAGAATGTTCTTGGCGGTAACCAGATTTAAAGAAAAATGCTTATGGAAAAAGAAACAACAATGCAAAATCAATTTAATATCTTAAATGTCTTTTTACCAATCAGTTATTTTCAAGACAGATATATTATGTAGGCCAGCCATAATTTTCACCGATCAGATCGAAGAACATTTTATTGTATGGTCTGTAAAATTCAGTTAACAACTTTAAACAACTTTCAGGTACATCTGGGTGTTTACGCCCTTTGTGCTTATTTAAGCATTTCCCATGAAAGCAGTAAAAACCTTTCGTTTTGTTGAATACAAATGATCTTTCATCTATTAGTATGGGAAGATTTAGGAAAACCTGAACAGACCTAAGTACGGAACCGGGGTTCTTTATCAATTGGTCGCCATTCACAAACAGTATTTGCTTCATAGGAAAGAAACACAACCACGCTCTAATCAGCCCGTAATTAAGACTTATAAACACGATTGGGTCCTTCACGTTCACAACATCTGGTTCAGATCGGACAACTGTGCAGAAATCTCTACTTTCATTATGCACAACAACTTGATGCGTGTAATCGGAAACCGAACGAATAACTGGTTCCCGAGTAATAAGTATTAGCTTTAAGTCCTTATTAAATGAATGAACAATTTCAGGTGTATCTGTAGTCCAAAAATAACCCGGACTTGTTTCTATGGTAATTTGGTTTTCGTATGACTTCGACATTTTCTGGAGGTACCACTTCGGTCCTTTGTTGTAGTTAATTGTAAAATAATGGACTTCTTTGGGTGCAGCACTGATCATCGGGTGTTTGCCAAGAAAATGTGTTAACGCCCCTGTTCCGGCTTTCTTTACGCCAATTATTCAAACTTGGGGGAATCGTTTCTTGTAGGTACCTTTGGGCTGAAATGTGAAATTTGATGGGTTAATATTTGAAATATTTTGCTTGTGGAACTCGATATCCATTTTATTTACTTCAGTGGTATTAGAATATTTGCCGTTGCACATGAATGTCTTTAAATTGGTTTTTTCTGTAAATGATGTTTGTGCTGATATGCCTGAAAAATAAAATTGTGAAAGAATGTTTTCAAATGATTACGTAAAAGAACGGAAGAGACAGATTGATAAATACCAGGCACAAAGGCGGCGTTGCTCGCCACCCATGTTCATCCTACATTGTGTCACAAAGAGTTCACAAAGAATAAAATTTAGGAATTGGAAATGGAAAGTGATACCATCTTGTAGAGCTCGAAATTCTGAACACGAAAATGTATAGGATCGTTTGTGCATGACGCTGATGTCATAAATCCCCGTCCCCAATAAGTTTGTCCAAATTTTTTTCTACATCCAAAGACCAATATCGCAGACACCAAAAACCGTTAGTTATCCCTATTGGTTACAGAAATAATTTTCGTAGATAATCGTATATTGTTTTGTTTGCCATTTGTCTTTTTATGCTCATTTGCATTATTGGTAAACTTCATGTAAAGGTTCACTGTGGTTAAATTTACTTTATGATTGACGCATGAAATTTCTATGCAGGTTTGCTGACTTCGTTAGAAATACATTTGTAATTTTAATGTTCTTGTCATCTTATGGAAAACAAATTTCTTTTTAAAAACCAAATTGACTTTTTTGAATTTAGGACTTCTGTGTTGGAGTAAAGTCTATAACATACCTTAGTTTATCCCTTTTTTTGTACTGTAAATTTGAAAGATTTCAAGCTGTGTAGCTTCTTGTATAAAATGATTTTAGTTCACTTACCTATTCTCATATAAACAGATATCTTGAAAATTAAGCTAAAGCTATTTCCTTCAGTGTTGATACACGTTTTTTTACATAATTAGTTAATAAGCAACACAAGTAAATTTTCTTAAAAGCTTAAGCAACATTACTACAAGTATCTTAGATAAATTAACGACGTGAACTTTTGAAATGATGAAGAAATTGTATACCTTATTACAGGAAATTAACGAATCATGAAATTAACGTGGTTTGCCCCTCAAGCGCGTTAATTTCATGACGCATTAATTTCATATACACGTTAGTTTGGTGATACATTATTTTTGTGACGGTGTTAATTTCATGAACATTAATTTTGTGCAAAAATTGTAAAAAAAGTCAATTTTTTCCAAGTGGAATAAGGGATTAAAACAAAAGGTTTCTTTCATTAAACATATAATTTATCCATCTATTTCTTCGTCACTCTCACTCTCATCGCTTCAGAGGTCAACAATCACAGCCAATGACAGATGCTCTGGAAGATTACAATTATGTTACGGTCATGGTGTCAAAGAATTTTACCCACCTACTCCAGCCTCTTGACTTAGCAACAAACAAATCGTTCAAGAAAATGGAAAGGGTTGCCTTCAGAGAATACTTCACAAACACGATAACGAAGGAGCTGGAATCAGATCCCGAAAAAGATGCAACAACGGTTTAAGTCGATCTCAAATTGTCAACCCTCAAGCCTATCCATGCTAAGTTAATGAATGAAATTTATCAATAGGTGGATCGTCAGACAATTTTAAATAGGTGGAAGTCAGTAGGGGTGGTTCGAGCCGTAAAGAGTGCCAGGAGTGGTGCGAAAGTAGAATTTAACCCTTTTGCATAATGAAAAAAAAAGAAAGTTTCAAAAAAATATTGTCGTTTTTTTATTCCATTTACCAAATCCGCGTTAATTTCATGCACCCGCAATGTATTTTTTTGTAAAACCGCGTTAATTTTATGCTTCTAAAATGCAAATTTTTCACCGACCGCGTTAATATTATGACACATTAATTTCATGACGCATTGATTTCATGATTCGTTACTTTCCTGTAATAAGGTATATATGGTGTCAACGTTATCCGAAGAATTATCCGAAGACATTGTTTTTTGAATTATATGTTTGAATTTGACGACATCGCATCACTTCATTGCTTTTGCATTCTACCTAGATACTTAATAAAGAACTGAAACGTACTCAATGGTTTTCAAGACGTGACATAATGTATTTTCGATAAATGCTTAGCAACAATTTAAGCAACATAATGATTAAAAATGGTCATTTCATGGAGGTAGAAAAAAAACCAGGAGATTGAACTCTTTTATAAAGCCTATTCAATTCTATTGAAATTTCTTATTGTTTCGGATGATTTGAATAGAAACAAAAGAGTTCAATCTCCTGTTATTTTTTTTACCTCCATGGTGATTTATTAAGCAATATTACTACTAACGTCTGTACGACCTTGGTTGCTTATAAAAAACTAGTAAAGCAATCGCTCAAACAATGAGGTTTGTAGATTTTATTTGGCAAAGAAAACAAAACATCCTAGGATGTTAAAAAACAAAATTGTAACACTAGGGTGAAAAGCACAACCATTGTAATCACATGGGACTAAATAAAACCAAATGAGACATAATAATGTCAGGGATGATTCTGACGTGAAAACAGCAATTAACCCGATGTTGTGGAAAATCGGGAAATATGGTCATATGGTCCGTAACTACATATCCCTGCCGGTAGGGACGAACTTCTTTTGTTTTACTATGCCCACAGCGAATCATGTACAAATTGGCAAAATGAAGTTTAACAGAACTTAGCGATCAACGAAACAAGCAATCAGAGAAAGTAGTAAAGAGACAGAAGTAACTCACCGGTATCAATCTTACTGAAATACTCATCTAAAGGAGATGAATTCATAATTCCAATAAGGAAAACAGCAAACGTAACAATTCCAAAAATGAATATGTTTTTTAGAAACATTTTGTTGTGATATGAGTAATATTCATACGTTATAGAACTCCATTCCATTATCTGATTCTTGATACCTTTCTTTATTATCTGACAATTATTATCGACAATGTACAGTGTGCATCAAAATGTCTTATCCACCAGATTTCAAGGCGTATATCTCATTACATATCTGATAAAATATTGTGAATTTTATATCACAAGAAAGAGCTTTTCATGCTCTATCCATTAACATAAAATGTTTGCCAAAATATTTGTTCTTCGAAAAGATATTGAAGGAAAACACAACGATTTGGTTTATTAAATTCTTAAAAGTCAATTAACTCATTTTACAATGAAGGCCAATTGTAAACACAATAAAAAAAAAAGTAATTACACAGTAAAAAATTTTTATTTGAAATTTTTAAGATTAGTTGTTATGGGAAATTAATACACAAAGCTATACTATACTATACTATAACTTTCTAAAGGTTTCATCAGCACAACAAAAAATTATTATATCATTAAAAAATCATTAGCATGTCAGTAAATTGACTTTTAAGAATTTAATGAGCCAAATCGTTGAGTTTTTCTTCAATATCTTTTCGAAGAACAAATATTTTGGCAAACATTTTATATTAAGGGATAGAGCATGAAAAGCTCTTTCTTGTGATATAAAATTCACAATATTTTATCAGACATGTAATGAAACATACGCCTTGAAAGTTGGTGTATAAGACATTTTGAGACACACTGTGTAAGATAATCTGTCATTACAATACTTAATACTTAATATTGTTATGCCATTTGTGTTAATTTTGTTTGTTTTTTTGTTGACAGCTGACATTACTTCAATGTTACCATGACATAAAATTTAGTTGTCATTACGAATAGACCTTTACGGAAAATACGTCACGGCAGATCTTGCCTCGTTTCTAAGGCTTTTAATTACTTACGTAATTAAAAATCATAAAACAAGTTTGTGAGGTTTCCTCTCGGGTATCATTTCTTTTCAAAAACAACACAAATGCCATTATTATTTGGTTTGAAAACGAGGCAAGATCTGCTCTGACGTACTTTCCGAAAAGTTCTATCTATAGACCTTTTCATGAATTTTCATGAAAGATCTCACAGTTAAACTAAAAGACGAATTAAGAAGCCACAGCGAATTAAAAAGCCACGGCACAAATTAAAAAGCCACGGCACAATTTAAAAAGCCACGGCACAAAGCCACGGTAAAATACAAATAAATAAATAAATAAATAAATAAATAAATAAATAAATAAATAAATAAATAAATAAATAAATAAATAAATAAATAAACACTTGAAATGTTCTGTAAAATGCCACAGACACATGGTTTTTTGGGTAGATACTCTATGCATGCAAACTCCAATTCCGACGCTTCGAAGAAAACAAGTTCAACCATAAGCGAACCATAAACAAAATGTTCTGCTGTTACTGTGGCAAGTTTCTGGCAGTAAATAATGCTAAATTTTGCTACCACTGTGGTGGAGGTTAGTTGATTATTAGCATCTGAAAGTTGAAGTGTGTTCAAAATATGAAATCAATGTTCAAACTTTATCCTTCTGTACTCGGTAAAGTTATGAGTTGTGCAAATTCTGTTTACCATCATTTAGGCTACTATATACATGTTCTTTGGAGATTGATATTCCCTCGTCTGTCTTAAAAGCCTTACACATGTCATTGTAGGTTATTTTAAATTTCTCTGGCAAATAAAAACAAAAATATCTGCGATTCTCCTTTTATTATAGACTTTAGCTTAAAGAACAAAGAGATTGTTAAAGAAACAGAAAATTCTATGAAAAGTGCATGTACGCCATCCACATCATCAAGTATTTAAAATAATACTTAGTTTTAGTCAAATTAAAACTTCCCTGTAATTTGCAAAATGTTTCTTTCTAAAGTCAATGTGTTAAAAGAAGGGTCTGTTTATTTCCATCATATATGTAGCTAATACTTGTTCATACTCCACATGGTTACAGGTTATACTGATAATACAAGGTGCTGATAATACAAGGTACAGATAAATATAAAATTATATCTTCATTCATTTGGCGATTTCTTCATTTTATTAGTTTCGCTGATTACCGAAAGTATAAATCAAAACAATGGAAAGGGTTTACCAAAGAAGGAAAAACCATCCAAAGAGAAAGAAGTAAACATATCAATTGGTATAATGACTTTGCAAGACAAGGATGGGAAACTGTTACCTAGAAGGGGAAAAAAGGTCATGTTGAGAGGGTTTACTGGGATTTCTCTCTCTCGATTTGCGCATCTTGGCTGAGAATAAGTGGAAGCAATTCCATCCAGATCTCTATGACGACCATCGTGACAGCTTTTACACTTTACTGTATGAGAATGGAGGAGATACAATGCTCCACATCAAAAAGAAGTTGCAGCAATTTTTGTTGGCAACGATGGTGCACCTCCTGCTGGCAGAAACATTGTAGTTCATCCAAGAGATCAGCCCTTGGGTAATATTCCTTATACATCTACAAACATTGACTCCATGATGTATCCAATGATTTTTCCTAGAGGTGATCCTGGATGGAGTCCAAACATGAATCACGTACAACAGCATGCAACTGAAAGGCGAAATAAAATTACCCAATTGCAGTATTATATTTATCGTATTGCCATTAGACGTGAATTTTCTGCTTTACATTTAGCTGGAAAACTATTTCAACAGTTTGTTGTTGACAGCTATGTCAAAGTGGAGGGAGCGAGACTCGACTTCATACGCCAGAACCAAGAACAATTACGGGCGGATAGCTTCACAGGCTTGATGGACTATTTGGAGGAAGCAGCCCATGAACGAACCCTCCGTGCGGGTAATATCGTTGTATTGCCATCTACCTTTTCAGGTTCACCGAGAAATATGCACCAATTGTACCTAGATGCTATGGCATTAGTTTCAAAAAAAAGTAAACCAGATTTATTTTTAACTTTTACATGCAATCGTAAATGGCCTGAAATTGTTCAAAATCTTTTGCCTGGTCAAACTGCATCAGATAGGTCTGATCTGGTTACACGAGTATTCAAATTGAAGTTGGAAACCCTTAAAAACGATATTATAAAAGATTCTGTTCTAGGTGTATCTGTAGCACAGGTGGATGTTATAGAATTTCAGAAAAGAGGTTTGCCTCATGTGCACATGCTGTTGCATCTTGCCAACGAATTTAAGTTGCGCAATGGTGATGACATTGATTCATTAATATCAGCACGAATTCCAAATTGCGATCAAGAACCAGAGCTTTACGAAATCATCAAATCCTGCATGGTCCATGGTCCATGTGGCCATTTGAATGTGTCTTCACCGTGTATGCAAGATGGTAAGTGCAGCAAAAATTTTCCAAAGCAGTTGAACAATGGAACTGTTTTAAATGTGGATGGCTATCCTTTATATCACCGACCAGATGACGAAAGAACTGTTCGAATTCGGAATGCGGATCTTGACAACAGATGGATCGTCCTATACAACCCTTTTCTCAGCAAAAAGTACAATGCACATGTAAACCTTGAAGCCTGTGTTTCTATAAAAAGTGTCAAGTATTTGTACAAATACATTTACAAAGGACACGATACTGCTCATATTGAAATCAATGAGCGTATCGATCACGACGAAATCAAAACCTTTATAGATGCGAGGTATGTATCTGCTCCAGAAGCTGTGTGGCGTTTATGCTCTTTTCCAATGCACACTCAAAGTCATGCTATTTTGCGACTTCCTGTTCACCTTCCAAATGAACAGCAGATTTTTTTCAGAGAAGGACTGGAACAAGCAGCACTGGAAAGAGGACAAGAGCACATCAAGTTAACTGCTTGGTTCGAATTGAATCGTGTTGACGAACAGGCACGTCAATAATTATATCCCGATATCCCCCACCATTACGTGTTTCAAACACGACAACATAAGTGGGTGACACGGCAGCGTGGAGCAGAAAAAATTGTAAGTAGAATGTACAATGCCAGCATTCGTCAAGGTGAAAGGTATTTCTTTCGTGTGATGTTGTTACATGTTCCTGGTGCGGCATCCTTTGAATACCTTAGAACTGTTAATGAGATTATATATAGATATTTTAGGGAAGCACATATTGCACTTGGATGACGATACTTTGTGGATACAAACCATGGAAGAACTTACCGCATCAGCAACACTCTCTAAATTTCGCAAAGCCTTCTCCTTCATTCTGATCCATGGAGAACCAAACAATCCGGCCGAGTTGTGGGAAAGATTCCGTGCTTACATGGTTGAAGATTTTTTGAGACACCAGCCGGAAGTACAAGCAGAGCAGTCAGCTCTTGGTAAAATTCAGGAAGTCCTTCAGCAATTTGGTAGGGTTGTTACTGACTTTGATTTACCTGCTTTTGAACAAGCTATTGCTGACGATCTACCAAATGCTGATGAAATGAGGGAAGAGGCCATCAACATGAGGAATACGTTGAATGCTGACCAGCTTGCTGTTGCAGACGCAGTCCTAGATGCAGTGGCAACGAACGATAATAATAGTGCTAAAATTTTCTTCCTTGATGGACCCGGTGGAACAGGTAAAACTTTGACGTACAATTACATCATTCGCGAGGTTATTGGAAGAAACCTATCAGTAAGTACGTGTGCGTGGAGTGGAATTGCAGCAACACTGTTACAAAATGGTAAGACAGTCCATTCTCTTTTCAAATTACCTGTTCCTGTATTGGACAATTCAACGTGCAATGTCAAGCCTAATAGTAGGCACGCCGATTTTTTACGTAACCAGCATATTGCAATATTTGATGAGGCAAGTATGATTCCTAAACATGCACTTGAGGCTATTGATAGAATGTTTAGAGATATCTGTAACAGTGATGTGCCTTTTGCTGGAAAGGTTGTTCTTTTATGTGGTGATTTTAGACAGACTCTTCCGGTAGTGAAAAGAGGCAGACCAGCCCAGATAGTGGAAGCATGCATAAAGAGCTTTGTCTTGTGGCCAATAGTGCGAATTTTTCATCTGAATGTCAACAAGAGAGCTGCTCCTGGGCAAAGGGAATTTGCGAAATTCCTACTTGAATTAGGAAACGGAGCGATATCAAAAAAAGTGGATGATCCATTTAAAGATTCCATCGAAATTCCGCATCA
Source organism: Turritopsis dohrnii (assembly GCA_027922465.2). NCBI lineage: Eukaryota > Metazoa > Cnidaria > Hydrozoa > Anthoathecata > Oceaniidae > Turritopsis > Turritopsis dohrnii. Next base: position 525,261 of record BQMF02000305.1, read on the forward strand.
ATGTGTTTTGCATGAAAATAATGATATATTCCACTCTATTTTTAGTGATGCTGGAGGAGAGGATATGTCGAGTCGTGTTATTCTGACACCGACCAATGACGAGGCTTTGGTGATTAACGAACGGATTCTTCAGGGAATCCCTGGTGAAACGGTCACATACTTTAGTGTAGATTCTGTTGTCTCTGATGAGCAAGAAGAGATTGATGTGTATCCTATGGAGTTCATCAATTCGCTTACTCCTTCTGGAATGCCTCCACACCGGTTGAACTTGAAAGTCAACAATATGGTGATGCTGCTGCGAAATTTATCATTGAAGGATGGTTTATGCAACGGCACACGATTAGTCATCCGTAATTTCCAAAAGAATATCCGTGATTGTGAAGTGCTGACCGGTATCTCCGCTGGAAATCGGGTGCTCATTCCTAGAGTAACCTTGTGTCCGAATGATACCAACCTTCCGTTTCAGCTGAAGCGAACTCAATTTCCTCTCCGTTTGTCATATATGCAATTACCATTAGCAAAAGTCAAGGTCAGACTTTTGAACAGGTTGGTATTTATATGCAAAGGCCTTGCTTCAGTCACGGTCAACTGTATGTTCCATTTTCACAAACACGAAGCTTTGAAGCAGTGAAAGTAAAGGTTTGTAGAACTTTAAAGCAAGGCTATGTTAGAGAGAGATGCTACACTAGAAATGTAATATACCAACAGGTATTATGAATATTTTTACCTTGCGAAAAATATACGTGCAATTGATATTAAATATTTTGAATTAAAACTTTACGCAAGGTTAATGAGGAGGCATTAGATTATAGATTACCTGGAAATTAAATTGGTATACGTTGAATTGAATTACATTGAAGTTTAAGCAGTTTACATTTAAGTGAATTACACTGAATTGAGTTACATTGATTTGAATTATATTGAATTGAATTACTTTGAATTGAATAGATTAGATTGAAAGCCGGGAGGAAGGAGGGTATAAAAGCGGCATGGAGCCGGGAGGAAGGAGGGTATGAAAGCAGCATTCAGCCGGGTGGAGGAGGGTATGAAAGCGGCAATTGAGCCGGGTGGAGGAGGGTAGGCAAGCAGCAAGCAGCAAAAAGCTGTTGTATGAGTCGGGTGGAGGAGGGTAGGCAAGCAGCAAAAAGCTGTTGTATGTGTGATATATTTTATTTTATTCTCTTTTTTTGAGATTCTTATGTCATTGAAAAGGCAGTTTTATCATTGTTACACAGCAACATATGGTCATACATTGAACTGAACTGCATGGCTTTTTTTAAAATTGGTATAAATGTTTAGCTTATAAATCTTCTCCTTTTTTTAACCTGATAGTCCATTGTTATTTGCATACCTGCAGTTCACTAACAATTTCTTTTCTTTTTAGATGGCGAGACAAAGCTTAAACTTCTCCACATTATTGATTTTACGTTGTGGTATGGAGACACCATTGTACTCAGCTAAATGATTTTTCAATTAAGCATGGGTAAGAAACCGTTTAAAGATTTTTCTCCTCACTTGCACCTTGTTAACAAATTGAAAGTGGATTCAGATTTTCATGAGTTCATGTTATGACCACAACTTATTTTCATATGTTTAGAGTTTGCATAGTGTCGTAGAGTAGAAGATACATATCAGCTAATGTGAAGAAAAATGACATTTCGTTGCTCTTGAAATTTCAGCCTATGTTTATTGAGATATTTGACAGTTAGAAATTCATGACATCGCCCACCCTCCTTTTTAACAGTTTAAATTTCTTAAAAGTCCCTATGAACTCCTTGTTAAGCGAGCACTTACCAAGTGTGAAGCTTGACAGCTGTTCTTTCGAGTCTTCTTCCGGGAGTCTTGGGTAAGTGAGAGCCAGCGCTGACCATCAGGGCGTCATTCTTTAAAGCTATAGCTAATATTTGCCAGGTGTATTCTAAAGTAACTGTAATACATATACAGAACCTATGGGAGGGAATAAGGGTGTGGCACTTACCCAAGACTCCCGGAAGAAGACTCGAAAGAACAGCTGTCAAGCTTCACACTTGGTAAGTGCTCGCTTAACAAGGAGTTCTTTCTCGCTTCTTCCGTGAGTTGGGTAAGCGAGATTTCAAAGCACACCAAGCAAATATTAGCAACCTACAGGTAAATACACGGAGGTATGTTATGTGTATAGTATAATCTTAACACTAAATAACTACAGTCAGCAATTCAATATATTGTTCATATTCAGTTCATCCGAGTTAATTTGAATTTCTTTGGAATAAAAGGTATGGAAGGTACTTTCATTAGACCAACAGGCTTTTTTCAGGATTTCTTCCATACTCACACCAACAGCCAGAGCCTTTGAGGTTGCCGCCGAGCGACAGCTATGAGGGCTGAAATTGCAAATATTACAAAGTGTAAATAGATCTTTGATCCAACGACGTATGGAATCAAGGGATATTTCTCTATATGGTTTTTTGATGGTTATGAGAAGTTTATTGATATTAGAGTCTTGGATTTTATGACTTCTTCTCTTCAAATACTCTTTGAGACAGTCTACTATACAAAGTTTCTTGTCTAGATAGGCCCTATATTCGAATACATCTAGTTTTCTACCTGGTCTAGAGTGCTTGAGCACATGCTGTGGTGCAAAAGTAACACTTATATCAGTAATAACCATATGGTCAACCTCAAACCAATAAATGGTGTTGATACGTTGACCCCCTAATAATAGTAGTAATATGACTACTTTGTAGGACAAAAGTTTGTCAGTAAGGTTGACATTATCTGGGCTATTTCTGAAAAAGTCAAAGACCAGTTTTACATCCCAAATGTAACCATATTTTGGTTTTGGTGGCCTCAAATTGAACAATCCTTTGAAATATTTATTCATTAGTGGATGTTCTGAAAGATGTTTATAAGGAGGAATGTAGATATATTGCGCAACAGCATTTTTGGCTGATCTAATGAGGCTAATTGAAAGGTTTTTGTCATAGAGAGTACTTAAAAAATCTATAACATTATAGATGTTGACATTATTAATGTCAATATTTTGAAGAGAACAAAATTCTAGAAATTGCCTCCAATAGGTGGCATACTTCTTTTTCGTGGAATCACGAGTAGCCGATTCTAAGATCATCTTAGTGGATGAAGAAATGCTCAAACCTTCATGTCCAGAGCCAGTAGCTGTAACTTTTTCCATAAGGGGTGTTTTTCCCCTGGTTGTTGAGTTAACCGTAACAGATCTGGTTGTGGTCGAAAAACCAGCTTCCTTGTGGCCGCTTTTATTGCTTGTGGATACCACGGCTGGCTGGGCCAGTCTGGCACCAGAAGCACCACATGCGCTTTTTCTTTCTTTACTTTCGCCAAAACTTGTCCAACTAGGCTGAAAGGAGGAAAAGCATAACAAAATTTATCAGACCATGAAATAGAAAATGCATCTACAGCATGGGATTCTGGCTCAGGATGCCAAGATACGTATTTTGTAAGCTGTTTATTAAGCCTTGTTGCAAATAAATCAATGTCAGGCAATCCGAATTTATGTATAATATCTGTAAATTTGTTTGGATTTAGCATCCATTCAATGGCTGCATTGAATTTTCTGGATTTTTCATCTGCAGTTTTATTTTCTTTGCCTGGTATAAAGGCTGCAGATATCCAAAGAGAGTGTTCAATACACCAAAGCCATATTTTTTGGGCTTGCGTATTGCATTCAATGGATTTGATACCTCCCATATTGTTGATATAGGCAATGGCTGTGCTGTTGTCCGACATAATACGTACATGTTTATAATGCTTGTTCTTGCAATAAGTAACAAGACCAATGTAGTTTGCCTCTAATTCTAGCACATTGATGTGCTTCTGTGCATCTTTAGCATTCCAAAGGCCACCTGATGGATTAACTCCATCAGTGATACCCCAACCTAAATTACTGGCATCTGTATAAATTGTCAGATCAACGGAGGGGATGTGAATATCTTTAATACTTGAATGGATATTTTTGATCCACCAATTCAGTTCTGCTATAGAGTCACTTGACAAATGACATTTTTTGTCAAAATTTCCACGACTTATCTGAAGTGCTTGAATTTTGTCAAGTTCAAGATGTCTATAAAATAATCTGCCATGTGGAACAGCAGGGAATGAAGCAACTAAATTGCCTATTACTTTGGCAACAAGTCTTATGGAAGGTTTACGATGTGAAATTAGTTCTAAACAAAGATCATGGATTTTGTTTTTCTTCTCTGGAGTGAGTTGCATAGTCATATGTACTGAATCAAAAATAAAGCCTAAAAAGGTCATACGTTGCGTAGGGATAAGTATAGATTTATCCACATGAATAGTAAAACCCAACGATCTCAGAAGTTGTACAGTAGCAAAAACATTATCTCTGCAGAGTTGCTGAGTAGATCCTTGTAAATAGGTATCGTCCACATATATGGCTGATATATATCCTAGACTACGTAAGAACGTAAATGGGCACTTAAGTACCTTGGTGAAAACTCTCATAGCAGGACCATATCCATTAGGCATGCAATTAAATTGAAATAAAAATTTGTCAATAAGGAATTTTAAATACTTTTGGTGTTTCTGAAATATAGGAATAGAGTAAAAAGCATCTTTAAGGTCAACAGAAGCCATGAAACAATCTTTTTCAATGGCATTAATAACATTGTTAATAGACTCCATTTTAAAATGCTTGTATTGCATATATTTATTGAACTTTTTTAAGTTTAAAATCATTCTAAAATTACCATCTTTTTTGGGTCTGGTGAAAACACCCGAAACGAAATCACCAGGCTGACGTACAGTATTAACAACTACCTTTTTAATGGAAAGTTTTTGAATTTCACTTAATATAAATTGAGTTTCCACTAATGAAAGGGTGTGAATATGAAAATTATCGTCAAGGGGAAGTGATTCGAAGTCTAGTTTCAATCCAAATTTGACTATATCTAAGATCCATGGATCTTGGCTAATGTCAGACCAGGCCTTAAGGTGGTTTTTAATATTTCCCCCTTGGTATATAGAGACTTCATGGTGAAGAATGTCCAAAAAGTCAGTTGAAATGGAGCCATCCGAATTAAACATACATACCTCTAGTTCTTTTTCTTCTGGTATGTTTGGTTTCCATTGTTCCGTTTTGGGTATTTCTGACCCTGTTTTTGGTACCCAAATGACCTCTGGTTCCCTGGGCTTTTTGAGAACCTGTAGGCGTTTTTTGCCTTTGTAAAGGTGTTTTTCCTGCTCTTTAGTTTGTCAGTGCCATTGATTTCAGTCAACCTTTTATTAAGGTCATCCCCAAAAAGAAGTTTTGAGTCAGATGGCACATTAACCGCAAGGGATTTTTCATCTGCCACAAACGAATATGACAAATATTCTCTTCTTAATTGCTCGTTAGAATTATGTGCATGGGTAAGAAGAGCTAATGAATCCATGCTTTTCCTTACTGCAGAATTTATGGTGTCTTTGTATTGGTTGACGGAGGAATTTTTGTCCTTCCTGGTTTTGAGCAGTTCATCCACGGATTGCAAAACGCAACTAGTCGATCTAACAATCAAATTTTGGATTCGTTGCATTTTGACGTCAAACGTTCTTTGTTTGGCGGACAAAACTTGCGACCAAATCTCTGGATTGACAGACCTAGTCTCAAGATTACAGTTCTCTGGAATAGGATAGGCCTTAGCTTTTTCGGTTACTTTTTCCAAAGAAAGAGGTTTCCCTGAAATGTTGTTAAAACATTGCGCTATGTTAGAAGCAATGGGAGGTCCAAACTCTTTTTGTTCCACAAATTCTGCAGAGACTTGCTCTATAATGTCAGATGAATCATTGCAAAGTTCGTCGATTCTGTCATCCATATCGGATTGGCTTGGTAAAGAAATACCATCATCAAAGCCACCATCAACTTCTGTATGTTTCACAGTTTTTGATCGTTTTTGAGGCGTGGTCACTATATTTAAGTGTTGAGCTTTCCTCTTAGTAGAGGAAGCTTGCCTCTGCGGAGTGGTAGGCACAAACCCAGTGTATGGAAAGGTCATTGTGGAGGAGGAGCTACCTACACTACCTTCTCCCACTGTGTGTTGTGCTTTCTGCACTGTTTGCTGATGAATCACATCAGTCAATGCATCTATTTTTTGTAACAGCTGTTGCAAAAATATGCCATTACTAGAACCTAGTTCGAAATTTACCGGTACTAAATGTAACGGATCTGACTGCTGCTGTTGTTGTTGTTGTAAAGCAGAATTGCTTTCAACAGCAGTGTCAGTGTCAGCTTCATTACCTTGAAGCAATAACATTTCTTCTTCATTAGAAAAAACAGACATAGTATTTAAGAAATTAGAAAATTGTATTAGGAAAACTTATCTATCCTTTGTGATGAAGCAACTTCTTGAAGTGAAGACGACGTCTGTACGCACTGATAATCAAAGCTGTAATGACGCCCTGATGGTCAGCGCTGGCTCTCGCTTACCCAACTCACGGAAGAAGCGAGAAAGAACATTGCTTATTATACCTATCTATACGGTTTCTTCTGGAAAAATAGACTTAGTCAATCTCTTTTTGGCTTGGGATAACCAGAAGTTTTTATCCTGGAGTCGGTATAATAATCACACGTGTTTCATATAATCGGGCTTGAGAACATGTGTATGTTTTTCTTTTAGTAAGCCAATGGCCACGTCATTTATTGGTCCTCCTCTCGAACCGTTTCTGAAGGAACCTCGTGTACGTACCAACTATAATATAATATGTATTCTTAGTAAATAATTGAAGAAGACAATAATAAAAACGTTAAACTATTCGGTTCTTTTCTTGATTCCCCTGTTTCCGTGTCATTTTATTTTTTGTGAACTCTTTGGTGGTGCCACAAACGCATGCTAAACATGGGCGGCGAGCGACGCCGCCTTGGCGGCTAGTCTATATATTAATAGTCGATTCTCCGTTTATTTGTTTGTTTGTAAGTCACGCAAAATGGTAGATGTGAACTGCGAAAGAAATCGGGGAGTCAGCAATGTAAGATCACACATAAATTATTTCTCTTCTTGTGCGCGACGTCAGTGTGAAACCATTGCATTGAAACCCTAATCGAATGCGACGTTTAGAGATAACCAATAGAGTTAACTGACGTTTTTTGGGGTCCGCGATACAGGCAATGGGGTGACGAAAAATTTGGGTCTAATTTATTTGGGGGACGGGTCTGTGACGTCATCGAAATCTTTGAACGATGATATCTTCGTAACGGTTGATCGTAGCGGAACGATCCCATACATTTCTTTGATCAGTTTTTCGAGCTCTACAACATGGGAACACTTTCGGTTGCCAATTCCTTAATTTTATTTTTCGTGAAGTCAACCCAGTATGAACATGGGCGGCGAGCGACGCCGCCTTGGCGGCTAGTTATTTGAGAATTATGTAACTTCAATTCCATTAAATCATCTTCGGCGGTTAAAACTGTTCAGAAATATGTAACAAAGTCAAGCAATATTTACATTATAAATATTACTTTAAGAGAAAAAATTGGTTACAGAAGAGGATTTTTGTGGAAGAAGGATTTTCAATTTATCAATTTTTGCGAAGTTAGGGCAAATCCGCAAAAATTTGTTCCGTCCATATTTCTTCTGCAAACAATTTCTTCCCTTAAGGTATATACTCGTCTTTGACTTTCTTAAGTTTTTATTATCTTTATGGGTCCTCTAGAATACCAATGAACAGATAAAACAGTTTGAAATGTTTTATTTAAAATCAGGATTTTTTCTCTTATTTTGATATTTATACAATAGTAACCCGGGTAAAAAAGTTTTACCACATCTAACTTCGAAAAGGATATGCAAATCCCGTGTCGAAAAAAGGTGACGAAAAATATAATCAAGGTGTGCAAACCCCGTGACGAAAAATTAAATCACATAACCGCGACTGGAAAGTATGCCCATGTTGTAAAGCTTAAAGAACTGATTAAAAAAATGTATGGGGTCGTTTCGCTACGATCAACCGTTGCAGAGATATCGTCGATCAAAGATTTTGATGACGTCATAGCCGCAGTACTAAATACAATTTAGGCCCAAATGTTGCGTCACCCCATCACCCGTATCGCGGACCCTAAAAAACGTCAGTTATCCCTATTGGTTCTCGAGATATTTCCTCTAAAACGTCGCGATGGTTCCCCCGTGATAGATTAAAAAACTGACGTCACGGCACGTGCTACTATATAGTAATCGTAAAAAAACGCATGGCCTAACAAAAATATAACCACGATTAAGAAAATTTTGACCGTAAAATTCAACAAAATTTATCACTCTCTTAAATAAAAGTGTGACACACACTCGCTATTATATATAAGACTAGTAACTCGCGTAAAAGTTTTTTACGGATTTAATTTCGAAAAGGATGTGCAGAAATCCCGCGTTCTCGTGTATGTGCCCCGTGACTAAAAATTAAATCACGAAATTGTGAATGGGAAATGTACCCATGTTGTAGAGCTCGAAAAACTGATCAAAAATATGTATGGGATCGTTGCGCTACGATCAACGGTTAGAGAGATATCGTCATAGCCGCAGTACCAATAATAATTTAGGCCCAAATGTTGCGTCACTCCATCACCGGTATCGCGGACCCTAAAACGTCAGTTATCCCTATCAGTTCTCGAGATATTTCCCCAAAAACGTCCCGTTCGATTGGGAATGCAATACAATGATTCCCCGTGATTATAAAAAAACTGACGTCAAATGATGCCACGTGCTTTTGGAAAATCGTGAAAAAAGTGTCCTATTATGTTTATTATGTACAGAACAACACTCTTCGACTTCGCTCAAAGCACTGATGGCTTGTCGGTTAATTCCATTAAACAAAGCTCCAGGCGTGAGACCGATAGGGGTCGGAGAAGTGCTGAGGAGAATAATCGGAAAAACGATAGCGAGAACTCTTAAACCAGACATAAAAAACTCTTTAGGCTCTTTACAAGTTTGTGCACTGCAAGATGCAGGGTGTGAGGCAGCGGTTCATGCTGCGCGTCGTATATTCGAACAAAGTGAAACAGAAGCTGTAATGCTCGTTGACGCAGCCAATGCTTTCAATAACGTGAACCGGAAAGTTTTTCTGCACAATGTCAAGATCATCTGCCCTTCCATCTCTACCTACGTCGAAAATTGTTATAAAGCCGAATCAAGATTGTTCGTTATCGGTGGGGTGGAATTGAAGTCTGCCGAGGGAACAACACATGGCGACCCCATAGCAATGTTTATATATGCAATTGCAACGATCCCGTTAATCCTCCAGGCTGGTGATTTCCTGGAACGGTCAAAATCAAACACCAAATCGGCTAGCTACGCTGATGATATGTTTGGTGCTGGAACAATTGATGGCTTGAAAAAGATGTAGGACTTCATCGAACAAAAAGGTCCAAAATACGGATATTTTCAACAAGCAACCAAAACATGGCTAATTGTCAAGACAAAACATCTTCAATATGCAAGACAAGTCTTTGCTGGAAGCGGTGTGAAGATCTCGACAGAAGGAAAAAAGCATCTTGGTGCAACAATCGGTTCAGAAAGCTATCGAGAGGAATTCCTGCATGAAAGGATTGATAAATGGGTCGACGAACTGACAACACTTTCTAAAATTGCGGAGGTTGCTCCACAACATGCCTATACATGCTTTATTTCTGGATACAGGCATAAGCTTGACTACTGCATGCGAACCATTCCTGATACGTCGGAAGCACTAAAAAGAGTTGACGAATTGGTAAGATGGAAAGAAATAAACTAACACTCGAGAAGATTTGCAATTCCATCAGCGACGAAAGGAGAAAGCTTCTCGACATCAGCAATGAAAAAGGAGCTTCACTTTGGCTAACAACGCTACCACTGACTGAAGAAGGTTTCCAACTCGACAAACAATCGTTCTGGGATCTCATCAAGATTCGGTATGGCCACAGTCTTTCCCATCTACCAGAAAAATGCGGATGTGGAGCACCTTTCAACCTGCAACATGCGTTATCCTGCAAGAAAGGTGGCTTCGTAACACAGCGTCACAACACACTACGCGACACAACTGCGAAATTGTTGCGGGAAGTTTGTACTGGCGTCAAAGTCGAGCCATTACTACACCCACTCACAGGAGAAGAATTCAAAGAAAGAACAGCCAACCGACAAGAGCAAGCAAGACTCGACGTCTCCGCAAGAGGATTCTGGACTCCCGGCCAGAAAGCATTTTTAGATATAAGGGTTTTTAACCCAATAGCAGGAAGGTATGGGAGGATGGACCTCAAAAAGTCGTACGAGATCAACGAGAAAGAAAAGAAAAAATCATACAATGAAAGAATTCAAATGGTAGAGCAGGGTTCGTTTACCCCTCTCATATTTAGTGCAATGGGTGGTATGGGACGAGAATGTTATGTGTCTCTCGCATCTACGTGGTTTTACGCGCACATAAGAAGACGATGACCGTAAAATTTAAACAAATATATCACTCTCTAAAATAAAAGTGTGACCATGGAGGTATAAAACAGAAGGAGAACGAACTCTTATTTTTCTATTATTCAGATAATGACTATTCTATTCATTGCGGTATCACTTTGATGTCATCCGTGATGCGCTTTCGGCTGGTTGTCGGTGAAACGAATACTTTTTTAAAAATTAACGACAATTTAAAAACCAAATATCATCCATTATAACAACGGATCAACTTGCTGCATAGTGACAAGCAGATTATTAAACCTAAAGCTTCCTTGAGAAACAAATGAAAATCTATGTTTTTATACAGAGTTGAAGATATCGCGTAATTCATGTATAAGTTCCAATCTACATATCTTCTGACTTAAATGCGCCTCGATAGTGCCGCGGTACGTGCAAAAACTTAGGATTATTCTCTCTTCAAAAACTGAAGCTCGGCGAAACTGCTTGAGGGGATCACGAGATATATAGACCTAAAGTTGCAATGTTTTCGTTGCATATTTGTGACGTTTTTGCATAATTCTCCCAATTCCTACAGATTATGCATGCTAAGAACTTTACCCTAACGATCTTTAATCACATTGGAGAATTGATATGAACGAAATTTTCACGCAAGAACGCCAAAATTATAAAAATTATGCAAGATGATAGCAATTAAATGTTATTACACACTGAGGACTTAAACAATGCAGCGCATCACGGATAGTACAATAGCAGATTTTGAGTTCGTTCTCCTTCTGTTTTATACCTCCATGGTGTGACACACTATTACGGATTGGTATATATAGATGATACTGATGATGACGTAAGCCGAAAAACTTTTGTCAAAATAAGAGAAAAATTCTGATTTTAAATACTTTGCGGGAAGAAAGTTTCGCGAGAAAAAAAACCGCGAAATTTTAGGGACTTACTTTTGCGAATGAGTGACTAAATCTATTTCGCGTAAAATAATCTTTTGCGTTCAACTGGAAAAGTGACTTTCGCGTGGGATAAAGTTTTGCGATTTTCGATTTTTGTGCAATTTTTTCTCTAAACATTTTGAAATTTTGACAAATAACACGGACATTTATTGATTTAGACAGATACCGTAATTATCCTAATTTAGTGCGCAACGAAAAATAATTATTTTGAAGGGTGCGCACCATAATTAGGATAAAACAGTTATTTTCGAAAAAAGTGCGCACTAAGTTACGGTACATCAAAATCATTTTCGTAGGCAGGTGCGCACAATCACTTTCATTTAAGGAATCCTCTCATTAAGGAGCACCAACGAATCAACGATAAACCAAAGTAGATGTTTATAGAGTATTGATTATATCTTGTATATTGCAAAGTTTTTGAAACAAGAAAAATAAAATCTCACGCAATTTGAGTAATATTGCAGAAAAGTATGAAGTGCGCACTAAATAAGGTGCTTTGAAAACTATTTCTCAAATGAGAAATACAGTGTGTTTCAAAACATTGGCAACAAAAATTTTCATCGCATTTTTGAAGAAAATATCCAATTAATTTTTATAAATTTTATATTGATGGAATCCTTATTTTTGGTCTTTCTCGTGATGACAGCGATTTCGGCGATGATGCCATGGTATCTCCCAAAAGGTTCGTTTGTTTTGTGGTCACCTTCACCAATAGATTCAATGAGTGACAATGGCAATGGGTAAAGACCCCCCGCCGGTTCCGATGTCCCTGAGGACTATTATATGGGGAGATGAGGATTGCATCATGATGATGTCATCAGAAATAAAACAATAGCAAAATGATCTGTGAACGAGCAGTTTATTGCCCCCGCAGCGAGCGTAAGCGAGCGAGGAGGCATAGTAGTTTCACGAAATAGGCGAATGTCAGTTCCGATTTTGTTCTTCATCATCATCATCATCATCATCATCATTATCATCTTCCAACTTTCGTGTTGACGTTACACGGTGGAATACAATTAATTAGCTGACTTTGCTTTTTTTTCCCATTTCAAAACATGGTACTGTAAGTGGGAGACAGAATGTTTTTCGTATCTTTCTTCTAATTTACTACTATATTATACTGTGTTATTTAGAAAGTTCGTCTGCTAAAACTGCTTAGAAATTTTTCATATTACTTTTGTGTTGTTTTCGTAAAGGTAACGACAAGGATTTTGAAGCACAGCTTAAAATCTGAAATTTTATCATATTAAAAACACATGTTAAGAGAATCTAACTTGATAATGTAAGCCTGTGTCTTACGAAAAGCTTTGTATGTTTAAGTGGAATTTTTAACATGTGTTTTTAATATAGTAATTATTCACTGGCTGTTATTTTCTGAAATTTTATCAACCATGCATTTTATTTTTGTATATATATGATGTTTTAGCCCTGTTAAATCTTTGCTACTTTTTATTTTGAATCAAACCTCGAACCGCTTGAAATGATTTCTACTAATGGATTTTTCGCTTTAATTTTTTTTTTTTCAAAAAAGTTTTTCTTTTTCTTTTGGTTCTTACAAAATTTCTTTAACAAAATCTTATTAAGATTTCCATGGAATGGATAATCTTATTCATTTCGGCGGCGTATCTATTTCTCTATCTATCTATCTGGGTAATGCTCTAGCCTGTGATTTTCATATCTCCGCTGTGATATGTAAAATGTTGACAGGCTAAAGCTGAACCGAAAGCATGTAAAAACAATATGGTGGCGCGTGGAAGGTCGTGCTTGTGTTTTATGCTTGGTACTTTTATCTGGAAATGTTGGAAAAGTTTACGTACAGATCGTTTCATAATTAAAGAACTGCATGTGACTTGTAAAGAGACAGGACTATCGTTTGTATAACAAAATATACGTGATTTACAGTCGAATTTTGAGAATTTTATATACAGTTGTTGATAATAACAAGAAGGAATATCATAACATTGATATAACACTGTATGAAGACTCATTTATCTGATGTATTTAATCGATGGTTATGAAATGTATACATTGACATATGAAACAAATAAATTGAGAAGACAAGATATTGAATGAAGATATATCATGGATTAAGATATTTTCACAAGAGAATTCCCAGTCTTCTTACATGCTGCATGTATTGCTTGGCTGACTACAACATATCTGTCAAAAGCCTCCAATACTGATTTTAATTATGTTGTGCAGTCTTTGAAAAAAGAAGCGATGTAATCTTGAAGAGAGTTTGTGTCAGTATGATCCAGACATTATTTAAACAGTAAATTGATACACTTTGAAGCAGTTACGAGATGTCGATTGGTTTACAGTCTACAAAACAATAAACATTAACGAGACCATACCAAATTCATGAGATCATTTTTAATAACTACCGTAATGCTTCGATTAGACGCTCGGGGCGTTTATTAAATTTTTTGAATTTTTAGGGGGCGTCTATTCGAGGGAGGCGTTTAAAAGAGGGGGGTGTCTATTGAATTTTTGTGAAACTCTTCTTTTTCGTAAATATAAACTAAATATAAACATCGATAAAAAATATACAAAATTAAACTTGAAGAATGGGAAATCGGACTTGTTGTTCCTGCAAAACTTATCTTTACGACGAAAAATAAAAGTTATTCTGAAGTTTTAGAAAAGGAACTTTTGAAAAGAAAGACAAAGTTTCCAACTGTTAGTTTGAAATTTAAAAAGAAAGGCGTCTATCGCAAATTTCCATATTTTTATACAAAATGAAAACATTGAAGCTGAAACAATGCAATGTAGTAGTTCTACATGCCTTAATTAGTGTGTCTCTAATAAACGCCCCTCTCTATTCGAGGGGCGTCTATTGGAGGGGGCGTCTAATAGAGGGGGGCGTTTATTTAAAAATCTTCTGAAAAGGGGGGGGGGTGGGGGGGGGGGGGGGGGGGGGCATTTAAAAGAAGCATTACAGCATTAATCGAAGCATTACAGTATGCACTGGTAATAGAAAATAAAATTAAGTGACGTCTTTGCCCATGGCTGAATAAGTCATTTAAAAGCAAAATGAACAATGACGATGCAGTATATTAAGGAAAGTCAACAAGAGTAAAGGTCACACCTATCCTGCCTTATTCTGTTTCTTGCAAACAAAGCAAACCTCCACCCTATTCGGTAAACTGTAAACGATATCTATCGGAATACGCTGGCTAGCGGAGATCGATAGTTCCCGGTTACGCTTATGCTCCACAGCTCCAGAGATAGCGGAGTGCGATAAAAATCGCTTCAAGTTATGATTTAGTGTAGACCGTGCTAGCATAATAATGACAACATCGATGTAAAATGGCGGAGGCGGAAGCGAGTAGCCAAGTAGCTGATGAAGAGGCAATAAGCATGCAACCTGAAGCTAGAGAATTTTTGGAAAACAAATTTGAAGGTCTTTCTTTATCATTAAGTGTCTAGTTTGATGTTTTTTATTAATCATCATATCGAATGCTGAGATACAAGGCAGTTTTACATGCTCCCCCTTCTTTTTTCTCTAATTAATAGTGCACTGTGAATTTATTGTATTGCATATATAAAGCAGTACAGTAATAAGAAAAATGTAGTAAGGAAATCACTTTCTGTTTTCTAGTGGTGTTTTCTAGTGACGTAGCTCTGTACCTATATAGGTTTTCTCTTATCTAAATTGCAGCAACACCAACTGACTCTGCTCTGGAGTTCTACCTACTACAACACAGCTTCCTACTGTAGTCTATATAAAGTGTGTTTCCTATGTGCTGTAAATAAAACCTCCCTCTATATATATGAATTTTATATGATGTGCACAAGGGTATATAGAAATAAAACTACACTTTACGAAGTTACAAACTCACATGTTTCCTAAATGTAAATCAGCTATATATTATGTGAATTGTAAACATCTCTACAATAATATGAGATGGTCTGCCTCTTGTGTTGCCTATGGTTGTTATGGATGTAGTAGGCTTAATTGCCCCACCTTTTTACATGTCTCATCCAATAATCAACAAAAAATAAGCTGCAGCTATTTATAAATGTTAAGCAATTCGGCCATTATTTGTATATAAATGTCAACCAAAGTTCTGAGTTTTCAAATTTGTTTATGGTCAAATTTTATGATATTTTTGGGAAGAAGAATCCCTATACTTTCAAGTTCTAAACAATTTAATTGCAAAGAAGCTCCAGAAATATTTTTACATGGGCTTTAACGACAGGCACTTTTTCATCTTTATGAATTGGAAAAAAGGACAAATTACATAATTGGTAGTGTGAGAAGAATATTGATCAACTTTGTGTTTGCTGCACATTATTTCATGTCAAATAAATTGGGACAGTAGTTTGAATTCCTAAAATGAAAGCCAAATTAGTGTTATTTGACCAAAATACTCCATATTTTATGTCATGTCACGTCACGTCACATTTTAAGACAATCTTATTAATAAATTTTGAAATAATAGTACTATCTTGCTCAAATTAAAATTTCAAAGCCAAAAATTACCCATCTAAAGGTCTTTTGAAAGTTCTTCTCAATCTTCTTTTTTGACCTAGTTAAACTTTTGTTATGTCACCTCACGTTTAATAAAAAGTTTAATACCTGTATGGTATTATTTGCTGCAACACTCAAAAATAGAGACATTGCCATTCTAATGTTCCATATCAGGTATACAAATTTAATAAATTCTAAATACAATGGTTTTTACCACCTAAGTTAACTGTTAGTCTTTTTCAATATTTGTGTCCTCAGAGGGTTCACTGTGTGAAGGAAGATTTTATAAGAAAACAGTGTCGAAAGTTTCACATTGAAGAAATCATTTTTGGGCTCTATAGAGCTTTTCAATCAAAGAATTTTTATTTTACTTGCTAACTTGGTTGCTAACTAGGGTAAGGTTTTTGGTGCTCTTTGCAACACCATCCCCACTTTAACACAAATTGGTCCAGATGGCAAAGAAAATGTTTTTGGAAGTATAGATAAGACATTATCTATTTCTGACTTAATTGTTGTTTCTTATCTTTAGTACCTTTGTTTCTCTAGCATTTAGTAAATATCAAGCTTCATGGATTTTAATTTCTCTTGTCTTTTTTTCTTTTTTTATTGCTTTCAGGATCCCAGGCTATCTTGGATGGGTAAAAGTTAAAGAAAAACATAATATTTTTTCAATTCCAACTAATAAAGGTTCAAATCATGTTTAAATCAAAATTTAAGAGTAATTTATTTTGAAATAGCCAGCTATTGCGCTTACTTGTCTTTATACTGTGCACTATGTTACGTCACATCACACGAAAATACGTCACGTCACACAAATTATTTTTTATGTTGTGTTTCATGATAAGAGGTAATCTGCACAAATTTTGGTTCTGAACACTCACCAGTCTATGTTGTTACCCAAAACTAACATTTAAAGTCAATTGAGTGGCTCAATTCACACCATTAACATCCATGTTTGGAAAAAAAGTGTTTCTGCAAATTACGTCACGTCACGCCTTTGATTTAGCTTGTTTTCAAATGGAGAGGCAGTATAAAAAAGATTCTTTTTGCCAAAAAGTTTCATGCCTTGAGTCCTAATATTGACTAAAAGGATATATAGTCAAAACTACATTTCCCTTTGCACCATTAACTCTTAAAGTCTTCATGTTTTGTCACATCACATGGAATAATGGCCGAATTGCTATATGTTTCACTTGTTAACATTCTCCAAGTATTGATGTATATGTGATGGATGAGTTTCCAATTGATGCTATGTTTATATAATATATAAGGACAGTAATCTTGAAGTGTTTAGAACAAAACAAAACGACTCAATATAGGTATATGCAGTAATAATCAATGAAAGAATATATATATTTGGTTCACAGGAGGAAGCCCTTTAATTAAAAAAATTCTTGTGAAATTTAATTTCTTTCGAAATACTACATAATATTTTGCATATGCAAAATCACAATAGGTAGTAACTTCATTATTATCCATGGAGCGAAAAAACTTCAAAATTTCTTGAATTTTCTCAACAAACATTTTAATAATATTGGTAGAAAAAAATCACTCTTTTCAGGGTTTACAGCAATCAATAAAATGTAAAGAATTTTCAGGGAAGTTTGGAGCTGCATCATGGATTTTCAGTGATAAGGGAATATTCAAGGGTTGAATCTGCCCTTTCAGTTTGAATAACACATGGACACATTCTCCAAATGTTGATATAGTTTACAAACAGTCTATGTAAGTCACTTCTATATCCAAATGTGAAAAGTATAATTATATATATATATATTATGTGAAAACGTTTGAAGGTTTAACTGCTTTAGTTAAAATTGTTTCAACAATTTTAAGTATTTACATGTATACACATTGTATATTCAGGTTAATTATCAGTCTATTCTGATAGAGGAGAGTGAATTGAGTTAAAATATATTCCTAATTATGTATATGTGATTCAAACTGTTACTGTAGATTTTTTTTAGGCTTTATTATAAGAACAGGACCCTCAGATTTGGCCAAAAGATAAGAATGTAAACTAACAAAAATTAAAACAGAATTTTCTTGTAAAAAGAAGCTATTGGTTATCATCACAAGCTATTGAAAAGTGATTTAGAAGTATATTGTTTTTAACTTTTTCATCTTCAATAAATAAGTGAAAAAATATTATTGATGGCCTGATTTAAACCTGTTACAAAAGTATTAGCATTTTTCCATCTAACACGATAACAGTTTGTTTCAATGTTTTTTTACTATCATCCTTTTGTAGAAATCATGTTTTGGAATTTTGTAAATTCTATTCTAGTATACTTTGCAAAAACGTTTGCTTGATATTGTATCATAAACGTGCTGTTTTTTATATAGCCTAAGTATTGATTTGTCCGTCTGACATAAAACAAGTACTTTTGTAACAGACCCACAGTCATTATGAAATAGCTACCATGTTTAATATGTATTTCATTTCCTACCATGTTTTGTTACAAATTAATTTGAATAATAATAAAGATGGACACCAGAACAAGAAAAGTTATAGATTTATTTTTATTTATCAAAAGTTCCATAAAAACAAAATGAGACACAAAACTGTAAAAGTAAGAATAAATTAAGAACAATCCAGGCTGAAAAAGGTTCAAAATATAAGACCCCCCCAGCCTTAGGTGAGAATTTATTGGTTCTTATAACAGGTTTGTATGTGGAAAGTATATTATGTGCTTTTATCAATTTTTGTATGAAATAAGATATAAATAATAAGACGTATCTGTGAATAAACATAAATGATTTATTTTAAGCATTTACTTTTAAAAAAGATATGTTGGAAATTGGTTTATAAGAAGTGAGAGATTCAATTGCCTTTTCTGTCTTGTGGACAAAAACATTTGCTGGCTGTTTAGTGAAAATGTTTCCTGCTATATATGACATTGTTTAATTATTTTATAAACCATCACTCACTCTCTGTGTATCTTCGTCTATTACTAGGTTGCACCCTTTGATGTTTTTAGTTCATTTCAAGGGTGCTTGTTTCTTCAAACAAATGTCACAAAACAATATTATGTTATCCAGTCTAACAAGTCAATGTTAAACTATTTTGGCTCATGTATTGGCTGCAACATTTGACACTCCGGACATTTCAATAATAAATGATAAAATATTATCTGACTTTTTATATAGCTTTAAAAGAAGGGAATAATAATGTTGATACATGTAAAGTGCAGGACTGTTCTAGAAAATCTGTATTATGTTTGTGTAACAATTCCAGGCCATCAACCTTGGTAAAAACTCACATCAAAGGTTTCAAAGGAATAAGGCAAAAGTTGTTTTTGTAAACTCAATCACACACAAAGAACATAATTTTAGATAGTCCGGGGGTTTTTAGATGAGTTATGTGACAGACGGCTTTATTGCGTTTTTATTATAGTTCTCACGTTTCATTATAAAGTTAGGATTTCCAAAAGCTTCTATTTCACAGCCATCCAATGAGATGCTTTTTTTCATAATCCTTAAATATAGTTGCATTCTTCCATTGATAAAAACTACTGGCTTTATAGACAGATCTATACAATCTTCATTTTGTCATTATCATGACTGATTTTTTAAATTTAGTGCCACATGAAGGTTTAAAATTTTGTGACTTGCTATTGCTTTTAGATCCTACCAGAAAAAATGTCCTATCAATTTTGAGAAAGCTTTTGTCTCAAGGGATTTATGCTACTTTTTTATTCAATTTTTCAACATCGTTAAGGTTTTTTGAAAATTTTGATTTAAGTGATTCTGTACCAACCATCTGCAATTGAGGTATTAATTGCTACCTTTTGTATAAACGTATGAAGAAAAACAGAATAAAACCTCCTTGCATAATTCATTTGTCTTCTTTCATGTCTTTTGTTCAACAGATGTGTGGAAGGAAATCAAGGTTGCTGTAACTCCAGTATTGTCCGGAAAGTCACAACGTAAACGTAAAGTTATGAACAGAATAAGGGAAAATCTCCAGGTAGGTAACCTTTAAGTTTTCACACTTAAAACTCTTTATAATGATACAATTTTATAAATTTAGGCATTTCAGGTTTTCTTTTCGTTTTTGGCATTGCTTAATGTTGATATAATTAGAGTCTGCTAAATGACGTGCCCTACGTGCCCACGTGCCTTACGTGCCCTACGTGCCTTACGTGCCCACGTGCCTTACGTGCCCTACGTAAGGCACGTAGGGCACATAAGGCACGTGGGCACGTAGGGCACGTCATTTAGCAGACTCATATAATTATTACTGACAGAGAAAAGTTAGACGACTTGTGGGGACAGATATGAGTCAAGACGAGTTATTGCTCCATATTCAAACTGATTTGAATGAAAGATTTAACGTAAGTTGAATCATTCTTGTTCTTTCTGTCATACACTAAAATACTATCATGTACCGTATGATCACCGAACCGTTAGTGCGTCTTCATTCTCTTTAACCGTCGCACTCTCAGAAAATTTCAGGCGCAACGTCTTCCACATGTTCACGCGAAAATCACTCTGTAATTTTCATAGGGCTCCGATCAACAAAACTTTTCTAATTTCTTACGAAATTAGCCTATCTTGATAAGATCAATAAGTATATTACTATGTGCTTATTCTTAGGAGTAACAGACTGCGCTGATTGTTAAATTAAAAAGTTTTTTCTTTTTCAGGTTGATTTAAAATTCGACCTTTCAAGTGCACCATTAGCTATAGTAAATGAAACCTATTCTCCTGAGGCAAGTATAGGATTTAATTTTTTCTAAAAAATTTTCACTCACGTATAAAGTTTATTTTCTTTCTTTTGGCTGTAGGCTGGTTTTGGAGAATCAACCCTTGCTATAGATGGAGATGACGCATCCATTTGTACTCAAGCATGTGTAAGTGCTATTCCATTGATTTTGGTACTGATTTAACACCATGTATTTTTTCTTTTGTACCGTTGCTTTCCTGGTTTCTGTTCTGTCGGTCCATTATTGTTTAGAATACAAGCAAACTAAAGGTCATAGGATGTGGATACAGACAAACTAAGGAGAACGAATTGTTAGAACGTTTGGAGGAATCCGAGAGTAAAGTTGAACATTTGAAAAGTGTCAATGCAGCTCTGGTTCATAAAGTACACGTACTTAAAGAGAAAAATGCGTCATTGTTACTCCGAAATGCCCATTTTACTAAACTGAAATTAACAGAGCAGTTAGGGTTACGACGGTCTATGTGTGTAGTTGATGAGTCAATATTCTCACATCATTTTCATACGGGAGACGCTATCCTGCAAGATCAAAATCCGGTGGTTCTGAATTCAAATTTCGTGGCGACGCTCTGTATCCAAGATTTAAGAAAAGGATCCTTTGCGTCTGTTAAAAAGGCTACTTTTGATGATGGTGATAGCATCATTTTGAAACATTTCATTGACGACAAGATGTCACCAGTGTTCAATAACTTACACTTTATCAGTCACGAGCACAGAATTTTAAAATTTCTTGGAGATCACGCAAACATTGTTAAGAGTATTGGCGTGGTGCACCTTCACGACTCTTTTTATTCTGTTTTAACATTTGTTCAAGGCATAACATTCGATGAAGCTATCCGTGGAATTAATTGTGTCAAAGCCAGAAGTTTGCTGAGTGGTATTGCGAAAGGTCTTAGTCATCTTCATGAACATGGAGTTCTTCATAACCACCTGTCATCAAGCAACGTTATTGTGCAGGCTACTGATTTTCCCGTGATTATCGGGTTCTCCTTCGAAGCGCTTTTTTTCGCTAATACACCTTTCCCGAATTTCTGTTTAAATGCCGAGTTATCAAGTTTAGCCTCGTTTCTATGTTTTTCATTGTTTTTCTAATTGCATAATGTTTAAGTAATAGTTACTCGTTCTTTCAATTCCAGTGGAATAATTAGAAGTAATTAAGAGTTTGAAAAAGAGGCGAAACTTAGAGGTTAGGCTATAACACGGCGTTTAAACAGAAATTCGGGAAAGGTCTATTCTTCTTCTGCTCTTTTCCGTTCTTGTCCGGAAACTAGTTCCATTTTTTCTGTTGTTCCAAGCAGAAAAGAAATAAAACAATCAGGCTTAAATACTTTTTCTTTTCCGTTCCTATCGGCGTAAACAATTTCGAAAAATGGAAATCTGCCTTTAAAGTTAAAAAAGCTTGTCTGCAATTCTCAGTAGTATAATTTACCTGACTTATTTTAATAAAATTACACTTTATTAAGAAAATAACATTCTAAGTCTGGTTTTGGTAGATTATCAGCGATTTCCCAGGTGCAAGTCTTATAGCCAATCCATTTTACCAAATATTGTTGCGACCCGTTTGATGTTTTTCGGTCTAAAATTTTTTCCACGAAACCTTCATCATTTCGAGATTTTTCCAAAACCTCACGAAGGGTAACAATCTTCCCTGCTTCATTTGGTACATTATCATCTATTCCTAGATTTTGAATATTTTTATCGAGATCTGCTCGCTCGATCTCATCAATAGCAATAGGGGATTTTTTCTTTGGTGGAGACTGTTCGTCACGAGTATTCTGATCGTCTACCATCATTTCAAAAGCAACTTCCATATTTTCACTATCAACCTGAGAAGCGGACGCAGGAGATTCCACAGCAGGTGCTGATGATATACCTATTTCTTTGGTGACTAGAAAGTAATTTCAAAACAAAAATTTCTCGGATCAGCAGTAATAATGAAGCATCGAGTACACAAGAAAAGAACCTTAAGAATGCATAAATTTACCTGTGAATGTAATATAATCTATGTTTCCCCTAAGTATTTCCAGCTCTGTCTTTGAACAATTGCTGGGCTTTTTAAATGTGTATCCCACTGGAAGACCGCTGACTACTACTATCCCATCTTCGATTTGCTTATATGGCACTGTTGTCCGTCTTCCGCCAGTTGATAAATCTATGATATATTACAAACAAGGTTGAATATGCAAATATTTGACATTCATACTGCTTCTTGCCATTAGACTGTTCATAGGGGGGAAAGGAGTTCGATTAACGAGCAGACATTTCGACGCCTTACATGGTGAGATGTCGTCTGCCTAAAAGTTACTGTTGAAATTTCGCTGTATTCATATAAAAAAGGCTATCACTTTTTTTAGACGAGATCTCTGTATATAGGTTCATAATATTTTCTCACCAGATGAACGCAATTTCCTTTTCCCGTAGTTCATTTATCTCCGGAACACATAGCTCTACAAATACCATTATCCAATGTATATTCAAATTAAATTGTTGTAGTTGTAGTATGTATCCGGGAGATAACTGAATTATGGGAACGGCCAATTTCCCTAGTAAGCAATGTAATAATTTTTTTTATCTAGACATCAAATCTTTATTTGTAATTCACCTTTGCGTAATTTTTTTGCTTACAGAAGAACAACAACAACTATTGCCTCGTTTTAAAGATTTTAATTACCTTATCGGCCCTTTTTACGCCGGCCCTAATGTGGCGTTAATTTTGGTGCACGGCGTTAAAAGGGCCGGCGTAAAAAGGGCCGGCGTAAAAAGGGCAAAAAAATGGAAATTTCTCAAAAAATCGGCGTTATTTTTTAAAGTTGAAATTTAGATTTTACAGGTCTTAATTCCAATATATTTCACTATGGGCTTTATAGAATTTGACTTCAGAGGCTTTTGAAGTAAAAAGCCTGACAGTAATAGGCAGTAACTGAAGATTTTTTTCTCGATAGTTCGTAAAACCTTTACAAGATCTTTGTATAGAACAAATATTACCTTAGGAGAAAACATATTTGCAGGAGAATTTCTCGAGTTTCATAAAACAGTCTATGTATTTGCCTTTGAACACATCGATAACAACGATAACAAGAATCGACAGAATTGGTGATGTCACGGTTGGTCACATACCAAGAGAGCTTTCCAGATTTGTTTTTTATTTCCTCCACGAAGGAGGATCCGTTACTGGTACGGTCCCATGTCTAACGCCAAATGTGTCACCTATTCCAGAAGGAGGACTTGAGATCCCCATTCTAATGCATTTTGTGCATGAAAACGGTGTGATACTAGAAAAGATGAAACGCTTTGTAGGTGATCAAGTTGAAAAAATAAAACAAACTTTAGATGTGAAGGAACTCTTTGGAGACAATGAAGAGTCAGATGAAGGGTAAGTTGAAGCAGAAGGTAGAATCAGATGATGAGACGATGAGGGAATTAGAGAAAATAATGAAAGCTTTAATGAAAAAGAGGACGAAATAATTGTAATAGATTAAGTCTTACGATGTATTAGATGATATATATTAGAAGACATTTGTAGTATAAGTTAAAATTTGAACAGAAAAAGTGAAAAATAGTGCTTAAAATTTTTTTTTTCTTTTTTACTTTTGAGGCGTAAATAACGGCCCTAAGTGGCGTTAAGGCAAAATCTTGGGGTGGCGGAATAAGGGCCGGCGTAAAAAGGGCCGGCGTTAAATTAGGGCCGGCGTAAAAAGGGCCGATAAGGTATCTCACTCTGCGGGATGAAAATACCTTATCGGGGATAATTTCATTTCGGGGAAAAGTAATGAAAAGTAATTTTTGCTTCGTGACGAAAATTTTCCCCGACGAAAAATTCCCCCCGATAAGATAATGAGTGAATATTGCTAAGTTATAAGAAATGTATTTTAGCGAAACAATAAAATGTATGGAAACTAGGCAAAACTTGATAGCAAGGCATTAACACGGTGTTAAAAGCAGAAGATTTATTGAACAGTCCCTAAGAAAGTAGAATAACCGCAATAAAAAGAAAAACATAGTTAATAAATGGAAATGCTTACAAATTTTTTGGTTTAGCAACTTGCTCACTTCTTTGCGTAAGTTTTTTGTTTCTTGAGTTGATTGAACAGCTTCACCTTAACATGGAATTACAGGATTTTAGCACGAGATGACACGAGTTGTTTTGATGTTGGTACTTACAAAGTGAGATATTAGTTTTTCATATGGGATATTCTTTCCACATAAAGTTAAGCATTAATTATATATAAGTGAAAATCAGACAACCTAAACTTCTGTCGGTAAGAAGTCGTATGAAGTTTTTGACATTTTTACCAGAGTAATTAGAATAGGATTTCGAATGTGATTTACTTTTTTTGAAACTTGCATTTAATTTTCAAATAGAGATCGACACAACTCTGATTCTTAGTAAAGATATTATTGTTACAAAAACTACATACCCATCACATGAGATGCGAAGCGCCATTCTAAATCATTTTGCGAATCCACAAAATCAATTCCCTTCTGGCTTCCGTATACAGTCACTTTATTTCCTTTCCTGTCAGGATCTATATCCATGATGACCACTTCTATACCCATAGTTTCCATTTCACGGCACTTACAAAAAAGATAGCAGTGAAATACCTTATCGGGGAAAAAAAGTCGGGAAAAGTGACCAATTTTTTTTTTTTTTTTTTGGGGGGGGGGGGGGGGGGGGGGTAAAATTTTCTCCCCCGACTTTTTTTTCCCCGATAAGGTATACAATAACTCAGACGTTATTGTAATATCTTGATTATGTTCTTCTTATATTGAAAAGAACTAGTCAGGGAAAAGTGACTAATTTTAAAATTTAGTCGGTGAAAAGTGACTAATTTCAAAAATTGGTCGGGGAAAAGTGACTAAAATTTCCTTAGGTGACTAAAATTTTTCACGACTAAAATTTTCCCAGACTAAATTTTTTACCACCTTTTCTTTCCCTTATAAGGTATACATGGGTGTAGAAAAATAAAAAAAAACATTATATAACTATAATTGGGATATTTTTTAAATTAAATTCAAAAGAAGGACAATTTTAAGTTTTGAAGGGGCAGAAATACCAACCAAAGTTTCGATCTTGTTTCGTGTTTTGCGAATATGTGATAATTGTGCATCTGTTGGAAGACAACCAAACACAGGTTTTTCAACTTCCGCCGCTTCATTTTGATATTCTTTTTTTTCTTCATTGGACAGCGAACTCCAAGCATGATTGCTTTCTGCTATCCCTACACCATTTTCTAAGTTGAGATGCAATCAGAAAGAAATTGCTATTTCTAGAGAAACTTAAAGAAGTTCTGCAAAATACTTTTTCCGTACTTCTTATTTTTGGTCCGTAACAAGGTTTAAAATTTCACTGAATCTAAACACACCTGTCATGTACTTCTTCCGGAAAATATCAAATCCTGAAGATCTTCTTCCCGGAATTTTTATTTGTTTGGCTTGCGGATTCTTTCTTCTTTTGCTATCAATCCAATCCTAATAGATCACAATAAGAAAGTGATATTTCAAAAGTAACTAACCATTTCTGTTGGTAAATGAACCTAACCCTACTATCTTACTTTTATCTGCGATTCCTTCAATCCAGTTTGTACGATGGCATCTTGCAAAAGAGAACGTGCGGTTGTGTTATCAGCTTTATAATTAGTCATCCCCTTACTATAAAGAGTTTCTAAAGTCTTCACTTGTTCCGGAGTTTTCTTAGTATTTTTTCTTGGAAGCTCAGCCATACTGTCAACATTAACTTAATCTGAAAAAAACGCAGATTTTTAACAATAAAAGATGTCTGACTAGCATTTTTAAGTTTACTTGCACGACTCTGCCAAGCTTATAAAAACCTTTTCACCACGGATAAACTAGGGTTAGAATCATTCATTTGGATGTCCAAAGTCATGTCAAGATCACGAAAAGCTCGACCCGATCTACCAGAGATAATGTCAGAACTCTTACGTAAAATGACCCGAACTTTGGTATGATATCATTTGCTCGTGGCATGTTTCCACACAATATAAAGTAAAGCCATGTCAAAATCACGAAAAGCTCGACCCGATCTACCAGAGATATGTCAGAACTTTCACGCGAAATGATCCGAACTTTAGCGAATTGACATTGCGCAGTTAAGGTCGGAAATCATATCAGTCATTTCTACAATCCTCATTTCTCACATCATACATAGTAGACTCCTTTTGAATCAAAGTTGTCTTGAAATACGAACGGGTAGTGGACAATGAACAAC
Source organism: Turritopsis dohrnii (assembly GCA_027922465.2). NCBI lineage: Eukaryota > Metazoa > Cnidaria > Hydrozoa > Anthoathecata > Oceaniidae > Turritopsis > Turritopsis dohrnii. Next base: position 552,016 of record BQMF02000305.1, read on the forward strand.
CATTTTAATGTTATTCATAATACAAGTACAAAATTTAGAAAACGCATAAAAATTAGAAGTAATGTTGCTAGATGCTTATTCAGTTGAGTTGTTTCTGTTAATATATACAGACTAGTAACCCAGTTAAAATTTTTTACCGAGTTTAACTTCGAAAAGGATGTGTTATATTCGCTTTTCCCGTGAGTAAATCCTGTGTCGAAAAATTAAATCACCGAATTGGAAACAATGGTTCCCCTGTGACGATAAAACAAAAAAAAACTGACGTCACACCAGGTGCTACTAATAATAATCGTAAAAAACCGCATGGCCTAACGAAAAATATGACCACGATTAAGAAGATTTTGACCGTAAAATTCAATAAAATTTATTACTCTCTAAAATAAAAGTGTGATGGCCATAAAGAGCAGGACGACATCAAACCGAGCTAAGGCTGACTGATACCCAGAGAAGATAGATTCAACTTTTTGTCTACTCCTCTACTTGCCCCTGACAATGTTGGCAGAGGCAAGATTTACCCAGTTAGTGAGTACCCGATCTAATGGCGAGCACTCACCACTGGAGTCTACAGTCGGAAGCGACCTATATCCGGATTCTTTTTGCGATTTGGATATTTCCGTTTAGAAAATCTCTTCCATACACAATAGACCTTTTCCGAATTTCTGTTTAAACACCGTGTTATAGCCTAGCCTCTAAGTTTCGCCTCTTTTCAAACTCTAACTTACTTGTAATTAGTCCACTGGTGAATTGAAATAACAATTGGCTATTACTTAAGGCTGAAATACATTATCATTTAAATGGATCAGTTTAATTTTTTTTATGACGATTTTGCCCACTGGGACTTCATTTCTATTTAATTTGCCATGTGAGTATGTTCATGTGTCAAATTGCAACCATTACATTTAAACGGTGAAAGCACTTATAAATATGTTTGAACAAATCAGGCTAAGCCCGACCCTTACCCTCACTAACCCAGACACATTTCACAAGGTCTACACCGTAAAGTCTAATGGTTGCAATTTGACACACGAACCATATGATGTATCACGTTTTCTTTTATTTAAAAAAAATTTAAACTGATCATTTAAATGATAATGTATTTCAGACTTTACTGGAAACATTATAAAATTAGAAAAACAATAAAAAACAGAAACGAGGCGAAACTTGGTATTAACGCGGCATTTAAACAGAAATTCGGGAAAGGTGTATAGGTTAACTATAAAGTATGGCGTATCAACATAAAAAAGTACGTCTATTCGTTTAAGTCAACATCAGAATCATCAGATGAACTGTCGGTGAAGTAACAGACGTCAAAGTCATCATCTAGTTCTTTGTTTAGCGCACCTTTAAACAATTCAGTCACCTCTTGTAGGATCGAATCTTGTTCACTTAACTTCGAGTGAATAAATACTTTCATCGGACCCTCAATGTGACCCAACAACTCAGAAAGCATTGCAGATGATTCCTGAAAGTATTTTTTGGTGTTATCCATTTCTGAATATACCAGTGACTGTTCTTCAATCGCACGACATTTACGAATATAACTCTGTATCAGGCTAGCTTTGATAGTGGCTGGAACATTTAATGTAGAGGTTTCCTAAATATTAATGATATGAAAAAGTACTGTTAGAAATAAATTTTGTACCACATTTTCCTTTCAGTCTGAACTATCTTACATGTGGTGTCAAAACATCCAAATATATTTGTGCATTAACATCTAGCACGTCCTTGTACGATATGATACGCGGGGAAGTTACACACTGCTTTCTGTCCTCGTTTAAGCACTCAACAAGGGACTTCATTTCGCTACATATCCTATTGATCTGCTTAGACACCCTCGCACAAATTGATGAACCATCTATGAAAGAAAAGGTTATGGCTAATGTAATTTAGAAAAACATCAAACTGTTGTTTTCGAACAAAATCTCAAAATATTGTGAGCATATTGAAAATCATTTAAAAGGAACCTGCATATCTTTTCTTTAACGATAAAAGCATCATTCTCTCTGACGCTCTGCAATGCAAAGTTTCCAAGACTTGCTTAATGTTTCGTTCAAGAAACTTGTGATGTTGCACTTGGTAATTTCGAGAACTTGCTTTCCACCGCGATGTTACACCTTGGTTGCGCTCAAAGACCAAAAGAGATGCTTCACATCTATGTAATATACAAGAGACATCAATTTATTGGACAGCAATGTTTATAAGACATATTAAGTGATGCTTTATAAAATGACAATGGCCATTTTCTATACCGTCTTATTTTCGATTTACGTTTAGCAATGTCAGTAATGTTTCCACTTATTGCCAACAACGATGTTTCCTTATAAAATTGCTTTAGATGATTATAGTAAGTCCATTCCCAACCATCGTCTAAAATATACAAAATTTTGGATTGGATTTGCAATGACACAGTCATGGAATTGTTTCACAAAATTTCACACCTTGAGTAATAACATATTTCCATTTCACTTTTGACTCTTCTTCGTTTTTCCATGCCCTCAACAAATCATCAGTTACGCAGACTAGTGCATCAAAATGAACATAATAACATGCATAATGACAGTTATAGATAATAAAACAGATAATGGAATATTCTTACCATCAAGCCCAGTAGACAATGATCCTATTTCTTCTACGCTGGTTTGATATATGGCATTTGCCTTTTGGTACCAACTAACAAGAGTTTTCCCTAAAAAGAAACTTTTTCATTATCATAAAGATACAATTTGCCAAGAAAACTGTATTGACTTTCTAAAATTATAATAATGAAAGGTAAAAATGAATGGACCCATACCTATTGTTAAAACTTTAGTCTTTTTAAAATGGTTCAACGCATCACACAAAAAATCAGTGCGGTGAGCAGGAGTCATTTCTTTCGTTATTTTTGAAAATGACCGCAAATAAGACCATAATCTTTCCATTAGTTCCCCATCCATGAGCCCAAAGCCATTCAATCGGCGGATAGAGTTCTCTACCTGAAGTCAAAGCATTTTATCTTTATTGCAAAACTATCAAATCATAGCTATTTAAAATAACCGTAATACACACCTGACAATCACCTTTGTGGCCATAAGAATGAAAAACTGGAATTCCAAGTGTAAAAGATGAATAATTGTCTAAAGTGCCCTTTTTCTGAAATTAGAAGAGGAAATCATGCATTACAAAATAATGAATTTCAAATATAAAATCTATCGTATTTCAATCATATAATATAATGTATAGAGTGTAGCTACTGCCGCAAGGAAAATCTTGATGGTCACTTACTTTTAAGATAATATTGTCTCGTATGTCATGTCATGTTAGCTGTTTATGTCAACATCAGTCAGTCAGTGGAAAACAAGAAAGGCTTTGACTATGAAACAAATATTTAAGACGTTTTGAGAATAATGCATCAGAGAAATAGAACTAACAGTTTTTATACCATGAGATGTCTTTTCAGAACACAAGCAATATCGTAAATAACATGAGCATTGATATTTTTTCCAGAAATTTCTCTCTGAATCTGATTCATCATCATTACACTGTATCCCAATCTTCAAGGAAAAAGAAATATAGAAACTGATAATGCTAGGTGCATACTTTAAACAAGAAAAGATAATTATATGGGTTCACTTTACAGTAAACCACAAACCAGGTACCTTTCTCCATTTCGCATGTTAAGAAAACACTTTGGAATTTCATGTCTACAAGATACACCAAAAACACCAGTCACACTCAATTTGGTATTCTTTCTTTTAGATCGAATGTGATTTGCAGCCTGAAAGTTGTTGCAATCCTAAGAATGGATAAACATCTTTTACAGCAAATCAATAATTTTGACATGCATATTGAGAGCAATCAAAACTTGCAGCCTTACCTTGTCTAAATGTTTATCATCATAAGAAGCCATAAATTCTGTAACTTCTTCATCAGGAATAAATAATTTTCGGTCATCAGATGCTGACACAGTAGAATTAGATGCTGCATTTTTCAAAACAAGTCCAAAGTTTGCATCCATACAATAATATACATTTCCATTATCCCGAATTCAAATTTCAGTTCAGAATGCACTTCTCATTCATAAAACAATCAGACCTTTATAAAATATCAGGGAAATTTGAAGATATTTATGCTAACCTTTGGGCAAGCAGGGCAGATGTAATCATTCCCAGCAGCTTTTGAGACCCATATCTCTTTTAGGTGACGTTGAAACAGTCGATATTGATCAAGGGAATCAGTTTGAATAAAGCGTGTAAAAACCCTTTTCTAAGAACGAATATTTAACAAGAATACAAAAAATACCTGAGCAAGAAAATTCTAACATTAGATGTGTCAAGAACATTCATTAATCACTGACAGCATAAACTACCATTCCATAAGGAAAAATAACCATACATATAACAAGTATAATTTAATCACAACATACCAATGAAGAGTTATGCACACCAGTTTTCCATGACAATCCATCTATGAATGACGTGAAAGAGATTTTTCCTTCAAACTGCAACGAAACCAGTGTGTCAAGGAGGCGCATTGAAACAGCTGTCGATGGTTTGGTTGGTGTTGATGGCCACAGATCATACTTAACAAGTGTTGCCATTTCTGATTCACATGCACAAAAACAAATATCTGTCTGTTTGATAACACCTAAAGGAAAGACACAAAATTACAATTAGAGAAACATCTCTCCAAAAGAAGTGCTCCTTTGACAAATAAATCTTTTAGAGCTGTACGCTATATAAATGAGACACTAATTATGAAAATTTTTAATTGTTTCACTTCCTCAATGCAACCTGTGTCACTTGATAATGGTTTATAAAATTTACCTGTTTCAGAGACAATAGTAATTGAACGCCAGTAACCTTTGCTGCATATAGAAAAATGTGGACTTGTCAATCTGCTCTGAAAGCTGTACGGTTGAACTATGAAGTTAGCCTATGAGAGTTAACAAACTAGTTGAAATGATCTGATGGCATGATTTCGTAACAGTGATTTAAAAGTACTTCAATAGACATATGATAATTTTGTAATTTTCAAGAGCATAACCTGAGAGAAATGTTTTTGTTGAGTAAAGGATGAAGTTAAGCCATTGACATTTACCAAATTGTTTAATCAAATATGCCATTTTTTTTAAAAAAATTGTCCTTCTTAATCGTGTTGGAGTATTCACCAAATTGTTTGGGAAGAAACAAACACACATGTCTGAGGAAAAGTTCTTAACTTCCTGGATAGGACATAGTATAAAAATAAAAGTAGAATGTCTCACTAAAAGAAAACATCTACACTTGATATTTTAGGTGGCAAAAAGTTTTCACTATGTGTTCATAGAAGGGGCATAAGATCAAAAGAATTTTTGAACATTTTAACATCTAATTAATTTTAATATCTTATTTATTATGATAATTTGTTGTTTTTGGAGAACAGAAGTGAAGTATACATACCGTCAATCGAATGGCTTCATGAAATGGAAAGTTTGAGTGTGCTTGATCCGCACATTCTTCACAGTATGTGGATAATGGGCCACAATCATAACAGCAAATGCAAGCATTCTTGAAAACCATTACCACAAATTATGCAATTACATGCGAGGAGCATTTCATATTTTGATGCATATTTCTGACATATAGATTCTTGCTCAACTTCCCAGGAACCAAGCTCCTTCTCCTTAATCAATTCATATCCACGTTTTTTTACTGTATTACCACTTACCAAATATTCTAATATATTGTGCTCTTCACAATCAAATTCTATTGCTCCAGTGGAACACGAAGTGCTTGGAATATCTGAAGCAACTTCAGAGGCCCCTGAATTTAATGTGGCAGGAGAATGAGAGCTCAAAGATTTATAAAAGGTTTTGGTTTTACCATGACGAAGAGTTGAACGTACTACTCTTGCACCTTTTTTTGACTTTCCAAATGGCATCGTCTACGATTAAAATGTTCCTATAATAACAATTACTCATCAAATAATACTTTGCAAAGTTTCCATGCATTAGATATCATTGCAATAATAACTGAGCAGGGAACACTAATCTTCTCTATCATTCCAAACCATGGGAGATAAAGATTAGATCATAGCTAGTTATGTCATATAAAACATAAAAAAATATGCAGTAATAACATACAAGCATTAATTCAGAAATAAAATCTATAACTCCAGAATTGTACTTCCCACCCTAACATATCAATGGCTACTTTTATTTTTATTATTTCTTCCATTACAGTTTTTACTTGTTTTATAATTTCTAAGCAATAAATGTTTATATATAAAATATTTTGTGCACTATATGATTTCTTACAAGGCGGCGTCGCTTGCCACCCATGTTCAGCCTGCGTTGTTTCACCCAAAGAGTTCAGGAAAAATAAAATTCAAGGAAAAGTTAATGATGTCATAGAGCCCCTGACCACAAAAGTTTTTCCCGACATTTTCCCAATTTTAGTTTAGGAAACAATGTGTTTAAATCCTGTAAAAAATGTTTGAAATGATTGTAAACTTTTCTTAAAAATTATACACCCAAATGAAAAAAGCCAATTGCTCTGTCTTTATAACTCTTCTTCCTTTTCTCATCCCTCTCATCTGTCTTTATAACTGTTCTTCCTTTTCTCAACTTGTAGCTTTCTGCCTAGTAGTGGCTTCGGACTTGCAGGGAGCAACTCATTTAAAAAAAAAAAAAAAAAAAGGTGACAAACCTGAATCTATTTTCCTAAATTAGTTTTTAGGTGTTTACTCGACCCAGGAGCTGAACCGCATAAAAACACACAAATAACTTTGCCCTGTAGAAACCAAGCATCAAAATAATAAATAACTTGAACGATTACCTAGTTTTAACCAAAAACATAAATGCATATGCGTGTAGCCTTGTGTAAAAAATTTTTTACGGTTTCAAAATTACTTTCAAAACTGGAGACGTGAAACACAACCAAACATTGAAACACTTAAAATGCTATACTATTGATGGAAAACACATTTAAGATGAAAAGTAAATTTTACATAATGCAAACAAAAACATAACTCAAAACTAACTGTATATAAATGCATGTGCGTCAGGTTCTAATCTAGAATGGAAGGGCAGTGCCCGGCAGAAGGAAAAAGGGAACATGATGAACATCCAAAGGGCACTTCAGGCCTTAGGAAAAGGGTAACCTGAGCTTTATTTCGGTGGGTTAAACCTGTGATCCCCCTATACAAGAGTGCTTTTTGAAGTTTTTAAAGCGAAATAAATTTGAAAAAAAAAGAACATAGTAAAGAAGTACTCATCTATTACTTACTATGTAATGTAGATGTTGAACTGAAATAACAAGATATATACAAATAATGTCAGTGGGAGTGCTACGTCCAAAAAGTTCAACATAAAGAAGTACTCATCTATTATTTACTATGTAATGTAGATGTTGAACTGAAATAACAAGATATATACAAATAATGTCAGTGGGAGTGCTACACATAGAGGGCAGCGTCCGATCAACGGACGCTTTTTCGGCCTAGATTAGACCCTGTGCATACAGTATCGTGTGTAAAAACATTTAATAGGTTCACTAACACTGGAGCTAAACCAAATAAAGGTTTTCTAAAATATTTTTTACTCTGAAAACGGCCAGTGACGGAAATCATGTTTTTAATATTCAGAGGATTTAACATTATAAACAAATAGCAATATAACACAGAACTATACTCAGGCATACAAAAGGAAAATTAGCAGTATTAAATTAATTGAAACAAATCGATACCCTCCAACTGTTCTTTTGTGTCAAAGTTATGTTGGACAGAATTTTCAAAATAAATAACCAGCCATAAACATAATTCATGATTTTAAACCATGAGTTTAATCTCTTCATTGTTATTATAGTTTTTATATATTTCGTTTGTCTAAAAGAAAAAAGATTTCAAATATATGATACAGAAAATGATATATACATGACGACATCGAAAGAAAAACAAAACAAACTAAAACAAAGCTCAAGAACGCCTTACCTTAAAAATAAGAATAAAAAAAACCAACAAAATTAATGATAGAATTTGTATATATAGCTAAAGATTGGAGTCCAACATCAACCTGTAATTGTGTGTGAGTCTGAGTCTCAAGCAGCAAATTAACAATAAGAACATTATAAAAAAAGTCAGACATGAGTGAGATGAGGCAGGGCAATATTGGGCAAGTGAGAGCTTAGATTTTCGTGGAAAGAGCCAGCCATAACACATTTGTGAGCTTCTTCACAGCTCTTGCAAATGAAAACATTCACATCTGGGGAACCATTTTTATTCAAATCCTACTACCTTGGCTAACTCATCATAACACACAGCAATAATAAACAACCTTTTTATTCTTCATTCAGCTACCCATCACTGTGTTCTAACTAAAATACATATTAGTTTAAATGTAGTTTTGACTACAAACAAAAAAGATATCTTTACTTTAGATACTACACACCATAAGTAAACAACATCGCTCATTCTTAATCATCATAATATACTTAATTTAAATGACGCACGAAAACAAAAAAACAAAGATTTGTAAAGTGTTTGTGATTTAAAAGCAAAAATGTAAACATCCATCATAGATGAGAGATAAGAATTATATATAAGTATAAGTGGAATATTTAATTCAAGGTCAAAATAGTTAAATTGCTCAGGCAGCAGCAGAGAGGAGAACAACAACAAAACATATCACTGAATGGAAGTATAACTGGATGGATAATTAATCCAAAAAGCTCTTGCAAATATAGATGCTGTCATTAAAACAAAGTTTACAAACACAAGAATTTGTTGCCCTTTTGTCAAATCAATCACTTCATCTATGCCTATATTTTCCTTCTTTTAAATTTAATTTTGTTTGCCAAAAAAGCACATGTATGTGCGTTGCCATTTTAAAATGCTTCCCGCGTTGTACTTTTTGTTGGTGCGGGATGATGAGACAGGTTTAAATTTACAGGAGAAATGAACTGCTTACGATTTTTATCGCACTCCGCTATCTCTGGAGCTATGGAGCATAAGCGTAAACCAATAATTATCGATCTCCGCTAGCCAGCGTATTCCGATAGATATCGTTTACAGCTTACCGAATAGGGTGAAACCTCTGTGGCTGTGTGAAAACTTCCACGGAAGAACATAATGATCAAAAAGTTATTACGTAATTGCCCAGTGAATTTGAAATTTTACTTCTGTTGACTATAATTGAATAGTTCTTGACGATTTTTATTTTTTTAATTTTTATGTAAATTAAGCAATTTTACATTGTATATATTTATTCTTACTCTGCACATTTGTTATTGTACTTAACAGGACTTATATATATATATATAGAGAGAGAGAGAGAAAGCAGCATGCATACATAATGAAGTGTATAATCCCTTAGAAAAAAGTTTATTTTTGACAATGAAAAGTAATCACAATAACATCTTTTATCGAATTAAAATTACAAGCATGTCATGCTTAAGTTACGGAAATCTTTTAACAACTTAGTTGTTTCTTGTTTTGATTATAAGATCGTATCCATGGTTGCAGTTCACACATTTCTTTTGTTTGTAGCAATACTTTCTGATATTACTTGTTAAGCCTTATTTACACGTTTTAAAAAGTATATTAGCATTTAGTGTGAGTTAGGTCTAAGAGATAACAAAAAGTAGCAAAGTTTTATGCAGCTTTTCAGCTGCGTAAGTACATCTATTTGGTTTGCATATTTCCAGTTAGTGTCGCCACCGCTACACTATGCCACAAGGTTACACTGCTCATTAAATAATTCGTCGTCTTGTAAAACTTTGATCACGATTTGTATTTGAAATATTGTGTATTGTTTGCCATACATAAAAGACTGGCTTTGTCGAAATATTTAAAGTGTGCCACTTAATCAACCAAAACATTTTCTCAAAAATCCTTAAATTACAAAATGTTTGGGCGGAAAGTTTTCTTTTTTAATGTATAGCTTGCTGTGTGTAAAAATTGGAAAGCCTGAGCGCGGGGCATTTTTAGCTAAAGCTACATGCTAGTTAATAATTTATTAATAAAAAGTGCTCAAACGCGCCCCTTAGCTTTAAGAACACGGTTTCACATTTCAGCCTCATTTTGTTCTTATTTATGGAACTTCCAGTAAAATAAAAATACGTAAATCTTTTTTAAAAACAACTATTGAAAAGCATGGTTGCTGTGCAGTAATAACCCATTCGCACACTTGTTGAAGGTAAGCAAAGAGTAAAAAAACAATAAACGTCTCAACCATTTATCAATGAAAGAATTCACATCATGAATTGTTCTTATTTTATTAGAAACTTCTGGCATAGGCTGTTCTTAATTTTTGAAACATTGATGTGAGCCTCAGGTTGTTCTTATTTTGTTCTCATTTTATGGTCAAATCTGAGGCTCGTGTTCTTATAAAATTGTTCTTATAAAAAAGTGTGTATTCATTTTCTTAATTTGCTCGAGGGTTATCAACCCTGTCTCTCTGATCAGTTTCACAACATCGCTAATTCTCGCTATACTCTTCGAGGAAGACGAAATATAGGGATTCCTTGAGTTTATTAAACAGCCAGAAATGGAGCAACTTGCCCCTGGAAGACTAGAGGAAGTGAAAAATAATTCGAAAAATCTGAAGCTTCCAGCCTGATTTAAGGTTACCATGCACCATAAAAAAGCATGGGTTCTAGTTTTTCGCGGAACTTTACCTATTTTCATGTTTTCAGACTACCTTAAGGGAAGAAATTTTGGCGGGAAGAAATTTTGAATGCTCATTCGCTATAATTTTGACGCAATTTGGCGGAATTTAACAAACGAAAACAACGAAAAGAAACTGGAATTAAAGCCATCAGAACCTTTTTCTCACCTTTTCTTTACGAGCCAGCAAAAACGACAAGGGTCAGAAGAGGATGACAATACCATCTGTAAACCTACTATCGACGCTGTTGTTGACAATCTGCGTTCTGATTTAACGTTAACTACTAGTTGGTTTAAGTACAATGGTATGGTCGCTAATCCAAAAAAGTTCCAAATGATAATTCTAGGAGCTGATTATAATAGCATCGCTGTGCGTATCGGTAACAACACAATTTTTCCATCCAAGGATGTTAATCTTCTTGGTGTTGTCTTTGATGATAAACTTTCGTTTTATCCTCATGTCAAAGAGCTATGTCGCAAAGCTTCCTTGAAGTCAAAAGCTTTGTTTAGGATACGAAGGTTTCTCACCAAAGAACAAATTGAATTTTTATATAATGCATTTATTCTTTCTTGTTTTAATTATTTTAATTATTTAATTATTTAATTATTTTAATTATTGTACATATAACAATATTCTTTGCGAGACTAAATCCACATCTGTACATTCCAGGAACCTTGCGGTGCTTTTAGTCGAAGTTTATAAGTCACTTCACGAACTGAGCCCCGAATTACTATGGACATTTTGGGACTATGGGACATTTTGGGACAAAAACCAACTCCGTACTATCTTAGAAGAGGTAACTTGTTAGATGTTCTATATGTAAAGAACGGTATTGGACTGAACTCTTTTCATTTCCGGGCTTCCTTAGCCTGGAACAATCTTCCTGCTGGGATTAAATCTTTACCATATCTTTGCTATTAGGTCAGTTCAAATATTCTGTTCGTGTAAACTCTGTGGCGCTCACTCGGTTGTTCGCTAGCCTCTACAAAACGTATTTTATATTAATAAATACTTATATAGATACTTTATTCATGTATGTCTTATATTATCTTTTATTTTATGGTTTTATACAGTTGGTTTTAATTAGTACATTTTGTAGCTATGTGTAACCAACTATAAATAAAGAAATAAAGAAATAAAGAAATTTTGGCATCTTATACTTTTTAACTCCTTTTGAGAAATAAAGAAAATAATCAAATTTGGCGGAAATTAATTTTTGCGGATTCCCCAAAAAATTATTTTTGGAGGGAAGAAGTATTGGCGGCCAAATTCTCCTAAATTTCTTCCCGCCAAAATTTCTTCCCTTAAGGTATTCTTTTTCCTGTGACTATGATACCAACAATGAACATTGTTCTTCGGCAAGCCTGAACTCCATGATTTAAAACCATGAGATTCATTTCTTCATTCGCGTATATTGTTTTTTCTTATCTAAAAGAATAATGATTCAGAAATAACCTTACTAAGACGATATTGTAAGAAAAACAAATCAAAGAAAGAAAGTTTAAGAATGTATTTACCTTAAAAATCAAATAGTACAATACTTTTGTAAATAACTTTGTTTTCTTGACGTTACTCGCACTGGTGTATATGTATCATTACCTGCTTTTCAATGAAATCTTTATTAACTAACGAATTCAGATAATTGCTATCGTTTCTAAATTTCACGAACCAATAAAAACGTTCGAAACGATCAAAACAAAATTCAATGTAAGGGTTGCTCCTTATACTAATTGTAGAAAAATAACGTTGCTTTTTCCGTGGTCTGACACACTTTTATGAAGTGACCGCAAAAACGACCCGAAATTTATTTTAGAGAGTGAAAAAAGCGGATGCACAGCGCCTATTAGGATATAGACAAGAACAAATTACGTCACGCCACGTGCTATTATAATAATCGTGAAAAAAGTGTCTTTCGCCTCTGTGTGGTTTTACACGCTCCTTAGAATTTTAACTAAATAGATAGTCTGCACAGCGTGTTTATATTTGTTTTTCTTTGCGGGCAGTTGGAGCCTTCTCCCTAATATCCAAATTTTATGAAATTAAAAGTGATAAAATTGCAAGTTTTATGTATGGTTTTTCTGACACATACACACGTATTAAATTTGCTGGGCAAAAACTTTTGTGTTGACTTACTTTATGATCAACCTGACCCTCTTCAAAGACTTGTTTCCATTTCATAACTTAAACTTAATTAACTGCTTTATGGGGGTTGTGTGTGTCAGCAGTGGGAATCTCTCATTTGGAGTAATGCGAAATTAGACTGGAATGAATGGCTTAGTTAATGGCGAAATGGCAAACAACAAGCTCCAAGGAGGAACTAAATGATTGGCTGTCTCATGGAAATTCCCTCATGGATGACTGCTGATTCGTCTTTTTCATGACCTTTATATATAGCAATTCATTATTTTCAATTCTCAGAAACTTATTTTTGCTTCAGTCAAAGCTCTCATAAAAATATTTTTAGCACCAAACTGACATTGTTTACGATGCATGGTGTTAATTCAGTGTCAAATGTGTCAAAATTTTATATATGGATAGTAAATAGTGCAAAATATTTTTCGTGAAGAAATGCATAAATTTTTATTATATCATAATATAGCACTGGTGATGGCATAAACCGAAACACTTTTGTTTTAAATATGTTTTTTATTTATGGTGAAAAGTTTTATTAAGAAATACACAATTTCTTGATATAAACTGACACCATTTGATTACATGTATAAGTATTTTGTAATTTGCGAGGGTTTTATTTATGATAAATTATAATCTTTATCATAAGGAGGGTTTACACGTAAAGATTCTTGAAAAACCTTTTTTTTAAGCTGGTGTTTTTAAGGCTTTAAATTTAAATTGTTCATCAAAAAGTCCACGTGGTCATGATGAATATGAGTTGAGACGCTGAAACTTAACTTTTCGGTGTACAATTTAAAAGCATTAAAACACCTGCTTAAAGGAAAGATATTTCAAGAATCTTTACGTGTAAACCCCCCTGTAGGCAATATGTTTTAATTTGCAATTAGAAATTTCTTTTTACCTAATTAGATTAGAATGTTTTTATCTCATTTTTGTAGCCAAAATTAGATAATCTAAATTTTTGTAGCTACTTACTTCGCAGTTAGACAATTTGCATAGCTACTTTGCCAAGAAAGAATGAAGAATTTGGTTTCTTATCTGTTTAAGCACTGTTGTTTTCTCTTGTGAACTACTATTAAACTTTTAAAACTGTTTTCAAATAGATTTACAGCTGTTGATACTAACTTGATTCACAAAATTTCAACTTCTATCCAATGAACTTGTAGCAGAGCATTGACTTCAGCCATTTTGTCTGTTAATTGAGTGATTCAATTCGCACATTCCCAGTTAGGAATTGGGGCAATCTGTCAATTATAAAGTTTTCCGTTAAACATCTATGAAACTGATAGATTCTTTTAACTCATCTTATTTATTTGTTGGTTTTAAATTACAGAAACAAAGAACATGACATCATTTGATACAATAACAAACACTAGTTCTATAATGAGAAGCAGAACTGATGCTAATCAGATGTATAAGTAGCAAGTAGATTTTCCATTCCTATTTTTCTACAGGATTTTGGCATGTGAGGTGCAATAGTGGAACCACAACACAAATCAAAATCTCAAGGTATAGGAACTCTAACTCTTCTCCCCAATATAAGTTATGAAAGCATCTTTGCTATGTTCACATGAACTGGTTTTTGCAAATCGGGCCAAATTGCAAAAGGGGGTCAAATTTCCAAAGTCTTCATTTTCATAAATATTTAATCAAAGAACATTTGGAAGGTGCTGCTTTTGAATTTGGTGGTCTTTACATAGATCTGATCAAACTTGGACACAGGTCAATTTTTATTAAAGTTTCATCAATCTATATATTAATAGCCGATTCTCTGTCTGTCTGTCTGTTTGTTTGTTTGTAAGTCACGCAAAATGGTAGATGTGAACTGCGAAAGAAATCGGGGATCTGCAACGGAGAAATCGCGGAGATAAGAAGAAAATTAGGGGGTATAAACGTAAAAAAATGGCTTCTAAAAAATAGCGATAATTGCATGAAATTGTAATATTTTTAACTGAAATATATGTACATGAGTAATATAAGTGAATTTATAACTTAATATTTCCACAATACTTAAGAATGACCTTGATTGATTCCACTTTTAAGCGTTTGTTAACCCCCGCTCAATGTCATGGCAACAATAGGAAACTGATCAGGTTTGCTTTGAACCCTTTTGGTTCATATATTCGCGCGAAAAGAAAGTGAAGAAAGTTGAGAAAAAACGATCATTTCGTTTGCCTAAAGACAACAAAGGAAAGTTGTGTTTGCTTTTTTGTTTATTGTTGTCTATTTAGCTAGGTAAACTGACAAAAAATACAAGGCCTGTTGTGTTTTTATTTTTTTGTTTGAGTTTTTTCTCAACGAGTTATGAATTCTGATCATGACTATGGAATCCCTCAAAGGTTTGCATTGCCTAGATCACAATTTGATAGAGATGTAGTTGATGCACGTCAACAACATCAACAGCAACAACAACAACCCCCTGTTGATGACCCTCTACAACGGCGTCGCATTAGAAATGCTGAACGACAAAAGAGATACCGTGCAAATCAAAGTGAGATTCGTGCTCAATTGAGAAGGGAGAGGGATGCACAACTTCAAAGACAGCGACGGGCTAATGAGCAACCGGAACAAGTTGCTGCTCGACTCCTATTACAAGCTCACCGACAGCAGTCGTTAAGAGATAACGAGCAACCTAATCAAGTAGCTGCTCGACTTGAAGCACAAGCTCACCGGCAACAGGCGCTAAGAGATAACGAGCAACCTGATCAAGTAGCTGCTCGACTTGAAGCGCAAGCTCACCGACAACAGTCGCTTAGAGATCATGAGCAACCCGAACAAGCTGCTGCTCGACGTGCAACTGATGTACAACAACACCAACATGTTAGAAACAATGAGCAACCTGAACAAGCTGCTGCTCGACGTGCGGCTGATGTACAACAACACCAACATGTTAGAAAGAATGAGCAACCTGAACAAGCTGCTGCTCGACGTGCGGCTGATGCGCAACAACACCAAAGAGCATATGTCCGAAACAGACGAGTGCGCAGGGCTCGGTTTTTAAATGCGGCACGGATTGATGTTGAAAACAATAATTTACCTGACATTCATTCTTTAGGTGAATTTAACATTTTATGTGAACATTGTGGAGCAATCAAATTCGACCGTGAAACTAATTTTAAATGTTGCACAAATGGAAAGGTACAACTTCCTAATTTATTAGATTATCCGCCTGAGTTACGGGATCTTTTACTTGATGATTCTGCTCTGGGTAAACATTTCCGTAAGTGTATTAGAATTTATAATAATGCATTTAGTTTTGCTTCTCTGTCAGCTAACTTACGTCCTCCCCCAGGAAATGGGCCTCCATGTTTTAGGATATGTGGACAACTGCTACATAGGTATGGAGCACTGCATGCTAATGAAAACCAAGTGCCCATGTTTAGCCAACTTTACATTATCGAAGCTGCTAATTCACTGGATATGCGTATGCAAAACCCTTCTAATGCAGATTGCAACAGAGACTTGATGGAACAAATACAAAATGTGATAAATAGAGTTTCACCTTATGCCGCAGCCTATCGTAACTTGGCTCAGGTTGAACGGGAAGAGGAGGAAACGGCGGTTTTAGAAAATAGACCAACCTCCGTAGTGGGTATGTATATGCAAAAAGGTGAAGACAGGAGAAGATACAATGCTCCACATCACGAAAAAGTTGCAGCAATTTTTGTAGGTAACGATGGTGCACCTCCCGCTGGTAGAAATATTGTTGTTTATCCAAGAGATCAGCCCTTGCGCAATATTCCTTACACATCTACAAACATTGACTCCATGATGTATCCAATGATTTTTCCTAGAGGTGATCCTGGATGGAGTCCAAACATGAATCACGTCCAACAGCATGCAACTGAAAGGCGGAATAAAGTTACACAATTGCAGTATTATATTTATCGTATTGCCATTAGACGTGAATTTTCTGCTTTACATTTAGCTGGAAAACTATTTCAACAGTTTGTTGTTGACAGCTATGTCAAAGTTGAGGGAGTGAGACTCGACTTCATACGCCAGAATCAAGAGCAATTACAGGCAGATAGCTACACAGGCCTGATGGACTATTTAGAGGAAGCTGCTCATGAACGAAACCTCCGTGCGGGTAATATCGTTGTATTGCCATCTACCTTTTCAGGTTCACCGAGAAATATGCACCAATTGTACCTAGATGCTATGGCATTAGTTTCAAAACAAGGTAAACTAGATTTATTTTTAACTCTTACATGCAATCGTAAATGGCCTGAAATTGTTCAAAATTTTTTGCCTGGTCAAACCGCATCAGATAGGCCGGATCTGGTTGCACGAGTATTCAAATTGAAGTTGGAAACTCTTAAAAACGATATTATCAAAGATTCTGTTATAGGTGTATCTGTAGCACAGGTGGATGTAATAGAATTTCAGAAAAGGGGTCTACCTCATGTGCACATACTGTTGCATCTTGGCAACGAATTTAAGTTGCGCAATGGTGATGACATTGATTCATTGATATCAGCACGAATTCCAAATCGCGATCAAGAACCAGAACTTTATGAAATCATCAAATCCTGTATGGTCCATGGTCCATGTGGCCATTTGAATGTGTCTTCACCGTGTATGCAAAATGGTAAGTGCAGCAAAAATTTTCCAAAGCAGTTGAACAATGGAACTGTTTTAAATGTGGATGGCTATCCTTTATATCACCGACCAGATGACGAAAGAACTGTTCTAATTCGGAATATGGATCTTGACAACAGCTGGATCGTCCCATACAACCCTTTCCTCAGCAAAAAGTACAATGCACATATAAACCTAGAGGCCTGCGTTTCCATTAAAAGTGTCAAGTATTTGTACAAATACATTTACAAAGGACACGATACTGCTCATATTGAAATCAATGAGCGAATAGATCACGACGAAATCAAAATTTTTTTAGATGCGAGGTATGTATCTGCTCCAGAAACTGTGTGGCGTTTATGCTCTTTTCCAATGCACACTCAAAGTCATGCAATTTTACGACTGTTCACCTTCCAAATGAGCAGCAGATTCTTTTCAGAGAAGGACAGGAACAAGCAGCACTGGAAAGAGGACAAGAGCACACCAAGTTAACTGCTTAGTTCGAATTAAATCGTGTTGACGAACTGGCACGTCAATATTTATATCCTGATATCCCCCACCATTATGTGTTTCAAACACGACAACATAAGTGGGTGACACGTCAGCGTGGAGCAGAAAAAATTGTAAGTAGAATGTACAATGCTAGCATTCGGCAGGGTGAAAGATATTTCTTACGTGTGCTGTTGTTACATGTTCCTGGTGCAACTTCCTTTGAATACCTTAGAACTGTTAATGGGATTTTATATAGATCTTTTAGGTAAGCGTGTATTGCACTTGGACTATTGGATGACGATACTTTGTGGATACGAACCATGGAAGAACTTGGCGAATCAGCAACTCCCTCTAAAATCTGCAAAGCGTTCTCTTTCATTCTGATCCATGGAGAGCCAAGCAATCCAGCTGAGTTGTAGGAAAGATTCCGTGCTCACATGATTAAAGATTTTTTGAGACACCAGCTGGAAGTACAAGCAGAGCCGTCAGCTCTTGGTAAAATTCAGGAAGTCCTGCAGCAATTTGGTAGGGTTGTTACTGACTTTGATTTACCTGCTTTTGAACAAGCTATTGCTGACGATCTACCAAATGCTGATGAAACGAGGGAAGAGGTCATCAACATGTGGAACACGTTGAATGCTGACCAACTTGTTGTTGCTGATGCAGTCCTAGATGCAGTTTCAACAAACGACAATAATAATGCTAAAGTTTTCTTCCTTGATGGACCCGGTGGAACAGGTAAAACCTTCACGTACAATTACATCATTCGCGAGGTTATTGGAAGAAACCTATCAGTAAGTACGTGTGCGTGGACTAGAATTGCAGCAACACTGTTACAAAATGATAAGACAGTCCATTCTCTTTTTAAATTACCTGTTCCTGTATTGGACAATTCAACATGCAATGTCAAGCCTAACAGTAGGCATGCCGATTTCTTACGTAGTCAGCATATTTTGATATTTGATGAGGCAAGTATGATTCCTAAGCATGCACTTGAGGCTATTGATAGAATGTTCAGAAATATCTGTAACAGTGATGTGCCTTTTACTGGAAAGGTTGTTCTTTTAGCTGGTGATTTTAGACAGACTCTTTCAGTAGTGAAAAGAGGCAGACCAGCTCAGATAGTGGAAGCATGGATCAAGAGCTCTGTCTTGTGGCCAATAGTGCAAATCTTTCATCTAAATGTCAACATGAGAGCTGCACCTGGGGAAAGGGGATTTGCAGAATTCCTACTTGAATTAGGAAGTGGAACGATACCGAAAAAAGTGGATGTTGGAGGAGAGGATATGTCGAGTCGTGTAATTCTGACACCGACCAATGACGAGACTTTAGTAATTAATGAACGGTTTCTTCAGGGAATGCCTGGTGAAACAGCCACGTACTTTAGCGTCGATTCTGTTGTTTCTGATGAGCAAGAAAAGATTGACCTGTATCCGATGGAGTTCATCAATTCGCTTACTCCTTCTGGAATGCCTGCACACCGGTTGAACTTGAAAGTCAACAGTATAGTGATGCTGCTGAGAAATTTGTCGTTGAAGGACGGTTTATGCAACGGCATCCGATTAGTCATCCGTAATATCGAGAGAATATCATTGATCGTGAAGTGCTGACGGGTATCTCCGCTGGAAATCGGGTGCTCATTCCTAGAGTAAAATTGTGTCCCAACGATACCAACCTTTCGTTTCAGCTGAAGCGTACACAATTTCCTCTCCGTTTGTCCTACGCAATAACCATAAACAAAAGTCAAGGTCCGACTTTTGAACGGGTTGGTATTTACATGCAAAGGCCTTGCTTCAGTCACGGTCAACTGTATGTTCCATTTTCACGAACACGACGCTTTGAGCGGTGAAAGTAAAGGTTTGTAGAACTTTGCAGCAAGGCTATAATAGAGAGAGATGCTACACTAGAAATGTAGTCTACCAACAGGTATTATGAATATTTTTACCTTGCAAAAATATTTGTGCAATTGATATTAAATGTTTTGAATTGAAACTTTACGCAAGGTTAATGAGGAGGCACCACATTACATTACCTGGAAATTAAATTGGTATACATTGAATTGAATAATACTGAAATTAAAGCAGTTTACATTGAAATGAATTACATTGAAATAAATTACATTGAAATGAATTACATTGAAATGAATTACATTGAATTGAATTACATTTAATTGAATTACATTTAATTGAATTACATTGAATTGAATTACATTGAATTGAATTACATTGAATTGAATTACATTGAATTGAATTACATTGAATTGAATTACATTGAATTGAATTGAATTGAGTGAGTATAGCATTAGATTAGATGACCTAGAAACAAGATTAGTTTACATTAAATAGATGAGATTGAATATGCCAAATGATTAGTACATAGCATTAGATTAGATTACCTTGAACTTTGAGTAGATTGAAGATTGAATAGATTATGGAAAAATATGGAAGCGGCATGGAGCCGGGTGGAGGAGGGTATGAAAGCGGCATGGAGCCGGGTGGAGGAGGGTAGGCAAGCGGCAAAAAGCCTTTGTATGTGTGACATATTGTAATTTATTCTTTTTTTTTGAGATTCTGATGTCATTGAAAAGGCAGTTATCATTGTTATACAGTAACATATGGCCATACATGTTGAACTGCATGGTTTCTTTTAAAAATTGGTATGAATGTTTCGCTTACAATTCTTTTCCTTTTTTAACCTGATAGTCCATTACTATTTTTTGTACCTGCAGTTCTCTTAGATTTCCTTTTCTTTTTTAGATAATGAGGCAAAGCGTAAACCTCTATCCATAATTTGCATGTTGTGTAGCTTTGGATTGAGACACTTGGGTAAGAAGTCTTTTGAAAATATTCCTCCTAACTTGAGGCTTTGCTAACAAATTGAAAGTAGATTCAGTTAGATTTTTTCACAAGTTCATGTTGTGAGCACAACTTAATTTCATATGTTTAGAGTTTGCGTATAGTCGTAGAATAGAAAATACATATCAGCTTAATGTGAAGAAAGATGAAATTTCGTTGCACTTGAGAGATTGGTCTATGTTTATTGAGATAATAGAAAGTTAGTAAGTTAGACATGGCTGCATGTTCACAAGTGGTTTTGTTTATAATTCAGTGACATCCCCCACCCTATCTATACGGTTTCCTCTGGAAGAATAGACTTAATCAATCCCCTTTGGCTTGGGATAACCAGGGGTTTTTCCCCTGGAGTCGGTATAATAATCACATGTGTTTCATATATTCTTGAGAAAAACTAACTTGAGGACATGCTTATAAGAAGTATCTACAGTTGATACAGTGATCTACAGTTTTTCTCTATAAAAGTGTTTAAAGTGATTTCATATTTATCTGATTATACATTGTAAATATATATTGAGAATATATAACTTGAACTATTGTCCAATATTTTCTCTTTTACAGACTAAATTAGCATTAAACGTATTGGCCGTTATATGTTGCTTTTCTGTATCTCATTCATGTTGTCATATGGAATATTGTACCTTTAACACCTAGAATACTTTTAGTCAACGTTCGTATTATTACTTGTTAATGACATAGTGACTGCATGTCCAAGAAAAAAGCAGTGTTAACAATATAATTATCGTTACTTTTTCAGATGGCAAATAATAATAATCTCCAGGACAATAATGTCCATGCAGCAGTTGCGGCGTTATGTAAGCACCTATGATAATTTCATTTTGTTTTATGAATACTGATTTCAGTTCTATAAAATGCTTCATTAAATCTTTGTTTTTCTTTTCAGTTCGAAATTTGAATAATAATAATAATATAGGTATGTCCATTTCCTTTCGCAAAATATTTCTATGTTTCCCTAAAAAATATACTTTTTTGGTTGTTGCTTATTAATTTTTTTTTATTTTTAGATATGGAGCGGCTGCTTCGTAAGTAGCTGTTATAGTCGTTTCCTATTTTTTATAATTGGTTTTAATGTGTAGATATGTCATTTCTAATTCATTCCATAATTTAGAAAATTTACAAATTTACGATGGCCGGGAGCCGGACCCGCAAATCAGTAAGAATTCAAATAACCTTCTTATCATTATCATTCTTCAATTATTAACAAAAGATAATTTCTTATTATAGTTGCAGTATATACCAGGTTCCTGCGGGAACAGCTGGCCCGAGGAGGGCCAACCACCGATGCCGCCCTCGGTTCGTGGGTGCCGCATGGAGGGGTTTTTCTCCCTCCAGACCAAACCCGCGGTAGGGGCCGGGGGCAGAACCGCAATTATCACAGGCCGCGGCCATACTAAATGTTTGTGTTTGTGTTTTTTATGTTTTGTTTTTTTGTTTCATGTTGTTTATGTTTCATGTTTGTTATATTATAAATGTTGAATTATAAATCTTCTTTGGTTCTTTTCTTGATTCCCCTTTTTCCATGCCATTATATTTTTTGTGAACTCTTTTGGGGGAGGCATCCTGAACATGGGCGGCAAGCGACGTCATCAAAATCTTTGAACAATGATATCTCTGTAACGATTGATCGTAGCGGAACAATCCCATACATTTTTTTGATCAGTTTTTCGAGCTCTACAACATGGGAACACTTTCGGTTGCCAATTCCTTAATTTTAGTTTTCGTGAAGTCAACGCATGCTAAACATGGGCGGCGAACGACGCCGCCTTGGCGGCTAGTCTATATATTAATAGCCGATTCTCTGTCTGTCTGTTTGTTTGTTTGTTTGTTTGTAAGTCACGCAAAATGGTAGACTGAGTTGTGAGCGAAATTATTTCTTTTTTTGTGTGCGACGTGAGTTCGAAACAAATACATTGCAACCCCAATCAAACGTGACTTTTTTGGCTAATGAACTAATAGGACCAACGTTTTGTTATTATTATTATTGTTAGTTTTATATTCCAAGGACTACGTTGACTACGTTGGCTTTGAAAACAATACATCAACTAAATACAAAGAAACTGATTAAACAGTTTGGACAAAAAGCAGCAGTGGCAGAATGTGGCAGCATGTTTGCCAATGTATCCTAATGTATCATTGCCCGACTGTCTGAGACGGGTAAACTTTTTTTTCGAGCAATCAAAAGGTTTAAAACCAATGATATATATATTTCACTAGATGTCTAACTCCCGTAAAAACGCTATCAAAAGAGTGAGGCCGAAAAAAAAATTGGCAGCCATTATAAATAGTGGCAAAAAATGTAAACATTGTGCAGTGTAATGGGCGAAAAAGTGAAAGAATTAGCAATAATATGAGTTATGATCTTGTATGTTTATTTATTTTGATGAAAAAATAGTTATTGAACTTAATAGGAACTACGATTATAAAAACAAAAGGCAATAAGTTCGAAAATTATGCAGCTGTCGTTATTTTCATGTCTATATTATATCTAAACAATTAAACTATGTTTGGAAATATAACGAACACAGTATCTTTTTTTATATTTGGCTGTTTCAATGTCTTTTGTAGGTTCGTTCTAGAAGAAACTGATGTGTATATAAATGTTTTTGGCTAACTTTAGCATATGGCGTGTCAGGCATAAAAACAAGCTCTCATCTTCAAAATCAAAATTGCATTTTTATTGATGACAAATGTGATACTTATTGTCAAAATGTGACCCTGTTCCACCACATGTGATGCTGTGGCTATCAGATTACTGAATACTAATTTATAAACCTCTTTTGCAAGTGAATATAAAGTTGTGATGTGGTTTACAAAACCAAAATTTACAAAACCTTTGGCATACGTGTTTCCTGTGGTTCACTATGACAATGTTGTGATTAGCCCAACATACATAATTAAATCTGACAATCTGTGTTAGCAATATTGATGCTTTAGTTCCCAGTATCGATTTGCAGAATCAAAAGATATGGAAACAACAAATCAAGATTGGTCATAATTTCCAATGGGGAAAGTAGTAGATGGGAATTCACATTTTGTCAATATATTGGTTGTTTGTTTGAGAACTATGTTAAGAAGATTGAAACAATTCCCAACGAGAAGCTGCTGTGTTGAAATGTGTCCACCTGTGTCCACCTGAGAAGAGCCATATGTTTCCTGTTAGAATATTTTATGCATGGTTTGTTTTGATTTGGAAATTTTGCAACTACCAATTTGTTTATTTATTTTGAGTTTTGTCTATCATTTTACTCAGCTTCTACCTTTTATCTAGCATTTATCCAGTTTATCTTTGTCTAGTCATGGTTTTCTCATCCTATGCTAATCTTGTTTTTCTACCACTGGCCACAGTTTAGTTTATATTCTATGATTGATTGATATATACATATTATTTAGTTTTTTTACTATATTGTTTACAAGTGTTGAAATATATTTGTTCGAAAGCAGTAAATCTGCAGTTCTTTTTGTGGGAAGTTTCATGGGGCCTTTTGGTAGTGTTTAATGAGTGGTATTGGGAATTTGAAGATAGACAGAATGGCATTAGATTTCCAATATGGTTTTGAATCACCAAAACTGAAAAGTATATAATCTCTTGGGAGAAAGTGTTTACTGCACATACAGGAATGTTTTGTTGGTGAATCTTTCGCTGAAATAAAGCTCATTTATCCATTTGGCACATAATTTTCGATCGGAAACGCATAAAATGGATACTACAACCGTTCTGAAATTGATTTGTGCATGTACTGGAACATAAGACTTAAAAACGTGGTTTTATTTTTCTATTTGTGTTTAAACAAATTCACTTTCGTTTTCACTCTTGCCACTATTTATAATGGCTGCCAATATTTTTTTGGCCTCACTACGGGAATTGTAGTCGGACATCTAGCGCTTCGCTTATATATATCATTGTTTAAAACCGATAGGTAAAAAAAGAGTACCATGAAACAAAATATTTTTTTGCTTTTCTTTTAATAATTTAATTTCTTTTTTTAATTGTTATCCGCTTCAGATCGAACGTTTTTTTTATTCACTTTATTCATTTAGCACGTGCCTTTTTTTCTCTCCTCCCGTGTGATCTTTTTAAGAAGAGAAACAATTTCCCCCTTATGTTTGATAGCACCCATGTTAGAGCGCGTAACTTTTTTAAAACAAAAGCTAATAAAAAGTTGAAGTTTTTTCTCTCTACGTTTTGAGTGTATTGTTACACTGATAAAAGATTGGTTTTACCAGAGGTTGTGACTTCGAATCTGCTTCTGGTTGAACACAAGTTGTACGAGCCGTTTATAAGGAAATTTGACGTTTATTGATACAGTGATACAGAGCAGGTGGACATGGGCGGCAAGCGACGCCGCCTTGGCGTCTAGTCTATATATTAATAGCCGATTCTCTGTCTGTTTGTCTGTCACGCAAAATGGTAGATTGAGTTATGAGACCAATCATTTTATTGTATTTTGTGCGACGTCAGTGTGAAGTCATTACATTGAGACCCAAATAGAACGCGAACTTTATTTTCGACAATGAGAAGTAATCACAACAACATCTTTTATCAAACTAGCATGTAGCATTAACTAAAAATGCCTCTGCGCTCAAGCATTCCAATTTGTACACACATCAAGCTATACATTGCAAGCTATACAACGGAAACAAAAACAAACAAAACTTTGTTACTTTTTGTTATCTGTTAGGTCTATGTCACACTGATGCTAATTTATCCCCTTCAAAAAGTGTAAATAAGGCTTAACAAGTAATAACAGAAAGTATTAGCTACAAACAAAAGTAATGTGTGAACTGAAACCGAAATCAAAATAAGATTAAGATTTGTTAAAGAAATTCTGTAAGAGCCAAAAAAAAAAAAAAAACCTTTTTCAAACAAAAATTAAAGCAAAAAATCCATTAGAAATCAGCGTTTCAAACTTTGATTCGAAATAAAAAATAGCCAAATTTACATAAAAAGAAGAAAAAAATATAGAAAGGTTTTATTGATCATGATCACACCAGGTTTGGAGGACAGACAGAAGAAAAACACGAAGAACGACAATTTGTAGGCTTTCTTGCATACACAGAAATCTAATTAAAATCTTTTTAAGGCAACATCCGCCAAAAATCAGTGCATTGAATAAAATTTATCGAATGAAAGATTTAGAGCTAAAACATATACAAAAATAAAATGTTGTTGGCAAAATCTCAGATTTCAAGCTGTGCTTCAAAATCCTAGTCGTTCACTTCACTAAAACAACACAAAGTAATATGAAAAATGTCTTAGCAATTTTATCATACGAACTTCCTAAATAACATAGTATAAATAATAATAAATTAGGAAAGAGATACGAAAAAACATTCCACCTACAGTACCATGCTTTGAAACGGGAAAAAAAAGCAAAGTCAGCTAATAATTGTATACCGCCGTGTAACGTCAACATGTTAGAAGATGATGATGATGATGAACAAAATCGGAAACTGACATTCGCCTATCTCGTGAAACTACTATGCCTCCTCGCTCGCTTACGCTCGCTGCGGGGGCAATTAAAATTACAAGCATGTCATGCTTAAGTTACGGAAATCTTTTAACAACTTAGTTGTTTCTTGTTTAAATTGATTTTAGCTCACTTCTCTCAAATGTATTTTTAAACTCCATATAAACAATAAGTCCTACTTTGTAATCGTGGTTAACCTGTTCTCATATATATCTTGAAGGTTAATCTAAAATAATTTCCTCCAGGGTTGATACGGAAATCGTTGAAACAATGAGGCTTTTAGTTTTTATTTGAGAAAGAAAACAGAATATCGCAGTAACTTAAGAAACAAATTTGTAACTCTAGGGTGTTTGAAAAGCACAAAAACTGAAATTTGTAACTCTAGGGTGTTTGAAAAGCACAACAACCGAAATGGAATTGAGAAAAAAATAACTCAGGGATTCTTCTCGCACGAAAACAGCTAATCATATGATGTTGTGAAAAATCGAGTAAAAATATTTGACACGGAAAGATTCAGTCGTATTCATATGCAATATATGGTTCTTACAACCCCGAAACATATCCCTGTCGATAGATACGTGCTTCTTTAGTAAAACACTACTCTACTATGACACAGAAAATCATGTACAAAATTAGTGAAATGATGTTTAACAGAAATAAACGATCAACAAATAGTAAAGAGACAGGAGTGACTCACCGCTATCAGTCTTTTTGAAATATTCATGAAAAAGGGAAGATTTCATAATCCCAATAAGGACAACAACATTGGCAACAACTGCAAAAATAAATATTTTTTTAACAAACATTTTGTTGTGATATGAGTAGTATTCAATGATGAAAACCTTCATTACCTTCATTTATAATCTGATAATTATGTATTGACAATAAGATAATCCGTTGTTATAGTACCTAATACTGAGTATTAACATGCTCTTTGTTTTAATTTTGTTTTTGTTTTTTGTTAACATTTGATATAAAATATAAATGTACCATAACACGGGGCATACAGTATTTCCTGTGTTATGGTACATTATATTATATAATATTAGGTAACATATAGTATAACCATATGTTATCTCCCTAATATTGTTGCGTTTCCTGATAATTTCCCTGTTAGGAAATTTATTTTTAGCGGAGTGGAGCGTAGCGAGCGCGAACAGCGGAACCGAGCTAGGTTTTTACTATTTTCGAGATTACCTAAACTGCAGCACGATCAGCCATAGTGATAGTAAACTTGGTAGTAAGAGTTACTTGGTAGTAAGAGTAGGAGTTCCTACATCGCCTCAATATAACATTACGTAAAGTTTGTAAAAGCAAAGTTGTGATTGGTTTGTTGGTCACTGCCGTGAGGTAACAATATCTTTCATTTCCATGTCTGTCAGTCAGTGTGTAACGTCGCAGTTCTTGATCTTGAGAGCAAAACGTTTTTAAAACTTTATGTCAACCCTTGCTGGCCCAAGACCCAACAAAACATCAGTCGAGTTAGTTTTGCAGACTACATAACAGATATGTGACGTTCCAGGGGATTTTGATAACAAATGATAAAACGTTTTATAACGTTTAAACATTTTACACTTTGTTGAAAAACGTTTTTTCAGTAACGAAAAAACGTTTTCTTGTCATGTGCGCAACGTTGTAAACGTTTTCTTAAACGTTTTTTCGTTTTCGTAAAAAACGTTTTTTTTGTTTTCGAAAAAACATTTAAACGTTTTTACATAAAAAAAAGATGAAAATGATTTTTAAGTTTTGTTTACAAAAAGCATTCTCAAACACTTTAGCCTTCTGCTGTCCAAGAAGAGTTCCTAGTTGGTCTGGAATCAATGGAAAATAGTCGTCCAAGGACCGCGTCATAAATAATTACGCTATAAATTGTACTGAATAAGTGTATAGTTTTACGTTAAGGCCGGTTTTCAGTTCATTCGCTGTGGTCGCACGAATGAGCGATCTGACTTTTCATTGGCTGACGCATTCTCATTCGCCTGGTAGTTCAAATCATTTTAACTACTGAACGAATGAAAAAGCTGTTCGCTCAGTCGCGCGACCGCAGCGAATGAACTGAAAACCGATCTTTAGAATTTAAATCCTAGAAACGGTTTAATCCATAATACATAATGTCAGTAATAACTGGTGGCTGCAATTTGTTATTAAAACCAGTTACAATACATTTTGTATAACCATTCACTTGAGAGAAAAACATTGACGTCATTAAACTCAATCAAAACAAAAGAACGCACCTTGTTCATAAATACATTCGCAGGAAACACATGTAAGTATATTAATGCACTGATTACCTGGTTCTCATTCAGTTAAAGATTAAAGAAACAACAGCTGTTTTAAAAGTTACTACAAATAGAAACTGTCCGCTATAATTCTATTAATTCTATAATAGAACGAAGTTGATAGAATTGCTATCTTGTAAATCCTCGGGGAAAAGTTTCATGTTTATTTTCGTAAAGATGTATTTTCACTCGGCGAAAGTCGTTGAAAATGGATAATTTTTAGGTTAGTTATAAAAAGACCGACGAGCTGGAACACGGGGACGTACAGGTGACGTACAAGAACACACAGGTGACACACAAGAACGTACGACAACGTACGACGACGCACAGGTTACGCACGACTACATACGAGTGACGTACAGGTTACACACAAGGACGTACGAGTGACGTACGTGTCACACACAAGACGTACGAGTGACACACGACACAATAAAAGTGATACACGATATTTTCACTATCAACTCGCAAAAATCTCTTGTTTTTGTGCAAAAATTTGTTGCTGATTACAAGATACGCTTTTTTAATCGACAGCGCAAGACAAGAAAAATTTGGATTTATTATTGACTTAACCAGAAACAATGCAATGAAGAATTGGTTTGCGCATTAAAGCATTTTTACCTGGTCCAAGTTATGATATAAAGTTATGATATTTAGAGGGTGGGAGACAAAGAAAACAAACTTGATATAGTTTAGAAACAAAAATTTTTTCCAACAAAATAGAAGCAACGGCTGGTTAACTTCTTGAGCATTCTTAAAACATGGAGGCAGAGACCTCATAGGTAAAAGAACGCGCATTCAAACCAGGTAATTGACCATTCTTTATTATAGCGGTGTTTCTTCAACCTGTCGGTCTGCAGCCTCAAATAACATCTAACGACCACCTGGTTTAAGAAGATGTTCCCATGATAGCCAAACATAGTTTACTACAAACCTCAAAATATAATGCAAACACAACATGAAATACTTGGCCTCCCTCGAATGAAATGCGATCTGTGCGAAAGATCTACGTAAATTTACTAGAAAATACAATCAGGAGAAAAAGTGTCGTAGAATGATTGTAAACATTCCTTAAAAGTTTCACAAATTATTTTTTACAGAAAACAAAGGACAATTTTTCCTACTCCATGTTTACATGTGCAGGAAAAAGAAGTTTCATTTTCTCCTTCTTTTCAATCTTCAGACAGCATCACAAGTAAAGAACACTATAGAAAAATCCCTAAAATATCTGGGCACTGTAAGAGAATATACATAAAGAAGATGTTTATCTAACAGTTTAAGACCATCAAAACTTGCTGGGGATGCTCTTATAAGCTATTGAAAGAAACGAAGCATTCCTCAAAATTGCTCTCGATTTCCCGAACAAAATTATGAGACTTTCCTACTAAAGAACGATGGTCTCAAATTGTGAGTTAAACTGTATGTAAAATTATAAAAACAAAACTAGGGAATTCTTCGTCCGCCTAATGTGCGCTTTATTAAGTTGATTGAATTAATTTTCAGGCAGTTTAATTGTCCGAAGAACAGAAAAGAGTTATCAAACGTTAATTTTTAATATGGTGCATTTTTGTCTTACCACGAAATCCAATCCATGCAAAAAATTTCGTCAAATGAAAATCAAATCATTTAAAATGTGTAGAAACGTCCCTATCTAATGAGTCTTCATAACATCAAAGCTAACAAAAAAAAAAAAAACTTTTTAGACTGGCACGATCGTCAGACCAGACTGGTTAACAAAATTGAAAGCATCGCCACGTCGAACAATATCATTGTGCAATTGTTTACTAACATACACTGTCGAACTGAACGTAGGATTCTTCCTTAAGATGTGTTCGCTCTTTAAGTGATAATACGTATGCTGGTAATCTCGACTAAAAATAGGTTGACCATGGACATCGATTCCCTGAATCCTTCTGTCCCTATGTCTCACGACGATGTTTTTGGGTGGGTGTCGGTAACACTCAGCGAATTGCATACCACACCCATAGCATTTCTTAACATTATTTGGTAGCAGAACAACTTCGTATTTATGTGGAGACATTCCAGAGTGCCACTTAGGTGATTGTACAGGTGATGGCGATGAGATGAAGCTTGGATTATTACAGTAGCTAGGGGTGGAATTATTAGAGAGCTGTGGCCAAACATTGTTAGGCATGGCTGAGTACATAGATTGCTGCATCATGTGGAAGTAACTGGGTTGATTCATAAATGGCCATGCTGGAGCAACAGAGCTGGAACTTTGCTGCGTTGGACAGGTGGTCATATTTCTCTGAGATGAGGCGGGAGTTGATGAATAACTGGCTGCAGATCCCTGATTTGGAGTGGCTGTGAGTACATAAGATGCAGTTGAAGGCTGACTATCAAGCGGTAAGGCAATGTTAGCGACAGATGTTGACGTTGACGAGGAAACAGCAGAAGTGCCAGGACACGTTACCTCTTCCTGCATCCAGGCATAATTCTGAGTAGAAGAGTCTAGTGAATCTTGCTGCGCCTTTGATCGAGTCGAAACTGGCGGTGGTGATATTAATACTGTAGGTGTGTTTTCCTTGGAAACCTGGTTATTCGCTCGTTTTCGTTGTTTAGATGCTGCCTTCTTGATTTCGTTCTTTTTCATTCCCTGCTCAGTGACTCTCAAATTTTTTTCGATAGCCGCTGTGAGCGAATTTTTGACACCGCATACTTTTTTTCGAGCTTCCACAAAGTAGTCAAATGAAAAGTTGAATTTATGACTAGCTGCGATACCATGTTGACACATCTTATACCAAGAAAAAGTTTTACAATCGCAGTGCAAATAATCCTTGTTTCTTCCTTTTGCTTCAACAATATGCGGTGCATTTCTATATGAACTTCGTACTGTATAAATTCTAGAGGAAGCAGAGGAAGCAGCTTTCAAAATTGTATCTTCTTCGTTCAGCAGTTGTTCTGCTCTTAAAAACATTTCTTTCAGAGAGTCTTCTGGAACTTGATCAGCGTTTATCCCGATGTTTTCATAGCCGAACGGCAATTTGATCGATTTTTCTTCTTGACCAGCTTGCGATGACATTACTTCTTTATCTACAATTTCGTCAACCGTCGATGCAGACACATGTATTTGCAACTGTTGCTCTTCTTCTCCACTGAACTTGTTGAACGAGGCGGGAATATGCTTCAAAAACTTTTTGCTTGCATCGATTCTATCTTCGTAAGATGCGTCTTGCCACAAGCGATATCCAATCCTAAATTCTTTAAAATCTGGTGACACAATATAAGGACCTTCACCGTAACGCGCTTTCAATGAATCTCTGTACAATCTGATGTATCGGTTTTTGAGTTTGCCAAATGCTTCCGATAACGTAGTGGTCTTGTGAAACCCGCTGAATTCGCAAACATCTATTTCCTGCTTACTCAACTTATTCAACCACTCAATGCTGTTCTGCGTATGCGGTTTCTTCGCTTTTATCGATGATAACACGATGTTTGATAACTTCGTCTTTATGTTGTCTTGCTTGTACCTCTCAAAATAGCTAACGAACTGATTCGGTGGATTGTTCTTGGTGAAATGTGATTCGATATCAAACCATTTGACTTTCAGGATGTCAACCATTTCATCGTACTCTTCTGACGTGTTGCATGATGTTAGTCCATTCGGGCCAAATATATCATCTATGATGATCTGTCGTTTCATCAATGGGAAATTGAGTTCATTAAGCTTCATCGAAATGTTGTCCTTTACATGCTCAATACCTAACAAGTGAACTGTTGATCGATCCATTTCAGACAAAAGTCCATCATACAGTTCATCGCAATCGTCCGTCCCAATCACTTGTACTGACGACGCTGCTTTATCATTCCGTTTGACTGCTTGCCAAAAATATGCAAAGTCCTGAAAGCGTTGACGGCGATGAACAAAAATTGGCCCGGGAAACCAGGGATACTCACTAGTATCTTTACGAAGGATGCTAAGATTTCTGAACGTAGTCTGTGTAAAATAGTAGTTTCCTATGTTGAACGTAGTATCAGCTACAAGTGGCGAAATTTTTCCATCTCCGGTGCAAAAGCGCACAACATCAGCGACTGTTTGATCTAGAAACAAAACACAACTAGGCTGTTCTCCTGAGGACAGCTTGAACTCTCGGACAAACGGTTGCGTTTGACTTAGAGGATTGTCAAACGCGCCACTGTTTTCTGGCTGATCAAGCATCGAAAACAAAATATTATTAATGTCATCCTTCGAGGATGTCTGTTTTTGTTTCTGTTGAAAGTTATAAATCTGTCGTGTATTTCGTGGTATACACGATTCTGAAAGTCTAGCAAATATGTCGTTTTCTTTCTCAAACTCGTCCATGATGATTCGACCAGGACGATCATCTTGTTCCAATTCTTTTTGCACAGAATGCATTGTTGGTCGATATGATGTCAGTTTTTTCTTGCTATTTCCGTGTGGAATAGTCAAATCGTGTTCTTGCGATAAAAACTCAGCTCCATCAGTGTTATAATGAACTATTATTCGATCATGTTTCAGCTGATACCGTTTATAAGTTCGCAACATCAAATGATGTTGGTTGTACTCTTCAATATCCATGACATACGTGATGCTTCGAGTATAGTTGACGTTGTGACACTCACGCAGCTTTTTGTTGGTGGATCTTCGCCTAACAACAGCATACAAATCTTTCAAATCAATTTTGCAGTCGTCCCATTTTGAACCATGCCTGACTTTATAGGTACCTGAACATTAAATACAATGTGATGTTATTACCATTGGTAAAAGCACGAACATACCCTTATCCCTTTATCATGAGTTGAGAATAAGTGTATAAGAAGGAGAACAAAGATGACATATACAAAAACCAGAAATTAGGAAAAAATATCATATCAAAATTGTTTGATGAAGTTTATGTTATAATGTTCGAAGCCCAAAGATCATATGCATGAAATACAACCAAAAATTCATGATCCCAATTGAGTAATTTTTTAACACGTCCGATTACATGTTTTTTTTTTATAAGAAACCTAAGCAATGACTTCAGCCTGCAAGTTTCTTAAGTTTGAACCAATTTTGCTGAAATCCTTGTATACCTACCCCTAAAATATTAGCATAAAAATGCATGTCAGGATGAGCTCTATCTATCTTTGTATTCAGTTTTTCTAAATAATCAATATTTTCTGAGATCAAAGCATACACAAAACAAAAAGTTGTGCCTTCTTTTTTCTTTTTCTTTTGCCACATCAAGAAAATTTTCATAATTGGTGCAGTAAGGAAATTTCTTAATTTGATGCACATTTAGTAGCTGAAAAATGATAGATAAATGTTTATTGGTAAATATTTATTTTTACATTTATTTACGAACCATGCACTTTTTTCATGTACATAATATAGTCACCTTGCACAATTTTGCCAGCAGTATTCCGCTTTGGAGTAACCTCTGTTGACATATCGAACGTTCCATCGTCTTCATTAAAGTACACACAGTAAAACCGCACGTTGTCTTTCTTCACTGTCGCGCCAGGCGTATCATCGGCTTCCAGATCAAGTGGGTGTTTTATATTTGCTTTTTCGTTACTTAGGATGAATGTTCCGCATTCTTCCACCGATAAGGGCCTTTCTTTACAAAGTAAACTGTCCTCTGTGTCTTTTAATAACGCTATTGAAAAGATCTCGCGTAATTTCGGATTTTCAGTTGAATACACAGGTATCTTTTTGTTATTTCTGAGAAATGATACTGGATTCCGTTGTTTGTACGATGGAAGGTCATCTGAATAAAGTCATTATGTGATGATTATACTTTATAAAAATATAAATGTATATGTAGCTATAGCGAATCAGCAATAGTGCTCAATATAAGTTATAGAGCTTTATATCAAAAGAAAAAAACAACAGTTTCTTTGAACTTAAAGTTTCACACGGACGACGATCATCAGCAAATTAACCGTTTTTAAAAAATCCAATAAGTGTAGTATTTACTTACTGTCATCGTCATCACCCAACGATAAAGTAGACACCTCCATCTTCATAGGAGCAGCTAAACCTGGAACAGAAAAAAGCTAACTTTGGCAAAAGTAACCTCATTATTTATGCTCTAAGACAAAGGAGCATAAATACAGTACGGACTGTTGCATTTACTTGATGCACGCTTGATGATCGTTTTAGTTTTTTGTTTTTGCTTTCAAATTTAAGAACTCTGATTCAAAACCACTTTCACATGCATGCGTGCGTGTAAAATCAACAACGAAACCCGTCAACAAATATAAACTCTAAACCCTATTCTCCAAGACATTTTCCAAAGCAAACGATTGCAGGGATTTTCCTTCCGCGAAGTAAACCATAACATCAAGTTACATCATACAATCTGCTCCAGAATGTGCGAGTGCACCAAGGGTTTTCTCTATAAGCGATTGTTCCCGCTGAAACTGTTCGAGTGACGAACAAAATTTTAAAGATAAACAAGGCTTCCGCAGCCAGAATTTGAGCCCTAAACATTATCCATAGTCACAAGAACAGACTTAATCTTTAAATCACTTCAAAGTATTTCAAATCAAACTCGACAGTCGTAAAAATTATAAAGGAAGAAAACGGCTTTCGTACCTGGTGACTTTGTACTTTGGTTTTCCAATTCTTCCTCTTTTTCGCTATCGCTTGATAATACGATGAGACTTGAATCTGCCAAAGAGAGAAAATGAAAATGAATCACTATATATATAGTGAGTGGTCAATCCCAATAAAAATCGGGTCCCGCATTATGCTCTGCCATTTTTATTAACACAATTAATAACTTTGTCTCGATTCACCAAACTGCCGTCATACTTTGCACCGAGTCGCGCATTGGTTAATTGAGACGATTACCATGTGTTTTCGTTTTCTGTTAAAACAAGGGAATGACCACGAATCGGTGAACGTTGAATTTTTTATTTCCAGCGTGATCTAGCCTAGTCTAGCATGATCTAGCGTAATCTAGAGTGTTACTTGTTTTAGTACGTACGCATATTTTATCCATTTCTTCCGTCTGTTTAGCACTAGTTATGAGAAATAAAATGTTAAGAACAAGGTCTCTCAAGCCTTTAATTTTCTTAGCTTGTTCTTAACTTTTAGGCCAATGAAACCTTATGTTCTTATATCGTTTGTTATTATAAAAAACCCATATATTTTGAGGGTCTGATTTTCAAAAAAATTTTGACAATAGGCCCCTTCACTTTAAACATTTGTCATCAGCCCTGCAAACGCAAAGCATACACAAATTTCAGCTTGCACTTTCTTGATAAAATGAAATTTTCGAAAGGAAAGTTTATACTTACTTGTACTTGCATGCAATCCTCGAGAAACATTAATACGCTTCCAGCATGTTTCTTGTTCTTCTTTTTTAGGAGTAAAATCCTTTCGTTTGTTATTTTCCTTATTTTCATCTTCAACATTTTTCGGAGTTTGGAACGTCACATATATATTACTTATATTGAAGCCACGTATTTGGCAGGAGACAAGTTTGCCAAGGAGAAAGAATAAGTCAGGCAAGTTGCATAGGTTTTACATACAGTGTGTTTCGTAATGTTGGAAATGGAAATTTTAAAGTTGTTTTTTAAAATGAATATACTGAATTTCAAAATAATTTTTACATCAATGGAAAGCCATTTCCAAGCTCTTTAGGCTAGTATACTTTTGTGAAAAATGAAAAAGTGGGTTTTGAAAAAATAAGGAAAATGTCATCGAAAAATGTAATTAAATTTTTAAGGGTCAATTAACACGTAGTTTAATTACATCGTGCTTATTGTTTCAAAACACTGAATCCATTCAAATTTTTTATTAATTTTATGTTTGCGCTGAGACCTCCAAATTGATATTTAAAAACATAAAAGTTTAACGTTTTTCGTGAACACACAGCTTAAGTTTGTTTATTGTTTTCCAAATTGCTATCATTGTTTCAAAAAATCTTTTCTTTTCACTCACATCTTAATCGACCATTAAAAATTTAATTACATTTTTCCAAGACATTTCCCTTATTTTTTCAAAAACCACTTTTTCATTTTTCACAAAAACATACTATCCGAAAGAACTTGAAAATGGCTTTCTAACGGTGTAAAAATTTTTTTAAAATTCGGTATTCTCATTTAAAAAAATAGCTTTAAAATTTCCATTTCCAACATTACGAAACACACTGTATATATTATACATTTATCCTCTATGTTATTCAAATTATTGTGTTTTCTTTTTCCCATGACACTAAAATTCGCATATACCATGACGCGCTAGGTTGATTTTCATATCTATTTTTCTTTGAAATGTCAACGGCGACACAATTTGACAGTTATCCGTTGCTATATCAACCGTAAATAAGCAAACAGCAGGGCCATCATCTGAACTCTTACGAGCAAAAATTTGTCATTTTGAACATCCATATTTCCTGACCTCGTGAATTTTTCGAAAAAATGTTCTTTGGCAAACTTGGAGGTTCATTTCTGGGCACTTACTTGAAGTTTTTTACGATGTTAGAAGACAACTGCCATCATATAGATATACAAATTGCTGGTCAAAATGCTATATCTGAAAAGAAAATCAATTATGATGAGTTTGACACATTTGAAACAACTACAAATAAGAAATTTGGAGTATATGGTTGAGGATTGTGACAACAAAGTAAAGCTGATATTCGAAGCTATTGAAGTACACATTTTGAGAGATCCAGAGAATGAAGAGGACATTAGAAAAATTTATGAGCCCAGAATAGAGCATTTACTTAATAAAAGAAGGGGAAAAGTATGAAGAAAAAGGAAATTACTTTTTTAATTTCAACGTCTTTAGGTGACATTTCATGCATGTAAATAAATGACATCTTTAGAACGATGAACTGGCATTTTTGACATCAGAAAAATTAAATAGGTATTCTGGACCATGTGTCAAACAGCTTGATGAAGAACTGTGTAGGCTGAGAATGAAGAGGCAGGCGTATCTTGGTAATTAATAATCATGTCCATAAAATGCTTAAGGTATGAAAAATTCCAAAAAATCCATGTGATTGGATACATGCTACTATTTAATGAAATTATGTCTTATTTTCAGGAAATGAATATTATCAAGTTGTGCAATTCATTGCCTATCATTGTTGTAAATATGGGGTTTGTCAATACTTCAATACACAAGGAGGCCATTGAGATTTGCCAGAAATTTAAATTACTATTTCCGAAACACTCCAAATGTCATAATGTCATGAATTCATGTCAAATATTTGATGAAATACATATCGGAGAGTTAGATAGAGTATAAAAGATTTAAAGTAAGCAAGTATTGAATGTAAAGTTAGTCTTACACCAATCCACGGCAGGTCTTATGCTTCTATGGATTAGGTCCCTATATTTTATTCCGGCTCCACCAAAGAGCTATAGAGATAAAGGGATGTGGACACAACATTTCTATTTACATATTTTTAAAAAGTTCGTCTGTCTGTCTGTTTGTTTGTCTGTCTGTCTGTTTGTCTGTCACGCAAAATGGCTGGTGAGATGTGAGAGAAATTATTTCTTATCTTTTGCGCGACGTGTGAAGCCATTCCATTGAGACCCAAATGGAACGCGACGTTTAGGGAAACTTATCTCGGTAACCAATAGGGGTAACTGACGTTTTTTCGGGTCCGCGATGCATGTTATGATCTAAGTTTTTGGGAGGACGAGTGTGTGACGTCATCAAAATTTTTGATCAACGATATTTCTATAGCGTTTGGTTGTAGCAAAATGATCCCATACATTTTTGATCAGTTGTTTGAGCTCTAAAACATGGGTACACTTTCCGTTGCCAATTCCTAAATTTTATTTTTCCTGAACTCTACGCAGGCTGGACATGGGCGGCGAGCAACACCGCCTTGGCGACAAGTATATACTAATCGTGTGTAACACTTTTATTTCAGAGAGTTATATATTTCTTTTAAATTTTCTTTTAAATTTCTGTGATTTCATTTTCCGCTATCCATTTTAACACGGGATTTGCGCATATCATTTTAGAAGTTATACACGGTAAAAATTTTTATCCGGGTTATTAGTGAAGTCTTATATATTCTCAGAAAGTACACATCAGTGAGCTTATATACCGAATTTAAGCAGTTGAAATTAAACTTTTTGCTTCTGCATCATAATGAGGGAACGGTAATTTTGAAGATGTATTAGTCACATAAGAACAGACAAAAATCTATGACGTGAGGTCGGTTATTTTGAACATGGGGAGCCTTTGCATTACATCTCCAATCAAACGTGACGTTTTGGGAGGAAGTATCTGGAGAACCAATAGGGACAACTGACATTTTGTTGGGTTCATGATAACGTTGATGGGGTGCCAATAAAATTTGGGACTGGTCAGTGACGTCATCAAAACATTTGATCGATGATATCTCCTTAACAGTTGGCCGTAGCTAAGCGATCCCATACATTTTTTTTATTAGTATTTCATGCTCTACATTATTGGCGTACTTTCCTTTTGCCATATTTTTCGTCACTTATTTTGCCACTTTGAAAGAGGGATTTGACACATCGTTTTTGAAATTAGACACAATAAAAGTTTTTAACGGGCATACTAATCTATGTGCTAATGCGCGCTGTACATCCACATTTTAGTTTAGAGAGTGACTATATTTTAATTAAATTTTACGTTCAAGTTCTTCATAAGAGCACGTAAAAATGAGCAGAGACGATAAACAATATTTTCAGTATTGACGTGAGATTCTTCAATCAAGGGGAACCATTGCTATGCATATCCCTAATGTATGCGACGCTTTTTGTGAAAATATCACTAGAACAAAAAGGGACAACTGACATTTTTAGGGTCAGTGATATTGTCAATGAGATGAGCAACAAATTTGGTTCTACTTTTTTTTAGGGATGGCGCTGTGAAGTCAATAAATTCTTTGATCGCCGATTACCTCAGTAGCGACTGATCGTAGCGAAACAATCCAATTTTTTACGATCTACAACATGGGTGTAACTGCCGTTCAAGATTCGGTGATTTAATTTTTCTACACCTGTTTTCGACAAGAGCGACTTGCGCACATCGCCTTCGAAATTAAAACCCGTAAGAAACTTTTACGCGAGATACTACTTGTTTCATTTTTATAGTATTTGTCGTTGGAGTTTTAATCATAAAATCTGTGTTTAACGTTTACGTCTTACTGCCGTGTTAGCCCTTGAAATCTGCCAATTCTTTCCTTGAGACTAGTTAAGAAAGCATTTAAATTAACATGATAGTATTTCTCTTCAATGAAATTGAAGACCACTGTATTGTCTTTGCTATTTGGAGTATCCGCAACAAGATCATTTTAAATGAGCTACCACCTTGATCTCCCTTTATCTTTATGTGTATCTCCTTATTAGACTCGTTTTTCTTTAAGTAAATCGGTTCTAAAAGAACAAAGATAAGATGTGTTGGATGATACACTGGCAATACTTTAATTTAATGAAGCACTGTACAAAGAATTGCTTATAAAGTATATATGTGGTGAACATTTGGAATAATTGCCCCCGCAGTGAGCGTAAGCGAGCGAGGAGGCATAGTAGTTTCACGAGATAGGCAAATGTCAGTTTCCGATTTTGTTCTTCATCCTCATCATCATCATCATCTTCATCCTCCAACTTTCGTGTTGACGTTACATGGTGGAATACAATTATTAGCTGACTTTGCTTTTTTCTCGTTTCAAAGCATAGTAATTTAAGTGGGAGACAGAATGTTTTTTCGTATCTCTTTCCTGATTTATTACTATATTATATTATGTTATTTAAACAAGATTCGCAAAAATGCGACTATATATTTCCCCAAAGTTGCAAACATTTTACCAATTATTGTGTGTACATTGATAACCATGAGAAAAATGTATCGTTAAATAATCACAGTATAACTACCATCGACCTGATACTCAGGTTGAATTTAATGCCACAAAAAAACTTACTTTGAAGTTATTATGAAATGAAATTGTTCACGGTCAAATGATAAGGTTTCTCTTAAAATTTTTTGCTGAGGAGTTAAAAAGTGACTGTGAAATTACTATGGACACGTAGCTAAAAATTAGAAGACCTAAATGCGACTAATATTTTCCCTTCTGCATATCAACAAACTCATCAATGTGTAAGACAATTTCATCTTAATATAAGATGTATGATCTTTATTGTTGCAGAAGCTTGACAAGTTTCCTATTTGTAACTCAAATAAAATTATCTTACAACATTATACAATCAAATTTGTATACAGGTTTTCTGTACAAGAGAAGAAAAGAAAATTGTTAAACCTAATTTTGATACCACAGTTTACTTTGGGGTAGACATATAAGCAAATAACTATCAAAAGTAATCAAAATCTCTATTAACAAATATTACGTCAAATTAGGACAGAATAGTTAATTTTTAAGATGGCCTTAGAGTGCGTTTACACGAGAGCCGTAGTGACCTCAAACCAGTTTGAAATTTTTAGCTGTTTGAAATCGCCATTCTGTTTACATGAGAAATTTCGATACGGTCTTGGAGAGTTTTGTCAAGTAAAAATCGAAACAATAGATTTACTAGTTTCTAGCTCTCTATGCGAGTGCGTTTTTACACGAGAGCTATACTGAACTCACAGGATTTCAATACGGGTAGAAATATTTTCTATGCACGATGGAATAAGTTTAGCACATTCTATAATTTTATTTCATGTGTCAGCAAAATTTAATTAACATGCACATGCTTGTTAAAACATTTTATGATAAAACAAGGAAATGTGAAAACTTTCACACCTTTCCAAGCTGTATCGAAATTTCAAACCTACTTCTTAAGTAGGTTTGAAATCATCACGGGTAAAATATTTGTACAGCCGTTATCATGTAAACATCGCTAAAGGTTTGACCAGGAACCGTAGTGAAATAATTACCCATATCGAAACTCGTAACGGGAGGATTGAAATTTCAAACCGGTTTGAGTTCACTAAGGCTCTCATGTAAACGCACTCTTAAAGTGGCAATTTATAAAATTAAATTCAAGTATTCAGAATAACAGATTTATTTTGTGTTTATTTTGTGGTAAAAATGACCTTCATATATAAATCCCAAATGGAAAAAAAAAACTTTGGCAGTATATCCATAACCAAATCACTACATAGCTGAAAGTAGAAGTTCGTGCTCCGTCTTGATTTAAATTACAGACTCTCATTTGTGTTGTGTTTTGAATTACGTTCGTTGTTCGTACAGAAAAATTGACAGTACATATATTAAATTTTGCAAAATAAAATATGATATACAGTATCAATGCAGTATACGTGATCATGGAATTCATCCATAGTAAACTATGATTCCGTTGTTGGATTAAATGACTATATAATACGTTTTAAAATATTATACGTAATAGGTTTTCTGTACTTCTTGTTGCATATACGACATCATGTTTTTACTAGCTATTTTTGTATGTACCTTTTGAAACTGGTTGAACTGGTCGTTCTCCCCACATAAAAAGGGTTTCCTTTGCTTTATGGTGTTGGTACATCGTGCTTTCAGTTCAGTTGAGCTCTACATTATATCAGGATGTAAAATAAAAATAAATCTTCAGCCTGGCTATTGATAATGAATTTTCACCTTTGCACTGAAACCACAGCTTCAATGGTTTGCTGTTCGAAGCATACTAATTACTAATCATCATAACAATGTTATCAACAAAAACAAAACATCGTTGCATTGATACATCAATTTTTTCTGGTTTTACTCGTTCATTCAAAAGTTTTTACAAAGCTTTTTAAGACAACACTGAACTAAAACGATTCATTTCCATCATTTAACGTTTCATCTATTGAATCATGAGCTAGCAGAAAAAAAACAAAAATCTTCCACTCATCTGCACTGACTGAAAAAAATGGCGTGCTGTAGACTAGCCTCTATTCTTATCTACTTTGGCGGCTAGGCGAAAATTCAATACCGAACCGCGGCTATAAAAGTGAACGGAGAAGAAGAAGAAGGAGGAGGAGGAGGAGGAGGAGAAAAAGGAAAATGCCGGTTTTAACATATATTTCGCCCTATGGGGAAATATATAAAAAATCGTATGCTAAAATTAATTAAAAATTTTTTATATTACTTTTGTGTTGTTTTAGTGAAGTGAACAACAAGGATTTTGAAGCACAGTTTGAAATCTGAAATTTTGCCAACCATACATTTTATCTTTGTATATGTTTTGGCTCTAAATCTTTCATTCAATAAATTTTATTCAATTCACTGATTTTTGGTGAATCTTGCCATTTTTATTGGATTTCTGAGTATGCAAGAAATATTTCAAATTCTTGTTTTTCTTCTTTAACTGTCCTCTACTAGTGATCATGATCAATGAAACCTTTTTATATTTTTTTTCTATTTTTTTTGCTATTTCATGTAAACGTTGGCTATTTTTTGTTTTGAATTAAAGTTTGAAACGCAAATTTCTAATGGATTTTTCGCTTTAATTTTTTTTTTTTGAAAAATTTTTTTTTTCTTTTGGCTCTTGCATAATTTTTTTTAACAAATCTTACTTTGATTATAAAATACATATCCATGTTTCAGTTCACACATTTCTTTTGTTTGTCGCAAATACTTTCTGATATTACTTGTTAAGCTTCATTTACACTTTTTGAAAGGTATATTAGCATCAGTGTGACATAAGCCTAAGAGATAACAAAAAGTAACAAAGTTTTGTTTGGTTTTGTTTCCGTTGTATAGGCTTGCAATGTATAGCTTGCTGTGTGTACAAATTGGAATGCTTTAGCGCGGGGGAATTTTTAGCTAAAGCTACATGCTAGTTTTAAATAATACAAATATTATAACAGGCAATCCAAAAAGGTCCACAAGATTTTCAGTATATGTATCTGCTAATTCACTGTTTGGAAAGACATTCAAATTACTGTTTAAGGTTATCTAAATGACCAAGTATCTGATTTGGAAGGTCTTCTACATAACCGCATGGTGCTGTCTTGACATAAAGTGACTTCGCATCGTTATTCATAAAACAAAAATATCATCACATGACCAGCTGTTAGTAAAGTCCCTAGTATTTTAAATACGTTAACACATCAAATGTGTTAAATATGTAAATATTTTATGATTTTAACACATACTAGGAAAATATGCTTACCTTAAAATATTTTGAAAACAATTCAAGGGTATTGCTATTGGATTCCTTCAATTTCTTTTTCACAACATGAAATGCAACTCCACTACTTGTTTTTTTGAGTGTTTTTGTCATTATTATTTAAAAGGCGTTGCGACACGTTCTATCCCAAGCTTTGGCCACCTACATTCAATTGTAATGCATCGCGGCTCAGTACACGCAGCATTTACTCCAATTTGGATGACAAATTTGGGTTGTTGTGAGGGCCAGTTGAGCACGACTCAGTCGTATTTTAGGAGATTTATCTGGCGCAGACGCATTCTCAAATGTTTTTAAATGTCCGCCTTACACTGCTGATTGAATAAACTTGGTATATAAGCCCATTGATGAGTACTTTTTACACATATATAGACGCTACTATTATCCCTGCTAAAATATTTTACTTTCTCTTACCTGCCAAACGATGTGTCAAATCTCCTTTTCCCGTGTCGCAAAAGATGAAAAAAAAAAAATGAAATCTCCGAATCTTCGCTGGAAAGTCCACTCATGTTTCAAAAATCGAAAAACTGATAAAAAGTATGGGATCGCTTCGCTACGATCAACCGTGATAGAGATATTGTCAATCAAAGATTTTGATGACGTCACAGATCTGACACCCCAAAAATTTAGAAACATATGTTTTACTCACTCCATCGCCAATATCGCAGACGCCAAAAAGCGTCAGTTATTCTTATCGGTCATCAAATAATTTGACGTCACTTGCTGCTACTATATAGTAATCGTGAAAAATGTGCTCTGTGCCTTTATATGGTTATACGCGCTTTTACAAAATGAATTTGCCCCAAAATTAAAGGGAGATTATCACGATAAGGCAAAATTTTTTATACAGTTTAACTTAAACTGTGGCCAGAACGTCGGCAGCAAAAAGATCTTTACTTTCCTGATCATGCTACTATTGCTATGAAAACAATATCTTTCTTCAACTTCGTTAATTCGTTTTCATTTTCCATTGAAAAGAAAGCCATTTCCCCGCACTCGTTAAATCAAATCAAATTCATTTCCATTCCCCACCCCCTGCACCATAGTTCACTTCTTCACCTCAATTTCCGTAA
This sequence comes from Turritopsis dohrnii, assembly GCA_027922465.2. Lineage (NCBI taxonomy): Eukaryota > Metazoa > Cnidaria > Hydrozoa > Anthoathecata > Oceaniidae > Turritopsis > Turritopsis dohrnii. The sequence goes on from BQMF02000305.1 coordinate 596,608, forward strand.
TTTTGATCTTCCTGGAGATATTCGCACCGCTATTGATTTTGAATCTCAGTCGCAGAACAGAGCACTGTAAGCCAAGGTAAAGGGAGCTAAGGCCACATTCATTCTGCTATTCAAAATTTAAAATGATGCGCTTTGGCATCTAACGAATATAGTTGCTATATATAGAACCCGTTAGACAAATACAAAAGACTAGCCGCCAAGGCGGCGTAGCTCGCCGCCCATGTTCAGCCTACGTTGTGTCACCTCCCAAACAGTTCATGAAAAATAAAATTAAGGAATTGGCAATGGTAAGTGCACCCATGTTGTAGAGCTTGAAAAACTGATCAAAAAAATGTATGGGATCGCTTTGCTACGACCAACCGTTACAGAGATATTGTCGATCAAAGATTTTGATGACGTCACAAAACCGTGGCCCCAAAAAAGTTTGCCCAAATGTTTTCGTCACCCCATAGCCAATATCGCGGACCCAAAAAAACGTCAGTTCACCCTATTGTTTACCGAGATAATTCTCCCGAAACCTCACGTTCGATTGGGGATGCAATGTATTGGTTTCGCACTGACGTCGCACAAAATAAAATGAAATAATCACTCCTACAACTCAATTTCCCATTTTGCGTGACAAACGGAGAATCAGCTATTAATATATAGACTAGCCACCAAGACGGCGTCGCTCGCCGCCCATGTCCACCTTCAGCCTGCGTTCGGTTCAAGAAAACTAAAATTAAGGATTTGGCAATAACAAGTGTGCCCATGTTGTAGAGCTCGAAAAACTGATAAAAAATATGTATGGGATCGTTCCGCTACGATCAACCGTTACGGAGATATCATCGTTCAAAGATTTCGATGATGTCACAGACCCGTCCCCCAAAAAAATTAGACCCAAATTTTTCGTCACCCCATTGCCTGTATCGCGGACCCCAAAAAACGTCAGTTATCCCTATTGGTTATCGAGATAATTTTCCCTAAACGTCGCATTCGATTAGGGTCTCAATGCAATGGCTTCACACTGACGTCGCGCACAAGAAGAGAAATAATTTATGTGTGATCTTACATTGCTGACTCTCCGATTTCTTTTGCAGTTCACATCTAGCATTTTGCGTGACTTACAGACAAACAAACAGAGAATCGGCTATTAATATATAGACTAGCCGCCCAGGCGGCGTCGCTCGCCACCCATGTTCAGTATGCATTGTGTCGCAGAATTTAACTCATGCAAAAGTTTCTTTTCAGGCATTCATTTTTTAATTCAATTCTTACATTCAGAAGATTTAATACAGAAACAAATAGCAACATGGCTCAGAATATATTTTTATACGCAGAAGAGAAGTAACTTTAATGTAAAAAAATGGCAATATATAACACAGAACTGTTTACCCAGACATACAAAACCAAACATTACAAAATGTTAATTCAAAACAAATTGATACCTTCCAACTTTTTCTTTTGTTCCAAAGTTACTACTGGACTGCAACCATTAATGAATTTTTGAAATGATATATAGTCTGTTCTTCCCAAAACCATCATCGTCATGATTAAAACCATGAGTTTCATTTTTTTATGCTTTTTTTATTATTACCTAAAAAATTAATACTTGAATTGTAATACCGAAAACCTAGTCATGCTATAAGAATATTGAAATAAACAACAACAAAAAAAAGAAAAAAAAATGAAATTCAAGTACGCATATATTCTAAAAACAATAACTAAAAACAAAAATTTACCCAGAAGATAAAAAGTCACAAATAAAATCATAATGCCAAACTTATATATATACCCAGGTACGTAAACGATTACAATAACACAAAATAATGCATAAACGTGATAAAATATAAACTTGAGAAAAATCCACCACCCAATAACACTTCTTTTTTGTAGGACAGTTTCATTGCACAGTAATAACTAATGAACTTCTTAAATACATAATCCATTCTTCTCTTAACTAACCCTCTCAACATCATAATTTAACCCACCAAGTGCTTCATTTCTATTCAGATGAAAATATTCAAAAAACATATATAAAAAACCTAATCATACTTTGACAAAATCAAAAGATAAACAAAACAAACTAAAAGAAACTTTGAAAACATATTTACTTTAAAAATAATAATTAAAAACACAAACGTAATGACAGAATTAGTATAGCTAAAGAATTTTTAACATATGAAAACATTCACATATGATGTGGAGCCATTTTTTATTTCCAGAATTCAAAACACAACAGTAAACATCCCTCTTATCCTTTATTTATCCACTAATACTAACTGTGTTTTAACTAAATAGTTACTATTTTAACTTTACCTTTCAATACCAATTAACATCATATCATGTCAGTAAACAATATTGATCATGTTCTGTAGCCATTATCAAATACTTCTAAACTCTTTACTTTCTATATTTCATACCTGTAAACAAATTAATAACACTCGATTTACTTTCCAGCATACTTTCCTATTGTAAACATACACTTTCTCTTTGTTTTTTACTGCAATTTCACTACCATTTCTATACAGTGAAAGACATAAAAATGCTTTCTTCTTACTTACTTACTTACTTACTTATAACTGTGGAGCCATTTTGAAATAAATAAAATAAGGAACAGCAATTTCGTTACCAAAACAAATCAGTAACTGCTCGTAGGCATGCATCTTTATACCAAATGTTAAAAAACGATCAAATAACTCTGTTTTCACACTCTTTTAACGCTGTATTTATTAAATCCGTTTGACTCATGTACTTACGTATATTACTTTATATCTTTTCCAAACAATTTCCCAACGAAAAGAAGTAAAACCATTTTCACCAATAACATCATCCTTTCTGCAGCCATTTTTAAACAATTTCAACTTCATCTACACTACTTTACTGCTGCATTCCCATAACTATTTGATAACTATAAAAAGAAATACGTAAAATCAGCACGACTTTCTTCCACTCGTTCTTCGTTTGGTTTTCCTCTGAAAAAACCTATATATATATATATATAAAACATCTGTTCAAAAACTCACCTACGCATGTTCTTTTATTAATCTAAAATACAATAACAGTAAAAGTTTAACAATAAACAGTTTCGTAAGAACAATACCTTCGTATGTATACAAACCTGTGTTTCTTCGTGAAAACAACTGCGATAATGAAAATTGGTGTTTAACGAACTAATTTTTTGGAAATCGTCAACCAATCAAATGGGGAAAAAAGAATTTCTTTCGTTTTGATTGGTTTAAAAATTTAGACGTCACACTTAGATTACGTAACATTAAAAAAAGTGTCTGTCGCATCTACGTGGTTTTACGACGAAAAGGGAAAAAATAAGAAGGTTTTGACCGTTAAAAAAAAGTAAACATATCACTCTCTAAAATGAAAGTGGTAGGCACAAAGCGAATTAGTATATTATAGCCGCCAAGGCGGCGTCGCTCGCCGCCCAGGTTCAACCTGCGTTGTGTCACCTCTCCCAAAGAGTTCACGAAAAATGGAATTAAGGAATCGACAATAGAAAGTGCTACCATCTTGTAGAGCTCGAATTTCTGAGCAAAAAAATGTATGGGATCATATGTCTATGACGCACCGTTACAGAGATATCGTCGATCAAAAGTTTTGATGACGTCATAGAGACCCGTCCCCAAAAATTTTGCCCAAATATTTTCGTCACCCCGTGGCCAATTTCGGGGACCCCAAAAAACGTCAGTTATCCCTGTTGGTTACGGAGATAATTTTTCCTAAACGTCGCATTCGATTAGGGTCTCAATACAATGGTTTCACACTGACGTCGCGCACAAGAAGAGAAATAATTTATGTGTGATCTTACATTGCTGACTCTCTTTCGCAGTTCACATCTACCATTTTGCGTGACTTACAAATAAACAAACAAACAAACAAACAAACAAACAGACAGACAGAGAATCGGCTATTAATATATAGACTAGCCGCCAAGGTGGCGTCGCTCGCCACCCATGTTCAGCATGCGTCCAGTTCACGAAAAATAAAATGAAGAATTGGCAATGATAAGTTTGCCCATGTTGTAGAGTGTTGAATATAACTGGTAAAATTTTTTTTACAGTTTTAGTAAATATGTGAGTTGAACCGAGAGAAAGGATTAGTCAATTAAATTTCCCCTGGAGACATAAAAGAATCAAACATCAAAATAATAATAAAAATTGGAACATCGAAATTCTCGATATTCCCTCTTTTTGACCAAAACCATGTTTTTTGCACCCAGAAGATGAATTGAAGAACACATGCAAAACTATTTATCTAATCAGAATGAAAATTTTTACCCTGGAGATGCAAATTATAACTAAACATCGCAATACTTAAAATGCCCTATTATTGAGCAAAACCTATTTGTTTGAAGCACAGAAAATGCAAAGTAAGTTATACGTAAAACAAATCATAATAACACTGAATAAAGGTTTCGTAAAATTATTTTTTACCCTGGAGACGTGAAACAAACATTAAACATTATAAATGCCCTACTTCAGACGAAAATGATGTTTTTACATGCAGAAGATTTAATGCAGAAACAAATGGCAATACAACAAAGAAGTAGATATTGTATACGCAGAATAGAAGTAACTTTAGTGTAAAAAAGCAATACATAATACAAAACATAAAAGCAAACATTGAATAACATTGAATAACATCGTCAATTCTAAGTCAGTTACACTTTTAGGTGTCACGATCGATGACAAGTTAAGTTTTTATCCTCATATAATGGAAGTCTGTAAGAAGGCTTCCAATAAATCAAAGGCTTTAATGAGGATAAGAAGTTATCTATCTCAAAAGCAAGCTGATCTTCTTTACTCTTCGTACATAATGTCTCCGTTTAGCTACTACCCCTTGGTGTGGATCTTTTGCAGCACAAGGGCACATAAGTTGATCAGTGTAACTCATCACAAGGCCCTATGTGCAAAGCTAAATACTTTTGCAAACTCATTAGATGAGCTACTATTGATGTCCAATAGCATTCACATCCACACCAAGAACCTCCAGCTAATGGTCATTGAGGTATTCAAATCCCTTAATCAACTAAATCCCGAATTTATGAGAGATTATTTCATCTTAAAGGGAAACATGTACAATCTTAGACAAGGTTCTTCTATTTTTGTTCCTAAAGCAAAAACAGCAAAAGCCCTGAATTCCTTCATATTTCGTGCATCCTTAGCATGGAATCACTTACCTGCAAACATGAAGGAATTAAAGGATCTGTCTAAGTTCATACATGTACTGAAGGGACAGAAAATATATTGCAAATGCAAAAATTGTAGTTAATACGCTTTACACGGCTGTTTCGCACGCGAAACTCAGTTTGCGCATGCGTGTCATTTGACGGTTTTTCATTTACGGCTTTAAAAATGGCGGTCAGCCACGCGTGTTTTTATTTTCCCTAGGTACTAAGTTCTATATCCTTTTTTGGCATTTATACTCAACTCAGTGGATCCAAATTATAACCGAACGTTTTCCACATGGTTTGACTCTTTCATCACGAAAGAATTCAGCGGGCTGAAGTGGTCGTCGAAGCTCTGGATTGCATATTTAGTTCTTACTTCCAATTTGCTATGAGATCTGTGTACAACCTAGATTTGAGACATTTTTTAGTACTCTCGAAGTTTTCCCATGGACGCGACAGATGTTATTGGAACATTCAGTTGTCAATGAAAAACATTTCCAAAAGGTATGGTGCTAACATTTTTTTTCAAGTTAGTGTAACATCTCAAACTTTCTCATTTTTCATACATTTCATAAACTGACCTCGTGATTACATAAAAACATATTTACAAAAACGATCTAGTTGTGTTTAGTTTTGAAAAAGTAGTAAACTGAACTCTTCCTGTCAATAATAAGGCTTCATAAATACAATGATTTAGCTCCACTGACATTGGATTTCCAAAAATTTACTCACAAATGTTTGTTGTTGTGAAAACAAATTAAATGTGTTGCACAATTTGTTGAGATAAGAACTGAGTCGAATAAAACACTCTAAGGCCAGTCATATATTAAATGGTAACTATCAAATGGTAAACATTAGAAATAAATAAAATATAAACATGTAAGAGTTAGATAGATGTTAACTGTACAAAAATCAGATCAACTGAATTTGAAGTTGTTATTCTTCTAACTTTCTTTTTTTCTTTTGTGGCTTAATTATTTGTGCTTCAGGAGATGAAGACAATAAATGTTGGTTCATGGTGTATTCCAACCGTTTAACTGGGTCTTTCACTCCGTTGTATCTGGAAAACAAGATAAACTATTCATTTGTTTTGATTAATAAAAGAAATATCGTACACAATTCTGCATTATGACTTTACCTTGCTTTCATTTGTTTAAACTGATGATGTAAGCTCTCTCCGCCTTGTTCACCGTAGACCCCAAATGCCGATTTCCACTTTCTGATGAATGGCACAAGATGGTCTTCCATTATGTGAAGCTTGGGACTTATGTTTACATTAGGCCAGTGCAAACGCAAAAATTGAAAGAACAAATTTATCGATAATTCTAAAAATGCAATATGTATTTTATTAATTTCCAGTCTCATGAAATCAATTATTTAAAACAAATATTTCCTCTTACCCAGATTGTTGACTTCACTGGTAGTTAACTCACCAGAGCTGTTAAAGATATTATGGCAGAGTGAATATTTTTCAAACAATTTAGCAAATCTATCACACATTTCTTTTGCTTTTTGATTGATAAGCTTGTCATTTGTTTCACTTTTTATGGCGTTGATAATACCATCACATAAGTGAGTTGCATTTTCTTTCTAAAATAAAATGAACATTCACATAACCTAGTAACCTAAACAATGTAACCTTGTTCATCATTTTGAAATCTTACTTTTAGCAGTTTATGTACATGGTTTCCAATGAAGCTCTTCCCATGGTACGCTTGTCTTTGAATGTTAATCATTTGCAGACTAACATCAAGGGATGAGGCACATGGACCAACACCAGTTGGTAAGTTTTCATTTAACTTATTTATGGAATTTTCCATTTCTTCGATTTGAGCTTCCAGTTCATCAACCTAAGGTTTAAGGATTGGTAAAAGTCAATCGTGCATCAAAACGAGACAAATGAATATATAATCATAAACTCTATAATATAAACTACAAATCCTACAAACCTGAGGTATGTAATAAGTGGTGACAAGATTAGGGTTGCCTCCAGCAATTAGGTGATAGCCTAATTCTTCCTTTACTGAAGCAATCTCTTCTAGCACCATTGCTTCTTTTCTTCTAGATCTTCTCGTTCTTTTAAGAACTTCGAATATGCATCAGTCGAGTCAACTGGTCTTATTGATTTTGTTGCAGCCAATTCAATATCAAGCATGTGGCACTCCTTTTCCAACATGTTGAATAATTTCAGGTAAATGCCTAACGAAAGGTGCAATCCTGGTACCGCTACCTGATAGAAAACATTTGAGAAATTTGAAAAATATGTTAAAGTTCAAATTTTATGTGTGTGTGTGTGTGTTTATTGTTGTTGTTTTTTGTGTATTATTAATTAAAGTCAGTTGTGAACATTTTTCCAAAATGTCTTTAAGATGTAGTGTAAGGTACACAACATCCTTAAAATTTTAAAAGTAAATAAAGCTTTGTTGTAAGACTTACTTGATTGAGTGGCACATCAAAAAAATATTTCTCTATAACATTGAAATGTTTCTTTGCATTCCTTACTTTCCCTCCAGCATTCATAAAATCCTGATGATGTTTTTTCAGGTCGGGTAAGGTTCGGCATGTTAACTTTCCTCGAATGAATGCTGGGAATTGCATTTCATCGTGCGTGATCAAACACCATAAACAAGGATGGCGACCTGGAATTGATGAAGTTATGAAATTTCACTATTATGATAATCGAAGACTACAGTTTTTTTAGATTTTTCACCTACCACTTGCACCAGATATTCCGTACATGGTACACAGAAACGCATAATCACCATAAATGAAGACACGCAAATCTTTGTCTCGGAACTTGGTTTTCTGTAATAATGATACTTGTGGCTGAAATCTTTTTAAACATGTCCGCAAGTTGTTACTGGTGTCCTTTGCTTCAAATATGGAAAAGACTATGGTGTTATCTGGCCGATTAGGTTTATCGACATTTACAATTTGATACCCCATTTTGAAGCTGTTATCGCCATGGTCACCGCCTATTTTGACATGGATCTCGTTTTTTTCGATAAAAGTATGCTGAACAAGCAGATCACACTTTTCGAGTTGGTGTATCCTTTTTAGGCAATGTCCAACTAAATTATATAGGTATGCCCACGGAACAAGTACCACTTCTATTTTGTTGTTGTTAGTTTTTGTGCAAGGTGCAAGTTCTGCATATAAACCATCCAACCCATTCAGCTGCTGTTTTCCTGACTTGCTTTTCTGATGACACTTTGACTTGAAATGTACTGAGCCATCGTGAAATGCTGCGTAGTTGATTCCAGGGTATGTTCAATGACGATTTCATTGCCGCAACATGTTCCGCTGGAATAACTGTCTGTTCTTTCAATTTTTTTATAATGCTTGAGCGATGATTCTCATCAAGACTTTGCACAACAGCAGCTGTCTGAGTTGAAATGGCCTCTTCACACGAACCAGATATTATTGACAGCAATTCTTTTGTTGTCTTGGTCCTAGCCTGGATACTTCTTCTGCTAGACACATTTGAATGCTTTGTAGAGACTCGAATCGGTGTTATAGTAAGGGGCTAAAATACAGTAATAGATTATTAGCTATTGTATATATTTTGTGTGGTCCCCCAGAGGAATTATTTTTATTAGTTTAAAAGTTTTCAACAAAACATGCATGTACATGGTGTTTCATTCACACAAAAACTGGCTTGTTTTTAATTTCTGACCCAAGTATGATTATATTTACCTTAGAGCCCTTAGTTGGTAGCTGTACGCTATTGTTTGGTAATTTTGATTTCTGCATCTGAATTCCAACAACGTGGGTCACACATTCCAAAACCTCTCGCGGAACTTCTTCTGTAGAACTTAAGTTGAGGATATCACTTGTGGTCAAAACAGATGATTTGTTGCAGTAATGCCCTTTGAAACGGTCGATGTTGAAATGTGCGTTGCATGAGTGACAAAAGATTTTCTGCATTATCAGTGTGTTCAGGAGAACTTGACCTGACTGTATCGATTTTTCGTCAGGCAGAACACTTATATTGCATGTTGGACAATTACTCTCCTTTTGTAAGTGAGATGTCAGACAAACTTCACAAAATGTGTGATTACAGGCCACTACATACAGGGGTTTTTTGACCAGGTCCTCACATATCCCACATATGTACGGTTTTATATGAGTGTTGTGTGTGATAGAAAAGTCCTTGAGGGTCAAGTTATGAGTTTGCGAGGGTGATAAATGTTGCAGATTCTTAATGATGGAAGTCCATGTTGTTGGTGTAGGTAAATTAATAGGTCTGCCTCTTCTCCCTTTTTTACTTGGACGACCTCCTTTAGCCTTCTCCTTGAAAAGACTGCATGTCTTGCACTTGTCATTGGTATGTATTTGCCAGTGAATAGGGGTTTGTGTGTGTATGGATCCACGTTGTAAAAAATTTTGTATCTTTGCAAAGCAGTTGTTGCAGAAAAATTTGGGATGTATTCCATCTTTATCGTTGTGAAAGTCGTCCTTAAAGGCAGTACATAAGTCACTCGTGTGCTTTTCTGTTGCATGCTTGACTCTATCTGACAATATATGTCCACATATCCGGCATAGTCTACCTAAACACTGCTCGTGGAAGGTGTTGTCCGCCATATTTTTAGGTTGAAATAGCTGAACTTTGGGATGCTGTAACTTCTTTCTAAAAAATGTTAGCAACATAGAATTTTGCTAAAATGTGAGGTAATTTGTTGGTTATATTGGTCGTATTTACCTTTTCGTTGTTAAAACTTTGAGAGTGCTTGAAAACCTAGTTGCTATGGGCGAGGTTCTCCACTAGGATCTTCAGTGATGTTGTTAAAATTTAAAATTCGCGCCAAAAATAAATTATTTTGTTTGCTATGAGTAGCTACTTTGAAAATGTACTTGTGAAACTCTACCTTAGTGCTTATATTTGTATTTAACATTGTGTTTAGACTAGGTTTAGGCTTTTCAAAAAGCACAAGGTGGGGAGAGCAAAAGTGAAAACGAGAACGCATTTTGTTTTGATTTAGAAAAGTCACGCATGCGCAGTCTTACTTTCCAATTTATAGGCTACGGAAACAGCCGTGTTTAGCTTTTAACCTTCTTATTTTCTTTTATTCCTAATTTGTTTTTTTGTTTTTTTTTGTTTGTTTGTTTTATATTTCTCCTATCGTTTTTATATAGTTTGTTGCATGTTGGACTTGATTAGTATTGTATACTATAGTTTGTATCCAACTGAAAATAAGGAATAAATAAATAATAAATAAATAAATAAATAAATACAAAGTGTGAATTGAAAACAAATCGATAACTTCCAACTGTATTTCTTTCGTGCCGAAGGTACATTAGACAGAATTTTTAAAATTGATAATCTGTTCTTCACCGACCATCAACATCATGATCTAAACCATGAGTTTCATTTCTTTATTGTTGTTGTATTTTTTATTTTGCTTTTCTACAAGAAAAAAGATTTCGAATGCATAATGATTCAAATACCTAATCGTATTATGACAAACAAACAAACAAACAAAAAGGAACTTCGAGAACATATATTAAACTTAAAAACAATAATTGAATAACATACAAAAAACATAAACATACTATGGAGATATCGAAAGAAAGCAAAACAAACTAAAAGAAACTTTAAGAACACATTTACCTTATGAATACTAATTAAAAACACAAACGTAATGACAGAATTTCTATAGCTAAAGAGTTTATAACAAATGAAAACATTCACATTTTTAAACTGAGTTCAAATCTCCTCTGGCTAATTCAAAACACAACAGTAAACAACCCTTTATTCTTTATTTATCCAGCATACTAACTGTGTTCTAACTGAATGTTAATTGCAATATTGTAATATTTCAACTTTACTTTAGTTTAACTTCAATCACAATAGGGAACTTTTCACTGCCAATTCACATCAACATGTTAGTAAAGAGCATTGATCATCTTCTGCAGCCGATTTCAAACACTTCTAAACTCTTTACTTCTATATACCTGTAAACAAATACCTGTAAACAAATTACTAACACTTCATTTACTTTCCAGCACAAAAAATATATTTATAAAACACTTTCGCTACCATTTTTATAAACTGAACTGCTTTCTTCGTTTGGCAAAACTGCTTTTGTGCTTATATGCGAAGAAGTACCTGAAAACTTATTGTATTTATTTTTTTGTTTTATTTTCCAGTAGATTTTGTACTGTAAACACTTTCTTTACTTTCCAGCAAGTTTCTACTGTACATCCATCCATATTCTGCAAACATGTACGTGCTAAATATACTTTCATTCTGCCATGTTGCAATGTTTTATTGCACTGAAAAACATAAATCAGACTTCTTCATTTGCCAGAACTGTTTTTATGTTGAATGTGATGTAAATCTTCCGTTAATAATAAGCCTTTTATGCATTTTAAGTACGTAAATAAACTCACAAAACTTCGCATCACCAGTTCGTCGTGAGTAAATAAATTTAGTAACGGATTTCGTTGCTATCGATTTTTGACTTTCGGCAACCAATCAAAATGGCGAAAAAAGAAATTCTTGCCTTTTGGTTGCTTTAAAAAACTTCAGTTAAATTAAACGTCACACTTAGATTACGTAACATTAAAAAAACCGCTCTCGCCTCTGCGTGGTTTTACGACGAAAAGGGAAAAAATAAGAAGGTTTTGACCGTTAAAGAAAAACTAAATATATCATTCTCTAAAATAAAAGTGGTATGCACAATCGCGGATTATTATAATAAGATGATGTTGCATTCAAAACAAATGCATGTAAAGGCTTCACTGAAAAAACTAATGTCGCCTCTGCATTGTTTTACGCGCTCTTAAGAACTTAAACGAAAAAATCGAAACAAAACAGTCACTCTCTAAAATAAATGTGTGACAGAAAAACATGTACTGATGTAACAAGCACATAAATATATACGTTTTGCTAATACATTTCTGGGTAATTGTGCACTGTATAAATGTGCTTGTATTAGCTCAATTGAAATAAAATGTAAATTAGAATAATTGAAAACTTAATAGTGCTAAACTAAATAAAGAATATTGAAAGCGTTAATTTTATCTGCCGTGAGTGCAAGAGTAACTTCGTCCTTGTGATGCAACTGCGATACAAAGAATGTTCTGGGCATTAACCAGATTTAAAGAAAGAATATCAATATAATGACTCAAATGTCTTTTTACCAATCAGTTACTTTCAAGACAGTTATGTTATGTAGGCCAGCCATAATTTTCACCGATCAGATCGAAGAACAATTTGTTGTATGGTCTGTAAAATTCAGTTAACAACTTTAAACAGCTATCAGGTATTACTGGGTGTTTCCTCCCTTTGCTTTTATCTAAACATTCGGCATCATGAAAACAATAAAAACCTTTCGTCTTGTTATAAGCAAATGATCTTTCATCTATTAGTATGGGAAGATTAAGGAATCTCTGAACAGATCTAAGTACGGAACCGGGGTTCTTTATCAATTGGTCGCCATTCAAAAACAGTATTTGTTTCATAGGAAAGAAACACAACCACGGTCTAATCAGCCTGTAATAAAGGCCAATATACACAACAGAGTCGTCCTCATTTATACCACCTTCTTTAGATTTGACAACATTGCAAAAATCTCTACGTTCAGCACCTTTAGCAACCCATTGAGCGTAATCGGATACCGATCGGATAACTGGTTCACGAGTAATTAGTATTAACTTGAGGTCTTTATTAAATGAATGAACAAGCGCTACCGTATCCTTAGTAAAATACGCAGGAGTTTTTTCTATTGTTATTTGGTTTTCATATGACATCGGCATCTGCTGGAGGTACCACTTCGGTCCATTTTTATAGCGCTTATCAAAATAATGGACTTCTTTATTTGGAACTCTGACTAGTGGGTGTTTCCCAAGAAAACTTTTCAACGCCCCTGTCCCACATTTCCTAGCACCAATTATTAAAACTTGGGGAAATCTTTTCTTGAAGATACCGTTGGGTTTAAATGTGAAATTTGATGGGTTGATATTTGAAATATTTTGTTTGTAGAAGTCAACATCTGTTTTATTTGTTTCATCGATGTTGACGTGTTTGTTGCTGCATACGAATGTCTTGAAATACGGTTCTTTTTTAAATGATGTTCGTGCTGATGTGTAAATGATATCTGAAAGGAAAATATGTGAAAGACTGTTTTCAAATGATTGTGGAGAAGAATGTAAGAGGCAACTAAATAAATATGATAAAAGCTGTGGGCAGGTCCATTCATTTTAATTGAGACTTATCATGGCTTTACTTCTGCATTCTTGTCTAATTTGATTTCATGAACCTGTGACTAAACATTTGTAGCAATCTCCTTCCGCATCGGCCCAGAGGAAGTTGCTTTAGGCTAACTCTATGAATGACTTGATCCATTCTTTTCTTGTTGGAAATGCTTTTAAGAGTAAGTTCTATCACAATTGCCAAAATATGACTTATTGTTCATATGGAGAATAAAGTGATATAGTGCAGTAATGATGTAGTGGTTAGTATCTCTGAGTGCGACCACTGTGACCCGTGTTCGAGTCCAGTCATGTCGCAGCTCGCCGTGTATAAGCCCTGAGGAGCCACTGACTGACTGCACACTGGCCTTCGGGCAAGTTACAGCGAAGCTATGCTTATCTTTTTAGTTGCAAGTCGGCGGGCGGAAGAGCCAACCGTTACGGATAGAAGCCAAAGGACTAAAAACGACCAGTTACTTACTAACTTAATTTGGTAGAAGTGGTTTCGCCGACAAATGTAGTAAAAATCAACGACAAATTACATTTGACGTAGGTTTGCTACATTTAGCGGAGTTACTACATTTTGTCGTTGAAAATTTATTACATTTGTTTCTGCATTTGTCATCGTAACAGAAGTGAGCTGAAATCATTTGAAAAAAGAAACTTCATGGATAGCACAATTGTATTGGCCTCAACACTATTATTAGGTGTATTACAACTAAATGATTTTAAATACGTCAAACTTGTATAGAAATTGAAGACTTTGTCTACTTATAGTCAAATCTCGAAAAGGGACTGCCAAATTCATCATCAACACTTTCAAATTTCTGGTCAAATTCGTAACAAATTTTACCAGACATGTGAATTTTGCAACATGTTTCAGTAAACATTGCACAAAATTGTTCATAACTTGGATTAGTAGGAAGAAGAGTAACTTGGGTATTTCAAACTTAGGAATTCCAAAGATTTTAATCCACAAAAAGAAGTCGCTTGGCTTGAAGACTTCGGGACGTGTCACAACGACACATATCTACTCTCAATGCCTTATTACATGCTGTATGACATTAGGGAAATGCCCAATTTTGGTCAAATCTGACAAAATGACTGTCAAATTCAAAATCAGCACCTTTCAATTGTGTTTCGTGCACATTTTTATGAAAATTGAAAAACTTTTGAAATTTGGTCCAAATTTGGCCCCAAATGCCCAATTTTAGTCAAACCTGGTAAAATAATTGTCAAATTCGAAATAAGCACATTCCAATTGTGCTTAGTGCAAATTTTTGTGAAATTTGGTAAACTGAAACTTCAAATTTGGCGAAATTGCGAATTTGTCAACGATGTCATGTAAACGCTGCACGAAATCGTTCATAACTTGGAGGAGTAGTAGTAGGAGGAGGAGAAATCACAGGTATTCTTAGTACTTTACTCCACCATGGATGTCCTACAGTCAACAGTTACAGGAAGATAAAAATTATATTGTATGTAATTTAAATCAACATATTTAAGATATAAATCTATTTCCACTAAACTTGCATTTCACCACTTTTTATAGAGTTTTTTTACAGAGTTTTATGACACAAATGTTGATGAAGATCGGAGAAGAAGATGACAGCGTGGATTGTAGACGCCTTCATGTTATTATGTTTTGCTTATTTAAGCTTTTGTATCAAAAAGCCAGTTTTTAACACATTAAATGGTATTAGTTGTAATTTTAATCTGAAAAATGGAGTAAAGAAGACATGTATGTCATGCACAAGTTCTGGCTGATGGATTATAAAGAGAAAAATCAGGAGTCCTGACTCGTCAAAACACTTGAGCAGAATCTTTCAAGAAAATTTTATGAAAACTGTTACTGAAATAAACAATGAACATCGCGAAATAATTATAGGAGATATGAATGTGAAATACTTCGTAAAAAACAACAATAGATTTTTCAATGTATCAATTGAAGCTCCTCGGAATGAATCAAATCGTAGATCACCCCACGAAAATAGCTGATAGTTGTGAATCATTATTTGACGTCATCCTTACAAATCGTCCAAAAAACATTCAACAGCCTTTTAATGGGCAATTATCGTTCAGTAATCACGATATGTTAGGTTGGAAAAGAACATTGTACACTCAAAACACACCTCCAGAAACAATTAAATGCAGAGATGACAAACATTACAACCATAACACAATAAAAAAGGAACTTCTAAACACAGACTGGAATGCGATTTATGCATGTAACGACTCGAATAATACCTGGTTTAAACTGAGAACTATACTTAACAATCTTATTATAATAATCCGCGACTGTGCATCCCACTTTTATTTTAGAGAGTGATACATTTACTTTTTTTTCACGGTCAAATCCTTCTTATTTTTTCCCTTTTCGTCGTAAAACCACGCAGAGGCGACAGACACTTTTTTTAATGTTACGTAATCTAAGTGTGACGTCTAAATTTTTAAACCAATCAAAACGCAAGAAATTATTTTTTCGCCAATTTGATTGGTTGACGATTTCCAAAAAATAAGTTCGTTAATAACCGATTTTCATTATCGTTTGCTATTTTGACGAAGAAACAGAGGTTTGTATACATGCTGTTTATTAAACTGTTCATTGTTTAATTTTTATTGTATTTTAGATTATTAAAAGAACAGTTATTGCATGCGTAAGTGATTAGTTGTTTGTTTACAATGTGAAAGCATGGTGAGAATACAGAAGAAGTGCAGTGAAGTTTTTAAAAATTGGCTGTGCAGAATGAACGAAAATATTATTATAAAACTTTTATTTTAATCATTAATAAAAGAACAGGTGACACATTGGAAAGTAAGTTATGTATGTAATTTAATGTTTGTTTACGTTTTAGTTATCAAATATCGCTATACAGAAGAAAGTGCAGTGTCAGTGAAGAAATGCAGAACAAAAAGATGTTTATTTACACGACGGTAACGAATGGTTTTAATTTCAATTTTAAGTTTGTTTTGAATTATTAATGTGTGAGTGTAAGAGTCAAACGTAATTCAATCGTTTGGATGAAAGCTGGATGACAGCGAACGTTATGGAGCAACGAAGGGGGAGCCCAGTAAAAATTTGTTTTGGTAACGCGCGCCATTAGTTAGCAAAGAAGATTTATTTATTTACAGATCAATTAAAAATGGTTCTCATAACTGTGGAAATGGGAATGTGTTATGCTGTCTTATCTCATCTCAACCATGTGTGTTTTTTTAAATTTTCCTGTATATTTTATACGATATTTGGTGCTTTGTTTCTCTTGCCTGTCTGTCATTAATGTCTTTTGCTTTTGTTTGCTTCAATATGGTTGTTGCAGTAGTGTGGATTGTAGCTGTTCTTCACTGAAATCTTTTTCTTTTCCCAGTGGGCACAAGACGTCATGATGACGTCCTGAATTGGTCATATTAAGGTCGTGACGTCTGGATGACCAATCCGTGACGTCGCATAATGTCACGAACTATGACGTCAGAGGACTGACGTCTTATGGACGTCGCAGCGACTACTTCTCCAATGGACATCATTTTCAGGACCAAAATATGACATTTACCGAAAACTCACCAAGATTTTTCTTCCAGGAGATAGCTATACAAATCACATTTAAAGTGTGTTGAAAACGTGAAAAAAGCATGGTTATTGTACATAAGGCGCGGTTCCTTGAATAACCATAATGTACATAAAAAAAGCGCACCACGAAGTTAAAGGCGGCGATTTGTGTAGCTAATTTACCGAACGCCTGCTGTATCCACTTTGTAATTTCTTAGCGCGGGAAAACTCAAAGTGTGTTGTGTGGTTGTGTTGGAGATGGAGTTGCAAGCCTGTATATCAATTGGTAACTTCTCTGTTTCACCTGTGATTTAATAATAGGATTATAAAATTTCTTAATTATTTAATGGTATGGTAGAATTTCTTTATTATATTCTTGCATCGATCCTGCTTTTGTAGCTACATATATATATACTAGTAATTAGTAGTAAGTAGAATTATATTTATTTATCATCATATGGTGGGAGACCACCCTAATAGCACAAGGCTAATCAGGAGGGGGCCACCCAACAAAAAAGAATTTGCAAGTTTCGTGAGACTATGCCAAGACAAACAAACAAAAAACAAACAAAAACAAGGAAACAAATAAACCAAAAAAGAACCAATCCAAAAAAGCAAATAAATGTAAGTGAAAAATAATGATAAAAAAATTATATATAACGTTCTATGTATATTTTCCTAGATAGTGTGAGTATGTCAGTGATTTTAGTTTGGAGATAGACAAGTCAACAAGCCTAAACAGAAGGAAATTTTAGCTGAAGGTTATTCCACTGTTGAATTGAAAGTCGAGTCAGGGAATTTAAGCCAAAGGTTTTAGTATTGACATTAGATCGATTTAGAAGGCCTAAAGTACTTTCATTATCGCAGTTGTTTTCACGAAGAAACACAGGTTTGTATACGTGCTGCTTATGAAACTGTTTATTGTTAAACTTTTATTGTTATTGTATTTTAGATTAATAAAAGAACATGTGTAAGTGACTGATTAGTTCTTTGTTTACAATGTAAAAGCATAGTGGGAATACAGAAGAAGTGCAGTGAAGTTTTTAAAAATTGGCTGTGCAAAATGAACGAACAGGTCTGTACGAAAGTATTATTATAAAACTTTTATTTTAATCATTAATAAAAGAACAGGTGACACATTGGTAAGTAAGTTATGTATGTATTTTAATGTTTGTTTACGTTTTAGTTATCAAATATCGCTATACAGAAGAAAGTGCAGTGAAGAAATGCAGAACAAAAAGATGTTTATTTACACGATGGTAACGAATGGTTTTAATTTCAATTTTAAGTTTGTTTTGAATTATTAATGTGTGAGTGTAAGAGTCAAACGTAATTCAATCGAAGGGGGAGCGCAGTAAAAATTTGTTTTGGTAACGCGCGCCATTAGTTAGCAAAGAAGATTTTATTTATTCACAGATCAATTAAAAATGGTTCTCATGACTGTGGAAATGGGAATGCTGTCTTATCTCATCTCAACCATGTCTGCTTTTTTTAAATTTTCCTGTATATTTTATACGATGTTTGGTGCTTTGTTTCTCTTGCCTGTCTGTCATTTATGTCTTTTGCTTTTGTTTGCTTCAATATGGTTGTTGCAGTAGTGTGGATTGGTAGCTGTTCTTCACTGAAATCTTTTTCTTTTAGGTCAAAAATTGTATATAAACCATAAAATAAATGAAGAACATGGTTTATGATGTTGTGAGGGTTAGTTAAGGGTTAGTTAGTTATGTATTTCAGAAATTCATTAATTATTGCTGTGCAATGTGATAACTGTGCTACTACAAATAAGAAGTATTGCATTGCTGGATGGATTCTGAAATTTTGTCATGATTACACATTATTTTGTGTTATGGTAGTTGTTTATGTACTATGCATGGGTATACAAGTTTGGCATTATGTTTTTATCTGTTACTTTTTATCTTCTCGGTATTAAATTATGGCTAGGGCATTTCATTGTTTCAATTATTTTTATTATTTTGATGTTTGGTTGTGTATCCCACGTTAAAAGTCTTTATTTAATTTAGCTCCAGTGTTGAGTGTTGAACCCGTATAAACATATAGTATTGGTTGATTTTATAGACTTTCCAATCAAAAGCTTTACAAATTCTGTCATTGAATTTGTGTTTTTAATTATAATTATTTTTAGGATGCGTACATAAATTTACTTTTTGTTTTTTATTTCAACCATGTCATAGCATGATTATCTTTTTCTACATTTTTATACAATTGAAATATTTTTTAGGTGAGGTAAATAATAAAAAAGCACGTAAACCGTTAAAGAAATGAAACTCATGGTTTTTATCATGATGTTGATGGTTTTGGGAAGAACAGACTATCATTTCAAAAATTCATTAATGGTTGCTAACCAATGTAACTTTTGACACAAAAGAAACACAGTTGGAAGGTATCGATTTGTTTTCAATTCACATTTCGTAATGTTATTCAATGTTTTGTATGTCTGGGTCAACAGTTCTGTGCTTTTGCTATTTTTACACAAAAGTTACTTCTCTTCTGCATGTAGATATATATTCTGAGCCATATTGCTATTTGTTTCAGTTTTAAATTTTGTGTTTTAAATGTAATGCCTGAAAAGAAACTTTTACACAAATTAAATTCTGCGACACAACGCATACTGAACATGGGTGGCGAGCACCGCCGCCTGGGTGACTAGTTAAATCCCTTAAACTTATTAATTTTCGCGAAGATTTGATTTCGCAATTGTTTTTGGAAAATTCGTGAAATTACATACTGTTGAATTATGTCGATATAAAAAAAATCGTGAAAATAGATACAGTTGAAAAAGTTATGTTTTGAAACAGTCAAATGACATAAGAAATACTATTATTTCAGGTCTGGATGGTGCGGCAAATGATTGTGAGTGATATCTCCTTGATTTTGCATTTAATTTTTACTGAATTGCTTCATTTTGATTTATTTTGTATTTTTCAGCATTAATTTCATTCAAAAAATCCAGTTCAAAAAGGTTAGGATTGGAAGAATTACCGACTCAGCAAGAAACAACAAAACGAAAAAGAAATCCTGGCTATGATGAGAATTTCATGTTTGAATCTAGTATGTATTATAGATAGATCAAACTTATTGTAATTGTGTCAAGATTTTAAATAGTAAGATTAAATTTAGGTTCTGAAGAATCCTCCTCATCCCTGGAGCATACTGTAGGAGGTACATACTGTAAATCAGCAAAGTCTCCGGCAAAGAAGAAAAGAAATGGTGCAGAATATAACAAATCCATGTACCCATTATCTGAACCTGGTATGTGTATAGCATTATGGTCATGAAAATTCTATCAAACTTCAATTACTTTAATTACATTTAATGTTTCCCAATTAGACTTCCAGCGTAAAGTTCTTTCTGGTTTATCAGAAATAATTTCCTTTTTGAAATCAAATGCACCCCATGGTGATTCTTCACTGATAACAAAACGCAGTGAAACTGTGGAAGAGTTAGAACATTTTGATGAGGAGTTGCAGGAGAAGGAGAAATACGTTGAAGTTGTGAGTAAAATCATTGACCTAAACATTTGCCACTGCAAAAAGACTTTATACCATATGATTGATGTTTGATATAATAATTTAGGTGAAAAGACTATCAACCATTGGCGGAGAAGACATTAGGGAAAACGCGAGGAACATTTTATCAATGTAAGCTCAGATTATACATTTGTGTACAGTCGATAATAAGCTATTAAATAATAAACGCTTCACCACACCTATCGAGTGAGATGTGTTATCGATCGATGTCAAGTTAAAAGGAAAAGATTTTTAGTATTCAATAGGCCTTCCCGAATTTCTGTTAAAACACCTTGCTAATCAAGTTTCGCCTCGTTGCTACGTTTTCTATTGTTTTAATAATTACAAATATCTATTAGTACTTAGTAATTTCCATTTATTATTTCTATTCCACAGTGGGATAATTAAAAATACTTATACTTAGTGACTTAGCCATAGCGCGGTGTTTAAACAGAAATTCGGGAAAGGTCTATATTTTTTTTTCTCGTTTTCGTTACAATAATCCTTATATTCTTTTGTAAATACCTTTCCTTTTTTGTATTTTTACGTCACTTTCTTTTTAGACTAACTACCGATGAAGTATTGTCCTGTTATAGTATGTACGGCAAGAAAGGAAAGAGGGAGTTGGGACTACAAAACTTTTTGCAGCTGTTTCTGGTTAGCCAATATTAAAGATTTTTTTTATTTAACCATTTAAGGGTTTTCCTCAACAGTGTTCCTATCATAGGGCTTTTAAGCTTCAGTGCCAATTAATCGAGGTTTTTTTTATTTAATGACTGCAGCTTACATTTAGTGATTTATCCATACCTAAATTTTGTTTAGATGCTATCCTCGTGAGTAAAAAGGATGCAACAGCAACCAAAGTGAAACGGTGTATGGTTGATGTCCTCAAACATGCGCCAGAACGTGTGAAAAAGAATAACGTGTGAAAAAGACTGTATACCTAATGAAGTCAATGAATGACAATTGAGCATTCGCGTTACCTTGTTTATTCTTTGACAATTAGGTTTATTGTTAACGATTGTACTCTTTTGTGCTTAATTGTAGGGGGTGAGGGGGTCGAATAAGCAGGAGGGTAGGTAAACGAGGGAGGAGGGTCAAAATAAAATGGCCTAAGGGAACATTCAAATATTTTACTTAATATTGCCAGGGAGTTGAAAATAAATTTTTGTAACTTTGTAAATTGTGATACTTCATACGTGCATTGCAAATCTCACTGTCAAATTAAGCACGATATGAGTATGATAAGTACCGATATTTAGGCTATATTTATATTTATTTACTTATGGTTAAATTTTTGTCTTTTTTTAATTTTACTTGGCAGCTTAAATTCAAGAAGAAATAGTCGTTCGTACATAGTTTGTTAAGCCTATAAGCTACCTGTGTTTTTAAAAGGATTTCCCTTACATGTAATTAGCCAGAACACTAGTTGTAATGCTTTTGAAAGAGTTAGGTAGTGTAAACAAGAGACAAACGACAATCTAAGAAATATTTTTTTGCCGTACTTTGGCAAAAGGAAGCAAGTAACTTTTCCGTAATTTTGAGAAAAACAGGAATATATATGCTTGAAAAGGTTAGCCTTCAAGTTCTATGTAAAGTATAGTTAGTCAACTAGTATTAAAGACGCGCAGCTTCCTCAAACGCCAAAATCTCATTTTGTCACACTTCCTTTTTGCCAAAGTAGGGTAGTTTTATAATTTTAAAATTATAAGTTAAAATTTTTATATAGTTCCTAAAACAATTTGTAATTTCCATTGTATTTATGTTTAATTATTTTGTCAAGATATTCGATTTTACTTACTTGATCTGTAGTTGTGTGTGCTGCTAACTCTGTTGACTGACATTTAATTTCCCGGGCCGTTCTCAAAATCTTGTTTGAGCTTGACGTCTTAGCGACGTTTCCCTGACTTTCCTTAATGTCATATAAGCGCTGTATTCCGACTTTAGACGTCTTGATGACGTCCTAACGACGTGCCTGTGACTAATATATGTCATGAATAGCTCTCATAACCACGACGTTTTGACAACGTTATAACGACGTCTTAATGATGACGTCTTAATGTCGTCATATAGACGTCACCAGATGACGGTCGTCGTACATTTCATCTGTGACCAACTACCGACGTCTTGGTGACCTCAATGTTGGTCACGTCTAGACGTTTAAATGACGTCATCATGACGTCTTTGTGCCCGCTGGGTTAGGTCAAAAAGTGTATATAAACCATAAAATAAATGAAGAACATGGTTTATGATGTCGTGAGGGTTAGTTAAGGGTTAGTTAGTTATGTATTTCAGAAATTCATTAATTATTGCTGTGCAATGTGACAAGACTGTGCTACTACAAATAAGAAGCATTGCATTGCTGGATGGATTCTGAAATTTTGTCATGATTACACATTATTTTGTGTTATGGTAGCTGTTTACGTATTATGCATGGGTATACAAGTTTAGCATTATGTTTCTATTTGTTACTTTTTATCTCTTCGGTATTAAATTATGGCCAGGGCATTTCATCGTTTCAATTATTTTTGTTATTTTGATGTTTGGTTGTGTATCCCACGTTAAAAAAGTCTTTTTTTAATTTAACTCCAGTGTTGAGTGTTGAACCCGTATAAACATATAGTATTGGTTGATTTTATAGACT
Organism: Turritopsis dohrnii; assembly: GCA_027922465.2. NCBI lineage: Eukaryota > Metazoa > Cnidaria > Hydrozoa > Anthoathecata > Oceaniidae > Turritopsis > Turritopsis dohrnii. The sequence goes on from BQMF02000305.1 coordinate 619,683, forward strand.
TTCCAATCAAAAGCTTTACAAATTCTGTCATTGAATTTGTGTTTTTAATTATAAATATTTTTAGGATAAATGCGTACATAAATTTACTTTTTGTTTTTTGTTTTGTTTTTTATTTCAACCATGTCACAGCATGATTATCTTTTTCTGCATTTTTATACAATTGAAATATTTTTTAGGTGAGATTAATAATAAAAAAGCACGTAAACGGTTAAAGAAATGAAACTCATGGTTTTTATCATGATGTTGATGGTTTTGGGAAGAACAGACCATCATTTCAAAAATTCATTAATGGTTGCTAACCAATGTAACTTTGGCACAAAAGAAACACAGTTGGAAGGTATCGATTTGTTTTCAATTCACATTTCGTAATGTTATTCAATGTTTTGTATGTCTGGGTCAACAGTTCTGTGCTTTTGCTATTTTTACACAAAAATTACTTCTCTTCTGCATATAGATATATATTCTGAGCCATATTGCTATTTGTTTCAGTTTTAAATTTTCTGTTTTAAATGTAAGAAATGAATTGAAAAATTAATGCCTGAAAAGAAACTTTTACACGAATTAAATTCTGCGACACAACGCATACTGAACATGGGTGGCGAGCGACGCCGCCTGGGCGGCTAGTCTACTTATATTAATCGCGTAGTGTGCATACCACTTTTATTTTAGAGAGTAATATATTTAACTAAATTTTACGTAGGATTTCCTATATTGTCCGCGTAAAGCCACGTAGAAGCGAGAACGTTTTTTTCTCTGTAATGACGTCAGATTCTACTGTATCATTGATTTGACGTCAGTTTTTTTATCAGTAATACAACAACTTTTATACGCTTACGCGGGATTTGAATAAAGGGATCATCTTCGAAATAAAAATCGGTAAGAAATGTTTTGCCTGCATGTTGATCGTTGGCGGCGTGCGACGACGCCTTGGCGTCTAGTACATTAGATAATCACGCACCGTGGATTGGTAAACGGTTCAAGGAAAGCGATGTCCTTTGCTTAACGGTGCTATTAAATCCGAGATGAACAATCGAGACAAACTCCATCGTAAATTTATGAAATCGAAAATTAGAAAGGACTGACAGAACTATGTCAAACAGCGCAATAAAGTAATTTATCAAGTAAGAAAAGAGAAAAGTCAATACCACTGCAATCTCCTTCAAGAAACACCAAATGACCCGAACCGGTTTTGGAGAATCTTGAAAAACATTTTCCTTGTTAAAGGGAAAAGTGTAACACCTAAAGCTATCCAAATAATTGGGAAACTTGACAGTGATCTAAAAAATGTCGCATCTGCTTTCGGCAACAGTTTTAAAAGCCTTCTAAATTCATAAAACAAAATCCATCAAGTTAGCGATTTCGTTTAGAGTCGACCATTTCAGGGAAACATGAAAACTGAAATGGCTTAGTTCCCACGGAATGGATAATAAGTAAAGTTGCTCCTACTTTCGAAAGTGGTTCAATACATGACATTAATAACTACAGGCCGATAACAGTGCTACCGATTTATAGACCGATTTATTTGGTACCTTAAATCACAGTCAAATAATTTCAAACTTGAGGAGATTCGAAGTTCGAGGTGTGGAAAATGAACTACCTTATTCGGATTAATTTTGGCGTGGATTAAATTTGGCGATGGACCAAATCGACATTCTTTAAGTGGATTTAATTTGGCGTCGACAAAATTTTGAAAAATTTGGTGTGGATTTAATTTGGCGACGGCCGTTTTTTAAAAAGTGAGCGTGGATTTATTTTGGCGTAATCTTTTCTATTTCTCTATCTTGTTTGATTTTTTATACAATTATGAGGCAATTATAAAAGCGCGCTACAACAGGGACCAAGGCATAAAAAAGTTGAATTCTCAATGGATTTAATTTGGCGACAGAACAAAAAAGTTATTTTCTAGTGGATTTAATTTGGCGAAGGACATAAAAAAATTAAATTTGGCGTGGATTAATTTTGACGATTTTGGAGCAAAATCGCCAATTTCGCCAAATTTAATCCACGCCAAAATTAATCCGAATAAGTTATGTGTCACTCACTTGTTTAAGATTTTTGGAGGGTAAAGAAATTAACTTTGCGAATTAGGTTCCACATACACATTCGTGTTGTTGGACGAAATGAATCCAATGAGGAGATGTTTCTTTCTTTCCACAAAAATTTCCCGGTTTTTATTCATTTTTGCGAAAATTTGACTTGCGAAAGTAAGTTTTTAAGTTTTTGATTTCAGAAATTTTTCAGAGCTGTATCTTATTTATTTCTTATTATTAATCTAAAGTTCATGGCATCAGTGAATTTCTGGATTGTAATATGTCATTTGCGAAGTTTATTCCTAAAACTTCCTGATCAATTTTCAAGAGTTCGAGAATCTAACAGCAGGTTTTATAGCTCGTTCCTAAATTCGTAAATGTGTGTTCTATTTTTGTATTCGAAAATTAGATATTGTGTCAAAATGTTTGTTTTTGTTTAGGAATGCAATGAAAAGTCTGAAAATCTTGTTTCATTAAAATTGTGACCATCTGACGTAAACGTTTGTGACCATCTGACGTAAACGTTTTTTTAAACCTATTATTATATTTTACCTATATTTTCAGAGATTGTGAAATTTCTCCGGAACTCATAACCGAAATGGCTTCAAAGATGAACAAAGGTTAGTACCTATTATTTGATATTAACAAGCTTAATACTGTCCGACTTGTCCAATATCAGGAATGAGCTATTACCTGGAGTAATCTTTCTTGGTAGGTAAAGGAAAGTTCTGCCATCATTACAAGTTGTGGCTTTCGAAGACGAGTTTTTGCGAACACAAAGAAAAATATTTCAAGGATGGTATTTGGAAACAACCAGGTATTTCAAATATTCTAATTAATACTTACGTTACTCTACTAACCTTACACACGGTGACACAGAAATGTTTACGTCAGATGGTCACAAATTTAATGAAACAAGATTTTCAGACTTTCTGCATTTTTCTGCTGAATTTCTTTCGCTTGCAATAGACAGTCTCTTGTGATAATCAGCTTGATTTTTGTTGTTGTTGCGGTTTTGAGAAATTTTTGCGTCAAAAAATGTCAACTGAAAAGACTTGGAAACTTTTATGGTTTTAAAACTGGGTAAGTCAATATTATCCTTGATCATTTGCGTTTTATTTTGCTATTTTTTAAATGTTTTCCGCTTCTTTGTAAAAGTGTGTGTGTTTAAGATTAAATCTAAAGTGGATGTGGTTTTCTGTTTCTTTTTTCTCGTCATTTTATTTCTCGGAGTAGAAAATTACCATCCAATGAAAACCCATCAACGCCAAGATTTAAAAAAACTGCAAAAAGACCGTTGAAGTATAGAAAAGTTGGTTTATAAAATATGTTTTATTTGGTGAAACACCTACACATTATACTACCTATATGTTTGTGTTTATTTCAGCTTTATTTCATCTCAGACTTCCAGTCAGGAATTACATTTTGGTCGCGAAAATGTCTCGCCGAATTGGCAAAGTCTTTCAAACAGGTCTATTTTTTCTTCTGAACATCATTTATAATGAAAATTTTCTCTCTACCTAAATCCGAATACTAATGTATATATTTCTTTTCCTTTTTTCAGACTGTTCGATACGAGCAATATTTCTACTGAAGACAGTGAAACTGAAGCAAGGTCTACTTTTTTCTCAATCTACGAAACGTCTACGTTTTTGAGAAATAAATATGTGCTCTTTCCTATTATTTAGCTCACCTCATGTCCCTTCAGGAAACCGTATTGACCGAGCCACCATAAGTATTAATAGGTAAGTAATATTATCGTCTATTGAGATTACTTTTAATGATCACTCCTATTGGTTACCGATTTATATTTAGGACTATCACGTACTCGAAAAAATGGAGAAAGGGCTGTCTGCCTTGGAAAAGCTATTCCAAGAAAGAGGAGAAAATGAGAGGGCTGTATCTGTTCCGATGGAATTGATGTACTGCCAGTAAATGTCGCAAAATCGCCAGTAAGTGTCGCAACTAGAATTTTCATTCGTTTTAATTTTTTTAACAAATGTCGCAAACTTACACAAAGTGATTTTGATCATATAATGTAGAGGGTATGAAAAGGAAAGACCTGTTGCTTAAATCAATCGGTCAGGAATCACTTTGGGAAATCTTGAAGCATAGAGTAACTAGTAGTATTAGCGAAATCAAGTAAAAGTAACATGCTGAGTGAAACATAATATTGAAAATTACAGCTGTCTTATTTTTATATTTTGCAATCTCTGTGACATGTCGTGTAGTGCACTTTGCGATGAGTAGTACGACATCTTGATCAGAATGATCAGTGTCGAGTTCAAAACAAGGATGGAGAAGATACTGGTTGGAAATCGAAATTATAAAGTTGCGACATTTACTGTTGATTTTTAATTTTTTTGCGACACTTACTGTTGAGTTGCGACACTTACTGGCAACTTTGCGACATTTACTGGCGTTTGCAACATTTACTGGCGATTGCAACATTTACTGACAGTACAATTGAAAGTAAGAATTTTTTTTAGCATAGACATGATCATGAGGTATATTTGGTTTAAGTTTATAAGGTCGACATTTGATACAAACTTAATCTTTCCAAATAGAGCTCTAAATAGAATGTTTTCGATGTTCGAATAATTTATTTTTAGCACATTTTCTAAAAACGTTTTCCCTGGTGATATAAATTCGAAGATCTGGATTCTAGTTTGGAAACTGTGATATATTTTTTATATAAGATTTTTAAAAATTGATCCCCAGTAAAAAAAATTGCCTTTAGCGCCGCATAAAAGTTTTATATAAAGCAATGCCCGACGATGAAAAATGGGACCTTGATGAAACGTACGATCATAATTTATATTGTTCATTGCAATTGTTTATTGCACAACTCTTCTTAGTATTATAAGGAATTAAAATCCTTTTTCCTTCTTAGTTTCACAACATCCGTAAACGTGAAATTAACGAGTCAGTTTGTGGCGGACGCAAAAAACGTTTTAGAAGACGAGTTTACGACTTCACAGATTCAAGGTTAAAGTTGTAGATTTTTCGTTTTTTTTAATAAATCCAATAAACACGAAACTGCAACAAAAAAGTCTTTTGGTTTCAGGCGCATGCAAGACCTATTTTTAGTCGTTAAAGAAAGAAAACGACCTTTAACAAGATACGACAAGATATGCAGAGACGTCGCTATAGAAAAAGTTACGGTAAGAGGACTTTACATAGAAATAAATCCGTCACGCTTACCCTAGGCCCTCCCTTTGGAGTGACGATTTTATAAGTTTTTTCTTGTTTATAAATTTCATGTCACGTGTTCATTATCTTTGTAAATATTTGATCAAAGAACCAAATATGTAAAGGACAGGGAGGTGGAATTCTGACAATATGTCGACCAGGAGTTAATGTCGGATGAAGAAGACCAAGGGTCGGAATTGAAAGTGAAATCACCTCCGTGGCGACCAGAGAAATTAAACGGATTAATCGTTCAACTTGACGAACGCTTTGATTCCAATATGAATCGTGAATCAAGGCAACCCGTCAAGAAAAAACGAGTGGTTTCGTTGTCACCAATGAAGAGAAAGCCATCCAAAAAGGTCAGGATATAGTATCTTGCATGATTCTTCTCATGCATTGATCTCCTAGCCAATAGCGTTCATTAAATTTCCAGTTGCGCCCCTTTCCAATCTTTTTTTTTCAATTTTCTCCATAGCTTCATTAAAACTGCAAACGTCATCTCAGGTGTTCATTTTAAACGGTAGGGTCAAAATAAACGGGAGAGGTTTGCAAAATTTCCTAATTTTTAATAAACGGGGTGGAGGGTGGAGTTTTTAATTACTGAATCATCATGCACAAAAGCCATGTTAGAACAATGTTAGAAACCATGGTACCAAATTGACAATGCCAAAGATCAAGTTGGAAGTGGCCAGAAAATCATCACATTACCAAGCTGCAACTATTTTCAATAATTTACCAGAAAGTATTAGAATGGAAAAGGATTTTTTCACTTTCAAACGAGAACTAGATCGTTATATTTAGTCAATTTTTGCTCAATTTTATCAAATTCGACTTCTGAGCCTTTACCGTTTTTTCTTATGGCCAGTTAAGGTTTTATTAAATCAGAACGTATACTTACTCTCGTCTAATCTTTCATTCCTTACTGCGTTCTGTTTAGTAAGACTTTTACTTTTACTGTTCTCCATTTCTCGTTAAGGGATATTTTTTTTCAATTTCTATATTTAGCTCACTGTATACATACATAAATATTCATGCACCTTTATTTTGTATCTTTTATTTCACAGGACATCTAAGATAACAGTGTATATATGTGAATATGATACTACTGTAGATTTTTATCCTGTATAAATATTCGAGAAACGAACAAACAAACAAAACAATTTTACAATATCGTAAGGAATATATCGTAAAATATACAGATACAAACAATATAATTTCAGTGGTACAGAGCTCACAGAGTTTGGAAAATCAGGAAAAAACTATGTTTGACAGGAAGTTTGTGGAAAGTCAGGGAATGTCAGGGAAAAATTTTCATAAGATTGTTTATAGCCGTGTCTATAACTGACTTTGTTCAATGATAATTAAAACGAATGAAAATTTTAGTTGCGACACTTACTGGCGATTTTGCGACACTTACTGTTGAATTGCGACACTTACTGGCAATTTTACGACATTTTACTGGCGTTTGCGACATTTACTGGCAGTATATGCCCAATCATCCTATCAATATTTTGTTTTGTTTTTTCGTTTCCGAGTTAACTAACATGACATTGTAATGTCTTCAGTCTTCATTTAAGGTTTCATCCCTTCTCTAGCCTATAAATTCATGCTTCTGAATGCGCAATCTTGACTCTGTGGCAGTTTAAGCAGGCAATAATGTCAGGGAATACAGGGTGTTTTTAGAAAAAGTCAGGCACAATGATACCTTTTTTACTCTTTAAAGTCAGGCAAAGTATTTTTGGAAACGTGCTATGAACCCTGTGGTAGCTGTATGACATAACTGGATTGGCCACCAGTATATATAACTTACGTCGTTTGTATGTTTCATAGTCATGTTGGAAATATATCTTAACAGCACAAAATACTGTCATAATTTTCTATCCCTCACTGAAAGTGACAGAGAAACAAATATTCCGTTTGCGACAAATCTCTTTAAAAAACGCTGACCCGATTAGGGATTTAATTATTATCCCCAACATGCTTTCAAAGAAATTGTTGCGTTTTGAAATAGTTTCCTGGCAATAAATGTAATGTAAAAACTGTGGATTTCCATATGTGTGAAATTTTGAAACGTCACAATCCCCTTTAGTTTCTCATAACGAGACTGAAAATTTCCACCACGTGTTTTTGAGGAAATTGAAATGTCCGTTTCAGAATAGTTTCCCATATAGCAAATCAACAGGGAAATGTCGAGTTTCCACGTGTAAGAATCATCGAAACTACTTAGAAACGGTCCGTTTCCTTGTGATTTCCTTAATTTAAACTATAAGGAGATTCTCGCAATTTTTCCGGTTAACCTAGTTCGATGAACTACATAGTTTCCTTTAACCGTACTTAATTTCAGATGAAGAGCATATTCCGATGCGAAAATATGTCAGTTGGAACATTTCTTCTAATCGTTTAGTGGAATATTTCTATGATTTAATGCTCCTAACTTTGGAAGCGCATAGCTATTAATCTAGAAATGCTCTTCATTTCTAAAAAAACGTATTGGAATTTTCAATCTTTCATGTATCTATATCGATAGTATGCTTAATTAAGTTTCAATGTGCAATGCAAGAAATTAGCTTTGAATAAGGGAACCCCAAAAAAACACTGTGCGCCACTTGAAAAAAACACTGATTGATACTTTCCAGCAAAAAACAAGTTCTCGTCAGAAAATTGCAACACTTCCTTAACCAATATCTTTGGTCACCTACCATTCAATTGTAATGCAGTGCAGCTCAATGTACACAACATTTCCTACAATTTAGACAAAAAATCTAAGCTTGGTGTGAGGGCTATGAGAGCACGCCTCAGTTATATTTTAAGACTAGTAACCCGGGTAAAATTTTTTACCAAATTTAAGTCAAGTTCGCTTTTCCCGTGTGCAAACCCCGTGACAAAAAATTAAATCACACAACCATACACAAAGTGTATCCATGTTGTAGAGCTCAAAAAATTGATCAAAAAAGTGTATGGGATCGTTTCGCTACGACCAATCGTTGAAAAGATATCACCGATCAAAGATTTTGATGACGTCATAACCGCAGTACCAAAAATAATTTAGGTGCAAATGTTGCGTCACCCTATCACTCGTATCGTGGAACCTAAAAAACATCAGTTTTCCCTATTGGTTCTCGAGTTACTTCCCCAAAAACGTCGCATTCGATTGGGGATGCAATGCAATGATTCTCCGTGATATATTAAAAAACTGACGTCACGGCACTTGCTACTATATAATAATCGTAAAAAAACGCATGGCCTAACGAAAAATATGACCACGACTAAGAAGATTTTGATCGTAAAATTCAACAAAATTTATCACTCTCCAAAATAAAAGTGTGACACACACTCGCTATTATATATAAGACTAGTAACTCGCGTAATAGTTTTTACGGCTTTATTTTCGAAATGGATGTGCAAGAATCCCGCGTTCCCGTGTGCGAACTCCGTAACGAAAATTTAAATTACGGAATCGGGACTGGAAAGTGTGGCCATGTTGTAGAGCTCGAAAAACTGATCAAAAAAGTGTATGGGATCGTTTCGCTACAACCAAACTTTGCAGAGATATCGTCGATTAAAGATTTTGATGACGTCATTTCCGCAGTACCAAATTAAATCTAGACCCAAATGATGCGTCACCCTATCACCCGTATCGCTGACCCTCACTATATATATATCACTCACTAACATAAAAGTGAGACACACAGCGCGGATTATTAAAATAAGACTAGTAACCCGGGTAAAAACTTTTTACCGAACTTAACTTCGAAAACATTAGGTCAAATCCACCATTCCCGTGTACGTTCCCCGTGACGAAAAAATAAATCAAAAAATCGCAACTCAAAAGTGTACCTATGTTGTAGAGCACCAAAAACTGATCTAAAAAATGTATGTGGTCGTTTCGCTACGACCAACCGTTCCAGAGATATTGTCAATCAAAGATTTTGATGACGTCATAGCCGCAATACCAAATAAAATTTAGGTCCAAATGTTGCGTCACTCAATCACCCGTATCGTGGACCCTAAGAAACGTCAGTTATCCCTATTGGTTCTCGAGATATTTCCCCAAAAACGTCGCTTTCGATTGGGGATGCAATCAATGCAATGATTCCCCGTGATCATAAAAAACTGACGTCAAATGCCACGCACTTTTGAAATAGTCGTGAAAAAAGTGTCTCTCGCGTCTACGTGGTTTTACGCGCACATAAGAGGACGATGACCGTAAAATAAAGCTAAATATATCACTGTCTAAAATAAAAGTGGTATGCACAATCGCGGATTATTATAATAAGACTAGTAACTCGCGTAAAAGTTTTTTACGGCTTTAATCTCTGAAAGGATGTGCAGAAATTCCGCGTTCCCGTGCATGTACCCCGAGATTATAAAATTAAATCACGGAATTGTGAATGGAAAATGTACTCATGTTGTAGAGCTTGAAATGCTGATCAAAAAAGTATATGGGATCGTTTGGCTACGACCAACCGTTGCAGAGATATGGTCGTACAAAGATTTTGATGACGTCATAGCCGCAGTACCAAATAAAATTTAGGCTCAAATGTTGCGTCACCCCATCACCCGTATCGCTGACCCTAAAAAACGTCAGTTAGCCCTATTGGTTCTCGAGATATTTCCCCTAAAACGTCGCATTCGATTGGGGATGCAATGCAATGATTCCCCGTGATTATAAAAAAACTGACGTCAAATGATGCCACGTGCTTTTGGAATGATCGTGAAACAAGTGTCTCTCGCTTCTACGTGGTTTTACGCGCACATAAGAGGACGATGACCGTAAATTAAAACTAAATATATCACTCTCTAAAATAAAAACCGGATGCACAATCGCGAATTAGTATAATAAGACTAGTATCTCGCGTAAAAGTTTTTTACGGCTTTCTTTTTCGAAATGGATGTGCAAGAATCCCGTGTTCCCCCCCGTGTGCAAACCCCATGACGAAAACTTAAACCACGGAATTGTAAGTGGAAAGTGTATCCATGTTGTAGAGCTCGAAAAGCTGAGCAAAAAATGTATTGGATCGTTTCGCTACGACCAACCGTTGCGGAGATATCGTCGATCAAAGATTTTAATGACGTCATATCCGCAGTACCAAATAAAATTTAGGCCCAAATGTTGCGTCACCCCGTCACCCGTATCGCGGACCCCCAAAAACGTCAGTTATCCCAGTTGGTTCTCAAGATATTTCCCCAAAAACGTCGCGTTCGATTGGGGATGCAATGCAATGTTTCCCGTGATCATAAAAATAACTGACGTCAAATGATGCCACGTGCTTTTGGAATAATCGTGAAAAAAGTGTCTCTCGCGTCTACGTGGTTTTACGCGCACATAAGAGGACGATGACCGCAAAATAAAACTAAATATATCACTCTCTAAAATAAAAGTGTGACACACAATCGCGGATTATTATAATAAGACAGTAACTCGGGTAAAAACTTTTTACCGAACTTAACTTCGAAGACATAAGGCCAAATCAACCATTCCCGTGTACATACCCTGTGACGAAAATTTCAATTACGGAAACGGGACTGGAAAATATACCCATGTTGTAGAGCTTGAAAAACTGATCAAAAAAATGTATGGGATTATTTCGCTACGACCAACCGTTGGAGAGATATCATCAATCAAAGATATTGATGACGTCATATCCGCAGTACTAAATAAAATTTAGGCCCAAATTTTGCGTCACCCCGTCACCCGTATCGCTGACCCCAAAAAACGTCAGTTATCCCTATTGGTTCTCGAGATATTTTCCCAAAAACGTATGCACAGCGCGGATTATTATAATAAGATAGATGTCTATCTGATGAATGCGCATTTTCGAATGTTTTCAAATGTCCACCTTGCGCAGAGTGAATCAACGTGAAGCGGTGCAGTTTATTGTTTAAAATGATTTTAGCTCACCTCTTACAATTATACTTTTAAGCTTCTTATGAACAATATGTCCTATTTTGTAATTTTAGTGGACCTATTATCATATAAACGTATATCTTTGAAATTAAGATACAGCGAATTCCTCCATTTCTTCCTGATACGAAAATTGGTCAAACAATGAGATTTCTAGCTTTTATTTTATAAAGAATTCAAATCATCATAGTATCTTAAAAAACAAATATGTAGCACTAGAGTGTTTGACAAGCACAATGATTGAAACGAAATGGGGCCAAAATAAAATCAAAATAAGATCAAATTAACTCAGGAATTCTTCCAGAATGAAAACAGCCAAAATCTAATGTTGTGGAAAATCGAGTAAAAATTTTGTCACGGAAGGGTCCAGTCACTTGCAACAAATACGGTCACTTCAACCCCACATATTCCTGCCGATAGACATGTACTACTTTTGTCCTAGTATGCTCTCTGCAATTCATATACAAAATTGGAGAAATGATCTTTTGCAGAAATAAACGATCTACAAAATGAGAAATCAGGCAAATTAGTAAAGAGACAATAGTTACTCACCACTATGAGTCTTACTGGAATACTCATCTACAAGGGATGATTTCATAATTCCAATAAAGACAACAACAAAGGCAGCAAATGCAAACATAAATATTTTCTTAGCAAACATTTTGTTTTGATATGAGTAATATTCATACATTGCAAAATTTTTTTTGTTAATTGATTTCTATATTCAATGATGAATGAGTTTATTTAATTTCTGACAATCACATATTGACAACAAGATAATCTGTCGTCATTACACAAAATACCTAACACCATGGACGAATAAAGAGAGAACTAGCCGCCAAGGCGGCGTCGCTCGCCGCCCATGTTCAGCATGCGTTGACTTCACGAAAAATAAAATTAAGGAATTGGCAACCGAAAGTGTTACCATGTTGTAGAGCTCGAAAAACTGATTAAAAAAATGTATGGGATCGTTCCGCTACGATCAACCGTTACAGAGATATCATTCTTCAAAGATTTTGATGACGTCACAGACCCCTCCCCAAAAAAATTAGACCCAAATTTTTTGTCACCCCATCGCCTGTATCGCGGACCCGAAAAAACGTCAGTTATCCTAGAGGCAGATTCGAAGTCAAATATCAAATATCAGTTTAAACAATGGTTCCAAAAAAAAACAAAATTTCATGTGTTATTTATTTGCACTCTTAACGTAGAGAGAAAAAAACTTTTTATTAGCTTTTGTTTTAAAAACGTTACGCGCTCTAACATGGGTGCTATCAAACAGGGGGGAAATGGTTTCTCTTCTTAAAAAGCTCACACGGAGGAGAGAAAAAAGGCACGTGCTAAATGAATAAATAGAATAAAAAAACGTTCGATTAGAACGCTTAACAATTAAAAGAACAAATTAAATTATTAAAAGAAAAGCAAAAAAAAAAAAAAAAAAAAAAACATTTTCTTTTGATATGATACTCTTTTTTTACCTATCGGTTTTTAAACATTTTGATTGCTCAAAAAGAAAGTTCACCCGTCTCAGACAGTCAGGCAAGAGTTAGTGGCAAACCGCACATATGCTGCCACGTTCTGCCACTGCTGCTTTTTGTCCAAAATATTTAATCAGTTAGTGACTTTGTATTTAGTTGATGTACTGTTTTCAAAGCCAAGTCAATAATGTGGAATATAAAACTAACAATAATGATGAAAACAAAACGTTATTCCTATTAGTTCATCAGCCAAAAAAAGTCACGTTCGATTGGGGTTGCAATGTATTTGCTTCGAACTCACGTCGCACACAAAAAAAGAAATAATTTCCCTCACAACTCAATCTACCATTTTGCGTGACTTACAAACAAACAAACAAACGCACAAACAAACAAACAAACAAACAGAGAATCGGCTATTAATATATAGATGACTCGCATCTCATTTCAATTGGCATTATTTTCTATTGAAAGCCGCTACTAAAGCGGCCTTGTCGATAATCCTCGCCTCTAATTTCAATGGATCTTTGCCAAATTTCAAAGAGGCGAACTCATCACGCGACCTGCGATAATTGACTTTAAGACCCCCGTGGTGGAGTAAAGTCTTTAAAATACTTGTGTCTCCCCTCCTACCGCTACTACTAGTCCAAATTATGAACGATTTTGTGCATTATTTTCATGAATACATCGCGCATTACGCTCTTATTCAGTTAGATTGTCTGTTAGGACATAGAAATACGAAAAGGGAAAGAATCACAATACTTTTAGATCTTTCGAAATAGGCGCGTCCCAATTCAGGTATCATTTTTTACTGACATAATTTGCATATCTAATGAAGTTTCGATTGTTTTATACAAACAATAACAAGAGTTCACATTGGTTGCATAAAATTTAATATTTCAATTTTAGAAGAAATTAAACAAATCAAGTATAAAATTCAAAAATACTTAGACGATCTTTTGTCCTTTGAATCGAACATTACGATAATATAAACAAACTTTATGTGCCACAAAAATCTGTATATCTAGTGAAAACCGTCGTCCTGATCAATGAAATTTACCACACTGTAAGATAAATTATCAGATACAATCAGGGTTAAGTGAATCTTAAGTGGTTATTAAAATAACTGTTTTAGAAGTTGCGTGTTGTGTTGTCGTTATAAAAATGGTGCCTTGTATGTTTTTTTTCTTTTTCACCTACGTTCATCGCTTTGTATTTCCAGAGACATGTAAAATAAAAGATAAACAACTCGTTTGAATTTGATTGACACCTTATTGTTAATCCATTTGTTTTCAAGCCTCTATTCAAAGTGATCCGTGTCCCCAGTTCCAAACTCTTTTCTTGCAAATCTCAGAAAAGATTAATCAGAAAGATTAAGATATTACGAATGTTACCGACAGTTTATGTTGTTTTTGATTTGTCCTTTCATAAATACCTACTGAGAGATTGCGATATTTTACAGACGAATCTTAATCTCACACATGTACTTTACGATTTTCTTAATGTTTGCAGAGAAGATTATCACTTTAGAAAAAAAACAAAAACAATAAGTCATATGCTGGTAAGTTTTCCCGTAAAAAGAAGCCATTCTCCATAAAAGTAGTGAAATCTGATTAAGTCTGGCTAAAAACACGTAAGTTATGCTTTTATTTACCAGTTTATTTGATAAGATTATTTAACATTCGTTTTAAAACGAGATTTTAAAAGATTTTGAAGTTAGACCTAAAATTCGGTGTTTACAGATGAATATTCGTCATAGTTAATGTACTCGTCTATAGTTTTGCATGATCGGTGAACGAGAGCTTTGTTAAATATTAGAGTATCCGAAAGTAGGAAAAATTATGCAAATTATTTAATAGGTATTTGTATAATTTTAATTTTCAACCAATGAATATTTCGAATTTTAACAATAAACCTTTCCCAAATTTCGGTTTAAACTCTAAACTGTGACTGAGTTTCATATCTAGCCACGTTTTCATGCAATTCATTGTTCCACTGATTTCATTACTTTACAACTTAATAATAGTCACTATTATTTCAAATTCCCATTCCGATAGTTAGAAGCAGTTTAGACACGACAACTCGGCCACAATGCGTCGTTTAAACATAAATTCGAGAAAGGTCTATGTTATGACGCAAGATCATCTACGATGGAGAACCCTTCATATATTCTGTACATACTACTTTATATCAGAAAATATATAGATGTTGAACGATATACACGTGTTTTATGTATATAATATTGGCGACAGAGAAGAGGATTTTTATAAAGGTATATAAACAATAATAAAATTTAAAAAGTATAAGAAGAAAAATAGTAGTGGTTATGGCAGTCTCATTGAACATACCAAGCTTTCCCAAATTCGATTTGGACGATTATAATACTATCTCCACTAGATGGGAGAAATATAAGAAGAGATTTTTAAATTTATGTGTTGCTTTAAATGTCGAAGAAGAACAACAAAAACTGGCACTATTTTTGAACTATATAGGCGAAGAAGCTTACGATATCTATGATAATTTGGTAGTAGCTGAAACCCAACAAACATTTGACACTGCAGTCGCATTATTAGATGCACATTTTAACCCAAAGAAGAATGTAGACTATGAGGTATATTTGTTTCTTAAATTAAAGCAAGAACAAGACGAAAATATTCACCAATTTTACGTTCGCGTTAAACAACAAGGAAAGAAATGTGACTTTGGAGCAAATACGGAAAAAGAGATTAAACAACAGTTAGTTCTAGCCACAAACAACAATAAATTACGAAGGTACGCCTTCAAGAATACAGAAGTTTCATTGACAGATTTTTTGGTTTACGCTAAACAACTCGAAGACGCTGAACAAAAGGCAGACGAAGTGGAGAAAACAAACAACCAACAAGAAGAGGTTAACAAACTCACAAGACAGCTATCAAAAATGGGTAAGAATCGCAAACCAGGAAATAGAAATAGCCATTTTAAAAGGGAACAGACCTGTTTCCGCTGTGGAGGAATATATCCACATCCAAATTTATGCCCAGCTGAGGGAAAAGAGTGCAAAAAGTGCCATAAAATGGGACATTTCGCTCGATGCTGTAGAAGTTCTGAGGGAAGGAAACCAAGGGGTAAAAGGTCGGTGAACAAGTGGCTACTTCTAATTCCTCCGAGCCTAGTGATAATGAGAACGATGATGATTATAATAACTCTTATTTGTTTACATTATTTGACTCTGAAAATGAATTTGCGTACGAAAATAATACAAAAGTTAGTACAGATAGCTTAGGGGGTGTTTATATGGAGGTGAGCTAGCCCAGTTAGCCGGGCTGGCTCACTTAACCGAGACAATTTCATCTCGCCTTTATATGGAAGCGGGCTGGCTCACCTTTGTATTTTTTTGTTTATCAAATAGTATGCACGTGCTATGAAATTAGCCCGCTCAGGCGGGCTAGCCCGGTTGTGGATGTTTATATGGAAAATTTTCATCCCACTGAAGCGAGATCTCGGCAAATTGAACCGAGATCTCGCTTAGGCGGGCTGGCTCGGTTTTCATATAAACACATTCGAATAAAAACATATATTTTTTAATGTGAGATCTCGGCTAAGCGAGCCAGCCCGTTTAACCGGGCCAGCTCGCTTCCATATAAACACCCTCTTAGAAAATCTTCCCAACTGTAATACCAAAGTACCACCAGCGAATACCGAATTAGCACCAGTGAATTATATGCGAAGATTTCATGCTGAAGCTATAGTGGAAGCAAACACTGCTGTAAGATTCCTCATTGACACAGGCTTTTCGCTGAACATATTGAATAAAAAGACTTTCGATAAAATTAACAGAAATAGCAAGGGAACTTTGAAACTCAAAAAAACTACAACAAAAGTAATTACATATGGACAAGAAAAGCCAGCTGATTTAAAAATTATAGGCGTAGTCACATTATTAGTTGAGAATAGTAAAACAATAACATTGAAAGACTTTTACGTCATTGATACAAATCACAAAAATTTGCTGAATGGTACAGCGGCAATCGACTTAAAATTAATTAGTTTAAACACACGCGACTCAAGACAATAAATTAAATCAGATTAACAAAACAGATACAACATCTGCGAAGGAGAACAAGTTGTCTAACACAGATCAGAACAATGCCGACAAGACAAATACAATACCCCTCAGATTACAACTGCTGATCGATAGTTATAAAGAGACATTATTTAGTGGAACAATTGGAAAATTCACAGACTACCCAGTAAAACTACATATAGATGAGCACGTAGCCCCAGTCGCTCAGCCGGAACGCAGAATTCCGTTCGCTCTTCGAGATAAAGTCAAACAAACAGTAGCTAAACCTGAAGCCCAGGGAATACTTGAAGAAATAAAAGGAAAACCAACGCCTTGGCTGAATCCCATAGTTGTCGTCCCAAAGGGAAAAAATGACATTAGAATTTGCTTAGACATGCGCTCAGCCAACAAAGCTATTACAAGAACAAGATACCCTACTCCAGTTATCGATGATTTGTTGATAAAACTAAAAGGCTGTAAACATTTTACGAAATTAGATCTCAACTCAGCGTTCCATCAGTTAGAACTAGAAGAATCATGTCGATACATTGCCGCATTCAGAACCGAGAAAAGAGTCATGCAATATAAAAGATTAATTTTCGGAGCTAACAGCGCAGCGGAGGAGCTCCAACATGCAATTCAATCCATTCTAACTGACATAGAAGGAGCAGATAATATTGCCGACGACATCCTAGTATACGCAACCACGACTAAGGAACACGATGAAATATTGTCCAAAGTTTTCAAAAAATTATCTGAGAATGGATTTACACTAAATTTATCAAAATGCATATTTGACAAGCCAAATTTAGAATACTTTGGGTATATCTTCTCCGCTGACGGTATGAAACCAAGTCCAGCGAAAACCCTAGCATTGAAAAATGCAGACCGCCCAGAAGACCTTAAATCGCTAAGAAGTTTCCTTGGAATGACAAACTATCTGAAAAGATTCATTCCGAACTATAGCACCATAACGTACCCACTTAGACGACTTACACAAAAAGATGTAACGTACGAATGGAACGACAATTGTGAAAACGCATTTCAAAGTCTCAAAACCGCACTTTCAGAAGAATCGTGCATATCATACTTCGATGAAAGTAAAGAAACACTGATTTATTGTGATGACAGTCCAGTAGGCATCTCTGCGATTTTATTACAGAGAACAAAAGGGGAAAATGACAACAAAGTCGTAGCATACTCGTCGAGATCACTAACCAGCACAGAAATGAGATATTCTCAAATCGAACGAGAGACATTGGCAGTAACATACGCATGTGAGAAAAATCACCTCTATCTATTAGGGAGAAGTTTCATACTTTACAACGACAACAAAGCTTTGACAAAAATTCTGAATAATCCAAAATCAGTACCACCCCCACGGATAGAGAGAATGCTACTTCGAATCCAAGGGTATACCTTCACCACAGAATACGTCAGATCGGGAGACAACGTCGCAGATTACCTAAGCCGACACCCAACAGTCACCACGTCAAACTCAAAATACATCGAAAATCACATGAATTTCATATCTACTTACGCAAGTTTAAGAGCAATAACACTAGATGACATAAAACTTGCTACGAAAGCAGATCAGTTTTTACAAAAGCTTATCGGCGTTACCGTAAACAATACATGGCACCAGTTAGATAAATTACCAGATTCAGAGGAAACAAAACACTTAAAGTCTGTGTAAAAATAGTGTGCACACTTTTAAGATTTGCTTGCCATTTGGTAAATACTGAATCAATTTTAACAAATTTGGTATCGTTGGATAGACATTAAAAAGCACAATATTCTACAGAAATAAAAAAGCCCAAAAAAGAAAAAGAAAATGAAGAAAAAAGAAGATGAAAAAAACAAACTTTTTATACAAAAGTCATATATATTTGATTTTTATATCATTGGAAACCTTATTCTTTGGCGATTTCAAAAACATATATATTTAATGGAAAATTTCCATTAGTTTTTGGAATATTGCAGCAACGATGCTATTACTTAGAACATTTTAGACTTTTCAACCATTTGCAATTTTTAAAAAACCGGGGGTTACTTTATTTAGTTATACATTATTCAAAACATTTACATTTAATAATACAAAGACGGAATAAAATAATCCTTAGAGGCATTTTATGTAATTCTAATTACTCTGGGTAACAACCTATGATAATTTAAGAGAAGTGTGATGTGATTTGTTTATTACTTTCACACCATAAAAAATGTGTTAATGTTCTTGCTTAAGTACAAGTACAATTACTGTGTTTTCAGATATTTCCCCCGTCTTTCAAAAATCAACAAAACTGCCAAAATTTCAATATACCCTCAAATGTATCATACTAAACAAAAACTAATGGAAATTTTCCATTAAATATATATATTTTTGAAATCGCCAAAGAATAAGGTTTCCAATGATATAAAAATCAAATATATATGACTTTTGTATAAAAAGTTTGTTTTTTTCATCTTCTTTTTTCTTCATTTTCTTTTTCTTTTTTGGGCTTTTTTATTTCTGTAGAATATTGTGCTTTTTAATGTCTATCCAACGATACCAAATTTGTTAAAATTGATTTAGTATTTACCAAATGGCAATCAAATCTTAAAAGTGTGCACACTATTTTTACACAGACTTTAAAACTTTACAGAAAAATGAAAGATACGCTCACTGTAAACGAAGAAAGAAACATAATTTTGAAGGACAGACGCATAGTACTACCCAGAATATACCACCGAATATCGGTAAAACTTGGTCATATTGGACACCAAGGACTTACAAAAACAAAGGCATTATTACGAAGTAAAATCACCTTTATAGGTATGGATAAATTAATTGAAGAAGAAATAAACAATTGCATTCCATGTCAAGCAACAGTTAAGAAAAACACTAAAACACCATTACAACCAACCGAAATTCCGGACCGCGTATGGCAAACAGTCAATGCCGATTATCTTGGACCCCTACCGGATAACAAATACGCATTAGTTATGATCGACCAAAGATCACGATACCCTGTAGTGACCTTTACCAATAACACAACAGCAAAAAATTTTATCACAATTTGCAATCATACGTTTGCACATTTTGGTTTTCCAGAAAAGTTAATCTCAGACAATGGACCACCATTTCGCTCAAAAGATGTAAAAAATTATACAAAAATTATATAAGGAATCAAACACCACAGAATAACGCCATTATGGCCTCAGGCTAATGGTGAAGTAGAGAGATTTATGCTTCCGCTCACAAAAATCATTTGCACTGCACATATCGAAAATAAAAATTACATTGAAGAAGTAGAAAAATTCTTAATGGCTTACCGTATCACACCCCACACATCAACAAAAATAGCCCCATCAGATCTCATGTACCGCAGAAAAGTCAGATATACCATTCCAGATTATACCCAGAACCTGGACGATGGTATAGACCTTAAACTTAAACACAACGATGAGACATCAAAAAGTAAAG
This sequence comes from Turritopsis dohrnii, assembly GCA_027922465.2. Taxonomy (NCBI): domain Eukaryota; kingdom Metazoa; phylum Cnidaria; class Hydrozoa; order Anthoathecata; family Oceaniidae; genus Turritopsis; species Turritopsis dohrnii. The sequence goes on from BQMF02000305.1 coordinate 639,793, forward strand.
CACAACTACACCACGATCACCATGCTAAAGATCCAGTACTAGAAATAAGAAACAAAGTATTAGTAAAACAAAAGAAACTAAATAAACTCACTCCACCGTACAATCCAAACCCGTACCGCATAACTGACATCAAAGGCACAATGATCAGTGCCCAAAACCCAACTACAGATCATCACATTACACGCAACGCAACACATTTTAGAAAGATACCAGAGACAGCATTAGAACAACCACTAAATATAGACACTGAGGAGGAAGATGAAGAAGGAACCCAAATCGTGATCCAACCTAACCCCGAAGTGGAAACCCCTCACAGCATCGTTTTACCACCAACTCGATCAAAACAACCAGAAAGAAATACATCACCATCACCACGAAAGACCTACCCACGACGCAACCGATGCCCACTCAAGCAATGGAAGAAGTATTGATTTAGAGAAGACAGACATTTGTAGATAGTTCAGTAATGGACACTATTATAACCAGATTCTTTGTTTTGTTCCCTTTATTGTTTCAGGGGAAGATGTTATGACGCAAGATCATCTACGATGGAGAACCCTTCATATATTCTGTACATACTACTTTATATCAGAAAATATATAGATGTTGAACGATATACACGTGTTTTATGTATATAATAGTCTATTAGAACTAATTATATATTTAAAATATTCGCGCGAAACAATACTTACACCACAAAAAAGAGCACGGCTAACTTTTCCGAGAAACAGTGAGTTGTTTATCTTTCTTTTTTACACATCGTATTTAGAGGTAGATGGAGCTCCATTAAGCCGTGGTGAAGGCAGTCCTAGATGGACGATGGATGGAAGGAAAACTCTGATGTAACACACTGAGAAAACTGTAAATCTGGAGTAAACCGTTTAAATCCGGTGAAAACCGCAAATCAATCTCTATTGCAGGTGGAGATTTGGATATTCAGGCATACATGAATATACCCTTGCTATGGCTGTTTATATTTATCCGTTTAGCATATGTTCCAATGATGGAATTTGGTATAAGGATTATGCTCTAGATAGTTGAGTACTGCCTCCGTAGTTCTAAGTAGTTCTACTTATGGAGTAGGTAGGATCTTCCTACTGGCCAGCCTCGAACTTCATCTTTGTCAGTGGCCTAGTTTACTTTATTTCTAAGCTAGGACACTGGATGCTGGTTTTCTGTTTCCTTTTTCTGTTTGTCTAGTTGTTGTATGTGTATGTGGCGTCGCTCACCGCCCATATTCAGCTTTCGTTGTGTCGCACGCCGCCCACAATCAACATACATTTCAGGCAAAACATTTCTTACTGGTTTTTATTTCGAAAATGATTCCTTTATTCAAATCTCATGTAAGCGTATAAAAGTTGTTGTACGTACTGATAAAAAAAACTGACGTCAAATCAATGATGCAGTAGAATCTGACGTCATTACGGAAAAAAAAAACGTTCTCGCATCTACGTGGTTTTACGCGTACAATATAGGAAATCCTACGTAGAAGTTTGTTAAATATATTACTCTCTAAAATAAAAGTGGTATGCACAATCGCGAATTAGCACAATAAGATACCAGTTTTAATCAATGTGAGCTGAACGGCAGAGGAAGGATTAGTAAAATAAATTTCCCCTGAAGACATAATCGAATCAAACATCAAAATATTGACCGAAAACCATATTTTTCAAGTGTAAGTTTTAACGCAAAACAAATCATAAAAAAATTGATGCAAAACTATTTACCCAAGTATCCAACATCCCGCTACTATATTGTGCGTAAATGTATACATGTTTATAGCATCATGCATAAAATCTGATCCGAATAAAAATTATTTTTAACTCTCGGTACGCGTAATAAAAATTGCATATAGAAAGATGTGAATACTCTAAATAAAGTGTTAATGAAGGAAATATAGAAAACACACATAAGTACAAGGTACGTTACTCAGACACCATGTTTACAATTAAGTCATCTATTCTTATGCACGGCCTTGGTATCTATGTTCGTGACTCTCTTCCTGTTAGTCGTCAATTCAATCTCAAATCTCCTGACGAATCTTTCATCTGTCTACGTCTTTCTCTCTTGCATTCAACTAGTTATCTTTTCTTTGTGTATCGCTCCCCATCTTCTCAGTCGTGCAGCGTCATCAATTCTATCTCGGAAAATATTGATAAAGCTCTCATATCTCACCCTTCTGCTAATATCTTTGAGTTCGGTGATTTCAATATTCATCATGCTGACTGGTTACCTTTCTCACGCACTACCTCCCTATGTGGCACTGACACTTTCAACTTTGCTATCTCTCACTCTCTTACCCAGCTTGTGAACTCTCCCAATCGCGTACCTGATCGAGCTGATCAGGAGCCTTCTTTACTTGACCTATTCCTTTTGTCTAGCCCGAACATTTGCAAAACATCAACATCTGGTCCTTTAGGTAATTCTGATCATTCTGTTGTCAACGTAGCCATTGACTTTAATTCCGCTTGCCCACACGATCCACCTATTCATCGCAAACTTTATTCATACCATCGTGGTGACTGGGACAGCTTGCCGGTTGATCATATCTTTGCCTGTGATGCAGAGAGGTGTGCAGTGGAGATCTCTTCTTGGCTTCAGGTTGGTATTGATGAATTTGTTCCTTCTCGTAAATATCAGGTAAAACCTCACTCTACACCCTGGTTCTCTCCTGCTATTTCTGCTGCAATTGTCCATCGTAATCATTTTTTCCATCGTTATCAACGTTGTAGTAGTGAAGACAACAGGCGTCTTTTCACCAGAGCTCGCAACGACTGTAAAAAAGTCATTGAGAAGGCTAAATGCACCTATCGAAATTTGGTCCATGATCGGCTTATATCTGAATCTATTGGGTCTCGTGATTTCTGGTGTATCTATCGGAGCTTTTCTAATAACGGTAAGTCTTTGATTCCACCACTCTTCAATGGTCCTGAGGTGTTGACATCTGCTGTTAGGAAGGCGGAGCTCTTTGCTAAACAGTTCAGCAGGAACTCTACTCTTGATGACACTGGTCATGTTTTGCCCGATATTGACCCCAGAACTGACGTGGTTTTGTCTTCTCTGAACATAACTCCCTGATGGTTTCGGATGTTATTAGTTTTCTCGACTCTTCTAAGGGTACTGGTCCCGACGAAATCCCTCTAATCGTTCTGCAAAAATGCTCGCCTGAACTCTCTCCCATACTCTGTAGGCTGTTCAGGAAGTGCATCGATGAATCTTGTTTTCCTTCTTGTTGGAAGATTGCTTCTGTTGTGCCTGTTTTCAAAAACTCTGGTGAGAGATCGGACTCTTTATGCTATCGTCCTATTAGTCTTCTCTCTATTATAAGTAAGGTCTTCGAATCATTGATCAACTCTTCCATCACCCATCATCTGGAATCTCTTCATCTGTTCTCTGATCACCAGTATGGTTTCCGTTCTGGTCGTTTCACTGCTGATGCTCTGACCGTCATCTCCGAACGTGTATGTCAGTCCCTCAATGCTTGTGGTGAGACACGAGCTATTGCTCTTGACATCTCCAAGGCATTCGACAAGGTTTGGCCGTGGCCTTCTTCACAAGTTGAAGTCTTATGGTATTTCTGGTTCACTCTTGAATCTTATTAAGTCCTTTCTTAGTGGCAGGAGTATTAAGGTGGTTCTCGATGGTCATTCGTCTTCTTCTTACTCTATTAATTCAGGGGTGCCTCAAGGTTCTGTCCTTGGTCCAACCCTCTTTCTCATTTTCATCAACGACCTTCCCGATTGTATTCTCAGTAAACTTGCTATCTTCGCTGACGACACTACTCTTTACTCGTCTTTTGAAAGGACTAAGGACTTGTTTGATAAAGTTGAAATGGCTGCTGAGTTGGAGGACGATCTTAGGACAGTAGTTGAATAGGGTCAGAAATGGTTGGTTTCCTTCAATGCTTCGAAAACTAAGCTTCTCTCTATTAATCGTTTCAGGGACCCTGTAATTCCTTCTGTTCTTATGAATGGAAGTGAGCTTGCAGAGTCATCTCAGGTTCGTCTTTTAGGTTTAATCTTCACAAAGAATTACACATGGAGTTCTTACATAGAGTCCATTGCTAAATCTGCTGCTATGAAGGTTGACTCACTTTTTCGGGTCCGTCACTTACTCTCGGCTAAATCTATCATTTACATGTTTAAGGATACAGTATACGTTCTGTACATCAAATAAACCAAAAAAAATTTTTTTTCAGCAATCTACCTAAAAATATCTGAATTTTTCAGTGGTGAAGTTGATTTTATGATTTTTTTACAGAAAAGTTGTTTATTTCCAAATAAAAGTTTTTCTCATTCATTAATCGTGATTTTCTTCGATTGATCTTTCGCACATTTTTTGTAAACATGTGTTTTTTAGTTTTTTGTTTAAATGAACATCATAATTTAAATGCACATCTGTTTAAAATATTGTTAATAATAGTATCACCAGCCAAGGTGTTAATCTATGTCATGATCATGTTGAAGGTGTGATCTTTTGCAAAACTTTTAAAACGCTTTTTCGCAGTGTTCGTTTTTTAGCACGGTTCCTACTACATTTTGAGTCCCATTTACAAAACTAAAAAAGCTCTGCTAAGGAGACTGCCACCATGTTCAAGCATATAGATTTTTCTAAAACCGGTTTTTGTTTTTTTTCCGAAAAGTGAACCATTCCCAAGTTATTAGTAAATAAAATTAAAGTTTGGACGGAAAAAATTCACTTTTCAGGAAAAATGAAATAACTTGAAAATGAGGCTTTTTCAAAGAATAAAAAACCCCGTTTTTACCCACATCTTTTGTGATTCTGACAAGAGTGGAATGAGCACTGGAAACTAAGTAGTTTTGTAAATGGAGTTGCTTTTGTGAAGACGGGGTGTAAAATTTCCAAGCCTTCTACATTTTTACTAGTACAAAATTTTCAAATAACATTAATATCATTCGATAGCTTATAAAAAATGCTTTTCAGTGATATATAATATAGCAAATATTTATTCATAGTTGGCAAAAAAATTGAATTTTAAAAAACTATGCTCAAAACGTATACTGTATCCTTAAGGCCACTATTCGCCCTTGTCTTGAGTACTGCTGCCACCTTTGGGCTGGAGCCTCTGCTCATTGTCTTCATCTTCTCGATCGTATTCAAAAGCGCTTAGTTAACTTAGTTGGCCCTGATCTTTGTGCTAATCTTCATCCCCTCTCACATTGCTTCCCTGTCTCTTTTCTATAAATACTTTCATGGGCATTGTTCGGATGACTTGCATCAACTGACTCCTTCTCCTAAGACTTTCTCTCGGAACACTCGCCTCTCTTCGAATTCTCATCCTTTGACTGTTCAGGTCTCAACTTGCCATAAGAACTTTTATTCATCTACTATTATCTAATGGTGATTCGAATGTTTTCAAATTTTCAGAGGTTACAACCGAACGGGTTAAGGACATAGTGATGAAATTGGACAGTACAAAGAAAACAGGAGGGCCTACTTCAGTTAGAATACTTAAGTTATCGTTAGACAGTATTGCCCCACAACTTACAAACATAATAAATTATATATTTAGATCATGTAAGTTTCCAACTAGCCTAAAGCTAGCCGAAATCACGCCGATACCAAAAAAGGGGTATAGCCAAAATGCTGGTGATTATAGACCCGTTAGTATTCTTCCAACAATGTCAAAGGTTTTTGAAAAGGTCATGGCTGAACAGCTGAGTCTACATTTTGAATCAAGATTTTCAAAATTTCTATGTGGATTTCGAAAACATCATTCTACACAACACGCCTTAACCAACCTATTAAGATCATGGCAAAAAAGTTTGGATGAAGGAAAAATTGTTGGGATAATTCTAATGGATCTATCTAAAGCATATGACTGTTTGCCTCATGATCTGTTGATTGCAAAACTTGCTGCGTATGGCGTAGATTCGTCTAGTCTTAGCCTGCTGTACGACTATTTATACCAGCGTCAACATAGAGTCAGAATTGGATCTAGTTTTAGCAATTGGCTTGAACAAATTTTAGGTGTTCCACAAGGTTCTATTTTAGGATCCTTATTATTCAATATTTTCCTAAATGATATCTTCATGTTTATACAAGAAACAGGATTTGTAACTTTGCGGATGATAATTCTATATATGCCAGTGGGTTTCATGTGGATGAAGTTGTATCCATACTAGAAAGAGAATCCGCTAATGTTCTCGAATGGTTTAGAATAAATTCAATGGCCGCAAATCCCGCCAAGTTCCAACTGATGTTTCTTGGTATAAAAGTTGATAACAGTATATGTGTTAATATTAATGATGTAATTCTTGAATCATCAACTAGTGTAAAGCTCTTAGGAGTAACTATTGATTGTAAATTAGATTTCAAACTGCACGTGGGAACCCTTTGTAAATCTGCATCCCAAAAAGTAAAAGCTCTTCTACGGATAAGACCATTTTTAAACACTGAAGGTGCAAGACGCCTATGCAACACATTCATCCTATCGACGTTTAATTATTGTCCACTTATTTGGATGTTTACTTGTAAAGCAAATAATGGTCTAATAAACAATATTCATAAAAGGGCTTTAAGGGCGGTTTATAGGGACTTTAAATCTTCTTTTGAGGAACTTTTAGATAGAGATCACAGTTCCAAGGTTCATGTAAAAAACTTAAGAACCTTAATGAACAAATAACAACATAACGCATAACTCTATACGCAGCAAGCACAAAAGCCAAATTTTCCCAATTTATAAATGGTTATAAATGTGTAAGCACATAATATCATATGAAAAAATATTTTACAAATTTAATTAATAATGGAGCTGAACCGAAGAAAAGTTTTGATAATTTTTAATTTTTAATAATAACTTTCTCAAACACAACCAAACATCAAAATAATAAAGAAACGGAATCATTAAAATGCTTAAAATACCCTACTATTGAGCGAAAACCATGTAATATACCATATATTCACACATGAAAAATGAAAAGTAACTTTTACGACAAACAAATTATAACAAAAATAATGCAAAGTTGTACACCCAAAAATACAACACGTGACTATATGGGTAAAGATTACAAAATATGAAAAACAAATCGATGCCTTCAACTCTGTTTCTTTTATTATTCCAAAGTTACCTTAAACAGCAATCATTAATGAATTGATGAAATGAATGTATAATCTGTTCTTCCCCAAACCACCAACATCATGATTTAAAACCATGAGTTTTATTTCTTTAATGATCGATATCCTTTTTAATTATTTATCTTACATAAAAGAAAAAGATTTCAATTGTATAATGATGCAGAAATCCTAATCATACCATGAAAACAAAGCAAACAAACAACAACAAAAAAAAAATCCAAGGACACATTGTCTTAAAAATAATAACTAAAATCACAAACTTAATAAAAGAATTTGTATAGCAATAGATTAAAAAGTTTATAACATATAAACTTATGTGGTGAGTTAACATACTTGGAGCTACATAATACACAACCAAACATAAAAGTAACAAAAATAATTAGTACAACATTTACATACGAAAACCATTACCAAACACAATAATGCGTAAACATGAAAAAATATGAACTTAAGACAAATCCATTCAGTAATGCTTCTTTTGCAGCACAGTTGTATTGGACAGTTAATACTTAAATAATAATGAATTTCCGAAATAAGTAATTCTTCACTTTACTAGCCCTCAAGTTTAAATGTTCAGGTTCTTAATGGCTTATATACAATTTTTATTTTCTGACCTATAAGAAAAAGATTTCAATGCATAATAGCAGTGAAGAACGGCTAATCATACTTAACTGGATTAAATAAAAACAACCAAAACAAACACAAAATAGCTGGCAGACAGGACAGAAAAACCACCAAACATCATCAATATACTAAATCAAGTTCATTGTATAACAGGAAAAATTTAATAAAAAGGCAGACATGGGTGCAGCAGTGGCAGGAGAGCTTAATAAGGCAAAACTGCATCATCATCTCATTCCTGAACAACCATCAGAGCAGCTGTTGTGCTGTGCGCTGTTCTGGCAGTTTTGAGAGAAGACTAATATATCGAGAAAAAAATAGGAGAATGACAAAACCCAACAAAAACCTTCAAACATACATATATCAAGCTTTAAGAGCGGCTCCCATTTTTGCGGAGTGTAGCTTTTTGCGGAGCGGAGCTCATTTGGCAAGATCAAATTGAGAATTATATGAGGGCGCGAAGCGCCTGAAATGTAATTCCGATTTTATGTATGAGTAAAATCGGAGCCAACGATCTAATACTGGATCCCGCCCTTTCTCGCTAAAAGCTAGAAGTCATGGTTTAAACGACGTCTTTAACAAGGCAAGACCGGGAAATTACCCGGGTTAGTCGAATTTCAAATGTCTTCTAGGTAATTGATAGGAAACAGAACCAAAGCCGAGAATAATAGATTAGAGAAAACAAAGTTAAATCCGATGAATAATAGTATCTTTCTCACAAAATAAAACTACATTCTAACACCGTGTCCACCGTCACGGCTATTGCGTCCACGATTGAAGCTTCCTGAAAGAAGAAACACTATTACATAAGACTGTTCGAAAACGGAGTGGGTGGCTCCGATTTTACTCAAAAAATCGGAATTACATTTCAGGCGCTTCGTGCCCTCATATAATTCTCAATTTCATATCGTAAAATCTCCGCCACGATCTAATACTGGATCCCGCCCTTTCTCGCTAAAAGCTAGAGGTCATGCTTCAACCTCCTCTCTTCAAAGTTTAACACTTAAAACAGTATTTTGGAATGTTATGCTGGGATCAATTTCTTTCTTATAAAACTTTCTAAATGTGGAATCGGAAGACCATTGACCTTGTTTAATGATGTCTGACACTGATAAACCTTTGAAGTCGGCTTTAGATGTACAAGCCGACCTTATAGAATGCCCATTAAAGTAACTATTGTCTACCCCAGTTAATGCTAAGGTCCGACAAAGCCATCCAGATACTGTTGAAGTAGTGATTTTCTCATGAGGCTTTATGTGGCTTACCAATAACTGAGATGCTGAAACATCCCAGGAGAATCTTCGTAAGAGATAAGAGTCTAGTGTGTTACGCACGCAGAGCTTTTCCTCATCCGGAAAACGATAAAACTTCAATGATAGCTGAGTTCCCTTCTTCTGTGTTTTAGTAAGCTTATTAATCGAAAATACATACACAGAGGGGAGTCTTTGGAGATCAGATACATCTAAATTTGTTATTTCTGAAGCTCTGGCTGCTGAAGTTATCGCTAGTAAAAAGGTCAATTTAAAAGTGATTAACTTGTCTGATAACTGATTATTTTCTGGAAGACTTCTCCAATTATTTAAAACTAAGTCAACATCCCAAATAAAAGAATACTTAGGTGTAGGGGGTCTATTGTTGAAAATTCCCGTCATCAGAGAAGATACTCTAGGATGTTCCCCGACTGAAATCCCATCTATTGGTGTATGGTAAGCCGATATTGCTGACCTGTAAGATCCTATTGTATTATAGGCTAGGCCTTTTTCAAACAATTCCGCTAAGAAATCTAACACATAATTTATAGTACATCCAGAGGGACTATACCCCTTTCAGTACTCCAGCAATGCCACTTTCTCCAAGCTGATTCGTAATGGCTGAGAGAGCCAGGTCTTCTACTTTGTGATATGAGCTTAGCAGCTCTCTCTGATATACCCTCTGAGCATAGACTTTTCCGGAGATTGTCCACGCCACTAACCTTAGCGAGTTTTCTAGAATTAAGGGATGGAATGCGCCTCTTGGATTTGTTAAAAGATTTATTCTCTTGGGTAGCAGAATTGGATTTCTCACTGATAATTTCAGGAGACTTGGAAACCACGATTGACTTTGCCAAGTCGGGGTTACCAATAACATGTAACATGTTCCTTTTGTACCTTGAGCAATACCCTTCCTATCAATGAAAAAGGAGGGAATGCGTATGAGAATTTGTGATGCCAATTTATTAGGAATGCATCCCGTCCCTTGCTGAAAGGGTCCAGTTTCCAGGACATGAACTGAGGGTGTTGGTGGGACACCCTCAAGGCAAATAGGTCTATTTCGGGTGCCCCCTTAATTGACACAACCTTTGAAACACCTTTGTGTTGAGTTTCCATTAGTCATTAGTGCTAGCCTGACTGCCTCTAATTCTAATATATTGATGTGATAGTTCTTCTCTTCTCGATACCACGTGCCCCCCGTTTTCCGACCCATGCAGGCTGCTCCCCAACCTTCTTTTGAGGCATCCGAGCTTATTATCAACTGTGGTGGACCTGTTATTAGAGACTTCCCATTGTGAATGCTGAGATTCTCCATCCACCAGAGTATCTCCCCTTTGGCTTTTTCTGAGAGTGTTATCATTGAATCGAAAGAATTCCTTTCCACTATTTCCTGAATCTTTTGGTGTTGAAGATATTGCATTGGAGCAGGGAGAACAGCTACAGCTGTAGAGGAAAGCTTTCCTATGAACTTGCTCAAGTCCCTCACAGTGACCCTGGGGTTCTCTAATAGTTCCTTGCACTGATTTTTTATTTTCGTGATTTTTTCCTGAGGAAGACTTACAACCACATTCCTTGAATCTATTAGAACCCTTAAAAATTCTAAGGTCAATGTTGGAGTCAACGCTGACTTCTTTATGTTGATGAAAAAGCCCAATTGTTGGAGAAGAAATATCAGAGTATCCCTGGCCATTATCAAGTCCTCCACTGATGCTGCCATTAAGAGCATGTCGTCCAGGTAGATGATTATCTTGATATGTAACTTTCGCAGTAGAGAAGTTGGCACTTTTAAAAGTTTGGTAAACACCCAAGGAGCTGAAGAAAGACCGAAATAGAGGCAACAAAACTCGTAAAGAAGGCCTTCCCATTGAAATCGGATGTATTTCCGAGATTTCTGGCTTAAGGGTACTGCGAAATAGGCATTTTTAAAATCTATTTTGCACATCCAATCCGCTTTTGATAGAAGTTCCTTCAAGAGGAACAAGCCTTCCATCTTGAAGTGCCTGTATGGAACCCTCTTGTTCAAGTTTTTTAGATTGATTACAGGACGGTCCCCCCTCCCTTTTTCTTGACCAGAAAAATCGAGCTTATGAATTGGTTTGCTTTTGGAGTTACAGTGTATATTGCCCCTTTTGTGAGCATTGATTGGACTTCCTCTCATACAAGGGCTTTCTCCTCTTTTGTCATTTTTGACTGGAACGGAGGTTTTGACTGAATTGGAGATTCTAAAAGAGAAATTTTGTAACCCTTCACCATGTTTAATATAGCCTGGTCGTTTGTCAACTGTTCCCAGTTTTTTAGAAAGAATTTCAGCCTTCCTGCCAATGGCAGAGAAGGTACCTCTGAAGTGAACAACCTTTTTATTAGAGGGTGTATCCTGTTGTACTCCCTTGGTGAGAGAAGATCCAAGCTTATTGTGGATAAAGAAAGATCTAACATTCTTACCACCTCTGGACCTGTAGAAATTGTTCTGGATGGACTGTCCAGCAGCTAAGAAGACTCCGCGCCCCCTACCACCTCTCGACTGTGACAGGGGGCCTCTTGAAAAGGGCTTCCTACTTGCACTGGTGCTGGAGTTCTTCATCAATCCAAAAAATTCTTTGGATTTCTTCTTTGACTTTCATGACTTCACCATTGCATCCTCATATTTCTCTCCAAAGAGGTCTTCGTTAGCCTCAGTAAATGCAGAAGCATTGTCTTTCAGAATCGTTTCCACTTTTTTGCGGTCATTGAGGAAAGACATTATAATGTTGAATCTGCGAACATACGCACATGTGTTGACTGCTTGTCCAAGTAAGAGCATGGTCTGTTCAAACAAACTTGAGATTGCCACAATAGGAGAATCATCATCATCCTGACCCTCTGAGTTCACTTTCTCACCCTCGATGGCAGACCAAACTTTCGATAATGGGCCATAAACAAACTCAATCCGTTGTTGTTGTAAGTTAGCCAAAGATTTTTCTTGGCTTAAACACATGTTTTTGCTTTGCTCTAATAACATTTCCTTCATACAGGAATCCAGCTTTTTACAGCAGGGGACAGGATTTTCTGTAAGTATTTTGTCCTTCAAAGTTTGGTTAGGGACAAAAGTATTGATGTATTTGTTGGCATAATCAGCTAAAGCTGACTCTAATTTCCAAGTGTCTTGTTCATCAGACAATTCGAATCTGCCCCTTTTATGGGACTTTTCCACAATATTCTCTATTTCAGAGTCCTCGAGCCCTCTTTTAGGGGCCTTGTTTCTACTCTCAATGGAGCTTTCAATTATGGCATCATCATTGCCTTGCACTTCCAGATCAAGCTGGTCGTTGCATTCACTGTTGTCACCGTGGATTGTATCCATATTTCTGAGAAATGTGAAAACAAACAAACAAAAAATAATCAAAAGGTTATCCAATTGTAACCTCTGGTGACATAACTGAGATAATATAATGTCATGAAATTCGATATATCAACAGATTAAAGTGGATTTCAAAACCACGAGATATTACTCACCGAAAGACGTATTTATCTTGTTCGCGAGAGAAAAGCAAGAGGAGGTTGAAGCATGACCTCTAGCTTTTAGCGAGAAAGGGCGGGATCCAGTATTAGATCGTGGCGGAGATTTTACAATATGAAATTAAGTTTTACAAAGATCTAAGATTTTAGAAAGATCTAACTTACAGTTTTTCAGAAGGCCAAACATCTTTTCTTGATTTGAAGTTAGTTTGGAGAAATTTCATGATAAAGTATACCAGCATTCTGGGTGACAAAACGCCTACATTCTAAGGAACACAAGTTATCTTACTCAAACTTTAGAAAAGGACACTGAAAATACGTGAAAAGCTTACTTTAGCACAAATTAAACACAACCTTTCGTACTTTATAAGATTTTACAAAAATTTATACAAAACAATTATGCAAAAGTCAAATACAAGATGTCTAAAAAGATAAAATACATTTGACTCATAAAAAATTCCCTCGTCATATTTAGCGTCTGAATCTGAAACTGAAACTGATTTGCTTCAACAACCCAAGCACGGATTTACAGTCTGTCGATCTGTGCTTGCGAGATATCGTAAAAATGAACTCAAAAAAAAAAAAAATATCTGGCATAAACTATATTGCCGGGAATGTGACGTATGTGTCATTTACTTATTTACTCATACGGCAGTAATTCCGTATGTCTCAAATAATGTCTTTCAGAATAGTGCGAGCTGTTTCGCATATGTGCGAAATACCTAGCCTAGATAGATCGGCACTCATTGATAATGTTAAAAGATTCGACGAGAAGGTAAGCTGAGACACAGGCTAAACCTAGGTATGTCGAGAAATTGAAAAGTTAGTTAGTAGAAATTGAAAAGTTAGTTCTTTGAAAAATAGGGGTATTTTTCAATGAACTGGGTTTTTGACGTGAAATTGTGACGTCAAAATTTAACTTGGTATCACATGCAGCAGTCAGTTTCACCCCAAGGATCCTATTGCGTGTTTGGTAGGATAAAATATCAAAAGTAGTATGTTTCCAAACCACACTGTGCAAATTTGTGCGAGAAATTCAACCCTCGTGCATGCTTCAATCATGATGGCCTCTGACGACGGTATGTTAAAGCAATTGAAAAGTTATTTACAGAGGCGTAGTTAGGGTCAGTCAAAAAAAGTGGAGGAGTTCAACATTATGATATTTCTTTTCAATGTTAAGTGGCGATTAGGTTACTTGCACGCTTTCCTTTTCTACCCTAAATGACTTAACTCTCCTCCACAAATTTTGACTGACCTCTGGCTACGCCTCTGATTTATTAACTGAAAATTTCGAAGAAATTTCAAAACTTAGAAAACAGTTTTTTTCGAAAGTAACCCAAGAAACGCACTTGGCAATTCTCGGAATACAAGATTTGCTTTCAAGTTGAGTACTTCTTGAAAATGTGAATGCTAATATTTACATTCCTGGTGCTGCCAAAATGAAGAGCTCCACGATTGCTTTCCGGTAATTATTTAATATTCTTTCATCATGGATAAGTACAAATGAATTAATCTGATAGTTTTAGTCATTCTTTAATTGAATTATAAAAGTGCAATCTATTTTTAATGTTTTGATTACACACAATTTTTCTTGTTTTATAAAAGCAAAAGAAACTCTAGATTAGCGATCTGTTATGATGATTATGATATTTTTTGTTCGAATAAATGAGACAAGACAAGATGTGGGACTTCCAATGTTTTGAGAGCTATACGACAGCTCAAATTGATAATATCATTAACTTTATTGTATATCAAATGCAACTGGTGACTGTTTGTACAGTTCAATTTCACTTGTGATGTTTGGCAATAAGTCTATGGTTGCTACTTTGCGGATGTCAACAAGTATTGAGCTTTTTTAAAATTCTTGTTATTACTCAAAGCACCCATGTTTTTCTTCCATTTATGAAGCACATAAGAATTTAATTTCATCTGAAAGAAGCATTTTCCAATTATCTCTTTCTTATGGTGTTACAGACCATGCCTTGTCTTTTCCAGAGGAATATGTGAAGGCTGAAGCTGTAAATAATTGTTGTTCTGATAGTTGGTTCTCATTAATAAGCATTTTAGCATTATCTTCTGTGATAACTACAAACATTCGTGGTTATTATCCACAGTTTGGTGAAATAAAATATCAGGTTTTATTTAACCAATTTGTCCAGCCACGAGTTCCCATCAACTCAGGAGATCACATAGAAATTCTTTTTTTTCAATGAAGGCAATAATCTAAATTCTTCAGCACTTCCTAATCATTTTGTTCCACTAATTTCAAAGTTAAATTACAAAAAGCCTCAACACTTTTCTTTACCTAACAAAAAAAGAAAACCTTCGTCAGGTAAATTAAGTCAATTGACTATCAGTTTTCTTGCTATGATAAAAACCTCATTAATTTATACTCCTACTAATACTGAGACGGATAGAATAATTGCAAAAACATTTTTCTGTCTGACAGTATAAATCAGAAAAAAACAGTTAGACGAATAGAGTTTTCTCTTTATTTTTCCATCTCAATTCGACCATCGAAACGATGCACAAATATGATCAAATTCAACGATCGAATTAAAGAATTAATGATGTCTTAATTACTCTGTCTATCATGTATTTATACTGATAGAAAGAAGTTTTGCCCATTCCATCATCTGATTATACTGTCTTGTTATTTATACTGATAGGAAAATAAAATTTACAATTATTCTATCCGTCGCTATTTACTCGTCTCAGTATAAATAGGGCTAATAATGGAACCTTAACAGCATCTAAACATACTGATCGGTCTATTAATTCTTGCAATAACTCATTTGCGATAAGTAAAAATAATTTCATTTCCAATAACAATAACAATGCAATTCATGATAAAGCCAACCCAGAATTATCCCCACATACTTTTCCATGTAAAATAGATAATTTATCTGATTCTCATTTTTGTCAGTCTATGTCAGAAACATCATCAAGTAATTCCTTAATGCAAAACAATAATAATGTAAGTACTTGGAAAGATAATTTCTTCAAATTCATTTATTCAAAATCACGTGATATTGTTAAGTATGTAAATAGAGATGCTAACATGAGTGATTCTGAATTACTTACTCTTATAAACACTGTGTGGTTGCAGGGAATTTTGTTCAACGCTCAAGATGAGGCTAGAAAAATACAAAGCGGAAAACACGAAAAATAAAGGAAATATATCTGAGCATAAATGTAACATAAAATAAACTTACTGAAACATATATTGCATCCCTCTGGCTAACCACAAGTAGCAAAAATGTACACAAAATTTTTTATAACATTTCAACAAATGTTACACTCTTTGTTCACTACGAACGTTAGAATTCAAGTGTGGAAAAAACGCGTGAAAAGCTGAAATACCCAAAGAAGCGTGCAGTGGGAGCAATTATCAAAAAGACAATACAATAAACTAGAGTTAACAAAGTAATAAAATACAACAACTAACAAATGAAAAGAGGCAATTAACATGAAAGTAAATTAACACAAACGTAAAGGCTAATGAGCCGTTACACATGGCTCCTCTCGCAAGATGCAATCATGCGAAAGTTCATTCTTCAATTTTCATTTGCACATGTTCATAGATTTGACAATGTTCATGGCTCCTCGTCAGGGATTGAACTTTCCTTATCGATAAGGAGTACTAATTTCGTTATTGGTCGCTTGTAGACAGTTCTGGTTCGACCAATCAGTACATCAACGAAACGAACTTGACCATTTGAATCAGGAAACGTGGTTACGACCCTTCCCAACGGCCAGTTATTTTTGACATCCATCAGTGTGTTATCCTTTAGCAGAACGATGTCGCCAATGGCGAAGTTACGTCTGAAGCTTGCCCATTTGGAACGTCGTTGCAACGATTGAAGATATTCTTTGCGCCACCTGCTCCAGAACTCATTAGCAATATGCTGTACTCTGCGCCAGCGTTTTCGAGAGTAGAGGTCGTCTGATGTGAAATTTCCTGGTGGTGGTAAGATGACTTTGCTCTTCATGGTAAGAAGATTGATTGGTGAGAGTGGCTGCTCACTGTTTGGGTCACTCACAGCTTCGGTGGTTAGGGGCCGTGAGTTGATGATGGCTTCAACTTCAGTCATCAGCGTGCGAAGAGCTTCTGTGTCAAGACTTTGACCATGACATTTCATCAGTGAGGAGAGGATACTTCTAATGGTGCGGATTTGGCGTTCCCAAACGCCGCCCATGTGACTCGATGCTGGTGGGTTGAAGTTCCACTTCCAATCAATATCGATACTAGTGAGAAAGTCAGCAATCCTGGTCTGGTCCAATTCTTGAATGACTTGTTTCAGCTCTTTGTTAGCCCCAACAAAATTGGTTCCATTGTCAGAATAGAAGATGCGTGCCTGGCCTCTTCTTGCGATGAATCTTCTTAAAGCCAGGATGAATGTATCGGTTTCAAGATTGCTGGCGACTTCAAGATGTGAACCACGACAACCGAAGCAGGTGAAAATGACGCCATAATTCTTCAACTCCTTTTGTCTCTCCTTAACGACAAAGGGTCCGAAGAAGTCCATACCAACGTACGTGAATGGTGGAGCCTCTTCAACACGTTCCCTTGGAAGATCTGACATGATTTGATAACCTGACTTCCCTCTGAGGCGTCTGCAGGTGATACAAGTGAAGATGATTCCACGAACAGCACTGTTTCCATTGACGACCCAAAAGCCACGTGCACGAAGCTCGTTAAAGGTGTGGCCACGTCCTCTGTGACTTGACAATTCGTGGCACCAACGTATGATCATCACTGACAGCTTATGTTTCTTTGGCAGAAGAACTGGGTGCTTGGCGTTTTGATCCATCTCTGATCTCCGCAATCGGCGACCCACTCGTAAGAATCCATTCTCATCAATAAACGGGTTGAGATTGGCAATATTACTTCGAATTGGTTCCCCATTCTTTAACGATGACAACTCGTAGTTAAAAGCAATTTTTTGCACGAATTGGATGATCTCCCCTCCAGCAGCTTGTATTTCGTCCACTGTGAGGTGCCTTTCAGTAATGTGTTTGTGGCCCTTCAACTTGCTCACGAAGCGTTTCACCCATGCTACGATTCGGCATAGCTTTCTCCAGTTTGATTTACGATTGAGCAATTCTGCAAAGATGTGGTCTTGTGGAGTCGAAGATTTACCGACAACGTTGACCTTCTTCACTTCAGGGTCATCTGCTTGGATGATGCGTGGCTGATATTCTTGCTTCCATGTTGCTTCATGTTTCCAAAGGAAATCAGGACCATTGAACCATAAGTCAGCCTTTGTTTTGTTCGATACATCGATTCCTCTGGATGCAATGTCAGCGGGGTTTTCGGACGAACTGACATGGTACCAGTCGGCAACATTTGATGATTCTTTAATCCTTTCAATTCGATTGGCAACAAAGGTCTTGAACCTCTTGGTGGTGTTCTGGAGGAAGCTCAGGACAATTTCACTGTCAGTCCAGAATGTTTCGTCAACGTCTTTCAGTCTCAGTTCGTGCTTCACTACGATCTACATCGTAGTTGACAATCTAGCTGCTGTTAACTCCAATCTGGGCATCGTTACGAACTTGATTGGACAGACCCGAGATTTGCCAAGTACCAATGCACAATGGACTTGACCTTCGTTGTTGACTTGTCGGATGTATGTTGCTTCTCCGTATCCTTTCTCCGATGCATCCGAAAAGTGGTGGAGTGTTTTCGCGACAGGAGTGAATCCTTTAGGCTTGAAGCATCGGTTTATGGATATCTCGTGAATTGATTGGAGCTGCTTGTACCATTTGATCCATTCCTTGGCGATTTCCTGCGGAAGGTCGGTGTCCCAGCCTTGACGAAGTGCACACAACTGCTGCAGGATGAGACGTCCCTGGAGTAAAAATGGTGAAATCAGCCCAAGTGGATCGTATATGCTGCTAAGTGTCGAGAGAATACCTCGTCGTGTGAGGGGCTTGTTAGCTGAGCTGATGACGAATTTGAAAGTGTCCGATGAAAGGTTCCACAACACTCCCAGGGCACGATCAGTTTGGTCTCTCAGCAAGTCGACGTCCTTCGCTGACTCTCCAAGATTCTCCTTTGCGATGGTTTTCAAAACTGCGGTGCTGTTGCTGACAAACTTAGTGAGGTTAAATTTTCCTTCGTTGCACAAAGCTTTGACTTCCTTGGCGAATCGTATGGCTTCAGCTTCTTCATTTTTCGATTCCAACATGTCATCCATAAAAAAGCTGTCGTTGATGGCCTTGCATACATCTTCCTTGTAGGTTTCTTTGTTGTCGATTGCCGTACTTTTCAGCGCGTAGTTACAGCAGCTTGGCGAGGAGGTTCCCCCGAACACATGGACGGTCATTTCATAATCTGAAGGTGGTTGTGTCGTAACATGTTGATCAAACCAAAGGAATCTCAGAAATGAGCGGTGTTTTTCTGGGACAAACACCTGGTAGAACATTGATTGAATGTCTGCCATGATGCCAATGTCTCCTCGACGAAATCTGCACAGAACTCCTACGAGTTTGTTTGTCAGGTCAGGTCCGCTGAGTAACTCTTTGTTCAGGGAACGTCCTCGAAATTCGGCACCACAATCAAGCACGACTCGGACTTTGTTAGGCTTGTTCGGATTGTAGACACCATGGTGAGGTAGGTACCAGGTTTGCCCTGAGATGCCTTGGTTGGACGCTTTCCTTGCATGTCCCTTCTCCAAAAGATTCTCCATGAAGGTTTTGTAGTGCTGTAGAAACTTAGGATCCTTGTCAAACCTTCGTTTTAGGTACTGGAGTCTCTTCTCAGCAACTGAGCGATTGTTTGGCAGATAAGGGTTGGTGGATTTGAACGGTAGTGGTAAACAGTAGTGTCCATCGACACGAGTGACTCCTTTATCCATGATCATTAAAAACTTTTTCTCGTCTTCAGATAGTTGATCTTCTTCAGCGATTACGACAGAATGGTTCTCCACGAAGTCTGTGTTGTAGAGTTTGTCATACATCTCTTCAATGTCCCTTTCCTCAACCTCTTGCTGAAATTGTAGTCGGTGACAATGTTGTGGTTTCTCGTCAGTGATCGTCTGGATGGTGATTCTATTACAGCTGATCGACTTGCTCCCTTGTCCCTTGATTGGTCCGACAATGCACCATCCTAAAGCTGTTCGATATGCGTACGGTCCATTCAACTGACTCGGTATTACTTCGATTGGCTCAATTGCCTTTAGACAGTCGGCTCCTATGAGAATTTCGACCTGGTTCGTGACTACTTCAGGAAGGTGTCGGATGATTGGATTGAGATGTTGCCATTGTTTGACCTTCGACTTGGTGGCAACTTCTTCGGCATCAACTGGGAGTTCCTGTCTGGTGTATGCTTTTTCGATTCGAACTGACGATGATAATGGAGAGGTTGAAGAAGATAATGTAATTCCTTTGATTATGGTTGATTTGATTCGTTCTTCACCACTGATCGTCTTTAATAATAGTGAGGTCGAACTGCCGCTTAGCCCCATACGATTAGCTAGCTGTTGGTGACAAAGGTAGCTTGACTGCAACTATCAAGCATTGCCAAGGCGACAGTAGGTTCATCACAGCTCTCGTGATAAACGTTGACTTCAACCACACACATGCTGATGATTTCGTTACACCGCGTTGCTAGACAGGAAGCTTGCACGGCGGCTGTGGAATCCTCCCCTTTTGGTTCGTTTTTGGATTCGTTTTTGAATTCGTTCTTGGTTTCTTTCTTAATATCTTCTGTGCTGATCTGTCTTTGGTACTTAAACTGGAATCCATGAAGAATTGTGGCGTGTTTTGCTCCACACACCTTGCAAACACGTCGGTTTCTGCAGGACTTGGCGTTGTGTTGAGAGCTCATCGGTTTCAGGCAACCAAAACAGAGTTTTTTGTCACGAATCACGTCACTTCTCTCGACAATCGACTTTGCCAAGATAAATGGACAATCTTCAGGATCATGGTTGTTGGAGCAAAACGGACAGTGTGGGTACGACAGATGGTTCTTTATCACCGATACCTTCAGTCGTCGTTCACCTTGCAAACACGTCGGTTTCTGCAGGACTTGGCGTTGTGTTGAGAGCTCATCGGTTTCAGGCAACCAAAACAGAGTTTTTTGTCACGAATCACGTCACTTCTCTCGACAATCGACTTTGCCAAGATAAATGGACAATCTTCAGGATCATGGTTGTTGGAGCAAAACGGACAGTGTGGGTACGACAGATGGTTCTTTATCACCGATACCTTCAGTCGTCGTTCAGGTGGTCTGCTCGTACCTCCCTTTGAACTGCTTTGATTGATGGCGGCGCGTGAGTACATGGGATCGTTAACCAAAATAGTCTCTTGTTCCAAGAACGCGATGAAGTTTTTAAGATTCGGCTCCTTTAAAATTGAACGTCTTAGGAATCATAACACGTCGGTTCCAACGATCCGCGGTTGATGGTGGTAGTTTTTCGACCAGCATCCTAATTGTTTCCGGAGTATCCAGGATATTAGAACCATCGCATTTGAAGCTTTGCCACCTGGTTACTTGGTTAAGGAAGTCTCGGAATCCTTTGGGTTTGCTGAATTGTAGATTTGGTAAACTTCTCAGCTCATTACGGTAAGTGGCGAGAACCAGGTGTGGGTCTCCAAAGCGCTCTTTCAGAAGCTTCCGGGCTGTTGCATATCCGGTGTCACTTGGGAGTTGAATGCAATGTCTTATGGTATCTCGTGCTTCACCCTCAGTGAATTTGATCAAACGTGTCAACCGACCTTGTGGATCATCGATTTTGCTCTCAACGACTTCCTCGAAGGTTGAAATGAAATAGAAGTATTCAGTTGGATTCCCACCAAACGCCTCGATGTCAACTTCCGGAGCTTGTTGTTGTTTCAGCATCTTCAAGAGAAGTTCGTTCACGTAGACTGGAGGTGTCGGTTCACGACCAATGGATGATGACGATACTCGTTCAGGAGCAGCATTGATGACGTCACGCTTCGTCGTTTGGGAGTGGACGATATTGTTGATCGGTTTAACTTGTTCAGGTTGAATGATTTCACTGATTTGATCAAGCTGTTCAAGTTTAATTGGCTGATCGAGTTGTTCAAGGTTTGAAATTGACTGATGATCGTCATTGGTCGTCGCCTCGATATGGTTCTGTCTCTGCTGGTCGTTTCCTGTCGCTGAAAGACTTTTTAGGACGCCAATGCGAGCCTTGGAAAGAGCGATCTCCTTCTTGTACTCAAGTCGCATACCTTGGTGAGTGTGTAGTTGCTGTTCGTCAAGCAGCTCATTCTCGGTTTGCAGCTCGGCGATTCGTAGTTGTACGTTGACCAACTGATCCTTGATTGAAGCAGCACTCCTTCTCGACGAAGATGACGAAGATTTTGAGGATTTCGAGGATTTAGATGATTTGGATGATTTAGACGATCTGCTTCTCACACTGCGGGCATCATCCTTCCTCAACAGGCGGATACGATCGTGTGCAGAACGTTTGGTGAGATTGATTTGTTCTTCAATGTTGTGGAACCAATCTTCGTCCGGTACCTTGTCATCGGCAATGAGCATGGCATTATACTTCAAGTGTGCTTTTTCGAAGAGGGAAGCTGTCTCGTTGTATTGCTGCAACGCATTTTGAATGGATACCTCATCCAAAAGTGTGAGTGATTCTTTCAAAGAACGTCCCCTTCGTTCGAGGCGTTTTAACAGTCTGTGTCGGTCATCGTACAAGGTGCGCAATTGGTAGGCTCGATCCTTGTTGGTAGGATTCCTGTCTCGTCGAGGATACCTTCGGGTTGCAGCATCATCTTCATCACTGAAAACACTTGTGACGTCAGCAGCAACAGCTCCGAGTTGAGCATGTACTTCAGGTGGGCGTTGTTTTGTCGAGATTTGGCCCTCAACGGCTTGTTCCTCCGAAATCGACATTTTGGAGAACGCTATTCGAACTTCGTCCACGATTACAATTATTGTTGGCCTACGCCAATATATGTTTCACTTTTGTGGTTGCAGGGAATTTTATTCAACGCTCAAAATGAGGCTAGAAAAATACAAAGCGGAAAACACGAAAAAATAAAGAAATTCAATATGAGCATAAATATAACATAAAATAAACTTACTGAAACATATATTGCATCCCTCTGGCTAACCACAAGTAGAAAAAATGAATATAAAAAAAAATATTATAACATTTCAACAAATGTTATATACACTATTTGTTCACTACGAACGTAGAATTCAAGTGAGGAAAAAACGCGTGAAAAGCTGAAATAACCAAAGAAGCGTGCAGTGGGAGCAATTATCAAAAGGACAATACAATAAACTAGAGTTAACAAAGTAATAAAATACAACAACTAACAAAAAGAGACAATTAACATGAAAGTAAATTAACACAAACGTAAAGGCTAATGAGCCGTTACATTTCGGTTTAAAGACATCATCCCCAAGGAACTTTTGTCTGGCGTCATCTACAAATATAAGTGCGGTAGCTGCAACGCTACCTATATTGGCGAGATGTCACGTCACCTTAAGTTCGGGTCGGCGAGCAACTCGGTGTATCGCCATTAACAGGTAAGAAATCTACGTCATCCCAGCAGACAGCCATTAAAGACCACCTTAAACAATGTGTCAATTCTCCATCTTTTGATAATTTCAGTATTTTAGCACGAGGGAATAACCGTTATCTTTTGGAAATTAAAGAGAGTTTATTCATAATGCGAGATAGTCCATTATTGAATAATAATATCAGATCTGCACCATTGTATTTATTTAATTGAGCGTGTACAGTTGCATTTTGTATGTATATATAATTAGTTATATAAAAAATTTTAAAAATTGTATAAAAAAAAATTTTGTAACAACAATTATATTTGCTTGAAAATGAGTGTGCGAACACCCGAAACGTTGTCTAAACCGTTGTTGTTGTTTTCTTTTTAATTATTCTTTACCATATTTGATTTTTCTTTTAACTACGGCAAACCAACGTTAAATAAATGATTCAATTCAATTCAATTCAATTGTTAAATCATAATAAAAAATTTAAGGTAAGTTTACATGATGAAAAAAGGTTTGTGTCTTTTCAAAAAATTTCGTGACAAATTTAGCACAACACCAACAACAGTGGTTGTTTCAGCGAAACAAAAGGTTAATTGCTCGTTAAAAGTCTGTTTTATTGATCATTACAAAATTAACAACCGTATCGAAACAAAAAATACTTAATATTTTTTAAAATAAAAATTTTTATTAATAACAACTTATATTTTTGGAAAGCTCAAAAAGCCTCTTTCCAACGGTATAAAAACCGCATTGTATTGTTAAAAACTCGAAAAGTTATTTGTGTTTTAAACAAGGTGCCCACTTTCTCGTGGACACACTGTATATTCTATAATGAAACTTGTTACACAGAAATTAAATAATAAATGTTAATGTTTATAAACATTACTTCACTTGGTAAGTCATCTATATTAAAGTTGTTTTGTTGTACGTTGTTATTGCTAGCAACTAAAGTAATCCCAAAGTGTATATATTTGACAATGTTGAAGCGTATATATTTCTTTTCCTCAGTAAAAAGAAAGAGGGAAACTAAGTGGTGCTTTTCCATGATTCGAAAGGCAATTTCATTTCATTTCAATCTACAGAAAGTACCCAATGCTTTGTTTATTTATTAGATACAGTGTTAGTTAAAAATTCTAAAAAATTCATTTTATGTAATCAAATTTATGAATTCACTCAAATCAACACAATGATTTTCCCTTCATTGTTTGTGTTACTAAAATCTGATCCTAGAGGTTTTTGTAACAATTTGTCAATGGCTTCTGGTTATGTTAATTATAATGCATGGTAATCAGGACATTTACTCATTCTCAAATATGTGTATAGTAAATCGGAGTTTGTGCATTTGTAATTATCAATATTATATTAATCTGTGAAATGTGTACCTGAAAATTTGATGCAATTTTTGGATTTGAACTTTCTGCTTGCAATTGTACATCCTGTTTGAAAGGAAGTGTTTATTTCTCCTATTGGTTAAGAATTTCCCCGTGTCCGTGGGTGGTTATTCAATCATTTTGTCTATAATTTTCTTGTTATCTTTAAATTTTTCCGTTCAAAATCAGAAACTTTGATTATTAGCGCTAATTCTTGAACAATATGGCTTAATAATTTAATAATCTAATTAAAGGAATATTGAAGTTTTTATGTTAAATCTTTAAAGTTTTCTTTGGTGCTGACCTTAAGGCCTAAGGGCCTCTTGTTATTGTTAATTAAGAGTTTCGGTAATTTTAATGGCAAGTCATCCACATTCGAAGGTTTACAAAACAAAATATTTAGTTTTATTGACATTTAGAGACAGTTTATTACTTCTGAACCATTCTTCAATATATCTAAGCTCTTTGTTGACAATATTAAACAGTGATTTTATGTTTTTGTGTGAAAAAAATAGGTTGGTGTCGTCAGCGAAAAGGATGAAGTTTAAAATATTAGATGCTCTGTAGAGATCATTAACATATATTAAAAAGAGTATTGGACCAAGAATAGATCCTTGCGGTACACCACATGTTATAAGTTTAAGAGATGTTGTTTTTGCTCCATACGAAACACATTGTTTTCGATCAGTGAGGTAG